>CM029501.1:41000473-41600473 GCA_017140595.1 Eucalyptus curtisii | reverse complement strand
AAAATAAGAAGTGGCACAGTTATGTTGTCGTGCAGGGCAACCCTACTCAGAAAGAGAGAGAGAGACCTACACATCCAGAAGGCTGTTGTCTATGAGCAGCTTTTTCAGTTCAAGGGCGATTTTGATGGCAACGTGATTCGGAATCTGACCCAAATGCCATAAAGATCATTCATCATCTCCAAGCTTCAATAAATTTCACTACTTCATCTAAAACATAGAAAATACAAGAATCGACCAACGCAAACGTGGATCAAACATTGCAAAATGTTCTAAACATAAGGTGCCGACTGCTAACCAGACGAGCCATAATTAGAAGTATTCTTCACAAAATTGGCTCATCATCACATTTTTATCAGCACACAACCGCATTGGGAATCAATTCATTGAAATGCTGAAAAGCCTCTCAAGCATCATAACCAGAGCTCATACCAAAGGATTACAGTATCCAGTGGCTGCTGTAGCCTAGGAAAGCTCACATTCAAGAGCACTGAGATGCGGAACTAGCAGTACGTGGAAAGTCGGAAAGTGAAGAAGAACCTTAGTGACGGTCAACATTCTGCTGAGGAGAAACCTCGAGAGAACGTAGTAATGATCGCAATTATCCCCCAACCACACCTTCACCTGCGAGAAAAACATCAACGCGAGCAGAGTGAAATCCAGATTCCCTCTTTCGAACCAGAAAACTCGCACGCGATCGCGTCTTCCTCGGGGGAAAGAAGAACGAACCTTGACGAAGTCGTACTTGGAGGAAGCGTTCCGAGAGGTGAACCTGGCGGCGGGGAGGGAGGAATCGCCGTCGCCGCCGTCGGATCTCGGGGCGTCTCCCTCGAGCTCCTCGCCGCTCCCGCTATGGCTGCTGCTCCGATTCGGCGATCTCCACGCGGAAGGCGACAGCTTCACCTTCCCCTTGTCCTTCTTCATCTCGCCGGCGGCCGCCGCCGCCGCCGCCGCGGCGAGGTGGCGGTGATCGAGGACGGACTCCGGCTCGGACATTGCTATCTTCTCTGTCGATCGATCAACGTGCGCTTGCCATAAGCACAAGCGAGACAGAAGAGAGAAGAAACGCTTTTTACGATCTTCCAGAATTGCCCCCGTGGGGACAAAGAAGAAGTAAAATGAAAGTTACATAAAATTGGGTTAATTATAGAATTTTCCTAAACTTAGAAAACTATTTCAATTTAGTCCCTGTGCTTTCGATTGCGAATTAATAAAAGGTGGGTCCATCGACATGGGTGATTTGTTTGAACGAATATATTAGCAATCGGATTCAATTATACGTGTGATTAGACCATGTCGGTTCTTTCGCACATCTTTGCCTGCACGTTTCTCGAATATCAGAATTTTCTGCATAAAAAGAAGTCGTACATTAAATTTAATTGGCACCGAAAAAGTTCCTTTGGAAGCCTTTGTGCCAAAATTGAAATGTTTGGTAACACAACCTCAAGGAGGTCAAAGACGCTGAATGAGTTCTATGATACTTTTGAAATGTTTGGCTTAAGTTTAGCATTTAATGATTTTTTTCTTCTAATTTTATCCTCATTAATATTTTTGTATTCCTCTTTTGCCCTCTCTTTGTCATTCATTTTCAACACTTCGAAACTGAAATACACAGAGGAGATCAGAGACGCAGGGTGACAATGACACGGCATTGGCAGAGATCTCACGTGATGCCAAGCTCTAGATGTGCCATAACCCACTTTGTTGAGGTCTCTGTTACGATTTTTTCTTTCAAAACTAATTTGTCGACAATTACACAACACTTAGTGCTCAATTTCGAGCCCTAATCGACACCGTCGAGAGAGACCTAGGCCAATTTCAAGGTTTGTTGTCCTTGTCAACGATGGCGGTGATGTGAAATAGTGTTGAGATTGAAGCAAATAAGAGAGGAAGAAAGACGATAGACACAAAGATAGAGATTAATTTACCGTAGAGTCAAGACTTAGAGCCAAGGAAAGAGAGGGCGATGGCATGCTCAGCCAAATGGAGCTATCCACAACAGGATCGTCCACAGCCTATTGGAATGGCACCGTATTTTCCTCTTCGAACTCGGAAGAAAGCCAAAAAACTCAGAATCGATTGGCACGAGGGCTTTTTAATCAAATACCATTTCAAGTCCCCAATTTCGAGCTATTGGATTCTTTAAATTAGAGCTACTTAACTCGAAATTAGATCCACATAAATGCTAAACGCAGTGCAATCACGACAGTGTATTTAGGACATAAATGCTCTATTTTCTCACAAGAGATACGCAGTCTTGCCGAATGAATCACTCCAAAGGAGGGTGCAAAAACGACAGGCCAAGCTTGGGTCAAGAGACACCGCCCTTAAAGGAAAATTCACGAAGAAGTTGGGGGCAAATCGACATGAATTAACAAACTTGTGGGGTTAATATGCGAATTTCGGAATTAACCCCGAAATTTAATCAAACGCGTCCTCCTCCGCCTCGACAAGTTCAAGCTTCTCCCTCTTTGCTCGCGCTAAGCAGCCATCCGGCGACGACATCCCGCCACCGCCGCCGCCGCCGCCGCAACCTCAAGGTCTCCATCTCTCTCTTTCTCTCTCTGGCACGGATTCTCGTTTCCGGTTCGTTTTCGGTACGCAAAGAGGCTCAATTAGGGTGATGCGTCTAACCCGTTTGATGAAATTCCTCAACCAGGTCGCCGGAGGATCTTCCCGCGTCGCCCGGACGGTTGAATCCGCCGCTCCGACGAGGATTCCGCCGTCGGAGAGAGGAAGAGCTACGACCGGAGGAGTAGGCGAAATGCTGGCCAGAAGGGTGGTTTCCGTCGCCAAGGACACGCCGAGATCGCTGTACTCCAGGTTCGGCGGCGGGTCTTTTATTCGGCCCATTTGATTTATTTGTCTTTCATTCGTTCGGAGCTCTGCTGCGTAAATTGGCAGTTTGTGTTGTTTCGACGCGTTCGGTTGATTTAGGAAGGCGACTGGATTGTTGCGGTTGAATTGGCTGACTTGAATACTTGGTGCTTGTGTTTTTGCAGTTCCGCGCAGCCTTCGAATGAGGGCAAAAGCGGTTTCGTTCGGAAGGCCGTGTCGTTCGTGCTGATTACGGTGACGGGCGGTGTCGCTTTGAGCGCTATTGACGATTTTGCTATCTACAATGCCTGTAGCAGGTAGTTTCTCATTGTTTCTTTATGATTTCTCGGGTTAAACTTCTTGATGGTAACAAGTAATGGGGAGCTGCCAGAGAATGGGGAAATTTGATCGTTTGAGTTAACATTAGTACGTGGTTGTAGTGTAGTAGGTAGTGAAGGTTGAGCCCAAAAGATATCGATTGGGTTGGAGAACTTGGCTTCCTTTCGTATGCTTGACTTTATAGAATCTCATGACTAATGTGGCTCTATTTGAGGACTATATTGCCTACTATACTTTTACATACCCAAAAGAGAATAAATTGGGAGCTTGTGCTCAAAAGAAATTCCCGGGTGGAGTGCAAATTTGTCCAGGCTTAATGCCTTCCAATTATTTGGCATTTTCACTCATGATCTCAACTCAAATCATTTGTTGCCATGGCTGGCATGAATAGTTGATATACATAATACCGAGCACTCAATCCTTTAGGCATATATGTCCTGTATAGCTTTAATGAGGAGATTTGATTGCAATATCTTTGAGTTGTAAGTGCACAGAGCAACCAAAAATATGTTCCTGATTTACATGACCAGGTTTTATGATTGCTAACATATATATTAACTGATACAACCTACAATATAGCCTTTTGAGTAAAGCTGATGAAGCAGAATTAGAAAAAGCAGATCAATATAAGAGCTATCTTTGAAACCAATTGCTCTCTGGGAAAGAATCTTGAACTCCAAAATTTTTTGGCAAGTCCAAGGGAGGATTATACAAAATAATAAAAAAATGCTCATAGTAACCTTGCTCTTTGCTTCAAGGCTGTGCCGTCTGGTTGCAAGTGAAGAGAGGTTTTCCATGTCCTTTTTTTTTTCCTTTGTAGGTCCTAAAATTTGGGTACACGCACAATTCAATCCAAAAACAATGCAATTAGGTAGTCAAGTTCTTGAACTCCCTAAAATTAATCCAGTCATGTCTTTCATTATCTCCATTAGTAAATTGTGACCAGGAATTCTGTGTAGCACGAACACTTATCCCTCAACATCCAGCTTGGCTAAAAGGTCCATTTTTGGAAGAAATTAATGGGTCAAATGAATCTTGACTAACTTGCTGTAACTGCAAACTACACGTATGAGTAATTTCATCAAGAGTCTTTTATATGGTCGTCAAACTTCACTTGGAAGCCAAAAATTGAGTGTCTGAGAATACTTGCAAGAAATGCAATTCCTAAACAGAGATCCTGTTCACAAGATCGACAGTAGGAATTTTGTTCTTCAAAATTCAAAAGTGTCCTTTAAATTTCGAAAAAATAAAAAATGGGTCGTCGTACTTTGCTCATGCTTGACCTGCTAGTCACGAGGATCGTGTTTTTGCCTCCTCTTTTTTTTTTTTTTTTTTTCCAGTTACAAGCTTATTGTCCCACAAGTTACTCCAGTTCTTTTTAGAGTGATCCTCTATGCTGCTAGGCAGTAATAATATTTTGTTAGTATGCCTTTCCTTATCTTTCCTTAAATTTGCTGGTTCGTTTGTTTCTTGCTAAACTTATTGGTAAACGAGTGTAAATGACCGTTAATCATCACTTTGTTTGTTCGGTTCTCATCATCATGGTTTTTCTAATGCTTCCTTGGTCTTTTCCTTAATTCATTTAGTAAAGCTGTGGATAAAGCAAGTAAGAACAAGGCAATCATAGATGCCATTGGGGAACCGATTAAGAAGGGTCCCTGGTACAATGCATCTCTAGCAGTTGCTCACCAGAGGCACTCTGTTTCTTGCACATTTCCTGTATCTGGTCCACAAGGCAGCGGAATCTTCCAGTTGAAGGCAGTCAGAAATGGAGGTGTGTATATTCTATTGAACTGATGAACTCTCATCGTCTCTGTCATGGTGTTTTTGGGTTATTTCTGATGAGAAAAGAGGTGTCATTACTTTTTCTGAAATGTGATTGCTAGATTACTCTTTTTACTGTCCTTCCTAAACGAGGGCCTTTTCAGTTTTTAGACTTGTATATGGTTTAGGCACATCATAATAAGTGAGTGTGTATAAAGCGGGTTCTGTAATAGCAGCTGTGATTCCAAATTACTTCATTTATGAAAGTTCGAGTTGAATGAGTGTGAGTTGCAGTGTTGTTCTTCTTGCATTTTGCTATATCCTATCTGTAAGCCGTATACCGAAATTGATTGTCATAACTGGAAAATTACAGATGACACATGGTTGTCCGTTCTGCGTCCTCGGGATTGGGAAATTTTAATCATGGAGGCGCTCCTCCATGTTCCTGAAAATGAAGAGAAGCAGCGAACTTTTCGTATAAGTCTGTCGGATGATCTTCCTCCTCCGGATTGTAAGGCATGCACGAGCTGCTCAACCCCAGGGCAGAAGCAAGTAGAAACGCAAAAGTCATCTGTTAGCGCTTGAGATTGTTGGTTTTGTATGCGTCACTTCATAACTTTTCGGAGGCTTTTGTTTTGCAAATCGCATTGGATTGATTTGTGTTACATAATATTTTTGTTTTTTTGTTTTTTTGTTTTTTTTGGGGGCTGACTCTAATATTTGATGCAATAAACTTGGCTGAAAGCCATCACACTGTGACTGAGAGTTCCTCTGCAAGTCAAAATAGGCTCATTTACTTTCTTCTTTGGTTTGTTCAATTGGTGTACATGAGGCAAATCAAATCCCTACTGACATATTCATAAGGAATACTGAGCAACTAGAATAAGCCTAAGGGAAACTCACAAATTATAAAGTTTCGAGTGATTTAGCTCTTTGGTAACATTGAAGAATTCCAGCACATGCAACCACTGATCCCATCTCTTGAGCCTGTGAACTGCCACTGTGTCTGGCACAAGATCATGAGAGCACCTTCCGTTGGTTCCTGGATAGTCATACATTGCTGGTTTGCCTGTGAACCTGTTCCTTGCCTTGTTCCCCGTGTTCAGCCACCTTCCGACCAACTTGTCCTCCGGTCCAAATTTATCATTCTTAGGAATTTCCGAGCTAGCAATCCATTCAACAAGATCCCAGGATAACACAAACCCCATCCCGGACATGTACCCCTCATGCGGATTCATGCTTGCGCAAGGAAGCACAAACCCGTAGTACAAATCCTGTCTTGGCAGTGGCTGAAGCGAGGACACCAGCCGTGGCAGCTGAATGTAGACGTCGTCATCAGCTTTCATGATGTAGTCAAAGCGCCTCGGAAGGATGTCTGGGAGCGAGGAGAAGTACGTGTAGGTCTTACCGAAGTTCATGTTCTCGGTGCAATTGAGGATGATTATGTCGTTGAACCTCAGGATTTCGAGCGCCAAGAAAATCTTCTGCTCACGATTGGTCACGCTGCAGAACACAAACTTGACTTCCACTTCGGCTACAGGAAAAAATTGGATGCCGTACACTAGCCGAAGAAAATGGCGGCGGTCGTAATTGTTCGCCCTCGTCAGGACCCCGATGAGGAGGCTGAACCGAGTGTCCATTGTAGCCGGCGCTTCGTCAAGCTTAAAGCTGTTCCCAGGCGAAGCCGTAAAGGGGAACTTGATTGGGGCATTGAGCAGAACGAAAAAGATTACGAAGATGGCGAGGATGACGGAGGAGTTCAACATGATGAGGAAGATGCTCCTTTGCTTCATTAGATCCTAGCCGATCAATTGCGTGCAACAATCAAAGAAACGAGTACTACAAGAACAAATTCAGAAGAGGTGTTAATGATGTGATGGTATATATAATAATAAAAACCTTCACGTTGAGCTCATTTCTGCTCAACTTACCATGCTTGCTTCTGCATGTGAATGAAGAGCCTGCAGTTACTGCTTGCTCATTGGATATCGTTCCTAAGTTGTATGCTCGGCGTGATACTCCAGCAGAAGGGCTTTCTATCAAACCCAAAGGAGCAGTCAGAGTTTTCATGAGAAGTTGCTAGAGATCTAGGAGCTGATATGATATTTAGGCTCTATTTGTTTTATGAAAAACATTTTTAGAAAAAATATTTTTAAATTATGACTAGATATCATACTTAAATCAAAAACTCAATATTTGCATATGAGAGCCCGGGCACGGATTTAGAGCCCGGCACCGGGTTAACTGGGGACCATCAAGGCCAAACCTCGGTCCACAAAGGTTAGGCTCGGGACACCAAGGCCTTTAAGACGTTGGCATCCAAGCTTGGGTTCATAGAGGTCGAGCCTAAGATCCTGATGCTTGTGCATAGATCCCTAATGCCCAGGCTCGGGCCCATTGAGGTCGGGCCGAAAACGCTGGTGCTTGTGGCCCATATCCCTAGTGCCCAAGCCCAAGTCCATTGAGGTTAGGCTCAAGTCTACGGAGGTTGGGCTTGAGACCCTTGTGCACATGCCCTGAGTACATAGAGACCAAGCTCGGGTTCCTAGCGCTTGGGCCTTGGCCCATGGAAGCCGCGCCCCTAATCTATAGAGGCTAGGCTCAGGACACCAAAGCCTATGCCCTAGTCTGAGTCCATCGAGGCAGAGCCTAGGACCCTAGTGCTTGGGTCCCCTATGCCCGAGCTCAAGATCTTGATGCCCATGCCTAGATCTCTCGCATTTGAGCATGGGTCCATTGAGGTCAAGGCCTAGGACTCTAGTACTCGCACTCAAGACTGGGTCCCTAGCACTAGGGCTCAAGTCCTTAGTGCCTATGACTTCTTGCCTAAGACCAAGTCCATCGAGGTCAGCTCGGGTCCCTTGTACTCGGGCTTGTGTCCATCCAGGCTAAACTTGGGACCTTAGTATCGGTGCCTAACACCATCAAGGTCAGCTTAGGTCCCTTGTACTCACGCTTGTGTCATCCGGGCTAAACTTGGGACCTTAGTATCTGCGCCGAGCTCCATCAAGGCCATGCCTAAGTCTATCAAGGTCGGGCTTAGGGCCCATTTGGTTCAATTTTGGGGGAATGCCCTTGGGAGAATGCAAATACCTTTGAGGTAAAGGGGTTTTCTGAAATGTTGCACTGTTTGGTAAATTGTAGTCTCAAATAGCATTGAAATGCAACTTTAGCATAAATACCGTTTGGCAAAACTAATATTTGTAATGGACTTTTGCTTTTATCTTTATTTTATTTTTAAAATTTGAAAATCAAATCCGGCGGCCGGGTAACCGCCGGCCAACTATCGGATGGCCAGATCTAGTCGCCTGAGGTCGCGACGGTGGCCAGATCTGGCCGCCTGAGGTCGCGACCTCAGGTGACGTCGCCTGGAGGTGCGACCTCAAGCGCCTGAGGTCGCAGAGGCCAGATCTGGCGGCTTGAGGTCGTGCGGACCCAGGTGGCGTCGCTTGGGGTCCGCGCGTGCTAGGCGACGCCGCTTGAGGTCGCGCGAACCCAGGCTGCGTAGCTTGGGGTCCACGGGCGCCAGGCGACGCCGCTTGAGGTCGTGTGGACCCGGGCGGCGTCGCTTGGGGTCCCGCGCGCCGCGCGACGCCGCTTGAGGTTGCACGAACCTCGGGCGGCATCGCCGAGGTCCGCGAGCGCCGGGAGATGCCGCCCGAGGTTCGCGAGACCTCGGGCGGCATCGCCTAAGGTCCGCGCGATCCGGCGACACCGCCTGGGTCGCGGGTCGCGCCACCCCCAGGCGGTGGTCACTGGGAATGCGCGACCCTCAGGCGGCGGTGGCGGCTACCAGAGAAGCCCGATGGGCAGGGAAGAAGAAAATGAACAGGGAAGAAGATGGGCGGGGAAGAGAAGAAGATGAAGGGGAGAGACGATGAACAGTGACGCGTTGCATTTCCAAAATGCCCAATGTCCAAAGCACCTCTTCCTCAGCATTCAGCTTTCAGTATTGAGAATGCTCACATTTGGCAAATGAACATTAAAAAACACTTGCCAAACACAAAAATTTTTCTCCAACTTGGGAAAGTCGAACCAAACGGAGCCTTAGTACCTTAGTGCCCTGGCTAGGTCCCTGACATCCGCACTTGGGTCCATCAAGGTCGGGCTTGAGAGCCTACCCCTTGGTCCTCCTATCTTAAGCTTAGGACCTCGAGCCCACGATTGGTTCCCCAGCGCCTTGGGTCGTGTCCATTGAGGTTGGGCTTGGGATCCCGGTGCCAGTGCTCAGGTCTTAGTTGCCCATACACAAGTCATCCCGAATAGTGCATATCTAATTAGAAAAATCACTTTCTTACCAAAATAATGAAAATATTTTTTAGATCAATTTTAGATTTCAGTTGAACGACAGAAAATATTGTCATTTTTTAGGAAAATGACCATATGAAAAATATTTTCTAGAAATGTCATATTTTTTGCGAAATAAATAGAACCTAATACAATTAACATTTATGAATACAATTCTCTTTTGATGGCCCAATAAAATGTTATATTATACTAAAGTCGAAATGCTTTTGTGTTTATCGAGTGGCATTTCGCTTTACTTTATGACTGTCGCTGGACGAGCCACATTATCAAACGATAATAAGGGCCGATTTATCGTCCCCAATCTTCTGCTGTTATTGAGTATAGTTTTGTAAATTTAAGGATAAAAGAGAAATTGTCACATATATATTTTCCAGAAGTTATCTCTTTTTGGCTTCCGCATCTCATTAATGTCTGAATTTCGAAAAATTAAGCGAAATTTATATACAACGGAATGCATTTTTTTATCCGTTTAATTTCACTCTACTCCCCCGATAGACGCTTTGCTTCATATATGGGATTGCCACGTGGCACTGCACACCAGTAAGACCAAATTAAATCTCGACAAAACTACCTTATAAAACCTCCCCTAAAGAAAGAACAATGAAATTTCTTTAGGTGTTATTTTTCTGGCAGATCGATCCCACGTCCAAAAAGGCCAAGCCTAGGTCCATCGAGATCAGGCTTGGGACCTTAGGGCTCTATGCCTAGGTCTTTAGCACCCGCACTCAGGTCCATCAAAGTAAGGCTTGAGACTCCTAAGCCCGAGCCACGTCGGTCGGGCTAAGATTGGCGCTTAGGCTAAGATTGGGTCCTTGGGACCCAGGCTTGAGTCCATGGAGGCCGTGCCTCAAACCTTGGTGTCCATGCCCCATTTACTTATTGCTTATGTGCAAGTCGCTTGAATAGTGAATGTCTAATTAGGAAAGTCACTTTCTTAATAAACAACTAAAAATATTTTCTAGTTTATTTTTACATTTCAGTCAAATATTATAATTCTTAAGGAAATTAAACATTTGAAATTATATTTTTCGCGAAACAAACAGAGTTTATGAATACAATTCTCTTTTGATGGCCCGGGCGTGTATATATATATATATATATATATATATATATATATATATATTTCAAATGTTTTTCGCAAAACAAACAGAGTCTAATACCATCCAACATTTATGAATACAATTCTCTTTTGATGGCCCGGGCGTGTGTATATATATATATATTAAAGTCAAAATATTTTTATGTTTATATGTGGCATTTCACTTTACTATATGGTTGTCACGTGACAAGCTTCGTAATCAAACAAAGGGTGGATAAATTAATTTGTCGTCCCCAATCTTTTGTTATTATTGAATATAGACTAGTAAAGTTAAGGATGAAAGAGAAATTATCCCACATATATTTTCCCACATTCATCTCCTTTTGCGTTCCACATCCCATAAATGTCTAAATTTTGAAAAAGTAAGCGAAGCAAATACACGACGAAATGCATTTTTTTATCCGCTTAATTTCACTCTACTCCCCCCCAATCGACACTTCGCTTCATATATGCGATTGCCACGCGGCACTTCACACTAGTAAAACTAAATTAAATCTCGACGAAACCACCTTATAAAAACCTCCCCTGAAGAAAGAACAATGAAATTTGTTTAGGTGTTATTTTTCTGGCGGATCGATCCACGTCCGAGAAGAAGCAAAAGAACAAGAAAAGAAGCAAAAGGATAAGAGAAAACAAAGGCAGAAAACCTATACATACATACATTCATACGTGTAATTTTCTCAGAAATTCTTTATATACTCATTTTAGGGATAGATGTATTGGAAATCCTAAAACTCATTACGAAAGTGTAATTTAGTCCTAAAACTTATTATGAAATTGTAATAAGTCCTAAAACTTATTATAAAGGTATAAATAAGTCATAAAAATTTTAAAAAATGTAATCAAGTTTTAAAATTTATCAAATTGATTAAATTAAGTCATTTTATTGATAATACTTTTTGAAAATTTTAACACTTAATTATATTTTCGTGACAAATTTTAGATTTTTTAAATGCACTTATCCATTTATTTATTTATGGGAAAAGACTACCAAAAAACCCAAACTTTGCAAAAAGTGACAAATTCACCCCAAACTTATTTTCGTGATATAAAAAATCCCGAACTTCTATTTGTGTGACACATTTACTCTAAACTATAGGGCATTTTGGTCTTTTACTTTTTAACATTTGTTTTTTTCTTCTTCTTCTCTCTTCCATGTCAAATTGATTAAATTAAGTCATTTTATTGATAATACTTTTTGAAAATTTTAACACTTAATTATATTTTCTTGACAAATTTTAGATTTTTTAAATGCACTTATCCCTTATTTATTTATGGGAAAAAACTACCAAAAACCCCAAACTTTGTAAAAAGTGACAAATTTACCCCAAACCTTTTTTCGTGACACAAAAAATCCTGAACTTCTATCTGTGTGACACATTTACCATAAACTATAGGGCATTTTGGTCTTTTACTTTTTAACATTTGTTTTTTTCTTCTTATTCTCTTCCTTGTCAAATTGATTAAATCAAGTCATTTTATTGATAATACTTTTTGAAAATTTTAACACTTAATTATATTTTATATTTTCGTGACAAATTTTAGATTTTTTAAATGCACTTATCCCTTTATTTATTTATGGGAAAAGACTACCAAAAATCCAAAATTTTGCAAAAAGTGACAAATTTATCCAAAACTTTTTTTTGTAACACAAAAAATCTCGAACTTCTATCTGTGTGACACATTTACCATAAATTATTGGGCATTTTGGCTTTTACTTTTTAACATTTGTTTTTTTCTTCTTCTCTCTTCCCGGTGGAGGGAAGCCGGAGTTAGGCGAGGGCTGCCCTTGCTAGAGTCGGGCAAGGGTCACCCTCGCCTAAGCCAGCTAGGGCCACCCTCACCAACGTCGGGTGAGGGCGGCCCTCGGCTGGGTCGAGCGAGGGCACCCCTTGCCTGACTCCGGCTTCCCTCCACCGACTCTGCCATGGCCAACGGAGGAAAGAGAGAGGAAGAAGAAAAAAAGAAAAAAAAAGGAAAAATAAAAAAAGACGAAAATGCTTTTGGTGGAGTAAATGTGTCACGGTTTGTAAAATTCGGGTTTTTCGTGTCATAAAAAAGTGTTGGGGGTAAATTTGTCATTGGGATTTTTTTTAGTCTTTTTGTCTTTATTTTTATTTATTTTATGTTTCTTTCCAATTTACGGAGGAGGGCCCCGGAAGAAACCTACGTTTCTTTGCCAACAATCCACCCCTCCGAAGAAACGAAATTATAAACTCACCCCGTCCTTTCCCCCTTCCTCTCCCTCACTTTCACTTCCGAGCTCCGTCGTTCGCTGCAATTCTCCCGATCTCAGCCAACCAGTCGGAGCCCTCGCCGGTCGCCGAGCTTCGTAAGCTGTTCTCTCTCTCTCTCTCTCTCTCTCTCTCTCTTCCATTTATGTTGGGTGTGGCGACCTTGTGGGGATGCCGGATCGAGGGTTTACTCTGTACCCTCGCTCGCTCGATTTCGATCCCCAAGTCTGTAGTGGAGGGGAAGCGGGGGAGGTTTCCGAGCGTGGGTTTTGTTCAGGCTAGTGCGATGATAGTGGGGGGGGGGGGGTGATGTTGGGGTCTGACCGAGACGCAGCTTGCTGCGATTGCTCGGGGGGAGGGGATGTGGATTAGCTGTCTGTAGGTTCGGCGCGGAGGGTTCTTGGTCTTTCCCGGGGACTCGTTTTGTGGCGACGCCCGTGATCGGAAGTTTTTGGGTTCTGGGTCATCGAGTTTGGAGCCTTTGGACTTTCTTTTGTGAGGATTTTTGAGTCTGTGGAGTATGCTTGGCTCTTTGGTGATTCCTGGTTTAGGCCCAGATGGCGGTGGGTTCGTAAGTTTTGTGTCTGAATTGCCCATTTCGCAATAGGGGCTCGCTTATTTCGTCCCGATCTTCTTCCGATGGTCGGGGCTTGTAGCACAGGATAATCAATGTCTGTTGAAGCTGAAGCGTACATGGCGATTTTTTTGACAAGCTCAAGCGCTCTTTTGAAGGAAATTTTGAATTTTGACCGTGTATTTCTACCCTCGGTTGCTTTTAGCATTATTGTTTGGAATAGTTGGCAAGACTCGAGGTAGAGTGGGCATAAGGGCATGTTGGGATATTTGCTGTTGGTATTTTTTTTTTTTTTTATGTTGGCTCTGAGTCTCATTCTGTGGCTGAAAATGCTTGATAAATCTTTGTCCTTAATCTGTGGTGTTGTTGAGATACATCTGCTTTTGAACAAAGCCTGCTTGTGGTGTAATATTGCTTGAATTTGATGAGACATTGGTTGGCTAGTTCTCCTCTCGCGACTTAGGTTGAGCTTGGTTTAGTTTGTTTAGCATGTTCCCATTGTACGTTTGATCGTCGATTCTCTATATCATCCTTGCAGTATCGTATTTCTTTCATTTAACTTGAAATTCTGACCTACTGGTGACTTTGACAATAAAAAGTTCCAGAAAGTTATACTGGGGATTGCTGCATGGTTATCTTCCTGATACAAGTTTGTTTGAAGGCTTGATATTTTCTCTAGAAACATCATGGGAGATGAGCATATCTCTGTTACGCGTGTCTTTTGTTTCACACACTTGATTGAATACGTGACAAACTCTTATTGTCTGAAGATGGCATTTTTCTCTAATTCTTGCTATGAAGTAATACATAGAGTTGGAATTACTTTATCGGTTATGTTATGTGCCTTTGATCTGAAAATGCAGGATTCTACCCATGACACTTTCAAATTGCTTCTTCTTCCATGCACTTTGATGTGATAACCATAAGCCTTAGGCTTGGTTGCTCTGTTCTTTTGAACGTTTTGAATTGCTCAATTCAATCTTGATCCTACTTGGAAAGGGGTGGACATGTTATAGCAATGATTAGCTGATTAAATAAAATTAGGAAGCATGTGCATGTGCACTGCTGCCATAACTTTATAATATTGTCATTTGGGATGTACTTTGCTGTCCCAATTATATTGACTGGATTAGTCCCTCAGCCTGTTACCATTTGGGGACAAGCCATTAGAGTTTGAATTTGCAATGAAATAACGGATACTCTAAGTCCATATTAGGTCTTCACAGAAAAGAACAATATGAGTTCTTATGTATGTACATTTCCAGTAAGTTGGTCAGGATAAATGGCTTTTAGATAATTCCAGAGCTGACCCTCTTTTGAGTTATCTTTGTCTACGGCTGAGACCATAGTGTAGTTATTGCGCTCAACGACTGGTAGTGTGACAATTGGTAGTTTTCTTTTGGATAGACATTTGGTGGAGTCTTCTTGGAAGTTCGATATGCCCTTTTCACTAATGTTCATATGCCACTGTTTCAAGAGAGAAATACAAGAGAAGTTAAAGAATATTTTTGTCCATACTGCCCAAAAAGAATTTTTTCGTCGCTTTCAATTACAGTTTCATAATTGCTTTCTCTAATTTGCTTTTTTCCCTGTATTTTACACAGTTGCCAAAAATGTCTAGGAGATATGACAGCCGCACGACAATCTTCTCCCCTGAAGGTCGCCTCTACCAAGTCGAGTATGCAATGGAGGCCATTGGCAATGCTGGGAGTGCAATAGGGATACTAGCTAAGGATGGGGTCGTCTTGGTTGGTGAAAAGAAGGTTACTTCAAAGCTTCTGCAAACCTCAACTTCAACGGAGAAGATGTACAAGATTGACGATCATGTTGCATGCGCCGTTGCTGGAATTATGTCTGATGCCAACATTTTGATCAACACTGCTAGAGTCCAAGCTCAACGGTACACATATGCGTACCAGGAGCCGATGCCCGTGGAACAGCTAGTTCAATCACTCTGTGATACTAAGCAAGGGTATACTCAATTTGGTGGGCTTCGCCCATTTGGTGTTTCGTTTCTGTTTGCAGGATGGGACAAGAACTATGGTTTCCAGCTTTACATGAGTGATCCTAGCGGAAACTATGGCGGCTGGAAAGCTGCGGCTATTGGTGCCAATAACCAAGCGGCACAATCGATTCTGAAACAAGATTACAAGGATGAGATCAACCGAGAGGAGGCAATCCAGCTTGCCCTGAAGGTGCTGAGCAAAACTATGGACAGCACTAGCCTTACTTCCGATAAGCTTGAGCTGGCCGAAGTGTTCCTAATGCCTTCTGGGAATGTGAAGTACCAAGTCTGTTCGCCTGACTCTCTGAACAAGCTCTTGGCGAAATTCGGGGTGGCACAGCCTTCTACGGAGGCATAAAAGCTCTTTTAAGGACTACTCCGGGTTTTATTTATACTTTGGGGCTGTTTCAGGTGGTTCTTGTACCTTTGTTGAATTTAGATCTGCGACGACTGTTGCGTGATATTGACCTTACGGCTCCCTCAATTGGCACTCTCTCAACTGTTGATCCAGTTTACATTAATGTTGCATTTTGTCATGGTTTTCCCCATCTTCTCTTCCCTTTTTCTATTGTGGTGTGTTCGTTCGTGCTTGCTTTGCTTGCAGTGGCGCTTTCGCTTCCATCTGACTTGAACCTGTGCCATTTCAATTTTTATGAGTGCTATTACATGAATGCGCGATGTAATTCTTTGTTTTCATGGTCAAAACATGCACAATGTAATTCTCTGGGGGTTGCTTATTTTCCTTTTTCTTTTTGGTACCTTTTTTTGTGAAAAATTGCAATATTGTTCAAACTTTGTGGAAGTCACGAAACTTTAAAATACAAATTAGTTAATCAATATATCTATGTTCATAAAAGTTTTGGGTATATCCGCAAAACTTGAGAAGACATGTGCTAACTGTAAAGATGAATCTGAACGGATCTTTCTGAAAAAATATTCATTGAAAATGTGGTTTGTGTATTGCCAAAAAATAAAAAAATAAAAATAAAAATTTCAATGATCAGCTCATCTCGCTATGGTCGCCCCTCTTTTATCAAGCTAAATTAATATCGGATGAAGGTGTTTGGAAAGATTTTCTTTAGCCATCCAAGTTCGATCTTTATGAAAATATTGTAGCATAATATTTTTATTGGTGTTATCTCTAAGCGTGTCACCTCAAATTGTAGATTAAATAAATTGTTGATGTTATCTCTAAGTTTGTAGCCTCAAATTGTAGATTATTGAAATGGGACTCTCCTCTTATCGGTGTTATCTCTAAGTGTGGCACCTCAAACTGCAGATTATTGAAATTGGACTCTCCTCTCATTGGTGTTATCCGTAAGTGTGTCAACTCAAATTGTAGATTATTGAAATTGGACTCTCCTCGTTATGTGAAATAATCTTGGTCCTTTCTCAACTAAAGTAGCAAGAGATATGTGGACTAATTTATTATCCCTCATCCTCTCGCTTCGTTATTTTATTATCTAATTATAAGCCGCTGTGTTAAAAAAATTATCTTTTATTTTAGCGTATATAATTTGAAGTTTCTCCAGATATTAATTAGACGATAAAAGATTCTATTGATAATATGCATTTCAAAGATACTATAATACTTACAAAATATTTTATACTATGTTCGTATATGTCTACTTTTACACTAGTTAATTGTTGTTTGTACTTTGATAATTTGAATTTTTTGGTCGACAATGTGATAATTAGTCTTATATGTGCCTTCTATGACTAATCATGCACTAACCAAAAAACTGAATTATTGCTAAAATGTTTCATGCTCCATTTTAATTTTATTTTTCTATAACAAGTTGTGCAATACGCCACTAAAAATCTAAATTTTCTACTACAAGAGTCCCTTATTTATTTGATTTCAACCATCGGGATAAGAACAAAAAACCGAAAGAGAGAATTATGTAACTTTATTAGGAAAGAGTATATTGGGCTTTGTTAGATAAGTATGTCATTATCACATATCATCGGATCATTAATATCTCGTATCTTATTGATCAACATCATCTCATCTTCATTGGATCATCATTATCTCTTATTTATACCCCCTAATCGGCCAAGGAAGCTCGTCACAACGCTTTGAAGTTGAAGGTATCAACTTTTTTCGATTTCTTTCCAAAGTTTTCAAGCTTCGACTGGAATTCAGTGAATTGTATGCTTCCAACTTTGTCTTCCTTTCGGATCGTTGAATCTGAATCATGTCCAGTAGCTGCGCATCGCGCACTTAAATTCTCTCTCCGTTTCATGATCAAACTTACAGTGATGCACATGGGGGTTTCTCGTTGCTTCCCGTGGCGTTCGTGCACATCCAATGGCAAGGAGCGGGACCTTTTCGGAAACCTTACCGGATAATGTCGTAGTGGATGTGCTCAGCAGGCTGGAAGTAGACCAGCTCAAATGCGCAATAAGAGTATGCAGAAGGTGGCATGCTTTGATCGCGACGGCTCACTTCGCCCGACTGCATCTTCACAGAGCTTCTTCGATAACTGTCGTGTACCCCTTGTCCTTCGAGGACCCTGTATATTACAGTGTCGATCTGTTCTTTATCGACTGGGGCTTTATGGAGAAGAAACCGATTGCAGGAGCAAAGTCACCGCCGGCTTGGCGACGCATAAACAGTGTCGAAGGATCTTGTCATCTTCTAGGTTGTTGTGACGGACTGCTTATCTTCATCAAGACTCGCACCGCATCTATGTATGAGATTCACAACCTCGTCACGTGGGAGCGAGTCCCACTGCCGCATGAGGTCTCGATCTGCGGTTTCTTTCTCCATTCGCTTTCGAACAAATATCGGCTGCTTTCTTACAGAGAAACTCCCAATGGCTTCTGGTATCAGGTGGGTGGTCTAGGGCCAGCGGCGTGCATAGACGTCGGGATGTTTCCTTATCGTCCTAGAGAACAAGAAGCCCCGTCTGGCGTAAGGGGTCGTCTTCACTGGATGGTGGTCGGGAAGGAAGGCGTGTCGCCTCCGTGTTCGCATTCCATCATGGTCTTTAGCGCTGGAGAGAATGAATTTCGTTTTATGCCTCATCTGGGAGATTCATGTCTACCGAGCAAGGGACATTCGAACATGCACTTGGTGGAAATGCGGGGCCGCGTATACGTGTACGCGATTCAAGTTAAATTCATGAGCATCTGGGTTCTGGAGGACCATGCAAGCTGGCAGTGGGTAAAGAAGTGCGATGTCAATCTACAATGGAACTTAAATCGGCATCCGGTTTATCATGAGTACGTAACAAGCTACAAAAACTACAAGAATATGCAGCTTATAGACATCCGAGATGGGGAGTTGCTTCTGTTCTGGCCTGGCCGGGGACTCTTTCAGCATAATCTGCAGTCGAAAACCATCAAAAGAGTTCCGTGGCCATTTATGGACGGGATACGCTATGACACGGACAGAATGAAGACCATGGTGGTCGTCGCCGAATACAAAAGAAGCCTCTTGTCCTTGCAATATCTTCTGTCAGAATAGTTTGACCTTAAAGGTAGTAATGGTTACGAAGATAGTGTTGTTTTGTTTAGGGGGGGAAAGCTAGATTGTTGATGCTCTGTGATTGAACTCTTTTTAGTCTTCATTCCCAGGACCAGAATAGTTTTTACTCCTCTGTTTGGGTTTAGGAATGATTTTGCTATTTTAAATTTTGAGGCTTGATAAATCTTTGTGGATCCTATGCTTTGACTTTATTAATCGCAAGTTGTTCGGAACCTTTAGGCTAAGTTTGCTTGTCATGATTTCTAGATAAGATTTGAAATCAAGGGTTTGTTTATGTCCTATCCACTTTTTGATAAATTGCAGTAGTAAATTTGGATATATTCATATCTTATTAGGTAAATTGTTTCATAAAAGTTCACAATTGGAGAGGATAAAAAACAACATATTAATGTAAATAAACTAAAAGTTCACAAATGGAGAGGGAAAAAAACTCTAGTGACACTCTTGCCTACTTTATTTTTATTTAATTTTTTTCCTCTTTATTTTAATTATTTTCTTTTTTATTTTCTTCTTCCCTCCGTCATTCTCTAATAAAATTTTTATTATAATATTAAATTTTACTAATATACCAAAATACCTAAAATATGTAATAACTATAAATATATATTTATATATAAAGATAAAGTTAAATTTGAATATATAAATTAAAAATAAGATTAAATTAAAAAAAAACTAAATTTTTAGTCTTGGTTATTTTGAATTTCTTATAATAGAATTCAAATATAATTTATATTGAAATATAATTTTAATCTTATTAATTTAAGAAATTTGTTATTGGAAAAAATAACTCTCGTGTTATGCATATTAGAAATTCTATCCACATTTAATTCACATCTTCCATGGGATAATTTTATGTGGGATATATCTCTCTTATACTTGACTTTATTCTATTTTGAACAGGCACTAAGCGCATAATATGATAAATTTTATTATGTCATGAATTTTGTCTTGATTCCAAATGCAGAGCATTCGCATGTTGACGCTTAAGGAATTAACCTTGGAAACTTAATTAATATAAGTTATTTCCAAAAATTTGGAAGAAAAAAAAAGTACCAGAAAAGTCATCAATTCTCACAAACTCAAAGTGATCATTTGGGTTGGTTAGTTGTTCCTCAACAAGTCATTAGTTGGGTTGATTAATTGTTTACCTTAACGGCCACGATATTAAGTAAAGCTGTCAAGAAAGCATCTTTATTGAGTTCTAAATATATATATTGAACTATATTTTATGAAAGAGGGCTCTAAAGACTTGTATTGACACTTGTCCTCTTCTCGATCACGTTTGGTATGATAAAGAGTAGATTTCCTTAATTCTTTTCCGGTCTAGTATCCTTAAAAAACCTCCAACTTTAACTTTTGTCCAAATTCTACTTTTTATCTAATAAAAACTCTAATTTTAGGTCCAGTCCTAATTTTATCTTAAACGTTTTTTTTCCGTAAAAAAACTCTCAATTTAGGTCATGTCCCAATTCTACCTCGAACTTTTTTTTGTCCTATGAAAAAGCTCTCAACTTTAGGTTTTATCCCAATTTTACTGTTTACTCTCAATTTTACCCTAACATTTTTACAATCTCATAAAAAAAATCATGAATTTTACCTAAGTCATAAATCTACCCCTATTAACTATCCATTCAAAAGTTTCTCATCGACAACCGATAGATGAGAAATTCCTAAGCATGGGTTGTATGAGCATCTCAAGCACGAGCTTTTGATTCAAAAAAGCACAAGAGATTGAATACCAAGTACAAAATTGCTAATGGAAGATTAATGGAGGTAGATTTGGGACTCAAGTAAAAATTGATGACATTTTATTAGACAAAAAAAAAATTAAAGTAAATTTGAAGCCGGACCTAAAATTGGGATTTTTTTTTATGAGATAAAAAATTTTTTAGACTAGAATTGTTACTCGATCTAAAGTTGAGGGTTTATTATGAGTAGTTTAAGATAAAATTGAGACTAGACCTAAAGTTGGGGATTTATTGTGAGACAAAAAAGGGATTAAGATAGAATTGAGACTGCACATACGTTTGAGATTTTTATGGGACAATTTTTTTTTTTTCGATAGAATTAAGATTAGACATAAAGTTAGAAGTTTTTTATAAGATAAAAGATAAAACTGGAACAAGAGGTAAAGTTAGACGCTTTTTAGGGTATTAGGCCTTTCTTTTCCTTTATTTATTTATTTTTTTTCCCTTTCACATCTTCGTAGAGGTTCATAGGCTGCATAGTTAAAAAGCTTAGATTCTGATTCAATCTTTTTGAAAGCTTAGTAAAATCAACACAGAAGAGCACCGAGGATGTGCACGCTTCTATTTCCTGAAAGGAACAGCCAGTTCAATCACTAAATTAATAGTGGATGAGGGTGTTTGCAAAGGCTTTTTCTTTCACTATTCACTTTTAATAACAAAATCAGCAGACATGACTGAAAAACGCACGCGACATCAACAATTGACGTGGCACTTTGAAAACACAGAATATTTTCCTGTGGACAAGGGTGTTTGCAGAGACTTTTTCTTTCACTACCCACGTTCAATCTATAAGAATATATATTATAAAAAGAAATCTTTCATTGGTATTATTTCTAAGTTTGTCACCTCAAATTGTAAATTGCTAGACTCCTCATTTTATGAAAATCTCGGTGCTTTCTCCACGAAAGTAACATGACATACGTGGACCCATTTTTTGTCCCTCATCCTTTGGCTTCATTATTTTATTATCTAACTATAACTCATTTATATGTAAGTTTTTATTTTTAGAATGTAATTTAAAATTTTTCCCATTTTGGTTAGGCGATAAAAGTTTATATTGTTAATAACATTTCATAGATAGTATAATATATAAGATATAAAATATTTTATCATGTGTCCCTACATTTTTTCCATTTTATTAATTAATTGTTTGTGTTTTGATAATTTTGTTTTTTTGCCCAACAATGCGATAATTTAGTTTTATACGTAAGTAATGATGCGTTAAAAGATTATTGTATATATGCTAAATATACTGTGCTACGTTTTAATTAAAGTTTTCTATGATAAAAATATGCACAGGAGAATATTCAATTACCAAGATAAGAAATAAATGGAAGAGGAAAATATGTACTGTACATTTTGATATCTCATAATGAAGATTACATGAATATACTTATTGACTTTATTAGATATCTATCGAAGGTAACACAATTTCAATCATAATCGATTGAGATATGTACCATCAAAAGAGTATATGCATGATCGTAAGATACACGAAGAATGGAAATAACTAAGTGTCAATCGCTCTCGCTGTCCCCACTGAGCGGTGATTTCCGTCCGACTCTGAGGTATCAACTTCTTTCTATTTCTTTCTGAAAATTTTCGAACTTTGATTGTATTCAGTGAATTGGATGCTTCAAATTCGTTTCCTCCTTGTTCGTTCAATCTGGATCAGGCCCGATAGCTGTGCATCGCGTGCTAACTCTCTCTGTTTCATAATAATCAGAATGGAGCACCTTCGATGTCACAACGCTGAGTAATTTGCCAAACCTTAAGAAAAGGCATTACGGAGTACAGGTGACTTGTGTCAGCGGTTGGTTTTGCAATTGGATCAGACAAATATTTATTCATCTACTGACCGTGATGCATATGGAGATTTCTCGTTGCTTCCCGTGGCTTTCGCACCATCATCGGAAGCGGGACAGCTTCAAAACCTTACCGGATGATGTTGTCGTGGATGTGCTCAGCAGACTGGAAGTCGACCAGCTCGGCCACGCAAAAAGAGTATGCAGAAGTTGGCGTGCTTTGATTAGAGTGCATCTTCAAAGAGCTTCTTCGGTACCTGTCATCTCCCCCATGTTGTTCGACCGCAAGTACGGTGACCCAGGCTTTTTGTTCTTCCCCAACTGGAGCTCTCAGGTGAAGAAACCTATTAGAGGCTTTTTGTTCTTCCCCAACCGGAGCTCTCAGGTGAAGAAACCTATTAGAGGAGCAAAGTCACGAGGTTTTGGAAACATAAGGACCATGTGCAGTTGTGATCTTCTAGGTTGTTGTGACGGACTGCTTATCTTCTCGGCGATTCTCCCCTTATCTGTGTATGAGATTCACAACCCCGTCACGGGGGAGAAAATCGCCTGGCAGCAAGATGGTTCGATCTGCGGTTTCTTTCTCCAGTCGCTTCCGAACAAATATCGGCTGCTTTCTTACAGAGAAACTCCCAATGGCTTCTCGTATCACACGGGCGGTCTATGGCCAGCCGGGTGGAAAAATGTCGGGATGTTTCCTTATCGTCCTAGAGAACAAGAAGCCCCGTCTGGGGTAGAGGGTCGTCTTCACTGGATGGTGGTTGGGAAGGAAGGCATGTCGACCCCATGTCGCATTCCATCATGGTCTTTAGCACTAGAGAGAGCAAATTTTGTTTAGCCTCATCCAGGAGATTCATGTCCGTCGAGCGATGGCCATTCGAATATGCACTTGGTGGAAATGAAGGGCCGCGTATATGCATATGCGATTCGCGATAAACTCATGCTCATATGGGTTTTGGAGGACTACGCGAGTTGGCATTGGGTAAAGACGTGCGATATCGATCTAGAAAGGGACTTCAATCAGCATCCGGCTTCTGAGTCCGTAACAAGCTATTCAGACTACAAGGGCATGCAGCTTATAGATAGCCAAGATGGCGAGCTGCTTCTGTTCTGGCCTCACAGGGGATTCTTTCGGTATAATCTGCGGTCAAGGACGATCACACAAGTCATGTTGGGCCTATCTAGGTACGGAATGATGAGCAGGGTGGTCGTCGCCGAGTTTAAAAGCAGCCTCGTGTCCTTGAAAGATGTTCAGTGAAGTTAAGTTTGATTTTCTAGGGTTTAGGGTTTAGGGATAAGTTTCATTGTTGATTCTGGTTTAAGATGGTTGGGAGACTTAACAGATTTCTCTGTGATCGACCTCTTTAGTCTTCATTCACAGCACTCCGTTTGGACTTTGGAATGGATTTCTATTATTTGGACTTTTGTCTCTTTTGATAATCTCTGCCATGCTTTAACTTAATCCGAATCGCTTTGTCACTTGAAACCTTCCAAATCATTCCGATATTGACATTTAAGGTATTACACAACCCTTTAGGAACTTAATCAGTGTTAGGCTCCGTGTGTTTTGCATGAAAAATGAATTATTTGAAAAATATTTTTCTAAAAATGATTGATTAAATCACCTAAAATAATTAATCAATGAAAAATATTTTCATAA
Organism: Eucalyptus curtisii; assembly: GCA_017140595.1. Classification (NCBI taxonomy): domain Eukaryota; kingdom Viridiplantae; phylum Streptophyta; class Magnoliopsida; order Myrtales; family Myrtaceae; genus Eucalyptus; species Eucalyptus curtisii. Next base: position 41,576,630 of record CM029501.1, on the reverse strand, counting down.
TCAATAACATTCATGTTTAAATATTTTCATGAACAATAAAAATATTCTTTGTTCAGTTATATTTGTAAATAATATAAGCTATCATTTTTAGGAAAATATTTTATAAATTGTTCATTTTCCGCGAACAAATGAAGCATTAATTTATTTTCAAATTTTGAAATAAAAGTTGGGAGAAATCATTATGGAAAAGTACCAGAAAAAAATCGTCATTTCTTCCAAAGTGATCATTTGGGCTTACTTAATTTTCCTCCAAAAGTGATTAGTTGCGTTGATTAAATGTTTATATGCATAGTCACAATATAAAATGAAGCTGTGTCAAGAGTAAAATATCTTTATTGAGTTTTTAAAGAAATATAATGAACTGAATATATTAGTATAATAGGTGGAACATCTTTTTTGTAATTTCATGTAACAAAGTAAGTTTGAGCCCTTGTTATGCCAAAAAAATTAGACCTTCATTTTCTATGAAAGAGGGTCTTAAAGATTTATTGTATTGATGCTCGGCCACCTATGGGAAAAGTGTCAAAAAAAATATTAAATTTATTGCATTGGTGACAATTTAATCCTAAATTTTTTAATAGTTCTAATTTGTCTTAAACTTTTTGATTTAAACTTATTGATATAATCTAATTTATGACTTCTAACTAATTTTGGTATGGTATTGCTGATGTGGACACCGACTAACCTATATGGCACCTTTGGCCTCAACGTGGACAACTTTTAATATTGTTTTAGTATTTATTGATTTTTAAATTATTTTTAAATTTTCTTTCTTTCCTTTTTTTTTTTCCCATCTTCTTCCTTTTGCTAGTGACTAGGCATTGGCCATGGTCGGATTGGCATCGCCTAGGCGAGGGCGAGCCCCAATGAGGGCTCCCCTTGCTAGATTTGGTGAGGCCAGCCCTTGCGAGGGCGAAGGCAATGCTCGGCAAGGTTGCCCTGGCTTGGGTGAGGCTCGCCATCACCCAATTTGGCCTAGGCAAATCATACCTTGCCGGGGCTCGCTCTTGCCCTGCTAGGCCTCACATGTTCCCGGTGATTGTGAGCCTTGCCCAAGCGAGGCCAATTCAACTATGGCCGGTGGCTAGTCACCCACAAAAGGAAGAAGATGGAAAAAAGAAGAAGAAAGAATAAAATAAAATAAAAATTAAATTAAAATATTATTAAAAATTGTCTACATTAACATTGGCAGTGCCATATAAGTTAGTCGGTCGGTATTCATGTTAATAATATCCCACCAAAATTAGCTCGAATGCCTAAATTGATACTATAAAGGTTTAAGAGTGACAATATATTTATGACTTTTTTTGATATCTTATAATGAAGATTACACGAGTGTACTTATTGGCTCTCTTGGATGACTATTGAAGGCAATACAATATCAATCATAATCGATTGGGGTATACGTCGTAAAAAAAAGATATATGTATGATCCTAAGAAATAAGGGAAATGGAAATATCTCTCTCGCTTTTATCTCTATTTCCATTTTCCTTCCCCCCCCCCCATCTCGCTGTCCTTTACTGAGCGGTGATTTTGGTCCGACTCTGCCTTGCTACCTCGCTGCTGCGAAGTAAAGGTATCAGCTTTTTGCTGTTTCTTTTTAGAATTATTAAAGCTTCGACTGAATTGCGTGAAATGTATGCTTCGACTTGGTTTCCTTTTTGTTCGTTGAATCTGAATCATGTCCAATAGCTGTGCATGGCGTGCTTAAATTCTCTCCGTTGCATTATCTGTCACAACGCTGAATAATTTGCAAAGCTTAAAACATTACAGAATACAGATGACAACGTTAATGGTTGTTTTCACAATTGGAGCAAACACATCTTTGTTCTTTTACTCACAGCGATGCATATGGGGTTTCTTGCTGCTTCCCGTGGCTTTCGCCCCATCACTGGGGCAAGTCGATCGAGGTATCCGATGGTGAGAAGCAGGACGGCTTAGGAACCTTACCGGATGATTTGGTAATGGATGTGCTCAGCAGACTGGAAGGTGACCAACTTGACAACGCAAAAAGAGTATGCAGAAGATGGCATGCTTTGATCGCGACGGCTCACTTCACCCGAGTGCCTCTCCAAAGAGCTTCTTCGGTAACTGTCATGTGCTCCATGCTCTCCGAGCGCCGGTTCCATGAGCCCTTTTTGTTCTATTGGGACTGGGGCTTTCTGGAGGAGAAACCAATTAGATGAGCAATGTTGCCAGGTTTTCGACGCATAACGACCGTGTTCAGGTTTTGTGATTTGCGTGGTTGTTGTGACGGACTGCTTATCTTCTTTGCGACTTTCCCCTCTATATATGATATTCGCAACCCTGTCACGCAGGAGCGAATTGTGATGCAGCAATGTAAGAATGTGGATGTGCTCTGATACCATGTAAGAATGTGGATGAAAGATTGTAGAGAAAAGGTTTTCTGTATTCTCACTATATTTCTGTACGTACAATGTCAGTGTTTATATTACAAGACATGTATAATGAAAAAGGCAACTAAATAATGTATAGATTATTTTTGATATAAATTGAATCTTTGGTTATCTTGATTGATCTGATGAATATTTAATGTGATCTGAAGATATCTTGTGTATCTTCCAACAAGCAAGAGGGTGCAATCTGCAGTTTCTTTCTCCATTCCCTTCCAAACAAATACCGGCTGCTTTCTTACAGAGAAACTCCCAATGGCTTCTTGTATCACATGGGCGGTCTAGGGCCAGCGGCGTGGAAAGATGTCAGGATGTTTCCTTATTGTCCTAGAGAACAAGAAGCCCCGTCTGGCGTAGAGGGTCGTCTTCACTGGATGGTGGTTGGGAAGGAAGGCATGTCGCCCCCATGTTCGCATTCCATCATGGTCTTTAGCACGAGAGAGAGCAAATTTTGTTTTATGCCTCATCCAGGAGATTCATGTCTGTCGAGCGATGGCCATTTGAAAATGTACTTGGCGGTAATGAAGGGCTGCGTATATGTGTATTTGGTTGGCGATGAACTCCTGCGCGTATGGATTTTGGAGGACTATGCAAGTCAGCATTGGATAAAGAAGTGCGATATCGATCTAGAAAGGGACTTCAATCGGCATCTGACTTCCGAGTCCGTAACAAGCTATTCTAACTATAAGGACATGCAGCTTATGGATAGCCAAGATGGCGAGCTGCTTCTGTTCTGGCCTCGCAGGGGATTATTTCAGTATGATCTGCAGTCGAAGATGATCACACAAGTCTTGTCGGACGACTCTAGGAACAGAATGATGAGCAGGGTGGTCGTCGAGTTCAAAAGCAGCCTCGTGTCCTTGAAAGATCTTCAGTGAAGTTAAGTTTGATTTTCCTTTAGGGATTAGGATTTAGGGAGGAGTTTGACTGTTGATTCTGGTTCAAGATGGTTTGGAGACTCAACAGGTTTCTCCGTGATCGACCTGTCTAGTCTTCATTCCCAGCACTCCGTTTGGACTTTTGGAATGGATTTCTTTTATTTAATGACTTTTGTGTCTTCATTCCATGCTTTTAACTTTATGAATCGAGTCACTTGAAACTTCCAAAGCATTCCAATGTTGACATTTAAGGCATTATACAACCATTTAGAGGCTTAATTAGCATTGGGCTCCATTTGTTTTGTGCGAAAAATGAACAATTTAAAAAATATTTTCCTAAAAATAACTGCTTGAAATAATTAGTTAATAAAATTTATTTTTGTTATGGATAATATTTTATATTTAATATTTTTGTGAATGATAAAAATATCTTATGTTCAGTTACATTTGTAAACGATATAAGCGATCATTTTTTGGAAGATATTTTTAAAATTACTTATTTTTTGTGAAACAAGTAGAGGTTTAATTTATTTCAAAATTTAAAAGAAAAGTGGGGAGAAATCATCATGGAAAAGTATCAAAAAAGTCATTATTTCTCACAAAGTGATCATTTGGGTTTGGTTATTTTTCCTCCAATTGTTGGTTGAGATTAATTGTTCATATTCACGGCCACAATATAGAATGAAGCTGTGTCAACAATAAAATATCTTTTATTGAGTATTTCTAAGAAATGCAATGAATATATTAGTATAATAGGAGGAATATCTTTTTTTGAAATTTCATGTAACAAAGTTTGAATCCTCGTTATGCCTCAAGTTTATATAGATGCTTGACAAGCGTTCCGGCAAGCTAAGTAATTTGTTAGTAACATTCTTATGACGGAAATAAATTCGACAGCAAGAGGAGGGCCGGCTTTGAAGGCCTGCCGGACGATGTCATGATCGAGATCGACATGCTTGGGAGACTACAGGTCGACCAACTCGTCTGAACACGAAATCTGCTCAGGAGGCGGCGCTCATTCATTTCCACAGCTCATTCCGCTCAAATGCATCTGCAAAGAACCACCGTGCCAGTCGCCTTGTACACCTTGTGTTATAGTTCCGATCATCGGGCTGGAGACACGCTCAGTCTGTCTTTCCCATGACTGGGACCTCAAGAAGAAGATGAAACTGGTTCGAGCAGCGGAGAGGGAACCGCGGTTGCGATTCTTAAGAGCATTGTGTATGTACATGACATTCGCTTCTTGGTTGTTGCAATGGGCTGCTAATCTTCCTCGACGGCACGGTGCCATATCCACGCCGTTATCATACCTGCAACCCTGTTGTCACTCAGGAGAGAATCACCTTGATTCAAGTAGGTTTCATCTGCAGTTTCGTTTCGTTCTGCATTTGCCTGCAAATGAGTTCCGGGTGCAATTCTGTGAAGAAACGGGCAACGGCCTCTGTTATCACGCAGGTGGCTCATGCTCAGCAATGAGTGGTTAACAATTCTGGAAGTACATCAACTCTGGATCAACACTAAATAAACACTAGAAATATTGGCGGCTGTATTTTTCCACAAAACCGAGTACTATCGTTCATATAGAAAATTTACTATACCTTAGCATTGTCAATGACATAAAAATACTAGCACAGAAACACAAAACCAAGGACACACTGGGCAGGAAAACTTCGACACAAAAACTGGTATTGGCGAATTCTTCCGTCTGTACATTGCAAACACAATGGAACAAGAAATAATGGAAGCACCACTAAGAATTGAAAACAGGATGCTATCAGAAGAAGGGTAGAGAACACTTAGTCTCATCTTCCACCAGACAGCTCAATTGCATCTTGATGATACACGGAGTCTTCTCCCCAGTCGAATCTTCTCTGTATCCTCTCATATTCTTGCCTTCGAGTAACTTCGACGTGCTGCCACTCCTCCCACCTCTCGGCCAGCCCTTCGCCCTCCAGCATCCGAACAACATCCGACATCGCTGGACGGTCCTCTGGCGATGCTTGGGTACAAAGAAGAGCCACTTGCATCATCATCTCCACCTCTTGCATGTTGTAGTTTTTACCTAAGTTACGGTCTACGATAGCATCAAGCCGTTTCTCCCTCTCCAGCTTCTTGACCTTCATGCACACATGTAAAGTGAAGCGATTAAGCATAAAGAAGTAATTCACAAAGCATGAACATCTACTCAATTTTAGAACAAGCCTCCGACAGGAACAAGTCACCCGATTTACAGTCTAAAAGCACCCACAACGGCTTCAAAATCAACAGTGGAGATACTCTGCATTGAACCACCAATGCTTCAAAATATTTTGAAGCCATTGTGGGTGATTTCGGATTTTGAACCTCTGCATTGAACCACCAATGCAGAGGTTCATAAACTGCAAAGCTTAAACAGCTTAAATGCGGATTCAAGATTTTAAAAGCTTAGCAAAATCAACAGTGGAGAGCAACAAGGATATGCACGCTTCTAATTTTTGAAAGGACTGCAATGTCCTCTTTCTCGAATTGGCAGAGGTCAGAAAATGACGATAAGAGTTAATGCAAAGGGAAATCCCAGTTTCTTTAATAAAGCAGCCACTTTAGTGAACATAGAAACGAGACGAAAATAAGACGCTCTAGCTACATGGCACATGCCTGGAATATTGATTTCCCACAGCACAAAATGTGGTTGAGCATGGATGCACGGGCATCAAAGCCGGTATCATCATTCCTATGTGTTCAACACAGTTCTGGAACTTGTGTAAATAATGATAAACAAGCCAGCAGTAGTACTTCGACTCTGACAAATAGAATTTGTTTAATCTATTCAGCTTCACTTAGAATGTCATAGATAGTACAAACCAATCATTCTTTGTTAGCCAAAATCTTCCATTCTGAGCATCCTACAATAACAAATGGATAACTAGAAAAATAGGAAGGGAGGAGGAAATAAATTCCATAAAGAAACAACGAGAAGAATAAACTGTCTTACATGGTCAAGCAGTAGCACATCATCTTCTTCCTCTAGACGTGAGAAGTCAATTGCACGTTGACCTGTTACCAGCTCTAAAAGCATAATTCCATAACCAAAAACATCAGTCCTCTCTGAGGACTTCCCAGTTGACAAATATTCCGGCGCAATGTGGCCCATTGTTCCACGAACTTGAGTTGTAACATTAGTCTGTCTCACATCAACTAATTTTGCAAGGCCGAAATCACCCACAACGGCTTCAAAATCCTCATCGAGCAAAACATTAGCAGCTTTTACGTCCCGATGAATAATCTTAGGATTGCAGTGTTCGTGAAGATACTCCAGACCACGTGCAGCACCCAATGCTACCCGTTTTCTTCTGGGCCAATCCAAAACAGGCTCCCCAGGTTTGATCTCTGCAGCAGCCAGATCAGATTAGTGCCTAGATGATAACAAATGAAAAAAAACATGAAAAAATATTAAGTCTTGAGCAACAATAAATGTCTAAATATGTCGTCCATGAGATGTAATTAATTTTCTTGATCGTCATCCATGAGTATTAACTATGTAATAAAGTATAAAGAAGTATGAGCCAGGAATCTAGTCTTGATAAGACTTTCAACGCTTTAACTAGTCTGACAAACTTTTGTTACCAAAGTAGAGTGCAGGAGTATATCTAACAGGAAAAGACTGGAAAAAAAAATGGTCAAACTAGGCTTGAAGTTCACTGTGAAGTCTGATTCAATGCTTTTGTCCAATAAGAAGATCACCAAACTGATTTTTCATCGTAGTATGATTTCAGAAATGAATTACCAATATAGCCTCTTATTTTGCTTGGAAGCAACACGAAAACGCATTTTCGTTGAAGAGTTATTCAACAACAGTTTGTGGACTTGCACCAAGCATTCTCACCTCGAAGCCGATAGGCAACACTTAAGTTTTGCATGAAGGGATACACCAGCAAGCGCTCCGTAGGTGTTGTGCAAAATCCAATTAACCTCAAAAGATTCCTATGAACTGCAACACTTATCATTTCGACTTCACGTTGAAAAGCTGCATCTCCACCAGGGCTCTCAAAATCAGTTAATCGCTTCACAGCAATTTTCATATTATCAGCAAGCACTCCTTTGTAGACTTTCCCAAAACCACCCTGACCCAGGACATTTTTCTCACTGAAGTTGTCTGTTGCAAGCTGCAATTCCCTCCATGAAAATCGTTTTAACTGGCCAAATGCAATTCGCCGGTCTACTTCACCTGCCAGTAGGACGTAATAGTTAGTACTGGAAAATGGAACATTAGAACAGGATATAAAAAGTAGCTCTGATAAATCCAGTTTAGGGCTTTCTTTCCTACAATCAATCAAATTCAAACTCTGTACACCAACTAAATTCTACTGACTTCAAAGTAAAACATCCTCTTAGATGCTAACAATACCATTAGTCATGTCATTGACAGAAAGAGCAACACATACCTGCGACATCTACAAATACTTCACGTTTATAGCCTTTGTGTCGACCCTTATATAGAAAGAGCACCAGAATGACAAGGAGGAGAATAAAAAGCCCTCCAACTATACCAACTATAATTCCAACTTTCGGCTTATGCGAAGCACCTGTCAGAAATATGAACTTTACATCATCAAGGCATATGTGCCTTATATGACACCGCCTGGTTACAGTAAAATAATTGAGAGCATTCACTACTGCAAACTACCTGATTCACTGCCATCAGAGGCACATGAACGCAGCTGATTAATGCCACAATTTAATTTGTTTGCAGAAAAGCTGCAATTAACAAACAACAAGAAAATCAATGCTTGTTGATGGTCTAGCCCATTTGATAAGTAGAATATGCATGTGCCTCTATGCGAGCGCGCACGAGCGCGCGCGAGAGAGAGAGAGATTCTCAAAAGAAGGGAACGACCAAGGGTAGAGGCTTAATTAGTTAAAATGATTGATCAATAAGTGTTACTGTTGCCTTACTTGTATTTCGGAACTTGGAATAAGTGAGCAGGAATTTGACCTTCAAGGTTGTTAAAGGCAAGCTGGCTGCATAAAGAGCTTAAATAGTGCCCTTAGAATTTGCTGAGTAATTGAATAAAACTAGGAACTAGCTCATAGGAATCAAATTAATTTTAAAAAAATAAAATAAAACAGATGATCAAGTATGATGCAACCATACTGACTCATCTTCAAGTAAAGAAGGAATGGCTACTTACAGATTGATCAAGCTAAGAAGAGTAGAAAGTGACTCAGGAATGGTTCCACTGAGGTTATTTTGACTTAACGACCTGCTAGCACAGTCACAAAATCTTATCCATTAAGGCTGCAATTTCCATATAGATTGTTCCAGATGGTAAAAGCACTGGAGATACTGATGCTTACAAAAATTGAAGCTTTAGTAGATTCCCAACGGAAGGTGGTATTTGACCAGTCAAACGATTGTTCTCCAGATCCAAGTTGGTCAAACTTGTCAAATTTCCAATTTCTGGAGGTATCTCACCAGTTATGCCATTCCCTTGCAAGTTACTGCATCAAAACAATGGCAATATTCAGAAAGGACGACAAAGGCAAGCACAATGGAAACAATTTAGATTGATTAGAATAACCCTAGCATGAAAGGGAGCACAATGCTATCACTAGGCGCAATGTAATCTTTTAAATCGGAAATAAAAGTAAATTTTCCATCACGTATTAATTAATTGAGTTTTTCAAGTTCACACAAGGTTTCACAAAGATAAAAAGGAGAAAGCCCATTAACAATGCTAATGAACTCTATGACTTTGCCAATACTTCGACATGTGAACGACTCTGGCCCACACTTACAGTGTAGTGAGCATCTTCAGCGCTCCAATTTTGGGAGATAATCTACCTGAAAAGTTCATTGATGACAATGTTCTGCATACAAATAAGTCAATCTGAAATTAGAGCCTCCACGTGCAGTCAACCTGAAGGAAAAGCCCAAAGTAACGATAGCTTACACAGAAACGACGTTGTTATTTGGATCACAGATGACATTAGACCAAGTGCAAGGATTAACTTGATTTGGATTCCAGTCTGTGAGCTGACTGCTTGACGCATTTAATGAATTTCTCAATGAGAAAAGTGCATCTCCTGTAAAACCAGAAGAATTGATATTCAGCATCTAATCAAGCTAGCAGCAGTGGCTCAAAAACTAAGATCACCACCAAAAACATTCAGAACATAGAAACAATCATAACTATATTAAAAATGCAGATCAAGAGAGTCTTTACGGTTATACATATCATGTCACTGAATAAGCCGAATGTCCTCATTTTTGTACATTATTAAGTTTTTAACAGAGGATGTACAAAAAAGGGTGCTAATTAATATGGCGCACTCAGCATGTTTCTATAGCAGATGCTTCTGGCGTTCACTTTGTGGCAGATGCTTCTGTCTTTCAAAAGCTAAAGTAACTCTAGTTGAGCATTAGGCAAAGTTTTGAATATACAGGTAGGGAAAACCTGAAGAAGTCAAAACCAGGTTTCTGGAAGATTTAGGGACATAACTAATTCCCTTTTGATTGTTTCAGCCGAGATCTACTCTCAGAAAGGATCCAAGGAGACAATAAACTTCTAGTTAAATCATTTTAAGACGGGAACCATCTCTTCACTTTCATTCTGACCAACTAGCAATTTTGTTTTCTTTCTCAAAGAAATAGTACTCAGCAAAAGACATTAATATGTTCAAGCTTACCCAGCAAGTATGCATAGAGACTTATAGACTTACAATCTAAATGGGCCTTTGGCTCCTGTCCAGTGCTCAGCATATAAACTCGCTAGTCAATATAAATACTAAGGCATGGAGAAGCCATTGGACGTTTCTAACAGAGATCAGACCTTCTTATGGTACATGTTGTCCTTGATGAGAACCGAAGTAACTCCCACCAATAATTAGAAAACCGTATTGGATTGAAAATCACTTAGGACTGTAGTTCCAGCTCAATCAATTCAGATGAAATCCCAGTGGGTAAAAGAAGCGATAAACATATTAATTGTATGCAGAAGACACTACAGAAGAATTGCCCAAAAATGCAAAAGACAGATCAGTTACTTCTGCCAAGTCACAGGTTGGAGCTCCAGACTCCACAGTATTTCAAGTTTCAATCATAGATCGCTTTAAAGAATTAAAACAAGATCATTGTGTTAACAAAGAAAGCTATAGCCAGGTGGCATGGACATGTGCTTCCTTGCCTTGTGCCGGGTTCCACAGTACATTAAAAAAAAATAGAGAGCCTCAATTGAACAGGTTTGACCATGTCAAATCTGGTGTTGACAGCCTCCAAATTAAGGGCATGAGCCAGACTGGACCTAAAACTCTTTCCAGGTTCGACTGGTCAAACCGACCAGTCCAGTGTGAACAGTCAGGGCTCACAAGAATACGCAATAACATTTAAGATGTTTAAAAAGATCAGGAAATGCATCAGGTCAAGTCTCAAATGAATTCATGTACCTTGATAATCGGATAAGACAAAAGACTGCAGGCAAGCCAAAGCCAAAAGAACGAGTTCCATCTTTATAATATCAACTGAAGCACTCACAGCAGTGGCAAACCCAGGTGAATATTAAAGGATATCCGCATGCCATCCCTGTGTAAACAACCCAGATTTTAGTAAATGTCAAAGACAACCAAAAAATGCATACTGACAGGCAACTGCACAATTTAGACTCTGCAATATGAGGGTAGAGATCTGTAGCAGATTGCCGATGCATCTCAACCAGAGTTATTCTGTTTATCATGTTGCTGATGATTTTTTCTGGTCAATTGTTGCTTGACCACTAGCAAAATCTACTTAGTATTTCCACTTAAAGTTTGTCCTTAATGATGTAACTTTGCTCATGAAAAGTACTTTATCACACTTAATGCACCAGTCTGGCCTAAATCCTAGGGACAGATGAACTTTGCACCAGAAACAGATCATGCCTGCGATAGATGACCCATGACTACTGAAATAAAATGTGCAAAGAAATCATTTGGCACTTTACACCACTAATCAGTAAAATTTTCAGCTCGGAATTTCACTAATTTGTTTCTGCAACCATAGGGCTCCACTGTTTAATGAAAGAAATTGACACCAAATAATCTCAATGCCAATTTATCTCAATGGAGGATTATGCCCATTGGTTTCGGCAATTAATTGTCAAATTCTTCAGGGTGGCTCAACTCTGCCGAAAGTCACTAGCAATAAGAACTCGAGGCACCTTATTAGATTGTGAAAGTGTGAGGACAAATAAACCTTGGGAGTAAAGTGATGTGCAATGCAATTTCACGGGCAAAGGGTGTTATCTGAAAAAGGAGTTTATGATGCAAAATGAAGGGTATGGCCAGATATGGACAAGCACACTACTCATAACCCTTACCTATGAAGCTTATCCTCTACAAGAAGAAGATAATTTGTGATGAAACTTATCCTCTACAAAGGAATCCTGTAGAACTTCTTAAAATAGCAACTTTGGCATCATCAGGCTAAACAAAACATCTGCGACTGAAGCCCATCAGGAGATTATGGGTCCTTTTGAGTCCTCTCACTCATTAATTGCAAGAAATTGTACTCACACGCAACACAAAATTAGCATCTTCAAGTCCTATATTTCAGTCAATTCACCAGCAAATATATATGCCTCAATATTTAGTATTCACCTCATTCAAAAACCAAAAGGATTAGGGGAAAGAAAGAGTTTAGTAGGAACATGGATCAGTCAAAGATGACCGAACTGTATCCAAAGAATCACGGGGAAAAAAAATTGAGAAACAGTCAAACTAAGAGCCAAGTAAAGTAAATGCAACTGCCAATACTCCAGAGGTCCAGCATCAACCGTTGTCTTTGGTACTGAACTTTCATATTGCAGTGCTAATAGGAAAGCACACTCTAGACCTTATTCACTCCAATCAGGCTCACTCATGAAAGATAAAGAAAGTGCTGAGCAATAACCAAAATGTTTCTAGAAAAGGTCACACCACCAAGAGAACTCTGAAAGAAGGGCAAACTTTTTTCCCCATCAGCTCCGACCTGATGAATTCTTAATTCTTGTTAATTATGAACAAGAAGTTGCTCATCCCGAGCTAAGTAAACCAAAAAACTAAGCAGACTCTAAGATCGTTGCAGGTAATTATTGCGAGTACACACCACAAAACCCATGGCTCCCCCCCCCCCCCCAACCACCACCCCGGCGGCGCTCTTGTTGCTCAGACTATACAGGCTAAACAAGGAAAAACAACGACCCATTAAACCGTTGAGAAAGAACGATCAAAATGCAAGATTGACAACAACAATGGAGGATCTCGGGCAGCACTAAACGAAGTTCTGCAACTCGCGGAGAAAATCCACCCCCCCCTCCTGCCCCCGAATTCTTTCACCAAACAATTCAATCAGAAAGAGGAACAGAACAAAGAAGACACCAATTACAGAACAACAAAGACAACAAACCCAAGAAACAGTAACCCACCGGACCAGCAACAGGGGACGAGAACCCAGAAATCAAAGAATCCAGAAGCCAAAAAGGTAAACCCACCTGCTGAATTATCTCTCTTTATCTCTTTTCGAGCCTGGAATAATGGTTTATTCCAAAAGGGCAAAGGGAATGAGTTGGACAGGCCACTGAATCCGAGAGAGGATCGGGCTGAAAGGAGGGAGAGAGAGAGAGAGAACAAAATCTGTAAGAGAAGCTTCTGTCCTTTTGCCTTTTTCTTACAGCGTCTCCATTGAATCTGAGATGCAGAAGAGGAGTTAAAGATTTGGCCTTGAAGGGAAGTCTGCAATTATTACCGCTGTCCGCCTTCAATGATCCGACAGCAACGTCAAGCGATAATCGCGAGTGGTCGACTTTTGGTGCGTGGGCAAGTCCACTCTGCCCAGTCACTACGCTTCGTTCTGAACGAACTTTGAAGCGATGATTAAAGAAAATATTTTTAAATGATTTTAGTGCCACCAAAAATTGACCCAGGAAACAAAAAGGTATTTTTTAACTAATCGATCGAGCACGGGCTCATAGACCACCTAAAAAGGAGTATTGACTATTTGGTTCATATCTTGACGTAAGAAGTCCAATGGGAGCAATATTGGAATAATTGCATTTGAAATTTTAAAATTTATCAATAAAATATAATTATGTTTTAAAACTTTCAAAAAGTGTAATTAAGTCTTTAAATTGTCGCGAAAGTGCAATCAAGTTCTAAAACTTTTAAAATGTATAAGTAAATTCTAAAACTTGTTACGAAAATACAATCTTATCCTAAAATTTTTAAAAAGTGCCATCAATAAAAGGACTTAATTTGATTAATTTGACAAGTTTTAAGACTTGATTGTATTTTTTGAAAATTTAAGGATTTAATTGCACTTTCGTGACAAGTTTTAGGATTTGACTACACATTTTGACTCAATTACACTTTATTGACAAGTTTTAAGACTTTCAATGCAATTATCTAAAAAAAAATACAGCAAAAAATTTCCAAACTGATATGCACATGTCATATTTACCTCAAATTATATTTTGTGTCATAAAAATTCTCAAATAGATACATTCGTGCTACATCTACCTAAACTAAGTTTCATGTCATATGCATGCCACATTTAACCAAACCGGGACACTTGTGCCATATTTATCTTTTAAAAAAAAAATCCAAATTTAACACGGGTTGGGATAATTGTGACACAGATATATCAGTTTGGTGGATACACCAATTTAAGAATTTTTATGAAGGTAAATGTGGCACGAGTATACTAGTTTGAGAGTTTTTTTTTTTTTTTTTTTGTAGTATTAGCCCAATAATAATCCACATTATCAAATAACATATGATTCATCGTTTGAGTAAATAGAATAACCACATTAAACATTTACCAATAGTTTAAGGATTATATTAAACCAATAAAAAAAATTCAAGGACTATTCATATGATTTTGTTTTTCAAAGTTTGTGAGAAAATTTCAAATAATGGCCTGTGATAACTATTATTATAGAGTTATTTTATCTATTTTAAATAACCAATATGGTATTTTATAATGCGATATTCCTTAGAAAATATTTGGATTTCTTTTTATTTACCAAAATCTTCCTTATTTATGTAGAATAATGAGATATGATGAAAATAAGGAAAAAAGGGCAAAAAGAAGGAAAGAAAATTTATGTGATTTAGGAATTCAAATAAGAAAGCATTGGAAGATGGATACCAAATCAAGGATTATACAATTTATTCCCTAATTTTATGTGGAAAAAAAAAAGTAATTGTCTTGTATGAGAATTCTTGAATGTATCCTATGAATAAGATAACATCAAGAGCCTAAAGGACATCTAAGTTTTTATTTTTAGATCATTTTTCCATTTTTTCTGGAGTTTTTTTTTTTTTTCAAGTATTTTGAAGAGAAGATAAAAGTGATGATAGAATTCTTGTTCTATGATTCAAGATGCTGGGTTTTTATTTTTAGATCATTTTTCAAGTATTTTTAGAATTCTTGTTCCATTTAATTTATATTTTCATTTCTTCTTCTACTATGTTATATATACATATATATATATATATATATATATGTGTGTGTGTGTGTGTGTGTGTGTGTGTGTGTGTGTGTGTGTGTGTGTGTTTGTTAGGGCTATGATGTAGCCTAACTATGATAATATGAATTTCATGACTTTTATGTTTTGCAAGTGATTTCATTCATATGAACTATATATTATTACGTTTGATGCTTTTAAGTGACTAGCCACCATTTGAATAATCTGATGTGCGTGTTTAAGATTAAGAAGTAAAAATATGCAATTACTTCTTATAATATATAACCATTTAAACATGAATAGAGATATACCACGTTATTTGTGTAATTTTCGATGATAAGGTGATCTAAAATATTCATTATAAATCGAGAATATTCATATATTTTGATGCACTTATGTTTATTTAAATTTATATCGAGATATAGTGAATTAATAAACCAAGTAGGTTTGCTATATCTAGAGATGAGATAGTAAATAGATTAAGAAATTCCATTATCACATATTTGATATCGCTCTTATATGCGTAACAATCTAAAATTTATATCTAATGGTTATGGTGAAATCGAATGCTTTTATATTTGTCCGATTGATTTACTGTATTTAGTTTCCCAATTTTTTCTTTTAAATTTTTTGGTTTTAATTTATTTTCAATTCTATTTTGATTTGTTAGATAAATTTTAGAATTAATCTATTTTTAATATTTAATTGGTTTGTTATTTATTAATCTCCGTATGATGATATTTTTTTTCTTATCATTACTTGTTCAATATGTTCATTTGCATTTAGAATTTTACAGATAAGTTTTTGGCACTGTTGCCTAGGAATGTTTGTTTAATACTAATTAATATTGATACTAGATAATTCTAAATTTAATCTAGCATTCGTTTTATTTATTTATTTATTGTTTTGTTCAGGGTGTACATTGGTTTATGGCACATAGCCAACAAGGGAAACTTGTTGAGTTTGATCCATAAATCGAATGTGCATTTAAAAGGCGATTAAGAGAACATAGAAATTATGATAATAAGATGGTAGATGGTGAGAATGAAAATCCATGTAGACTTTTGAGAAATTATATTGCACCAACAGTTTAGGGCACCACATCAAGACCTATAGTTCAAACAAACAACTTTGACATCAAGTTATCACTCATTCAAATGCTTCAACAATCAGTGCAATTTAATGGGCTATCAAGCGATGATAAAACACTCAGATTGATGCTTTTCTTGAAATCCATGACACCATTAAATATAATGGAGTTAGAGATGATGCTATTAGATTAAGATTAATTCCTTTTTCTCTTAATGATAAAGCTAAGGGTTGGCCCTCTTCTCTTCCTGCAGGATCAATCACAACATCGAATGATATGGTTGAAAAATTTCTTGATAAGTTCTTTCCACCTGCAAAGTCTACAAAAATGCATAATGATATTGCTAATTTTATGCAGATGAGTAATGAATCATTATATGAAGCATGTGAAAGATTTAAGGAATTTCTTAAGAGATGCCCACATCACGGACTACCCGTATATGTATGTATGAATTTTTATAAATGGCTCTAGTACAAATATTCATTCTATGATTGATGCAGCTATAGGAGAAACTCTAAATAATAAAATACTAGAAAAAGCCTACAACTTACTAGATGAAATGACATCCAATAGTTTTCAATGGCATATTAAGATGCTACCAATGTGAAAAACTAGCGGAGTTCATGAAGTGGATGCTTTGCTGCAATTGCTGCACAATTTGAAGCATTCAACAAAAAACTAGATAACATGAAAGTTTCAATCATGAAAATTCAGAATTTGACATATGATTTTTGTGATGGAGGACATGTTAGCATTCACTATTAGGTAGGTATCCCTTTTTTATAACCTAATGCAAATGCTAACTTTGTTGGGAATTTTAACAGGTCACACAATAATTCATACTCCAACACATACAATTCGAGATGGCGTAATCATCTAATTTTTTCATGGAATAATTAGAATGTGACGAGGCCACCACCGGGATTCAAACTATTAGAAGAGACGAAGTCAAATCTAGAAGATAAGATATAGTCATCAAACTTATTAACACTAATCAGGATTTCATCAAGAGCATGGATATGAGATTCAAAAACCAAGAGGCTTCAATAAAAAAATCTAGATATGCAAGTGGGTTAGTTAGCAAATATGAGGTCAGCGAACAGCAGGGTTCTTTGCCCAGCAACACAGAGAAAAATACAATTGAAAATATAAAGGTTATAACCCTGAAATGTGGTAAACAAGTGGGAGAAGAAGATGCATAACAAGAGGTTTTTAGAAATATAGAAGAAGAGATCAATAAAAAATCAAAGGAGGCAAGCAAGAGCAAATAATCCCAAGTCATATGTGCTATTAATTCCATTCTCTCAGCGACTGCAGTAGCACAAAATAAATAAGCAATTTTCTAAATTTCTTGATATATTTAAAAAAAAAAAAAGAACATTAACATTTCTTTTGTAGATGTCTTAGTGCGGATGTCTAGTTATGAAAATTTTTAAAGGAAATTTTAGCAAATAAAAAGAAGATGGAGGATTATGAAATTGTGAAGTTGAATGATGAGTGTTTAGCCATTCTATAAAATAAATTACCTCCAAAGTTAAAAGATCTAGGAAGTTTTACTATTCCTTGCACTAATAAAGAATGTAAGGCATTGTGTGATTTTAGTACAATTATTAATTTGATGCATTTTTCAGTTTTCAAGAAATTAGGATTGGGCGAGGTAAAAGCAATCACATTGGCTGATCGATTAATTAAATATAAAATATATATTGTGGAAGATGTATTGCTAAAAGTTGACAAATTTATCATTCATACAGATTTCATGGTTTTTGACGTGGATGAAGATTTTAAGGTACCACTTATCTTAGGTTGACATTTTTTAGTAACAGAAAGAGCTCTTATTAATATATAGAAAGTTGGTTGGTAGAGTTCAAGATGATCTTGTTTCATTTAATGTTTTAAAAGTAATGAAATATATATTTTACAATAATTCTTGTTTTAGAGTTGAAACAGTTGTCAAGTTGGTGAACGAGGTTTTTCAAGAAAACACTTTTAAAGACCTTGTTTAGTTCGATAGGACAAAGAAATTGAGAAATAGCATATAAATGAATATGCAAATATCATAGAGGCGATTCCACCATATTCAAGGAAAAAGATAATTAAATTTGAAAAGTTGGGACAACACACAACAAAGTCTAAGCCATCAATAGAAGAGCCTATAATTATTGAACTCAAATCCCTACATTCTTATTTGAAATATGCTTATTTATATGGAGTTTCTTCTTTGCTAGTAGTTATATCTTCTTCTTTGACAGATTTGATGGAGGAGAAATTGTTCAGTGTATTGAGAAAGCATAAGAATGCAATTGGATGGAAATTAGATGATATCAAAGAACTTAGCCCTTCACTTTGCATACACAGAATTTTGATGGAAGAACAATACAAGCCTACCATCCAATCTTATAGGCATTTGAAGCTTTACTTTGAAGATTAGTTTTCTTTCTCGAGGGATCACATTCTAGGAATTTAATCATCAAGGCTATCTATGGACACATCCTACAATAAGGGGAGTTTTCTTGTTCTTTTTTTTTTTTTTTTTTTTTTCTGCATTTAGGGCAATGCTTCATTCAAGTTTTGGGGAAGACAAAATTTTTACTAAATTTATTATTTATTTTTTTATCATGATTACATTCCTTGTTGTGAATTTTTGCGATTCTTGGGAAAAACTAAATTTTGTTTGAACTTGTAATTGATGTGTGAGTTAATTTTGATTCTAATTATGTCGATCCACTCTAAAAATCCTTAATTTTTGAATTGTATGTAAATTTAGAGAACATTCATGTGAAGTATGTGATTTTCTTAGATCTTACCCAAATCTTAGAATTTCTTTGATTTTCTTTTGAGGCAAAATCCTAGGCTACATCTAACTAAGAAAATAATTTAGGTAATTTTTGGATCAATTAACCCTTTCAAACCAACCTTGTTTATTTATTCCTAGTCACCCCATTAAGCTTTAATTATTATCCAATTATTCATTGACACCCATATATGTTTAGCTTAACTTATTAAATTATATCATTGTCCCACACTCCATGAACATGTTGATTTTTTTTTTTTTTTTTGGATAAAAGTTTATTTGAGCCTAATAGCAATTTGGGAGGAAGGGTGATGCATGAAAAAAAAAATTGATTGCTATGGTTGTTTGAGGTGTATTATCGAAAAAAAAAATTACTTTTATGGTTCATATCTAACTTTTAATTGAGTGAGCCTTTTGGATACTTAATGAGTTGGAAATTTTCAAGTTATATTAAGAGGGACTTCGGGAGGAACTCCGCCAAAAAGTTTCTCAAAAAAAGAAAAAGAAAAAAGAGCAATGAGAAAAAAGAAAAAAAAAAAAAGGAATGTTGATATGTGGTGGCACAAAGATTATCTTGAAAGAGTGAAATTGGGGATTATGCCATTGGCTCTAATTAGATCCTAGAAATTAATTTGTTGATGGGTGATTTGTGCTTAAAATTATTGTTATCTTGCCCTTAGCCTAGCTTTACATTACAAATCGAGAAAAATCTTATTGATTTTTAGTTGGTAATTAGTTTACAATAGTGGAGAGAGGAATGAAAAGCAAACTTATGAGAATTGGTCATAATTACATAGAACTTTTGAGAGGTTGCATACCAATGTGAAATTATCTAGATTACATAGAATTTGAAAAGATAAGGACTCACACACACACTTGAATCA
The DNA here is from genome assembly GCA_017140595.1 of Eucalyptus curtisii. Lineage (NCBI taxonomy): Eukaryota > Viridiplantae > Streptophyta > Magnoliopsida > Myrtales > Myrtaceae > Eucalyptus > Eucalyptus curtisii. The sequence goes on along the minus strand of CM029501.1, from coordinate 41,557,113 downwards.
CATCATTAAATTGGTCTTAACTTATAAATCAATTTCAATGTTTGGATGAAATTTGTGTTTTTCTTTAAATTGTAAATTTGCACAGTAATGGAAAGGAGTCACGGATGAGGTTGTTAGCTTGAGTATGCATTATATCTAGTTTTTGCTCAAGGATTAGCAAAATTTTAAGTTTGGGAGTTTGATAACTATATAATAATAGAGTTATTTGACCTATTTTAGGTAATAATTATGGCACTTTATAATGCAATATTCATTAGAAAATATTTGGATTTCCTTCTATTTATCAAAATATTCCTTATTTATGCAAAATAATGAGATATGAAGAAAATAATGAAAAAAGGGCAAAAAGAAGGAAAAGAGTATTATGTGATTCACAAATTCAAATAAAAAAACGTTGGAAGATGGATACCAAATTAAAGATTTTGCGATTTATTCCTTGACTTTATGCGGGGAAAAAAAAATGCAATTGCCTTATATTAGGATTCTTGAATCTAACCTATGAATTGGATAACATCGAGAGCCTGGGGGACGGCTAGGTTTTTATTTTTAGATTGTTTTTCATTGTTCTAGAGTTTTTTTTTTTTTTTTAAGTATTTTGAAGAGAAGACAAAAAGTAATGACAGAATTCTTACTTTTTGACTCAAGGTGCTAGATTCAATTTATATTTTCATTTTTCTTCTATCATGTTTTAATTTTCTTTTGTTAGGGTTACGATGTAACCTAACCATGATAATATGAGTTCTATGACTTATATGCTTTGCAAGTGATTTCATTTATGTGAGTTATATGTTATTGTGCTTGATACTTTTAAGTGACTAGCCATCACTTGAATGATCTGATATGCAGGTTTGAGACAGAGAAGTCATACTATGCAATAGCTTCTTATAATATATGATCATGAATTAAATATAAACCGCGTTATTTGTATAGCATTCGATGATAAAGTGATTTAAAAGACTCATTATAAGTCGGAATATTAATAAATTTTAATGTACTTATGTTTATTTAAATTTATATGGAGATATAATGGATTAATAAACTGAGCATGTTTGCTATACATAGAGATAAGATAATAAATAGATTATGAAGTTTCGTAATCACATGTTTGATATCGTTATTATACGCATAACAATTTGAAATTTATATCTAGTGAATCTAGTGAAATCATAGTGAATCGGATTCTCTAACTTATTTATCTGATTGATTTACTGCATTTACTTTTTAAATTTTTCTTTTAAGATTTTTAATTTTGATTTATTCTCAATTCTATTTTGATCTGTTAGATAAATTTTAAAATTAATTTATTTTTAATATTTAATTAGTTTGTTATTCATCAATCTCTATAGAACTATACTATTTTATCATAATTATATTACTTGTTCAATGCGTTTACTTGCGTTTAGAATTTTATTAACAACCTAAAATGGACATTATTACAAATAAGAGTATGAAGTAATTAAATTATCTTAAATAAAGAATTTTGGCTACCCGATCACTATTCCAACCATTAGAGAAGTGGTATTTTAGTAAAAAAAAAAAAAAAAATTCTAAGTATATTTTTTGTTTTTTCTTTTTCCTCTTCCCTCCCTTGGCGTCACCCCACCTCATCGATGGTTGATGGTGGTCATTGATCTCAAGCAAGGGTCGCCTCGCCTAAGGCTAGGCGGGCAGGGCAACCTCGCCTTTGCTAGTCCAAGCAAGGGTGACCCTTGGTCAACGTTGGCAAGAGCTGTCCTCACCTAAGTCTAGCGACCTCCACCATGGTCAGTAGAGGGAAGGGGGCAAAAATAAAAAAGAAAAAAGAAAGAAAAATTTCGCAAAATAAAAAGACAAAATTACCCTTCAATTAGCAATGATAGACCATTCTTGAGATGATATAACCACTTCAAGCATTTATTTGATACAAGTTCCATTTTAGGTCTTTGTTTGAAAAAATAAGAGCGTTTTAGGTGCGTTTAATTCAGTATTTTGAAAGCTCATAATAGTTTAGCCTAAAAGATTTTAGGCAAATGTAAATGTCATTTATTAAACTATGCTTGAAAATCAACTTTGAGAGAAATGCCGTTTGATAGGAAACACATTTGAAAAGCCCTTTGAGTGATTAACATTAGTGTTTTTAATTATTTATTTATTTAAAATTGAAAAAAATAATGTATGTATCTTTTGAAATATAAATTTTGACAATAATATTAAAAAATGAAATATATATAATTAAAAAAAAAAAGACCAAACCCTTCAATGGTTTAGTGAAGAGCTACGATGCCGGCAAGTTAGATCTGGCATTGGCGGTTGTCAGTTGAGGTCACCTGAGATTAAGTGACCTCTTGTGCGCGACCCTAGCGCGAGGCCGCTCGACCTAGGTGGCGCATGACCAAGGCAATCACCGCCTAGTTGCTTGAGGTCGTGCAATCTCAGGCAACCTTGATTGACAGCCGCCAATGCCAAATCTAGCTCACAGGCGGCCATAGCCCTTTGCCAAATCGGCAAATATTTTGGTCATTTTTTTAATAAAAATAAAATATAGAGGGACAAAATTGGAAATTTTAAAGAATTAATGAGAGTACTTTTGCAAAAAGAATAAGTTTTAGCATTTGACCAAATGTTGAAAGCTCAATGCTAGTCTCTATTAGCATTATGTTTTCAAATTTCTAAATACTGATTTTCACTTGAAAGTTTTTTTAAAATGATTGCTAAACGGTCCAACATATCTTCAGAAGAAAATCCTTTAGGAATGTTGAACAAACACATTTTCGTAACCTTATTTAAAATTTATTTGAGTGTATGACAGCAGTTCATACCCCCATTCGGAATTTTTCCCAAAGGGTCTTTTTTTTTTTTTTTTCCGTCAAATTTCCCAAAGGTGATTTTTTTTTTTTTTTGGGTCTGAATTTCCCAAAGGTGATTGACCTTGCACATAATATTACATTTACGCCGGAGGTATAACCACTTTGGCAAGCAACGATCGTCGGCACCCTCAGCAAAGGAGTTGCCCACTCTTTGAAGAAGATGTCTGGTTAAGCTCCGGGGAACGGGCTTGAATCCCGTCGACGACCCCCCCCCCCCCCCCCCCGGCCGACGGCGGCCGGCGTTCGACCACGGCGGCGATAGTCTCGCCGGAGTCCGGACTCCTCGGCGTGAACGGTCGTTCTCATGCTGCTCCCTCTCCGGACCGCTCGTCTCTCCCGGCGCTCCTTCTCGTCCTCCCCGCTCTCGAGCTCCGACTACGTCCGCGCTCGCCTCGAGTCCATCCTCTCGAGCCGCGCCCCCTCGCCGTCGTCCCTCCTCCAGTCCCACGGCCTCGTCGTGACGACCGGGCACTCCGGGAACGCGTTCGTCGCGGCGAAGCTCGTCTCTCTGTACGCGTCTCTCGGCCGACCCACGTGCTCGACCCGGGTGTTCGATCGTGTTGAGGCGAAGGACGTCTTTCTTTGGAACTCCATCGTCAAAACCCACTTCTCGAATGGCGCCTATTCCCGGGCCATCGAGTTTTACTCCCGGATGCGCGCGGCGAATGAGCTGCCCGACCAGTTTACGATCCCCATGGTTGTTGCCGCCTGCGCAGACATTGGGTCGCTGAATTACGGGATGTGGGTCCATGCTTTGGCGTGTAAATGTGGTCTCTTTGCGGGAAGCTCGGCGGTCGGATCTTCTTTCGTGTACATGTATTCGAAGTGCGGCCAAATGATGGATGCCTCTTTCGTGTTTGATGAAATTCACGTGCGAGACGTGGTGGCTTGGACCGCGCTTTTGATTGGATACGTGCAGAATGGGAAAAATGAGAAGGCATTGGGGAGTTTGCGCGAGATGCTGAGGTTAGGTGGGTTGGAGGAGAGACCCAATTTTAGAACCATGGAGGGTGGATTTCAAGCTTCTGGGAATCTGGGTGCAGTATCAGAAGGTCGTTGTCTTCATGGTTTAGCAGTAAAAAGTGGACTTTTGTGTTGTGAAGTAGTCAAGTGTTCAGCTTTGTCTATGTACTCGAGATGTGATTCCCCTGAAGATGCTCATTCATCTTTTTGTGAGATTGTTGATAAGGATGTTCTCTCATGGACATCAGTAATCAGTGTCTATGCAAGGTTCGGATGTATGGAGGAGTGCTTGTCTTTGTTTCATCAAATGCAATCCAGTGGAACATATCCAGATGGAATTGTTACCAGTTGCGTGCTTTTGGTTTTTGTCAATATCATGAGTGTCTCAAAAGGGAGGACGTTTCATGGGTTGCTTATAAGGAGACATTCTCTGTTAGTTCAGGATCAGATGGTTCACAATGCGTTATTGTCCATGTATTGCAAGTTTGGGCTCTTAAATGTTGCTGAAAAGCTTTTTGCCACTAGAGTGCATGAACTTGCAAAAGAGCCATGGAACATTATGGTTTCAGGATGTGGGAAGTTGGGGATGGAAGAGAATTGTATACTGTACTTTAAGAATATGCAACATCTAGGCATCGAATCTGATTTAGATTCTTTGGTCTCTGTCATTTCCTCTTGTTCAAAATTAGGAGCAACCAATCAGGGCAAGTCAGTTCATTGTTATGCCATCAGAAGATCAATTGATGGGAATGCCTCATTTGCCAATTCACTCATAGGTTTCTATGGTAGGTTGCGTAATTTGGCAGCTGTACAAAGAATCTTTTCAAGGATGAAGAGAGATATTGTCTCATGGAACACTGTAATATCATCTTATGTTCATAATAAGCATTATGAAGGTGCCATTGCTCTTTTTGATAGAATGGTATCAGAGGATATGAAGCCTAACTCTGCAACATTAGTCAGCGTGCTTGCAGCCAGTGCTAATCTGGCTTCGTCAGAGAAAGGAGAAAGGATCCATCAGTATCTGGAGGAAGAATTGATTGAAACCAACCTTCCTCTTACAACTGCATTAGTTCATATGTATGCAAAATGCGGAAAACTTGACAAAGCACGTGAATTATTCGACTTAATGAACGAGAGGGACATTATTTCTTGGAATGTTATGATTTCTGGTTATGGAATGCATGGACATGCAAAATCTGCTGTTGAGATTTTCCAGCTGATGGAGAACTCAAAGGTTAGACCAAATGCACTCACTTTTCTTGGACTTCTGTCAGCCTGTGCACATGCAGGTCTTGTTGAAGAAGGGAAGCGTCTCTTTTCTAGAATGCAACATTATTCAATTGAACCCAACGTAAAGCACTATACTTGCATGGTAGATCTTCTCAGCAAGTCTGGTGATCTGCAAGGAGCTGAAGAGTTGGTTCTTTCGATGCCTGTGCCACCTGATGGCGGTGTATGGGGGGCTCTATTAAGTGCCTGTGCCATCCATGAAAAACTGGAGGTTGGAATGAGAGTTGCAAACCGTGCGATTCAATCTGAACCGGATAATGATGGATATTACGTGTTGCTTTCTAATATGTGTAGTTCCATGGGGAGATGGGAAGAGGCGGAGATGGTCAGGAAAATGATGAGAGGTGGGGGCGTGCAGAAGCAAGCAGCCTGGAGTGCAACATAATTGACTAGATCTTCTTGCAAGTATCTCGCTCTTTCAGATGAAACAAGCCAATGACTGTGATCTTCTTGCAAGAATATTGCTTGCACAATTACAGGAGAGCCATGTCAGTGTACGTTTTGAGCATGGGGGAGCCAGGATCCCTCTTTATCAGATATCACTGGTCCAGGGGCTGATGAGATCATTAAAGTTGATTGAGTTGGGATCTGAAGTTTGCTTTGCATTCGGCTTACGGTGAGAATTGCTGTCGCTTTGTGCTGGCAACTTTATCAACTGACAAATAGTTTCATCTTAAGAAAGAATTCAAGATTGTTTTTTTTTTTCTTTTTCCCCTTGGCATAGAAATGATAGCTCATCTTGCTTTCGCTTACTATGGTGGGGAGAATGGTGATGGCGGTGGTTTAGGAGTGATCTTTGGTTTTGGGAGTATGATGCTGGAAGGTTAAAGGTAATTTCTGCAATTTTATGTATGTTGATGCATGTGCACAATTGACATGGCTACTGGGTTCATAGCACAAGTGGAATTTTAAATAGAAATAAGACCCTGCTGAAGACTGAATAAATTGCTTATAAATAGACTTTATCGTACTCCACCAGGATCATAGTTATTAGAATACTCAACTTAGCACATAATAATACTGCCGAATCAACCATTTAGTGAGCTAAATGAAGCAAAATTAGTTTGGCATGATAGCAGTTTCTTTGTAATCTTATTCGTTATAATATCCAGTATGTTTTGCATTGACTGATGCTTATTTTCTAGCTCAGAGAATCAAGGAATTTTGAAGTGATGAAATGGATGCCATGCTGCAATTGTTGTCATTGGCAGCCGAAGCTGATTTCTAACCTGACCATGGTGCTTCCTTTGTCTGTCAGTGAGTGAACTTGCTAATCTCAAGCCAGCCACCATCATGTTGCAATCTTCCTCGCAGTTTTACCTGTGTGTTTTCTTTCAGTGGACATCCATTTTGTACTATTTTTGTGTCGTTAGAATTTCGCTCTCGATAGTTGTTCTTTGGCTGTGGCTTAATAATATCTATTCCGTTAGATTGCAGGGTGCTCTCCCCAAGCAATTACAATTATCATGAATCAAGCAGATGTAATCTGACGAGAAGCAAACAAATGGCTATGGAGAATGCTAGCAGCAGGAGAACTTAATGAGCCACAGTCATTGGCCAGTTGAGGTTTGTCGATGCTGTTTTGCTGGGTGAGGAGGCGACAATACATCCCTGTTATGTTCCATCAACTATTTGTATTTGTATTTTTTTTTTACTGTAGATGCTGATCAAGTTATTCAGTTGCCTGTGCTATTCAACAGTCTCGATGCGAGACATCTTTTATTAATATTAGTATTATCCCACATTTATAAGTTCCCGGCGATGCTAAGACTCCTCCATATCTTCAGATGGCGTGGCCCGAGCTCAACACGGCGAAGTTGTTGCACAGAATGCTTGAAGCTTGGTCGGCCGAAGATAAAATTGTCTGTGCACTCTCCATTCAGGATGAGTGTTTTGGTAGGTGGTCCTTTGAACTTTTGCATCTGGGAAATGTCAAAACCCAGAGTCTCTCCGAATCACAAACTAATTTAATCGTTGTCTAGAACTATTCTTGTGGTATTATTTTTAATTTTTAGAGAAGAAGAGGGATCTATTGACATGTGGAATGGGACATATGACATCGACTTTATTTTTATTTTTTTGCTCCTATTTATTGCAAATTTGTGTTTTCTCTGCTATTTCGGCTCATTTGTTCCCATCCATACCTACATCTGTTGAAAAGAATGGCCATGGAGTAGATTTTAATTCAAGACTGGGTTGATGTCGATGTCCCACTCTTCAAAATTCAAAAAAATTTAAGTTAATTGTTTTTTCAGATACTAAAATAATACAGAAATCAATTGAATAAAATCAATGAGAAGCCACTCTTCCAATTGAACACGAATGAGGTACAAGTTCAGTACATTTTTGAATAATTTGAAGGCGAAAATCGAAGAAATGTTTGATAAATTCGGTGCCGTCACCACCTCCGAGCACGACCCAGCACGGGCCCGATTGTGTCGGGTCAAGGGCATGCTGTGCCTGCCGGGCTGGACTGGCGGGCGGCCATCCTCACCTCACAGGGGGCAACATGAGGATTCAATCACAGTTCATCGGTCTCATCCTATTGAGTCGCGACCAGAAGAGGCTCCCAGGTTCTGCCATCTTTGTCTCTCTCTCACCGCGACTACCATCGGACATCCTGCGGCTGGTTTCCGATATCCGATGTCGTGTCCATGGTGACGGGAGCAGCAGTCTCATCCAGTCATGGAACGGGGTTGGTCACTGCCCACCCCGAAAAGGAAATTTGAGGAAAATAAGCTGGTCGTCCCCCAGCCAATTTTGACCATTCACAGTTGAAATTGAGGGAACAGTTAAACGACCACCCACCAGAAAAAACGGTGGAATACCGACGAAGCTCCACTTAGACATAATGGTTTCTGGAGAAAGCTGGTGCAAGTGATGGCGACGGCAGGAGCATGATGAAGATATTTTGGAAATCAAACCTTGAATCTGTACAGAGTCGCTTCTAGAAAGATTGTCCCTTTCTAATGCATAACGAATCATCTTGGATAACAGAAAATGATGGGGTTAGGGTCGAATCACCTAATTTTTCTAACATGCCCCACAATTGAACTGATGGTAATTTCGCTGATCTTGATTTAAAAAATTAATACCGTGGACTTTTTTGTTGCACTTTTGAAACGACTCTCGTTCTCATATAATTGAGGATAAATAACATAAAAAATCATAAATTGATATACTTATAATAAATTTATCTCAAATTAATATTTTTAACACAAAAAATCTTAAATATCAGACATGTGATAAATTTACTTCGCTTAGTTTTTATTAAATTTTATTGTCGAAATTATTTGAATTAGATGATAAATAGTAATTAATGGATATATCAGTTTATAATTCTTCATGGTATTAATCCAATTTAATGAAAGTTTGATAGATTATAAATTTGTCATGAATAATTTTTTGTGATTAAAAAATTAATTTGTGATAAATTCATTACATATGAATCAATTGGAGTTTTCGATGCTCATAAAGTTAGCTTGGGATAACATTTCTGGTGTATCAATTTAAAATTTTTCATGATATCAACTTATAATTAAAAATCAATTTTGGTTCACACCTATCGAAAAATGACAAATCCTTTGGGCCCTGTTGATCCAATCGATGTACTCTCTTTATCAACTCCCCCTTTTTTCACTTGTGAGTGGAGGTCAAGCTGGCACGTGAATATTAAAAATCGCATTCTCTTTAAATCGGGCGCCACAAAAAAAGAAAAAAAAAAAGAAAAAGAAGAAGAAGAAGACTCCATTCCATTCCTCTCGTTTACGCGCCGGGCGACTTTTCTCTGCATCCCCTGTTTCTCCTCCCACGTTCGAGCGGCGCGACAAGGACCATCGCTCGCTCAGCAGCCGCATAGGGACGCTGGTCACGAGGTTGGTGTGGATCATCGCCGTGTTCCCCGCTTCACGAGGCAGCTCTTTAATCGCCATACCCACCATTGAGCTCTGCTTCTAGAGAGGCAGAGGCAGGGGCAGAGGCAGGGGCAGGGGCAGAGCAAAGAAGGTTCGAGCTTTTGAGCATCGTTCCGATGGCCAGGTGCTGCAGCTTCACGGCGACGAGGGACCGGTGCCTCCGCTTCTCCTTCTCGCGGTCGGGCCTCAAGTCCACCGTCACCGACCTCGGCGACGGCACGGTGATGCACTGCTGGGTCCCCAGGAGGCCCAAACCGGCGAGGCCCGACCTCGTCCTCCTCCACGGCATCGGGGCCAACGCAATGTGGCAGTGGAACGACTTCGTCTCCCCGCTCGCCGCACGCTTCAACGTGTACGTCCCCGACCTCCTCTTCTTCGGGGACTCCTACACGACGAGGCCGGAGCGGAGCGAGGAGTTCCAGGCCCAGTGCGTGGTCGCGCTGATGGAGGCGCTCGGCGTGAAGAGGATGAATGTGGTGGGGATGAGCTACGGAGGGTTCGTGGCGTACAGCGTGGCGGTTCAGTTCGGGGAGAGGGTGGACAAGCTGGTGCTGATCTGTGCGGGGGTGTGCTTGGAGGAGAAGGACATGGAGGAGGGGATGTTTCGGGTTCGGAGCGTGGACGAGGCGGTGAGCGTGCTGCTGCCGCAGCAGCCGGAGAAGGTCCGGGACTTGGTCCGCATTTCGTTCCACCGGCCGCCCAAGCGGATGCCCAATTGCTTCCTCCAGGACTTCATCGATGTGAGTAAAATGTTTGTCCTGGATAATGTCATGTTCGTGGGTCGGATTGGGTTTATGAATTGTGACTTTTGCTTGAACGCGCTGAAAGTCAGTTCTTTGCAAATCTGTGCTAGATCGTCGAGATCTGCTTCGATAATCACGTCGAAAATTGACATTCCCATAGCGTCATCATCTTGCTATGTTTGGGGCATTGATGTTGCTAATGGATTGTAGTTACCTCAAGAATTGGCAGTGTTTTGGACATGTGTTGCTGGGGAAGTGCAGGTGATATGGATGGATGACAGTAATCCAGTTGGTACTGAGAAGGCATCATAGTTTCATAGGCTAAATCCGCATACATATATGGTTGACGGTGGTTCCGATCTGCTTGTCATTACCGTTTTCGGGAGATTAGGAGGGTTTAGAGTCACTTTCATGGAGTTCTGGACGCTGCTGATATATGTTTGTTTGAATTGAAACCAAACCTTCTCTGATTGATCCGACAGGACATTTAGTGGATGATCTGTTTAAACTTCAATGTTTTCTCGCAGGTGATGTGCACAGAGTATCTTCAAGAGAGGATAGAATTGATTGTTGCTCTACACAAGGACAGAAAACTTTCTAACCTACCAAAGCTAGCTAAGGTTCATGCTTCTCATCTGTCGAGATGTCCTTGATCTCTCTTCCTTTATGCATCTCTTCATCCTGCTAAATCGTAGTTGGCTCTGATGCAGTCGCCGCTGATCATTTGGGGGGAGCACGATGTTGTATTTCCAGTGGAGTTGGCTGAAAGATTAAAACGGTTAGCCTATTATACCATCTTAATGTGCCGTCACACTGGAGGCCTTTTTGCACGAGGAAGGGAGCAATTGAGATGCTACTCTAGATTATCATATAGTTTTTACCTGCAATGAGGTTGCGCATGTTAATTGAAAGGACTCGGACAGTTGAAGCAGCCGCTCTCAATTTGCTCTTTCGGAAACTTGTAGAGACACCCTGTGCATTTGGTTCGAGTACAGAGCTCCCTTCATTTTGAAAAATTCACATTGGCCGCTGATTCTTGTCGCGGGACTCAGACTCTCACGAACTTGGGGAATGTAGATAACATTGTCTACGACTTTATTGCATTCCGATCTGTGTTGCCTATATCTATATGTCATCAAACTACTGGATTGTGTCCGTCTGATTTTACTTTCTGTTTTGTTGCATTTGAACAGGCATGTGGATGGAAATGCACAGCTGGTGGTCATCAAGGATGCAGGGCACGCCATCAACGCAGAGAAGCCCAAAGAGATGTACAAGATCTTAAAAACTTTCCTTGTCGATCCCCCCACTTCACATGAGCCCGGAAACCAGCTGAACGGGCAGAAGGCGGACTGAATGTATTGACTTGCCGAGGTTTCGATCATATAATTCTCGTGGAACGTATGGCATTCATAGGACAGCATTGGAATTTTTGAATTACTATTGTAATGCATGCAAGATGAGGACAGCAAAATACAGTTATAGAATGTACAGAAAGTATATCTTTATCCATGTTTTCAATGCTGTATGATTGAAAATACCAGCATTGAAAATAGCATGCAGAAGGAACTGGACGAACTAACACATTGGACAAAAGAAAAAGGAATTCCTAGACCACGGAAATGCTAGAATTCTTTCTTCTTAAGAAGAATGATCTACCTCTTGCGAGAGCTAGATATTCATATGGCCAAGCCGGCCCATCATTTTGCCAGACTTGATTGCCATTTCTTTGTCATGATCATGTTAGGCTTGGCTTGGGCACTAAAAAGACACCGGCAAACTCTCTTGTGAAAGTAGCTAATGGGTATCTCCCATAGGGAGGAGGGAGAGGTGAATAGGTGATTATAAAAAATCTTGACCATGTAAAGTGGGATCGAACGAGTCAAAATCAAAGTCTAAATAGAGTTCAGATTTTGGAACAAAATTTAAAATCTTTTATGCAGTAGAACAAACTTTAGAAGCACCCTGCGAGTGTGTAATAAACTATAGCAATAAATAATGAGAGTTTAAGGATAAAAGAAAAATTGTACATCAGGTTTATAGTAGTTTGGCTTATAGTAAGCTTGCATTCACTTTGGATTTCATTAGATAATCAATGAAATGTTATAGTCAAGTTGTGTCGCTTACCCACAACTGGTGCTGCATATACCCAAATCGATAAGACTTACTATCTTACACCAAAGTACACACTTATAACATTGTAAACACTTTTCAAATAATTACAAAATTTAAGCTTACGAGAGACAATGCATACGGTCGAAGTACAATCGAACTTTGAAATTATAGATTCTATGCTTCATCTTTTATATGCTCCTCGGCACCTAGGTCTCGTTATATATTCCTCCACTTGCAAACCATCCATTGGATAGTCTTTAGATGATCATTTTCCAATTTTTCCATTGGACATATCTATATCAAGATTGGGTGGCTGTTGAGTGATAGAAGCTGAATCTTCACTTGATTCTAATCACTTATACAATTAGAGTTTTGATTTCCAAAAGTAGAGCTTCTTCATTTAGGAAGAACTTGCCTCGAAATTGATTTTCCAATCACTTAAAGATTGAGTCCATTAAGTCTTTCTTGGTGTGAAATCCAAAAAAGATCACCAGTCGTTATATGTTTTGGACTTGTATCATGTTTATCAAGTTGTCTAATTCTAATATTTGTTTCGTTATGAACTAGTTATGTTTTGAACTTGCTTTGTTTTGAAATTGTCATATTCAGAGCTTATGTTATGTTCTGCACTTGTGTCTCATTCTATATTTGTGTCTCGTTTTGGACTTGTTTAGCCTTAGAGTCGGACTTTGTTATAACACAATCTGAATAAGTTCAACTTTAACATGGAGTCTATCTTCCTAGTTCTTCCAGATATAATCCTTGATAATATACTTTACACATTTTATCATTTGCATATTAGCTTGTGCATCTTTATCCCAATTACTCAATCATTAAACAAGTAACTAGCATATGATTTATTTTGTCATTTTCAAAATATCATAAGGTTGTCCAACATCTTGGACAGCCCATTATATACAAGCAATCCCTTTTTCTTTTCCTGAGAAAAAAAAATTATGATTATCAAACTTTCAGTCTGGCCAAAATTCCATTTTGTAGCCAATTCCCAAGAAGATATGCAATTCTATTTACATGGAAAAAATGTTTCCAAGTACGACAAACGAAATTATTGAATCTTAGTAATGGCTGCTTCGACGAGCCAAAAAGTACAAAAATCACTTGCCCTTTATAAACGATTCCTTCATCCCCTTCATCATACGTGCGCTTCTAGAAAGTTGATCTGAGAGTGGGCTTGGAGCGACCAGTTTACAGGGGACGAGTCCATTCATAAACGGCACGAAAACACAGGTCAGCGTACATCGGTCGTCCTCAAGAGCATAAACTCCAATCAGATGATAATGATTTCCATACACTGAAAAGGCATGTGGAGCGGAAAATTGCACAACCGGTGGTCATAAAGGATGCAGGGGCACGCCATCAATGCAGAGAAGCCTAAAGAGATGTACAAGATCTTAAAAACTTCCATCATCGATCCGCTTGATCGACATGAGGCCGGAAACCAGATGAATGGTCGGAAGGTGGACCGAAGGTATGATTTGCCGAGGTTTCGATCACGTGATACTTGTGGAATGGGTCGCATTTTGCAGATGGCACTGGAATGTTTTGATTTGGCACGGTAAAAGCATGCAAGATTGGGGCAGCAAATGCGATTATAGAATGTACAAATCCACTTGCTCCACATGACCCCAGAAAACATGAATGGTCGGAAGGCGGACCAAAGGTATGATTTGCCTGAGGTTTCAATCACGTGATACTGAAGGAATGTGTCACATTTTGCAGATAGCACCGGAATTTTTTAATTCGGCACGGTAAAAGCATGCAAGATTGGACAGCAAATGCGATTATAGAATGTACAAAAGGTAAAGTATCTTTATTCATATTATCTAATGCTGTAAGATTCCGAATACCATTTCGAAGGAAATGAGCAAATCAACAGAATGGAAATTAGTGCTTCTTTCGATATATTCTCGGAAGATATGTGAATATCGTAATGGTTCCCTTTAATCTAATACTTCAGATGAACAACCTCCTTAATGAATCTGTTGAAGTCATTGTACGATGACCCTCCACGACCAGCGGCTTCCAAAGCTCTCTCCTTCCACTTCTTAGCATTCTCCCTCATCTTCTTCCCGTCGGCCCCTTCCATCACTTCCTGAACAAGAGCTTCTATTTCCTCACGCCTCACATCCTGGTTCACTTCCATGCCGATCCCCCATTCCGTACATGCGTACCGACAGTTTGTCTGTTGCTCGGCAAAGAACGGCCAGCAAATGAGAGGAACGCCTCCGCAGATAGCTTCCAATGTAGAATTCCACCCGCAGTGGGTTAGAAAAGCACCAACCGATCCATGACGCAGGACCTGATCCTGCGGACACCAGGTCGTCAAGAACCCTCTGTCTTTCACTTCCTCAAGGAACTCCCGAGGCAAAATTGCAGAATCACCCCCCACAACATCAGGCCTGATCACCCACAAAAATGGGTGCTTGCTATTTGCAAGCCCCCAAGCAAACTCCTTCAGGTGTTCCTCAGTCATGACAATCATACTCCCATAGTTCACATACACAACCGACTTGGCTTCTCTCTGATCGAGCCATTCGAGGCAGCTGTAGTCTTCCTTCCACAGATTCGACCTGAAAGACTTGACTGAGCTCGAGGGGATATCCTGGACGAGCAAGGAAAGGGGCCCTGTACAGTATATTCGTGGGGACATGTCTACAATTTTCTCCAGTACTTCGTGTTCAAGCTCATTGAAGGTGTGGAACAAGATAGCAGATGATTTCAGGCAGTGCTGCGCTTCTTCTCTTAAGAAGTCAAACAAGATGTCGTTCAGGTCCGTGGTCCGTATGAAGCTTGGAATGTCCCGCAGTCGGATGTTTCTCATGCCAGGGATCCAGTCAACAGGATCATCCAACGTCCCGTTGTTCAGGAAGTCTTCATCTGTTACATGTAATATGCAGTGAGGATCCAATTTAGAACTTTAACAAGAGAAACAGATGAACGGAAATAACTCGTGGAGAGAGATAACTAAATAAACAAATAAAGATCTGGTGCATTTATCCGAGAGAAGCAAAGACGAATACATAAACAAAGGCCAGTACCTTTGAATGGAACGATCCCTCTCTTAACAAGCTCTTTGTACTGCAAATAACCCATGAACCCACAAGCTGAAGCAGTCCAGAACTGAACCTCTGGGACTCCAAGCTCTCTCGCAGCTTTACTGGCGAAGCTCATCACCCCATCTGATATCACAAAATTCACAGGCGGAAGAACTTCGTCACTTTTGATCCTGGCAAGCAATTTCTTGAAAGGGCCCAAGCAGTTCTTCCGGAGTGAGTCGCAGAGGGCCGGGGAATCTTGTGTCGCATCGCGGTCTGATGGCGGGAGGCCATCTGGGATCGTCTCAAAGCGGAAGTTTTCAAGGTCTCGGAGCAAGTCGAGTCCCTTAGACCGGAGGAGGCGGTGGTGGTTGAATTCAGTGTTGACGAATGTGACGAAGACACCGCGCGCGAGGAGGAGCTTGGCAAGCTGCATCATGGGGTTGATGTGGCCTTGGGCCGGGAAGGGCACGCACACGGCGTGCGCATGTGCATGGGAGTTTCTTGATTCTTGGGATGACGAACCCATCAGCCACGTCTCTCCTTCTCCGTAGAGCAAAAGATCAAGAAAGTGTGTCCCAGGTGACGGAACTTGCAACTGATCTAAGTCTGCCAAATCTGTTCAATTTCGGTCGGTCTTTTCAGATTTATATTAGACGCGTGGGAGATGCGCGTGTTAATAGGGTGATTGTATATTTCATTTGTTTACACTAATTATAGAGCGCATACGACTATTCTGGTCTTTTAGATGTGACTTTACCTTAATAATGTCACTGTGAGGTAAGGTTACACCTACCTTCAACACGTTACTGGACCTTTGACTGGTCATTCCTTATGATTCGTGCCCAAGATCAATTTCTTAGCTGATGAAAGAATAGCTTGATCGACAACGACAATTTCATCGTGCATGTATGGGGATAAACATTACGATATTACATGTTTTCCTCATGGTTTTTTGAGATTTTGCACAATTATTGCCGGACTATTTTAAAAGTTGAAGCTGATTTAATATTAAAATATTTTAATATTTGTGCCTATGGAGTGAAATATATAATGAGAAAGCAAAATAAAGGATCTCAAAAGATTTAAACTTACAACCTCTTTTTTTTGATACTATGAAGTTTTTGCGAGACCATTGCTAACAGTTTTAAAAATTTAAGATGTTAGATGAATGCGTTGTTTAATATCAAATATTATAAAAGGTTTATTTCTTTAGTTAAGTAAATGTCGGATCTATGAAATCTCATTTGTAAAGATACTTTCAAAGCTTGAGCAGGAAATTGCAAGTCGAAATTATTTGTGCTCAATAAAGTGAGAATCAAACCCTCTTATAGTATCTTCTACTAACACAAGTCATTTCTCAGTCTAGTGAAAAGAATTTATCATCCCATTGATTTCTAACTATTGAACTTACTGATATCTTTGACCCGTCGGAAACTTTGGGCACTTTTAGTGTACTTTACCCTCTCTTCATCTTGCTAAATTGTAGTTGACTGTTGATGCAGTGGCTGCTGATCATTTGGGGGGAGCATGAAGAAATATTTCTGATGGAGTTGGCTGAAAGGTTAAAACGATTAGCCTATCACACTATCTTACCGTGCTGTCACACTGGAGACCCTTTTTGCACGAGGCACGTTGCGATTTAGATCGTAGAGTCCAGATCATCTCATTTTGTTTGCCCGTAATGACGTTCCGCAAGTTACTCGGAAGGACTCTGGACAGTTTAAGCAGTTGTTTACCCTATCAAACTCCCTCGACCAAGCTGAAAAAGTCTGTCACTCTCATTTTCCTCTTTCGAAACTTATAGAGACCCCCTATGAATTTGGCTCGAGTACTTGCAGCTCCCTACATTTTAAAGTTCCACATCGTCCGCTGCCTGTTTACGTGGACCTCGGAATTTCACGAACTTAGTATTGTAGATGACTTTCTTTATGCATTTTGATTCAACTTCAAGCCATTCCAATGGGTGTTGCCTTGTGTTTTTTGATCAAAGAACAGGAATGTGTCGGTCTGATTTACCCTTTTCCTTTTGTTGTATTGAACAGTGGTGTGAATGGAAATGCGCAACTAATGGTAATAAAGGATGCAGGGCACGCCAGCAATGTAGAGAAGGCCCAAAGAGATGTATAAGATCTTGAAAACTTCCCTCATCGATCCGCTCACTCCACATGGGTGAGGAAACCTGATGAACGGTCGAAAGGCGGACGGAAGGTCTTAATTTATTGAGGTTTTAATCACATGATACTCATGGAACGTGTCGCATTTGGGGATAGCACTGGGATTTTTTAATTACTAATGAAATGCATGCTCGATTAAGACAGCAAATGCAATTATAGAATATAAAGAAAGTAAAATGTCTTTATTCATATTATTTAATGCTGCATATGCTAACAGACTTGAAACTAGAAGAGGGAAATCTTGAACCATGGTGTTTTTAGTTCATCTCCTTTCGATAGATTTTCAGAATACGTGAAAATCTGGTAATGGATCCCTTTGATCTAATCATTCAAATGGACAACCTCCTTAATAAATCTATTGAAGTCGTTGTACGATGGCCCTCTGCGACCGGCGGCTTCCACAGCTCTCTCCTTCCACTTCTTAGCATTCTCCCTCATCTTCTTCCCGCTGACCCCTTCCATCACTTCTCGAACAAGAGCTTCTATTTCCTCACGCCTCGCATCCTGGTTTATTTCCATGCCAATCCCCATTCAGTACATGCGTACCGACAGTTTGTTTGTTGCTCAGCAAAGAACGGCCAGCAAATGAGAGGAACACCTCCGCAGATACTTTCCAAGGTAGAATTCCACCCGCAGTGCGTTAGGAAAGTGCCAACTGATCCATGACTCAGGACTTGATCCTGCGGACACCAACTCGTCAAGAACCCTCTTTCACTTCCTCCAGGAACTCCGGTGGTAGGATTGCAGAATCACCCTTCACAACATCAGGCCTGATCACCCAGAAAAATGGGTGCTTGCTATTTGCAAGCCCCCAAGCAAATTCCTTCAGGTGTTCCTCAGTCATGGCAGTGATACTCCCATAGTTCACAGACACAACTGACTCGGCTTCTCTCTGATCGAGCCATTCAAGGCAGCTGTCGTCTTCCTTCCACAGATTCGACCTGAAAGACTTGACTGAGCTCGGGGGAATATCCTGGAGAAGCAAGGAAAGGGGCCCGGCACAGTAAATTTGAGGGGAAATGTCTGATATTTTCTCCAGTACTTCGTGTTCGACCTCATTGAAGGCGTTGAACAAGATAGCAGATGATTTCAGGCAGTGCTGCGCTTCTTCTCCTGAGAAGTCGAACATGATGTCGTTCAGGTCTGTGGTCCGCATGAAGCTCGGGATGTCCCGGAGTCGGATGTTTCTCATGCCGGGGATCCAGTCGACGGGATCATCGAGCGTCCCATTGCTCAGGAAGTCATCATCTGTAGTGAGGATCGAATCCAGAACTTTAACAAGAGAAACAGATGAAAGGAAATAACTCATGAATGGGGAGATAACTAAACAAACAAGTAGTTATCTAGTGAATTTATCCGAGAGAAGCGGAAACGAATAAATAAACAAAGGAATTACCTTCGAATGGAACAAACCCTCTTTTAACAAGCTCTCTGTACTGCAAATAACCCATGAACCCACAAGCCGAGGCAGTCCAGAACTGAACCTCTTGGACTCCAAGCTCCCTCGCAGCTTCACTGGCGAAGCCCATCACCCCATCTGATATCACACAAGTCACAGGCTGGACAACCTCGTCACTCTCGATCCTGGCAAGCAATTTCTTGAAAGGGCCCAAACAGTTCTTCCGGGTCGAGTCGCAGAGGGCTGGGGGATCCTGTGTTGCATCGCGGTCCGATGGCGGGAGGCCATCCGGGATCGTCTGGAAGCGGAAGTTTTCGAGGTCTCGGAGCAAGTCAGGTCCCTTAGACCGGAGGAGGCGGCGGTGATTGAACTTGGTGTTGACAAACGTGACGAAGACGCCGCGAGAGCTTGGCGAGCTGCATCATGGGGTTGATGTGGCCTTGGGTCGGGAAGGGGACGCATACGGCGTGTGCATGTGTATGAGATTTTCTTGATTCTTGGGATGACGAACCCATCACCCACGTCTCTCCGTAGGATGAAAGATCCAGAAAACGTACGCCGGGGATGAAACTTGCAACTAATTTAAGTCTGCCAAATCTGCTCAAGTTGGGTCGCTCTTTTCAGATTTATATTAGATGCGCAAAAGAAAAGTTCATGCAATCACCGTTAGACACGGGGAGATGCGCATATATATAGGGTGATTGTATATTTCATTTTTGGGTTAATATCATGAAAAATCCTAAATTGGTATGTTTGTGATAAATTTACTATCCGTTAATTTTTGTTGAATTTTATCGTCTAACTGCCGAGTTAGACCACACGTGATAATTGACAGGTATACCGTTTTAAGGTTTTACCTTACGTTTATCATTAGGTGTACTAGCTTGTAAATTTTTCGTGGTATTAATATAATTTAACGGAAATTAATAGAGTATAAATTTATCACAAATGTACCATTTAAAGATTTTTAGTAGTCAAAAATTAGTTTATGATGTATTTATCACATATGTACCAGTTTGAGGTTTTTCTTAATATTGGCCCTTCATTTTTTTACACTAATCATAGTGTATGTGAATTTTCTGGTCTTTCAGATGTGAATGACTACAAATTCTAGAAAGAAGACAAGGTGGTTAGGTGAGTTGATTACCTCTTGAACCTGTGAATTGTACCATCGATTTGATACGTGTCTAACATCAATTTTTTCGGAGTTAATATCATGAAAAATCCTAAATTAGTATACCTATGATAAATTTATCACAAATTAATTTTGGATCACCAAAAATCTCAAAATGGTACAACTGTGATAAATTTATTGTCCGTTAGTTTTTATTAAATTTTATCGTTAAATTGTAGTTGACGGATGTGCCAATTTGGAGTTGTATCCCCAAGTTTGTCACAGGTACCAATTGGTAATTTTTCGTTGTATTAATCTCATTTAACATAAACTAATGAAGGGTAAATTTATTATAAATGTATAGGTTTTGGGTTTTTGGTAGTTAAACAATTAGTTTTGGATAAATTTACATGTGTATTAATTTGGAGTTTTTCGTGCTATTAACCTATTTTTTAATACCCATTTTTTACCCGATTAAAAAATAGGTGGATTGACAACGATAATTTTACAATGCATATATAGGGATAAACATGATAGTATTAGTTGTTTTCCACTATTTTGTGAGATTTTGCATGATTATCGCCAATTGTTTTAAAAATTGAAGCTGGTGTAATATTTAAATATTTTAATACTTGTGACTACAACATGGAATGTACATCAAGAAGGCGAATCTGGAAAAATTCAAACTCAAGGCATCCTTCTTTGATAGCATGCAAGTTTTTTTGGGATCACTATCAATTGTTTTAAAATTTAAAGCCATTAGATGAATGTGTTGTTTAATATTTAAATGTTATAAATAGGTGTACGCATTTAGGTAAGTAAATAAATCTCTTTTGTATCGTAAAGATGCGCTTGAAGCTTGGGCAAGGAGTTGAAAGTTGAAATTATTTGTTCAAAGTGAGAATCAAACCCTGTTATAGTATACACAAGTCATTTCTCAATCCAGTAATTTTTGCTTTAAATTTTTGTTTAGCAGTCAAGTATGATAGTATCTTTTCTATCGATCTTTAGAAGATGTAGAAGATAATATCTAAAAGCATTCTATTAATTAAGTGATACTAATCACTTGTTACAAAATTATTATTTACATTTAGATGTCACAATTCCTACAATCGAATATGTCCAAAATTATCATTTCTATTGTAAATCATCATATGTGTAGTGGCCAGCTTGATAATTGCTATATGCTAAGGATAAATTTCTGGGGTTTACCAAAAAGAAAAGGAGAGAGATGAACGCCTTGAGATATTGAATTTCAGTTGTAATTTTATAGATATCTCAGCAGAATTGCTCATGCAAACAGACAAGATGCTGCACGGCACTGCATTTCCTTTTCTGGCTTTTTTTTTTTAAATGCACCGAGTTCGATGGAGTAATATTTGGTAAGATTAGTCAAAACGATAAAAAGTTACGTCTGTACGTGATTTAATAATGCTGTTCGAAATTGATCCGCATCATCATTGTAGGTAAGATGACCTGCCGTGGTTGTCCGGTTCGTGAAATTGACCAGCATCATAGCGGGATGTTGGCACGTGGTCCGTGAAGAGGCTGCTTGATACAAAGTAAGAACAGATTCAATGGCTTTCGATCATAATATTTTCAACATGAATGGAGGCTCTATCATAATAAAGCGAATCAGACAATTTAAAGTATCATTTGCCTTTATTGTACTTTGTATTTTGTAGGCTTATTCCTGTTAAAAAAACGGCAACTTTAGGTCAGGCGCTAATTTTAATCTAATTCCTTTTTTTATCTCATGAGAATATACCAACGTTAATCTGTGTCTTAATTTTGGGCCAAACCATTTTTTTGTCTCATTCAAAAGCATACGTCCAAAAAGTTTTCCGGTGTCTCAAAAAAAAAAAAAAATCAGTTCTCAGCCTGTACCTAAGTTTGGCACACAACAAGTTTCCGTCTAATGATGCCGTTAAAGATTCAACATCTTGTTCCGTGGATACTTGGCTGAAACTTGATGGTGGTTAGATTTGGGTAGTGAATGGAAATTAGTGTTTTTTTTTTAGAAGAAAAAGGTTTTGGTCAGAATTGGGACATAGAGCAAATTGGTGCTTTTTTATGGGGCAAAATTTTTTTTTTGGCACAAATTGAGATTCCAAATAAAGTTCATGCTTTGAAGTGAATTGAGCCGTATTTTGTATTTATGAGATCTATGAGATTCTATTGAAAATTAAATTACAACGACCACTTTTTTTCCAGGTAATTTATTAGTAACTTATTAATATTTTTGTGAAGCTGCTGACTTTTTCGTTAATTTGTAAAACACCAACTTTTATTTGTATAATTTATCATTGTTTCGAAGTTACTAGCTCTCTAATGAAATTATCAAACTAAATTAGTGTGACTTACAACTTATGTTATATTAAATTACCAACTAATTTTGGATTACCAATTGCCGTTTAAGTTACTTATCAAACTCTAATTGTTTGGTTTGTTATACTAATTATTTTTATGAAGTTACCAACTTTTATTTTAGTGGTTAGCAATTCATTATTTACTAACCTTTTTTGGTGATTACCAATCTAAATTAATGTAACTCGCTGACTTTTCTCTCCTTAGATTACTACCTAATATTGGGTCTACTCTCATTGAGTTACTTACCAACATTTATTTGATTTTTTTTTTATTTGCTAACTTTTCTTATCGCTGACAAATTTTTAGTTGCATTTTTTAGCTGCACCTTAATTTATCAACTCTTTCTAAAAAATTACTAGAATTATTTATGTTAAACTATGTTTTGAGCTTGAGCCTGTCAAATGAAATCTGACCGATGGGCATTGTGTGAACTCGACCACGCGTGGGTTGATAAATCGGCGCGCAAGAATCGATGGCTGAAGATTTCAACAAGCGTGATAAAAGAATTTACCACGCGTGACTTTGCTGCCTTCTTTAAGTCCAATTCATCCCTTGTGATTGGGATTCATTGGCATGCTGAATCTATTGCCGCAGAAAGACTACTTTTGTTCATACAGAAGAAGAAGGCGCTCTCATGTTTTATATGAGAAGAAATGAAGAACAGAACACAAGATGTAGATGAAAGAAAGGAATTCTGTATTCCTTGAATCAAAGAATGAAAAATACATTCATCTGAGAGCCTTTCATTCCTCTACAATTCTATCCTCTATCTCTCTTTCTATATTCTGTTTCTTCTGTGTTCATCAAACTTAAAAAGAAAACAGAGTACATGAAGTCGAATAAGAGACTCGAGGAAGAAGATGATCTGAACAGACTCAACAACTTTAGTTACATTTCTAAAACATAATAACTACCCTTATGTATTCGAGCACGTGAGTTTGCTTTTAAATCTCGAGCTTATTAACACGTGTGGTCCAGCCTCTCACTTCATGTCAATCTTGAGTCCACTATCTTCAGTACTTTTCCTTACAGCCACGAGCACAGCATCAGCAATATCCGGAGCTTCTTTGTCACTATGTATTGCCACAGTCTTCTTTAACTTCTGATCTTTAACATCCCCGCAAATTGGGAAGGGGTAAACAGCCCAAACCCAATTTGGTGCGAAGAGTAAAATGTAGTAATCGAGGTAAAGATTTTGTAAAGATATCTGCAAGTTGTCGAGTATTGGGAGTATAAGAAACAATTAAGGATCCGGAAGAAACCTTTTCACAAACAAAATGAAAGTCTACTTCAATATACTTTGTGTGAGCATGTAAAACAGGGTTAAGTGTGAGAGCAATAGCTGACTTGTTGTCACAAAATAGAGTTGTTGGAGCAGATAAATCAATTCCAATATCTCGAAGTACAAAACTGACCCATGTAAGATTAGCTGTAGCTGAAGCCAAAGCTCGATATCCAGCCTCTGTCGAGGAACGAGAGACGGTGGATTGTCGTTTAGCTGACCAAGAAATAAGATTTGAGCCAAGATACGTACAAAAACCAGTGGTAGATTGCCTGGTAGTGCTGCACCCTGCCCAATCAGCATCAGAGAAACCATACAAGTGCATGGAGCTGTTGGAGTGAATGGTTAGACCAAGAGCAACAGTTCCTTTTACGTATCGAAGAACCCTTTTCAATTTGTGAAAATCTCCTAATGTGGGCTGCTGCATCTTCTGACAGAGGAGATTTGTGGCATAAGCAATATCTGGACGAGTTATAGTGAGATATTGAAGTCCACCAACAAGACTGCGATACTCAAGTGGATTCTTCAATAATATGTCATCAGTTGTCATGACTGCAGACCATAATGATATAGGGGTAGAAATGGGTTTGTAGTCTTTCATATTAGCTCGTGTAAGTGGATCAAGAGCATACTTAGTTTGAGAAAGAAATAAGTCTTGTGAAGTTTGTTTAGCCTCAATTCCTAGAAAGTAATGCAGAAGGCCAAGATCCTTCATATGAAATTGAAGACTTAGTAGATGAATCAAGTGGGAAACCAACTGAGCTGAGCTACTAGTAAGCACAATATCATCTACATAGAGCAGTAACAGTATGGTTTCTGAGCCATGATGAAACACAAATAATGAGTGATCAGTGGTGCTGCAAGAAAAGCCATTTTCAAGTAGAAAGTTACTGAATTGATCAAACCAGGCTTGTGGTGCTTGACGAAGGCCATACAATGACTTCTTAAGCAGACACACATGTTGAGGTTTCTGAGGATGTGTGAAACCTGGTGGTTGTTGCAAATACACAGTTTCATTCAAAGTTCCATGTAGGAAGGCATTTTTAACATAAAGTTGATGAATTGGCCAATGCTTTGTCATTGCCACAGAAAGAACTATTCGAATAGTAGCATGTTTAATGACATGACTAAAGGTCTTTGTGAAATCAACACCTTCTTCTTGATGAAATCCCTTAGCTACTAGTTTGGCTTTAAGTCTGTCAAGCTGACCATCTGCTGTAAGCTTAGTTTTAAACACCCACTTGCACCCTATGACATTCATGTTATCAGTTCAATGCACTAATTCCCAAGTCTGATTTGTATATAAGGCATCCATTTCATCTTGCATCGCTTGATACCAGCCTTTGTCTGCCAGTGCATATTTGACTGATTTTGGTTCAATAGGAACTTTATATTCAGCTAAGCATGCATATTTAGGATTTGGTTTGACAATTCCAGACTTGAGTCTGGTTTGCATAGGATGAACAGACAGTATACCTAGTGTATATCTGTATTGATCTCTGGTGGCAGAATAGGTGCTTGAATAGAACATACTGGTTCCTCAAGAACTGTATGCATCTGTGGTAGTACAACAGGACTTGCTGCATTAGTGTGAATATTCTGCACTAGTCCAGTATCTTGCAGATATCCCATATGCTCATTGGACTTAGTCTTGACTTGTTCTGTAGTGATGGAGCCTAGAAAAGTCACTCCATTTATCCACTGTTTGTACAAGTCAGTACCTTGATTATACTTAGTTG
This sequence comes from Eucalyptus curtisii, assembly GCA_017140595.1. Lineage (NCBI taxonomy): Eukaryota > Viridiplantae > Streptophyta > Magnoliopsida > Myrtales > Myrtaceae > Eucalyptus > Eucalyptus curtisii. The sequence continues at coordinate 41,532,102 of CM029501.1, read as the reverse complement.
TTAGTCGATTGGTGAAAGGAAAAACTGTTTCATCAAACACCACATGACGACTAATATAGACATGTCCATTAGTGGGCAGAAGATATCGATATCCTTTATGTCTTTCACTGTATCCCAAAAATATGCATGTAAGAGATCTTGGATCAAGCTTATGTTGTGCATATGGTCTGAGACAAGGATAAAGGCAGATCCAAAGACCCTTAAATGTGTATAGCTTGGTGTCTGTTGGTACAATTTACCGTAAGGTGAATTCATATGTAACTTTGATGTAGGAAGAAGATTGATGATGTAATTTGCTGTCATGAAGGCATCTACCCAGTACTTTAATGGTGCTTTAGCATGATATAGCATTGCTATTCCTAACTCAACCACATGTCGATGCTTTCTTTCAGAGATTCCATTATGCTCTGGTGTATAAGGACAAGAAATATGTTGTTTAATGTCACACTGTTGTAGATAATTCTGAAATTTATTGCTAGTAAATTCGCCTCCTCCATCACACTGAAAGAATTTGATCTTACGATCAAACTGATTCTCCACTTGCCTTTGGAACATGACAAAAATGTCATAAAATTCTGACTTTTGTTTCATTGGATACAGCCAACTGTATCGAGAGAAATTATCCACAAAAATAACATAGTAATGAAATTTCTGAAAAGACCGAACTGGTGAGGGTCCCCAAACATCACAATGTATCTTTTCTAGGGGAATATTAGATGCATAGTTTGACATAGGGAAAGGTAAGGCTGAACTCTTAGCAATTTGGCAACTACTACATATGCTTTGAGTTCTTGAATTGCATTGAATTAGGTGCTGGCTCTTTAGATACTTCACTGTTTTTAAACTGGTATGTGCCAGCCTCTAATGCCACACATCTTCTCCTACTTCTTTTTGGATTTGAGTGAAGAAAACTTCTGTGACTTTAGGATCAACTTGATACAGTCCCTTGACTTTCCTTCCTAGCCTCACTGTTGTATGATGCAGTTGTCCTTCATATATACCCCATATTTGTCAAAAATAAAAGAACAGGGATAATCATCTGTTAATTTTGAAATAGAAAGTAGATTGTTCTTGATTTCAGGAACTATCAAAACATCATTTAGTGGTAAAGAGCTGTTTTTTGTATGTAACAAGCCATTACCAACACATGAGATTGACAAACAAGAACCATCTCCTATCATAACAGTATCAGTCCCACTATATAAAGAACAATGTTGAAGCATACCAGGATCTGCAGTAATATGAGCTGTGGCTCCTGTATCTGGATACCATTCAGTGCCATGAGAATCTTCGATGTGCATTGCTGCTAGTGCAGTTGGTATTTCATCTGCTTGATATGAATTATCAAAACGATACCAACATCGAAGTGCTGTATGTCCCGGTCTTTTACAAATTTGGCATTCTAAGGGACTATTAGTTGCTATTTTTGCATTCTGCATACTCTTATCAGAAGCTGCACTTTGTGGTGGATATGACTTAGTAGCTTGATACTTCTGAGAAGGATTTGCATATGGTTTGAACCCCTGTCCATAGTTAGACCAATTGTGTGACAGCTTGTTAACCCGATCTTCTTGATTCGGACTCGGATTATTCATTCGTAATGTTGATTTCTTCTGTCCCAACATAGTCATTTCCACGATCTCTGTTATTCATTGCACGTCCTCTGCCATAGCTATATCCCCCTCGACTATTTTCTCTTTGATATTTGAAATTAGAGTTTTGCAAAATTGTAGCAGACTTTCTTTGTCCATAGTAGGCTAGATTAGGATTATATTGGTTTACAGAATAGGTCTGTAGCCTAGTTTCAAATCTTTCAAGCTGAGAAATAACCTCATCATAATCTGGTTGAGGTTTTAGGCAATACATTGTTTTGAAACTTTCATATTATGAACCTAACCCCTCAAGAACACCAAACATCTTGGTTATCTCATCAACAGGTTTTCCAATGGCATTAAGCTGATCACAAATGGATTTAAACTCTCGAAGATAAACACTCATGCTCTATCTCTTTTCTGACATGCTTGCAGTTTTCCCCTTAGTTCGAATTCTTTTGCCACTGACTTTTGTGTAAAGCGATTAAGAAGGGTCTGCCATACCTCATATGAAGTCTCTAGCCCGATAATCAAGCTTAAAATGTTCTCAGACACTGCTCCACTTATCCAAGATGAAACTAGTTGATCAGTCTTCACCCAATCTGCATGATCAGGATTCACCACTTCTATTTCATTACCTTCAATCTCAACTTGCACCATTTGAGCCGGTGATGGCGTTTCGCCATTGATGAATCCAAAGAGATCCTGACTTCGCAGGAACCTGTGAAACTGTGCTTGCCAAAGTAGGAAATTATCTTCGGCTAACTTTATTGTAACAAAGTTGGCTATATTGACATGAATCGGAAAGGGATACTTCTGTATTCTTGCCGTCATTCTGTATTTTTAGAAACTTTGAAGATATGCTTTCTCGACTACTATAAAAACAATCACCAGAGAAGCTACTCTTGAACTTCTTGCTATCGTTTGGATCTCACAAGCTCTGTAAAACTTCGAGTAGTATAGTAGAGAAAGCTAGAGCTCTCAGGATAGCTCTGATACCATGAGAAGAAATGAAGAACATAACACAAGATGTAGATGAAAGAAAGGAATTATGTATTCCTTGAATCAAAGAATGAAAAATACATTCATCTGAGAGCCTTTCATTCCTCTACAATTCTATCCTCTATCTCTCTTTCTATATTCTGTTTCTTCTGTGTTCATCAAACTTAAAAAGAAAACAGAGTACATGAAGTCGAATAAGAGACTCGAGGAAGAAGATGATCGAAAGACTCAACAACTTTAGTTACATTTCTAAAACATAATAACTACCCTTATGTATTCGAGCACGTGAGTTTGCTTTTAAATCTCGAGCTTATTAACACGTGTGGTCCAGCCTCTCAATTCAATTCATGTCAATCTCGAGTCCACTATCTTCAATACTTTTCTTTATAGCCACGAGCACAGCATCAGCAATATCCAGAGCTTCTTTGTCACTCTGTATTGCCACAATCTTCTTTAACTTCTGTCCCACGAGTATAAATAAATAAATAAATAAATATATATATATATATATATATATATATATATCATCTGTCAAGTAGTTATCTCACCAACCTTTTAGTTGTCCAGTAAAACCGGCTACTAAAAGATTAGCAACAGCATGATCAGAAACATCTTGCTGTGTTTTGTAGGCATTGGCAAGCATTACCATGTTATTCAAGATATTCATGATATTGCTTTCGGCAACACCATCAATATTCCATTCATAAATGGCATCTGGAGAATATTTATTCTGTATTTTTTGCGATGATTCTTCTTGGGCTATGTCTGGTGGGGTAGCTCCACTGTAATAAAGTTTTTGGGGTTGTCTCCAATTGAGTCTGTTAACCTCAGCAGTTGATTCATTATAGGAATCATTAGAGGGCTTGGTCAAGGTACTAGTAGTAGGTTGGTCAGGGGTGTCTTTAATAATTAGTCCTTGAAATTTAGGGGTGTCTAGTATAGGGGTAGGTTCTAGTGTTGATTTTCCTAGGAGTTTTTTTTCTTTTGTTCAATGGCTTTGGCAAATTCTGGACTAAGGTTTTTTGGAAACTCAAAAGCCTTAAAAATGGGTTTTTTGAGTGTTTCAGTTTGCATTGTAGTCAGTTGGGTAGGATTTTGTATAGTGGATTCTATCATATTTAATTGTTTTCCTATGGTTACTAGATGTTGATTAGTAAAATTGTTTTGTTCAATGACCTTGTGAGTGTAAAGAGAATCTCCTTTGTCTGGAATTCTAAAAGGAGTAGCTGAAATCTCGCTATCTCCATATTGTATTTTTATTTTCCTGAGGGGTGGATGGTTGGATTCTATGGTTTCACCATTATCAAGTTTCCACTTATAGTGATGATCTAGAACAACTATCTCTTTTGGTTCAAGGAATTGTTCTTCTAACCAATCAAAGAAAAATATATGGACTTCATATTCATACATGTAGTCGTAATATTTTTGCTTGATATCTTTTGCTTTATCAGCAAAGGTTTTGAAGAACCATTGTCGGATTTGTTTATTGTTTTCAGAGTTGAATTCTTTGTTAAGGAATGCTCTGTTTGGTTCAAATTGTTTTTCTAAAACATTAAGCTCAGCATCTATCATCGAAAATAAGTGGGGGAATGATGAGGAGAATCTGGATTTTGTAAGATTGGATCAGGCTGGTTTTGTTGGTAAACTGGCCTGGAAATCCCTGATCTATTATCTAAACCGCTAATTTCTAGTTCAAGTGGTGTCTCATGATTACTCCTACTAGCAAAAGGAGGTAAAGGTGTAGTATCACGTGTGGGAGTGTTTCTATGCGTACTTGGGGGAATGGTGATTATAGGAGGAAGATTGGGATTAAGATCTATGGACCTTGTATAAGAAGTATGAGAAAAAGGATTAGATCTTGAATCAAAAGATCTTCTAGGAAACCTAATGGTCACTCTTCCTTCTGGATGTTGAATGACATTAGTTGGATCTGTATTTTGAACAACTTGCTGGGGAACTTGGTTTTCTAATTCCCATTGTTCTGGTAAAGTCACTTGGTTCCAATTAATAGATCTAGGAATAGTCGTATTAGCTCTAGAAATGTCAGTCTGAAGGAGGAGTGTTTCTCCTCGAGGACTATGCTTGAAAGCATTTTCTCCAAAGGCGGAGACCATGGCTTTGTAATGGATCCTATAAACAAGAGCTAAAGGAATGGATCCATCTGCTACTTTGTAATTATGAGTTTTTATTTGGAGTGTGAGGGCTCTAAGAATTTTTATCTTTGAGGGATACAGAGAAATTGGGGTAACAGTCAAAATGTATTGGTCCTTTGCAGAGACTTGTCTCTACAGTACCAAGTATAGATTCATCATAGTTTAAGAGACGTGAATCTCTTAAAACTAGGAGAATAGAAGTATTAAAACCTTCTTTTGTAAGAGGTTTGACTCCTACTTGGACGAGTCTTATATGGATGTAATTGTATTTTTGTTTATGCTTTTGGATGGACTCTTTATTTAAAAGATGTATTTTTTCATAGGAATTAGAAAGAGGAACATCTCTTTCTTCGTGGCTATGACATAGTCTGATTTTTTGAAGAATTTCAATTTTGATTGTTTGTATATTTCCTTAAGTTGAATTTTAGGAATTTCACAATTCTCTATAGATTTGTTGAAATCTTCTATTCTTACTTCTTCTCTATGTATAGGACTTGGATCTGGGTCCATTTGTGATAGAGAACTAGAGGAAGATGTAGATCTTCTATGTAAACTCATACTTGAGATCGGAACTATTCCTTCTTCAGAACCGTTACAGAGCTAAACCAACGGTCTAATAGCCTCTCGGGGACTTACGGCCTGGACCACTCTGTAGAAACAAGAAGGATGCCAACGAATGGCTCTCGATCTATGAGTATGTTCTTACAAAGACTATCTATACCTTCCCACTGGCTCTGATACCATAAAGGGGTTAGGATCGGAGTACTATAACAAGAGAACAAACAAGTATAAGAGACTTAACAGATCTATAAGAGAGATGTATAAGAACTTAAATAAAGTCGCGAGAATTAAAGATAATATAAAGACCAAAAGCAATATATAAAATATAAAGTAAGAGTATGCATAAACAAAAACCAACCATGAATGTGGTATGAACTTGTATTATATAAACTAAAAGTTACATGTATTGAAGGATGCGGAAACTAAAGCATCAAGTCATCCACTAGGGCGGTAATCCGCACTCCAGGGAGTATTGATGTTGTATTACAAGAAATGGTTAACCAACTATCATGTAAGTTGGTAACCCCGTATAAAACTATGTATTTGAAAAACAAACTTACTTTGTAACAAGGGATACAAGGTAAGAAAGCTTGAGGCTTGAAAGGATGAGGATGAAGGGATGAGGGTTACAAGAGGGAAGGAGAAGGAAGAGAGAAGTGAGATTTGAAAAATTTCGAGTCCCCTTCTCTTGTGCCGGAGAAGTGTATTTATAAGGGGTGCTATAGTATATAGTGAACAGTACTGAGTGAATTGTGTAAAGTGAACAGTACTGAGTGAATAGTGTAAAGTGAACAGTACTGAGTGAATAGTGAACAGTATATGTCTAACGTATAGCCTTTGCGCCGTTTGCAACAGTGTCTGCATGTGATCTCTTTTGATCTTGTCTTTAATTCATGTCTAGAGAGATCCCGTAGCAGTCATCTTCATTGGTGTTTCCACCGTGATGTGATTGTGAGGATCCATCTCGTATTGTCTTGTGATTTGGAGGATCCACATAGTGATCCTTCCACTTCTGAGAGCATTGTCCTGAGGATGTTACAGTATTCTTCTCTGTTCTGGACTGCAGCTAGTGCTGCACTTGCCATGGATTTCTCCTGTATAAAACTATGTATTTGAAAAACAAACTTACTTTGTAACAAGGAATACAAGGTAAGAAAGCTTGAGGCTTGAAAGGATGATGATGAAGGGATGAGGGTTACAAGAGGGAAGGAGAATTCTTATAAGTTTGATGTTTGTTGTGATGTTTCTTAGTTTCTTTTTCAGGAGGACAAGTTCCTTTACATTTGGACTTTGTTTTTTCATTATAAGAGGGATCGTATTGAGCACAGAAATCTCCTAGACTTTTATTAGTGAGATTTTGTTCTTCCTTGAGTTGTCTTTGTAATTTGATAGTATTACACATTTGTGTTCCTTGTCTATAAACGTAAGAGACTTTTGCTCCATAAGAAAGCAAATTATAAGGTATTTGACCACTATATTCTTCTCTAATTCTATCTCTTACTTGGTCACCTATTATTTGGGGTAAACCAGCTAAGAATTTTTCTTTCCAAAAAGGTTGGAAGAGAGAAGTGAGATCTGAATAAACAAAATTGAAAGATCATAATGATATTACAAATACTTCTGATACTCCTGATCCAGCTTTTCTTATGTTATTAACAGAAATAACCTCTAGAAAATGGATAATATAAATAATGATAAAAATTAATAATGAATTTATCATTGAAACAACGGCACTCTTTGATACTAGGGCTGACCTCAATTGTATCAAAAAAGGTCTTGTTCCAACCAGATACTTTGACAAAACTTCCGAATCACTAAAATCAGCCTCAGGAGACAAGTTAAATATCCAATACAAATTGCCAGAAGCTTTAATTGTAAAAGACCAAATGTCTTACAAAACATCTTTTCTTCTTGTTAAAAACATGAGACAACAGGTAATTCTAGGAACACCTTTTATACAATTAATCCAACCTTTTACAGTTACTAATGAAGGTATTGAAACTCATACTTTAAATAGAAAAATTACCTTCAACTTCATAACAAAACCACAAAAGAGAAGCCTAAACATTTTACAAGAACACTCTATTTCAGAAATAAATTGCCTTATAAAAGACAAAGAAAACCAGCTTGAATTTTTAAAAGAAGATTTAGAATTCAAACGAATAGAAGAAAATCTTATAAAACCAAATGTTTTAGAAAAAATAGCTTCCTTTACAAAAACACATAGAGAAAACCATATGCTCTACCTTACCCAATGCTTTTTGGGAAAGAAAGAAGCATATTGTTGACCTGCCTTATGAACATGATTTTTCTGAAAATAAAATACCTACAAAGGCACGCCCTACACAGATGAACCAAGAAGTTGTAAAATTTTGCCAAACAGAAATACAAGACCTCTTGAATAAAAAACTTATAAGAAAAAGCCAGTCGCCATGGAGCTGCTCTGCTTTTTATGTCAATAAAAATGCTGAACTAGAAAGAGGAGTTCCCAGTGTTAGTTATCAATTATAAACCTCTAAATACAGCTCTTAGATGGATAAGGTATCCGATACCTAATAAAAAAGATTTGCTAAACAGATTATGTAGATCAAAAGTATTTTCAAAGTTTGACATGAAATCAGGATTTTGGCAAATACAAATCAGTGAGAAGGATAAATACAAAACAGCTTTTACAATCCCTTTTGGCCAATACGAATAAAATGTTATGCCATTTGGCCTAAAAAATGCCCATTCAGAATTTCAAAGAATTATAAACGAGATTTTCAATCCTTATTCAGAATACATCATAGTTTATATAGATGATATTCTAGTCTTCTCCCCCAATATAGAACAGCATTTTAAGCATTTATCTACTTTCATAAAAATAATCATACAAAATGGTCTTGTAGCCTCTCTTACTAAAATTGCACTCTTCAAAACCAAGATTAGGTTCTTGGGTCATTACATTCACTTAAACACTATAACTCCCATAGAAAGATCAATTTCTTTTACTGATAAATTCCCAGATGAGATCAAAGACAAAACTCAGTTACAAAGATTCCTAGGTAGTCTCAATTATATTCTAGATTTCTTCCCAAATATAAATATCCTTTGTAAACCCTTACACCAAAGATTACAAAAAGGATCCTCCACCATGGACCTCTGTCCATACTAACATAGTCAAACAAATAAAGATTCATGTCAAAGATATACCATGCTTACACCTAGCTGACCCATCTACTTTCAAAATTGTTGAAACAGATGCCTCAGAAATAGGATATGGCGGTATTCTTAAACAGGTCAATAATGACAAAGAACAAGTGTTCAGTTTATTTCAAAACATTGGAATTCTACCTAACAAAATTATTCAACTATCAAAAAAGAAATACTTGCTATAGTTTTGTCTATATCAAAATTCCAAGGAGATTTATTAAACCAAAAATTTCTCTTACGTATTGATTGCAAATAAGCCAAAGACGTCTTACAAAAAGACGTATTAAACATTGCATCAAAACAGATTTTTGCCAGATGGCAAGCCATACTTTCAGTATTTGATTTTGACATTGAATTTATAAATGGTTCTTCAAATTCACTACCAGATTTTCTCACAAGAGAATTTTTACAGGGGATACCATCATCATGCCAAGATCCAAAAAAGACAAAAGCAAAGGCGAGCCATTCCGAAACCTCCAATACACCACCAAAGCCAACAAGCTTAACACCCATCAAGACATGGCTTCAAATGGCGTAGAAAACAACCAGTCATTCTTACAACAAAACCAAACACCAAATACATCCTTGAAAATAGAACCCATATCATCTGAACCCATATTAGCATTTAACCAGCTAGCCAACATAATACCAAAATACGTATTATTGTTACTTGCCCAATCCTTACAAAACACAGCAAAGAAAGAACCTTCTAAGGACATTGAGGTAAGCAACAACCCTTCCCTTCTTGATACACAAAAACAATACAAAAGGATTTCAAATGAGGTGGTTATTAGGCCACAGGCAACCCCTCATTCTCAAAGATCTAAGTTTTTCCCCAAAACATCTTTTCAAAAAATACTGACTGTGGAAGATGGATTTTACGATGAAAATCCAATCAAATTCACAAAAAATATCTTTCCAGAAAACTGGCTTTTCAAACCACACAATATGAACAAAACTCTTGCTTATTATGAGCAAATCTTAATGGAGACTGAATCAGCAAGGTTTACTCACTTTGCTGACAAAAACAACACAGAAAATATCCTATACTCCACTATATCCATTAGTAAAATCATACCCTCACAATGGGAAACTTCACCCCATACATCCAGAAAATTCCAAACCAGACTTACCCAAAGTCTACCATACTCCTCTTCATATACCTACTGGGACTACCAACAAGCTTGGTGGAATGTCTTCTACAGACAAAATACAAATTTCCAACATACCTGGCTGGTATTCTTCAAAGACAATTTCCCAGAGACATAGCCTACCAAATTGGTTCAGTTCTTGGTGGGATTTCTTTGGTCCTTTGGACATTATTTTACATCCCACAGTTGACCAGGGATACCAAACATTCCGTAAACACTACGTACCAACTCCACATGATTCAAGATTCCAGTGCCTTATGCATTTTTTCATAATATTCAAAATCTCATGGGTAACAGCTTGGGAGTTTGAATACAATACATCCACCCACTTAATACCGCACTTATTCGAAAGTACAAGACAAAATGGTGGGATGGATTCAAATTACATGAACAAGGATCCGAAGCTGCGGTTAAAACATGGTTAAAAAGCCGTAAAACCCGATGATCGCAGCCCCATCAAATACATCATTTTTACGGGGAGAAATCCATGGCAAGTGAAAAAGACTAGCTGCAGTACAGAATAGAAAAGAATACCGTAACATCCTCAGGACAATGCTCTTAGAAGTGGAAGGATCACTATGTGGATCCTCCAAATCACAAGACAATACAGATGGATCCTCACAATCACATCACAGTGGAAACACCAATGAAGATGACTGCTACGGGATCTCTCTAGACGGGGAATTAAAGACAAGATCAAAAGAGATCACATGCAGACACTGTTGCAAACGGCGCAAAGGCTATACATTAGACATATACTGTTCACTATTCACTCAGTACTGTTCACTTTACACTATTCACTCAGTTCTGTTCACTTTACACAATTCACTCAGTACTGTTCACTGCAGCACCCCTTATAGATACACTTCTCCGGCACAAGAGAAGGGGACTCAAAATTTTTCAGATCTCACTTCTCTCTTCCTTCTCCTTCCCTCTTGTAACCCTCATCCCTTCATCCTCATCCTTTCAAGCCTCAAGCTTTCTTACCTTGTATCCCTTGTTACAAAGTAAGTTTGTTTTTCAAATACATAGTTTTATACATGGTTACCAACTTACATGATAGTTGGTTAACCATTTCTTGTAATACAATATCAATACTCCCTGGAGTGCGGATTACCGCCCTAGTGGATGACTTGATGCTTTAGTTTCCGCAACCTTCAATACATGTAACTTTCAGTTTATATAATACAAGTTCATACCACCTTCATGGTTGGTTTTTGTTTATGCATACTCTTACTTTATATTTTATATATTGCTTTTGGTCTTTATATTATCTTTAATTCTCGCGACTTTATTTAAGTTCTTATACATCTCTCTTATAGATCTGTTAAGTCTCTTATACTTGTTTGTTCTCTTGTTATAGTACTCCGATCCTAACCCCTTTATGGTATATATATATATTTCTACTCGTGGGATCAGCGGGTTGAATAATGAAGGAAAGTCGTGGGCTTCTTTTTGTCCATTTTCTTAACTCTCTTCGAGAGCAGCCACTCCCTCGTGCCGCAATAGATGATGGGAGACTTCTCTTGGTTATATACAGAGGAATTGAGCACCAAGAGGAGAATAGAATTGTGCGGAGAGTTCTTCTTATGAGGGTTAGCTTGTAATTACACCCTGTAGTGATTCCGACGTGGGAAGAGTTTTCCATCAAACTACGAGAATGTGTCCGTCTGATTTACCCTTTCCCTTTTGCTATATTGAACAGTTGTGTGAATAGAAATGCACAGCTAGTGGCAATAAAGGATGCAGGGCACGCCGTCAATGTCGAGAAGCCCCAAGGAGATGTACCAAGATCTTCAAAACATTCGTCGTTGATCTGCTCGCTCCACATGGGCTAGGAAACCAGATGAACCGTTGGAAGGCGGAGTGAAGATCTTGAATTGTCGACTTTTCGATCATATAATACTCTGGAATGTGTCGCATTTGGGCATACTACTGGGATTTTTGAATTACTACTGCAACGCATGCAAGATTAAGACAGCAAATGCAATAATAGAAAGTAAAGAAAGTAATATATCTTTATTCATATTATTTAACGCTGAATGACTTAAAATACAATGTCGAAGGAACTGATGCAAACTAACATACTGGAAACAAGTAGAGTGAAATCTTGAACCCTGGTGTTTTTATTTCTTCTTCTTTTGACAGATATTCAGCGTACGGTGGAATCTGGTAATGGTTCCCTTTGATCTAATCATTCAAACGGAAAACCTCCTTAATAAATCTATTGAAGTCGTTGTATGATGGCCCTTGGCGACCGGTGGCTTCCACAGCTCCCTCCTTCCACTTCTTAGCATTCTCCCTCATCTTCTTCCCGCGGACCCCTTCCATCACTTCCCGAACAAGAGCTTCTATTTCCTCACGCCTCACATCCTGGTTCACTTCCATGCCATTCCCCCATTCGGTACATGCGTACCGACAGTTCGTATGTTGCTCAGCAAAGAACGGCCAGCAAATGAGAGGAACGCCTCCACAGATACCTTCCAAAGTAGAGTTCCACCCGCAATGCGTTAGGAAAGCACCGACGGATCTGTGACTCAGGACTTGATCCTGCGGACACCAACTCGTCAAGAACCCTCTGTCTTTCACTTCCTCCAGGAACTCTGGTGGTAGGATTGCAGAATCACCCTGCACAACGTCAGGCCTGATTACCCACAAAAATGGGTGCTTGCTATTTGCAAGCCCCCAAGCAAACTCCTTCAGGTGTTCCTCAGTCATGACAGTGATACTTCCATAGTTCACATACACAACTGACTCGGCTTCTCTCTGATCGAGCCATTCGAGGCAGCTGTAGTCTTCCTTCCACAGACTCGACCTGAAAGACTTGACTGAGCTCGAGGGAATATCCTGGAGGAGCAAGAAAAGGGGCCCAGCACAGTAAATTCGAGGGGCAATGTCTGCTATTTTCTCCAGTACTTCGTGTTCGAGCTCATTGAAGGTGTTGAACAAGATAGCAGATGATTTCAGGCAGTGCTGCGCTTCTTCTCCTAAGAAGTCGAACATGATGTCATTCAGGTCTGTGGTCCGCATGAAGCTCGGGATGTCCCGGAGCCGGATGTTTCTCATGCCGGGGATCCAGTTGACGGGATCATCAAGCATCGCATTACTCAGGAAGTCCTCATCTGTTACATAAAATATGCAGTGAGGATCGAATCCAGAACTTTAACAAGAGAAACAGATGAATGGAAATAACTCATGAATGGGGAGATAACTGAATAAACAAGTAAAGATCTAGTGAATTTATTCGAGAGAAGCAAAGATGAATAAATAAACAGAGGAAGTACCTTTGAATGGAACGATCCCTCTCTTAACAAGCTCTCTGTACTGCAAAAAACCCATGAACCCACAAGCTGAGGCAGTCCAGAACTGAATCTCTGGGACTCCAAGCTCCCTTGCAGCTTCACTGGCGAAGCCCATCACCCCATCTGATATCACACAAGTCACGGGCGGAACAACCTCGTCACTCTTGATCCTGGCAAGCAATTTTCTGAAAGGGCCCAAGCAGTTCTTCCGGGTCGAGTCACAGAGGGCGGGGACATCCTGTGTTGCATCGCGGTCCGACGGTGGGAGGCCATCCGGTATTGTCTCGAAGCAGAAGTTTTCGAGGTCTTGAAGCGAGTCAAGTCCCCTAGACCGGAGGAGGCGGCGGTGATTGAACTCGGTGTTGACGAACGTGACAAAGACGCCGCGAGCGTGGAGGAGCTTGGCGAGCTGCATCATGGGGTTGACATGGCCTTGGGCCGGGAAGGGGACGCACACGGCATGTGCAAGTGCACGGGAGTTTCTCGATTCTAGGGGCGACGAACCCATCACCTGTATCTCTCTAGAGCAAGATCAAGAAGTGTATACTGAGTGATGGAAGTTGAACTTGATCTGAAGTCTGCCAAATGTTATTCAATTTCGGCTGGTCTTTTCAGATCTATACTAGATGCGGGAACGAGAGGTTATGCAAGTAGCGATAGACAAGGGAGATGCACGTGTGAAATTTCAGCAACCAGCACAAATGTTTATATAACACAACTTCCGGTTATTGGTGTATTTCGTGTTTCCACACTAATTACACAATGCCTACGGATATTTTGATTTCCCGTATTCGGCCCATCCTAGATTCCTGGAAGTAGACGGCAATGTGTTCAGGTGACTTGATTGCCTCGAACGCGTCCCCCGTGCCTTGGAAAGGTCATTCAATTTTGAAATATGAGACAATAACTGGTTCGAAAAAGATAATTTTTTAGCAGTCATTGTTAGGATTCACTGCATGATCATAAAGAAAATAATAAGTAAAAGCAGAAAATTTGAGACGCAAAGTTTATTTTAGTTTATTCTTAAACTAGGGCCACGTCCAATTGAAAATTCCATCATAATTAGCATCTTGCACCTGTGCTATCTTGATGATAGAAATTATGAACCAAACCCCAATACAAGTAAGGAAACTATGAATCTGTGAATATTCTAGAGGTGTGCTCAAAAGTTGGGCAAGATGTTGAACGTCGAAATTGTGTGCACTTGATAAAGTGAGAATCGAGCTTCATGACGGCAATTTTTAGTCTATACACGTCGCTCCTTAATTCACCCATGCCCATGATTTTTTATGTAATTACTTTGTCCATTAGTTAAGCACGAGAACATATTTTCCGTCGATCTCCTAAGAATGTCAAAGATCGTAATTTAAACGCGTCCCGTCGATTGGATGATAAGAGTCACTGGCTATGAAATTATTATCCACACTCAGATCTCACAATCACTATAATCCGATATATCGAACATCTCCGTGCAATTACTCATGCAAACGGACAAAATACAGCTGCTCAAGTGTCCTAGTTGCGTCCGAAAAAAGCAGGTCCATACATGAACAATCCAGCGATTCTATGGAATCCAATGAGCTACCTTTCGTTTTCTGGCTGTTCTTAAAGCGCATCGAGCTCGTCGAACAATGTTTGGCGATGTGGTTCCAAACCCATCCCCGGAGAACTCGATCGTAGAGACAAGTCAAAAGGGCAAAGGGTCGCGTCTTTACATGGCTTTTGGCATGGATCATGTCGTACTACGACCGTTGGGATGCGTCGAGGAGGAGATGCAATCAAGGGCGAGGGATTTGGGTTAGAAGGGGAAGGAAAAGATCTAGGAAGATGTCGAGGGAGAGAAAGGATGAGGAAAGACGTAAACTATTCGAAGCGGTCTAATGTCAATTGAGCGTGATGACTATGACCGGCAAATGCTACTGTTGTTACGTAGTTTGTAAATCATCGAAATTTGTACCAGTTTACAAACTTTTATTTGTATAAATTACTCACGTTTTGAATTTATGTTATTATAAAAAAATTACTTTTTAAATTAGAGCGACTTACCAAATCTTGTCATATTAAATTAACCATTACTTTTGGCTACCAATTTGGCTTACTTATCGAATTTTGGTTTCTGTTTTCTTAACTTAGCAATTTTTATAAAGTTACCAACTTTTATTCCCTTGATTAATAATTTCTTATTTACTAACTCTTTTTTAGCGGTTACAATCTAATTTAGCGTGACTTGCCAAATTTTCTTATATTACATTACTTGCTAGTATTGGGTTAGTTCTCAATGAGTTACTCAGTTATTTTATTTTAACATTTACAAACTTTCATTTACATTTCTCAACAGCACTTTGATTTACCAACTCTTTAAAAAAATTATTAAGTTCATTTTCTTTTGATAAACAAATTTTCATATCTTTTACAAATTTTATTTACTTTATTAACTACGCCCTAAATTTATTGATACCTATATGAAATTACTAACTTTAAGTTTAGTGATTTATCAACTTTTCTTCAATTAAGCTATAAAATAGTTTGGGATTACTCTCATTTGAGTTAGTCATCTCAGTTTTTTTTTTTTGGTCGGTCCTATGCTACTCCTGGGCCTAACTCCCATTCTCGCATTTCGCTTTTGCGTCTCTTTTTACAGGGCGTGGGAGTCGAAACCCACTCCTGAAAATAATTCGTCCCCACCCCAACCCCCTGAAAAGGTAGGAATTTAAACTCCTCACCTCCCTCTTCCATGTTGGAAGGAAGGGTGGCCACTGGGGTAAACCCCAGTGGTTAGTTAGTCATCAAAGTTTATTTGGTTTATTTAAATTACTAACTTTTCTATTGTGTTACTTAAATGGAAAAAAGCTTTAAGTCACTGAAACAAAGGTTGACAATAATATATAATAGTTGATAAATTTAAAGTGTCGATAAGAAATGTAAATAAAAGTTGGTAACATATAAGAGAATTATTGGAGAAGAGAAGTTGATCATTTAAGGCGTAGTTTTTGACATTTTTTTTACTACTCAACATCTAATAAATCTGACAACACAGAAATTCCAAGAGTCAAATACAAAATTCACAAGTCAACTCACTTCATATCTTTCATTGCTTAGATCGAAACAGGGGGTGAGATGAAAAACTATACATATGAAGAACCACACTTCGATAGAGCTCTTAAATTAACAAATTTGTTCAGTCTAGTCTCTTAACTTTTCATAACAAAGTCAACTTGGTCCTTCAGTTCTATTAACAAGTTTTCATAATTGCAACATTACCTAGATTTTAGAGTTATCTTTTCATTTCAATTGTTTTTAGGAATCAACCTTTTTGTTCTTTATAATATAGCGATAGTTCAACGTAAGTAAATTTTAACTTATGCTCTTTATCATAGTAAAAGGATAAACTCCCTTAGAGCTATCTCAGATTAATATTTTTGCTATTTTATATCTATGTATCTCATGAGGATATCTTTCAACCAATATATATATATCATGAGCATATCTAGAAATGATATCAATTTATTTATAGATATCATCCATACACATATTAATCTAAATCTAAATCTTGTTCCTTATTTGTTAGACAACACAAAACACACGAGTGAAAATTATATTAATGTCACTATTTAGGAAAAAGATCTATAAAAGTATGGGTGGTTATAGATAAATCAATATCGGTCTAGGATATTTTTAAGAAAACACTTAGACTAGAAAGAGTAGATATACTAATCCAATACAACTCTAAATTAGTTTTTACTTGATTTTAAGTGCAATTTTACTTCATTAATTCATTAAAACAATTGAAATAAAAAAAAATTCTAAATTTTTGGAGAAATTGCCATTATGAAAAATTATGAATTGTATCAGATAACTTATATGACTTTCTTATGAAAAGTGATGAACTAGATTGAACAAACCGAATGTTTAAGAACTAAATTAAATATTTAGAAATAGTTCAAGAATCATATTTGATAAATTAAAAGTTTAAGGATGATATTACACATTAGGTCAGAATGTAAAGATTATTAATGTCAATTTCCATGCTTGAAATTATTATAAAAAAAGAAAAAGAAAAAGAAATGGGACCTTGACTGGACCATCGTCGTGAATTATTATCTGCTCCATGTCCTTCTTTTCAACAGATGTAGGTACGAAGGGGAGCAAACGAGGCAACTAGTATAAAAATATTAACTTTGCAAATATAAAAAGGAAAGAAAAAGTCCATGTGTCTTTATTCCACGTGTCAATCTTCTTCGCCAATATAATGCCACAAGAATATCTTGACCTTCCCAGAGGTGGACCATTAAGGAAAAACTGGTAGATGACTAAGCTTACACTTAGCATAGGCTGTCCCAAACTCTATCAGCCGCAACTTCGCACTCAATTCAAACATGTAATTTATCTCACCTTTTAAAGCTATTTACCAATTAGTTAGGGTTGATTAGACATCCAAGTAAAGTATAGTAATATATTATATTTTCGAGAACTAGAGATTGAATGGATATAGAGACTTGATTACGTTAGATGAATTTAATGTCATTTTAGTACCATTTCTCTTTATTTCAGAAATATTTTCAAAGCACTTTCGGCCAATTTTAATCCTAAGTCACTAGCATATGAGAAGTGATCTTGTGGGTGTGCAATCAGAATTTGACACTCAATAAATCAATGCTGTAAATAAATTTCTATAAAAGGGAAAAGATCTCAATGCATTAAGTAAAGTATCACTTCATTTTGATAATGCCAAAAGTGATATGCAAGATTGTTAATAGGAAAAAAAGAAAAGAAAAGAGAAAAGGACGCGTGCTTGGCCTAAACAAGATTTCTAGATGTAATGACATTTAATTATTTTTGGGTTTTTCTTCTTTTTATAAAAATTAATCTATACGCAATGCATGAAATGTAATTTTAGTATAGGTTATGTCTATGTAAATTATAATTTAAACTAGTGACATGTGACCTGAATTTAAATGCAATTTATATGTAAACTAGTCCTAAGGATGAGCAAAAGAACTATAAACTAACCTATGACATGCAATTTGATTTATATAAGCCTAAATTAACATGCATTAATGAACTAAAAATGAAACCTAAGTGACATGTATGCTATGTTAATTAAGTTGGACTGAATACAACCTCTATGCAAAATGACATGAAACAGGATTAATCATGACTTAACCCAATTATTCAGCTATGTGAGATTATTATTTTTTGTGGTTTCTTTTTATAGAAATTAAAATTATATGCAGTGCATGAGATGCAATTATGCATGACCCTAAAGCATATGACTACTAAGTGACATGTAATATATGATTCGGAATTTATGAAATTAATTAATTCTAGATGAGATATACATGCAATATTTTAAGATTTTCTTTGGAAACTAAATAGCAAACTGCCTAAATCTAGATGATTACCAAATTGAATTAGGAAATAAATTTATATTAAATCCTAATCTAAATTAGGTAATTTTCTAATTACTACATGATTCGTGATGCACCTAAGATATGCAATTCCTGAATTAGGAAACTAAACGCAATGCAATATAAACTATATGCTATGTGATTTTTTTGATAAATTTTATATAATGCATGTGCCTATGGAATGACATATGAAATCTAACACTCTACACGATTGGCGATATATTAAATATTTATCACGACCAGAAAAGGAAACAAATTTATTCGAAGATCCAATCTTTAAACTAGTTCACTTATCATTTGACACGTGACAATCAAGGCTAACTCATCAATTTTTAACTGGCAAGTTGGACCCACTGCAACTTTTGCACGCACGAAGCCCTTCTCTCCATTGTTCATCTTCCCCAATAAATCCACATATTTTTTACAAGTCTCTCTTCACTGCTAATGAGTGACCCGCATGGTCACTGGAGGCTTCACCTCGCCCCCGGAGAGGGTCCTGGGTGAAGCCGTCGGTGGTGGTCGCCCCCCTTTCCGGTTGATGGTGGAGCTTCATCATCACCAAATTATCACTGGAAATGCTCCTGCTTCGCTTTCATTTCCTCGTTGTATTCATCATCTTCACTGACAACTTCCCAAAAATTCGTCGCCAATATCTTGTTCTCCACCAATGACCGTGAAAAAGAATGAGAATGTGTTAAAAAAAAAGAAAAAAAAGAAGAGGCTGTGATGATTCGCATGTCCACAGGCACTGAAGACTGGATGTATCTTGGCAAGGTGGCCAAAACCTGTCACAGCCATGGCGGGATTCCTTTTAATTGTCTGATCTTAGGCGAATTCGAGCCTCACTATGTTCCAACACTATTTCCCCTCATTTTCTTTTTCTTTTTCTTCCTTTTTCCTAGATGTGATTATCTTATTTAAGGACAGGTTCCTATGTTTTACTGTGACAAAAGAAAATTGGGTTTGTTATGGAGGATGGACAGTGGAGAGAGACTTTGGATGAAACGATGGATTTGTTGGGCAAGATGAGTAGTGAAGAGAGGAAGATAGGCTTCATCCAGGCAAGTTGCAGCCCACTTGTCAAATAAAAATTGATGAGTGGGCCTTACAGTACAAGTGTCAAACGATAAGTAGACTGATAAATAATATTAAGTGAAAGGATAGTTCTACCAAATATTCTCTTGGAAAATATATTGGGTAGGCCCGACGGTCCATGTGAGCGAATGGTAGCTCCACTCTTTGGACGTCACGTGTTTGATGGACCCCACTTGTTAGGAGATTTCAAACCCTCCTTTCTCTCTCCCTCCTCTATTACTCTCTGTCC
This sequence comes from Eucalyptus curtisii, assembly GCA_017140595.1. Taxonomy (NCBI): domain Eukaryota; kingdom Viridiplantae; phylum Streptophyta; class Magnoliopsida; order Myrtales; family Myrtaceae; genus Eucalyptus; species Eucalyptus curtisii. Next base: position 41,512,417 of record CM029501.1, on the reverse strand, counting down.
CTCCCCTCTCCTGTTAGCTCTTTTAATCTCCTCTCTATCATTAGAGTATTGAGAAATGAGAAGTGAAGAGTGAAGAAGAAGAAGCCGTTATCACACAAGGAAAAGCAAGCAAAAAGATCAATGAAGGCGGAAAATCGAGTTAAGATGCAAAATCCTAGTTCCCATCAATGAAATGAAGACAGAAAATTGGGTCAAGATTTCGATTCGAATGCAAGGCTTGAAATTGAGCCGAGATAGGAGGGGACTTTGAAATCTCTTGTCTAGTGAGGCCCATCAAATGCATGACAACCAAAGAGTGGAGCGACCGTACAAGGATGTAGAGTGCCGGACCATCAAATATTTTCTCCATTTTACCGTGAAGCTTCACTTGTCCTCTCAGCATGTTATCCCTTCTGTCCAAGACAGTTGATTAACCCTGCAACAGATTTATAAGCATGAGCAATGTAAGGAACAAGACAAAGAAGGCAACGATAGGATAGGATAAGGTGTGCAGAGTCCATTCAGCACAAAAAAAGAACTCTTATAATTGCAATGAAGGAAGTGGGGGTATAGAGAAGAGACTTCCTTTTAGTATTATTTTGAGCGCATTCCCTTTGGTCTTTTATGCTTTCTTTCATCAGCCAAACAGAAGGGAGTCTCCCTCTGTTTGAACAAAAGGGAGTGCTCAGCACAAAATTCGTGCTGTAAATATCGTGGAAATTGGGTATAATTATATAATTGAAGAACATTCGAGCATGTAAGCAATTATGATTATGTGATTCTCCAATTTAGTAGTAGATTATTGACGGTTGACTTTCCCTCGGGGTCGTAGGTTCTAACACTTGGGACCGAACCACATAAATCTCTTATATCCTTTATTGTTTTTCATTTATTTCTTTGTTGAATTTCTCTCGCTCTCGGTTTAATTGCAAAGCTTTGATCGGCTTCCGTAACGATATTTTGAGAAATATTGACCTCAGGCACTAGTTCTGATGCAGAAAAATTTCCTTTCTCATCCTCTTCCTCCTCAATGGTACCACTCTCTACCAAACCAACCACTTCGATCCCCTTCCTCTTCCTCCTCAATGGTACCACTCTCTACCAAACCAACCACTTCAATCCCCTTTGACTGGCAGGAAGCGACACTATTCATTCATCCTGAATTTGTGGACTCAGACTCAGATAATGCCAGCCTCCAATAACTCAAATAAAAAAAAAAAAACTCTGGAGGCCCCTCTGGGACAGGAACACCATTTTGTTCACACCAGCTAGCAAGAAGTCCTCTCACACAGTAACTAGGAGTCAAACAAATATTAGACAGCTTCTTTTGAGTTTTAGGACAGGTGTTGTGCTCATCATTAAACCATTTCTTAGTATAGATCCTTTCATACGTCTGTCCAGAAGAAATAATTACCGGATCATGCATAAGCTGCAAGGATATTGGACACTTCTATAAGAGTTTTCCTCATGTGGGCTACATTAATTGATATTGTAATTTACCGTTTTACGGGGTTGATCTAAGGTAAGATAGAAGGTTTCTTAATTAGTCTAATATGGGACTGGATAGTATGAGCCGAGTTGAGTCTAGCCAGTAATGAGAGGGTCTGGTTGTAAATTCTATAAATAGTACTCAAATCTCTTCTCTAACCATAATTCTCACTAGTATACTCACAGAAGGAGCGTTTACCTAGCGCTAAAGGGTGAGGGGGCCGTCTCATTGAGCCAGTGATACAGAGGGCAATAGAGGAGAAGGACTTACGCATTAATCATCACTTTTCGGCTTCCACATCAAGAACGATGGATTCCAAAACAGGTGCACTAATCTTTCTACTCAATCATCTATGCTATTGTTCTGGTTATGTAGATCTTAGGGTTGTACGTTTTGCATCCTACATGTGGTATCAGAGCAACCATAACCTAGAACTCGAATGCATAGAATTTTTGCCATAATCTTGAGATTTTCGTGATTTTTTCGTTCAATAAAAATCAAATTAAATTACAAATTCGGATTGGGCTCGTCGAGACGAGCAAATCCATGGGCGGCGCGTCGTCGGGGAGCCCCCACGTGCTCCCACGCGCGGGGCGCAGCTCGAGGGCTAACGTCACAATGACGTCATCGACCTGAGCCCAACCCAACCCGACACGGGGCCGACCAGACCCGAGGACTTGACTTGACCCGAACCGGTCAATTGTTGACTGGACGATTGGACCGAACGGTTGAGCCGGGAACTGATCGGACCAGTTTTGACCGGTCACTGCGCCCGCGCGTGAGCTCCATGCACCGCGCACTCAGGTAGCGCGTGCGGGCGCGTGGTTGATGGCTACAGGTTCGTATGACCATTCTCTATCTTGTGGTGTATTTATTTTACGTGTTTGATGATTTTATAGATGTGAAAATACATAATAAACCCTAAATATGTGTATTTTTTTTTTTACATTTTCGCGTATTTTTCTTGTATTTTTTCTGTGATTTTGGAAATACAAGTGTTGGTTTGCAGCTATGTTATCACATAAACATTATAAAAGTATGTGTTGACACCTAATTTTGGCAAATCAGGAAAATAAAGAAAATAAAAATTGCATCAGAATAAATAAAAGGAAAAAAAATAAAAAAGGGGGAAATCGATTTGATTGATTATGTATGGAAATTTGAAATTCTGATGAATATTTGGATTTTGTTAAATACAGAAGCAATTTAAAAATCAAGTGAATAAAAGGCAAGAATTTTTACAAAATGGAAGAAATCGGAGCAAAATCGAGCTGATTGCGAAATCACGCTCCGATTTACAGCCTTGATTTAATGCGATAGAAGATGGAAATTCGAAAGTTGTTATAAAAATGGCTGTCTGGAAATCACTATAAAAAGAGTCACAATTTTCGTGACCAAAGACGGGGGGCTTTTTTGAAAAATTTGAGAGCAAAAATTCAGGGAGAAAAAAGGATTTTTTGTGAGAAAATTCGTGAAAAAGAAAAGGTCAAAAAAAGTCCAAAAGAGGTGTTTGCTGAAAAGCTGCGGAGAGAAGACCGTGAAAGGACGTGCGCAGGCGTTAGTTAAAAAAAAAAAAAAGAGTGCGTCCATTCGTCTTCCCCGGCGCCCTTCACTCATCCGCGTCGACCACCACCGATCGCCGCTTCGGCGCCGCCTCGCGCTGGCCACTGCATCTCTGGCGCACCTCTACCACCGTTGCACCGCCGGCCTCGCCGCCATGCCAAATCCCTACAACCGCCGACGCCTGCGCCTGCATCTCCGCCCACGACGAGCAGCAGCTGAGCCACTTGCAATCTTCTCTCCGGCGCGCCTCCCCTTGTAGTCGCCAGCCACCACTGCGGCTGTCGAGCAGCGACTCGACGCCAGCGGAAGCTCGTGCCCAGCTCGTAGTCGAAGCCATCGATGCCCCTAGTTGCTTCGCCCCCTGCCGACGCGACCTAGCTCCGATGCCGCCTCCGCTGTCGATCTTGCAGCTCGCGAAGCCCCTCGTCGTTCCTCGACGATCGCGTCGGCCCCCGGATCTAGTTACACGGCCGCAATCCCCCTCTGCCCCGACGACAGAAGGCCCGGACCCAACTCCACGCCTCCCTGCTGCCGCACCTCAGTCCGTGTCGGTCCGCCTGACGCTCGCTGTGCCGCATCGGTGAGCCCCTGCATCACGCTTGCTTGGCTGCGCCGGCGCTCGACGCCCTCAGCGCCGCCAGCAACCCCGACACCGTCCTAGCCCTCGCCGGAGCCCTAACGTCGGCCGCCGGCCATCCTCCGCTCGACGCCGCCCTCCGGTCCCCGTCGTTTCCCCCAGGTAGTTTTTTTACTTTTACTTTTACTTTTCACTTTTTTGTAGTTTAGTTTATTTTACTCTTTTTATTTTTCATGTTATTATTCATGTTATTTTTCTACTTATTTTGTTTGATAGCATTTTTAGTTTAGCTATTTAAGTTATGATATTGAATGTTAATATTTGTGAGTTTTGTAGGCATTATCCGTAGGGATTTTGTCTGGAATTATTGTAATTACTAATTTGATCCGTAAGACATCGGATCATTTTTTTAATTATATTAATTTTTGGGCTTTTTGGTAGAATTTCAATCGTTAAATCATTATAATTATTAATTTGGTCCGTAAGACTTCAGATCAGATTTTTAATTATTTTGAACTTTTGTCATGATAATTAAGGTTAGAATAATCGTTAATTTAACCTGTGAGACAACAGGTTATTTTTTTTATATTTTTTAATTATTTATTTTGTTGATAGATTAGATTAAATATTTATTTAATAATTACTTATCTTAAAAAAACTAAAAAAAATCAGAAAATAAAAAAAATCAAAATTTTGCATGAGTATATAGGTTTAGTAAATCAGACATGTATGTTTAGTAAATTAGATTTTTTTTAGGATTGCATTTTTAGGATTGCATTTTTTAGAAATAAATTAGGGTTGGACCTAAATAATTTTTAAAATAGGGTTTTAGATAATGTTTGCACATTTTAATTATCTCATTTTTCCAAAAAATAGTTTTCTAAGATAGGATAGTGTTTAAGTCAAATTAATCCCTAAAATAAATTAGAAAATTATTTTCTTTAGATATTTTAATTAGGGTTTTTATTAATTTTGAATTTCAATAAAGAAAATACAAAAAAATATGAGATGCATATTAAGTAGTTTGCATAATAGGATTATTTGATTAGAATTTGTTTGTTAGTAAAATTAGGTCATGTAGTTAGAAATGCATTTTATAAAAAGAATCTAAGAAAACCCAAAAAATTGTTAGCTTCATGTGATGCAATTTATTTCATTTGTTGAATTTTTAATAATGGTTGAGCAATCGTGTGATCATCTTTTTGCATGATAGAGATTTAGATTAAAATGAATCCAAGCTGCCTGCAAAAACACTTTTTTAAAATAAAAAGAATGGTACCGAAAGGGCATTAGAGAATGCTAGTGTAACCAAGTCCCCGTACTCTTAGTCTCTAGTTCGTAGGAGTAAAATAAATCTCACTTTATTTTACTTAGGTATCTAATCGACCTATTGTGAACCGATTAGTGGTGACTCCTAGTTAATAATCGTTTGCATGTTTAAAAATTTAGACTTAAGTCGCGATTTGGTATGGGCTTGGGAGAGCTCGAGTTAAGTTTAAAAACTTAACAGTTCATTAACCTAGTTTTAGGTGGTGCACCGAAAAAAATAGGTCGCGATAATGTGATTCATTAATAAAAGTGAAACTTTATTGTGAACTGAAGCTGGCTTAATGAGATACAACCATTATGGGATAGTATTTGAACTATGTATTGATGTGGTGGAGAAACAGTAAAAGGTTATGAAACTTTTGTTGCTCAAAGCATACTCCTTTACACGTATCTTGATGTATTTTTGTTTCTTTTTGGTAATCTTTAAATGATGGACGTTTTAAGAACTCGTGACCAAACTGATTGTATTACTTAACACATCTACTGAATGTGGGTAATGCATGTCAGTTAAATTAGTGGATACCGTACCTAAACTCATCTGGTCACTTGTTAATGTCTATCAAGTTGAACATTTTGTTGATGGTTAAGAAGTATGACGACATTTACACAGAACAATAGTATCTACTGTTGTAGTTTAGATATTTGGTTCTGTAGTTTGACTCAATTAATAGGCCACCGGTTGATGCAATGATAATTTGTTACTTAAAAATTGGCTAATAAATCAACCGTTGACTTTGGAGACATAGTTTACCTTATGAAACTCATGAGCAATAGTGGATCAACTATCGGGCTTGTCAATCTGGAGTACCCTGTATTGCTATTGATGTTAACTTTTGAGAGATCCTCTGGATAGGCATTCTTCTTTATGTTGTTCTAGTAATTAGTATTCTTGGTGCACAAGAGATGCTTTCTTCTATGTTATGAGAAGTTTCTTGTGTTGCTGTTATCGATGATCTCATTAGAGTTTGTCTTTTAGATCCTTTATAAATATATATATATATATATGTATGTATGTATGTATGATTGATTTCCTGGATGAATAAAGCAGTGTAATTAGCATGATATGTGATTTTAGTGATATATTGCCCATTTTACTAAAGTTAAAATCACATGTATATGGGGAGAAGTACACTATCAGTGCCATAAGTTATATACGGCGCTCACTTTAGTGCCAAAAGTTTCCGTCGCATCACTTAAGTGCCAAAAATTTTGAAAAACGATCATTTCAGTGCCAACGCCGATCTGGTTGGCTAGAAATCCGACGTGGCCGTTTTTTTATTAATTTTTGATGCTGATGTGGCTCGTCGGAGAGTATGGTCAGCATGTAAACCACAAAGCGACGTCGTTTGGCATCTTTCCCCTAAGTCGAAACCTTAAATCCCCAAATCGAGAGAGAGAGAGAGAGAGAGAGAAGGCATGGCGGCGTCGTCTTCTTCCCCGAAGAATAACACCAAAGTGCTCCAGCCACTATATGAGTAGAGCCTAATCCACCATCTCCATCTACGCCTTTCTTGTTTCCCTCGCACTCCTCGTCTTCTCTCTCTCTCTGCACCTTCAACCCCCCTTTTTCCTCTTCCTCCTTCGCCCTCGCCTCCTATTTTCCCATCGCTTCTTGCCCGAGAAACAACCTCAGCCTCTCCTTGCTCACCTAGTCGAGCAACTACGACGAGGCCGAGTGATGGTGGCCGAGCACGGTGGCCGAGCGACGGTGGCTGAGCACGGTGGCCGAGCAAGCTAGGTTGGCGAGGATTGAACAATAAAAAACCATAATTTCAATCCCAAATGAGCTGTGCGGCGTCGTTTTTCCTAGGCCATCCACATATGACAGCAAAATGACGTCGTTTTCTTAAGGAGGACGGAAAACGATCTGGTTGGCTAGAAATCCGACGTGGCCGTTTTTTATTAATTTTTGATGCTGATGTGGCTTGTCGGAGAGTATGGTCAGCATGTAAACCACAAACGACGTCGTTTGGCATCTTTCCCCTAAGTCGAAACCTTAAATCCCCAAATCGAGAGAGAGAGAGAGAGAGAGAGAGAGAAGGCATGGCGGCGTCGTCTTCTTCCCCGAAGAATAACACCAGTGCTCCAGCCACTATATGAGTAGAGCCTAATCCACCATCTCCATCTACGCCTTTCTTGTTTCCCTCGCACTCCTCGTCTTCTCTCTCTCTCTGCACCTTCAACCCCCCTTTTTCCTCTTCCTCCTTCGCCCTCGCCTCCTATTTTCCCATCGCTTCTTGCCCGAGAAACAACCTCAGCCTCTCCTTGCTCACCTAGTCGAGCAACTACGACAGAGGCCGAGTGATGGTGGCCGAGCACGGTGGCCGAGCGACGGTGGCTGAGCACGGTGGCCGAGCAAGCTAGGTTGGCGAGGATTGAACAATAAAAAACCATAATTTCAATCCCAAATGAGCTGTGCGGCGTCGTTTTTCCTAGGCCATCCACATATGACAGCAAAATGACGTCGTTTTCTTAAGGAGGACGGAAAACGACGTCGTTTAAAAGGCTTGTCGATTTTTTCTTTTTTAAATATAAAAGCCACGTAATCATTTTGGCTGGAATCTCTTGCCGGTGGCACCAAAGTGATCGTTTTTCCTCTAATTTAGCACTTAAGTGATCCGACAGAAACTTTTGGCACTGATAGTGTACTTCTCCCCATATATATGGTATATGTAAGAAGTAAATTTTATATCCCTAGTAAGAGAGAGTTTCAAGGGCTCAATTGAGTAGTGATCGCCAAAATGGCACACTTGATTGGGTTTAAGGAATATTGGTCTTGTATAATGATTGGGATGTCTTATGGCCTAATGCGTAATTATACTCCCAAATGAGGTGATTGTGTATTAGTTCATGGAGGGATATATGATGGTGTGGTGAAGGAGTGACCGATCCTAGTGGTTCATATGCCCAAAGGTGATGAATTCACGAAGGTTAGAATATATTCTCATAACCGCTATCATGTGGGGAGTGTACAACTATATGTCATGTATTCTGCCCAAAGGTGATTATATGATTGTGCATGTAACTCTCTGAATATGTACTTGTACGTCAAGTTACACAATGCTCACATGATGCTAATTATATACATTGATTGTTTTTCAGTCACATTTTTTGTAATTAATAACTCCACTATTATTGAGGTTTTTTATTAGTTCAAATCTTAAGTAGTGGAAATAGGATTTTCTATTTGGTTAAAAGAGCAATCGGATTTGCCTGTTATTCATGAAGCATTTCAATTATGAACATTTGAAAAAATGGTTTACCATTTGACTACACTGCTAAAAGATTATAGAAGCCTTAGTGACTTGAAATTATGTCTTGTCTAATACTGAAATTATGACATATCTGCAATGACTCTTTAACATAAGATATGATTATTTTTATAAGGTTACGGATTACGTTCTTTTAAGAATAGTAGAGTTGAAGTTTAAAAATCATACTTATAAAAGAACTCATGAAACCACAGGTTATTTTAATAATTTGGGTCCTATGATAGAATCATTCAAGAAGAATTAGTGACTGTTCCACAGTGAGTTATAATTTATCTTTGATATGACTTCTTTAGATTTATGAATAAAATAAAAATTGGCGTTCTTTAATGCAAATAAGTATGAATACTATATTATTTCAAATGAATTGTACAGATTGTGTTTAACTCCTAATGATATATACGTCTCGTATACGGTTGAAAATGTTGTTTCTAAAAGTTTTCTGTCTAAGGAATAATCTCACACATATCTAAAGAAAGAGTAGAATATGTGATAATGTTGATATTCTGTCTATTCTTAATGGTTATCTAAAGACTTCTATAGATTATTGTGGAAGTAAAATGACCGAAATAAAATATAAAATAGTTAGAATTAGTCTTAAATGTTGTCAGGTCTAACAATGGCGATGAGTATTTTGGCAAGTATGACAATACTAAATAGCTTAAATGGTCATTTGTCAAATACTTGGTAAATTCTGGGGTGGTAACTTAATTTACTATGCCTGAAAATCCTGACAAAATGATTTGGACGAAAGGCATAATTGTACCATAATGAACATGGTGATGAGCATGATTAGTAAGAAAAACATATTTCTTACCAAAGTTGTTCCCTAAACTTCTTTGAGTTATGGACTGAACGTAAATTTAACTTGAATCATATTAAAATTTTGAGATGTCATGCAGAAGTGAGGTTATATAATCCAACATTAAGTGTGTTGGAATTGAGATTTACTCGGAATTATTTTGTACCTTACCTAGATTGTTTAAAGGGGTATCGATTTTATGACCCTAATGAAGATATAAAAATTATGGAATTACAGACAATAAAGATTCTAGAGTTCGATGTAGTTGTAGAGGATAGCTGCTCTCAGACTATTGAGGATAATAATACGATGGAAATCATTGTGTCTTTATCTTTACCTATACAAACAATTGTGGAATCTCTTATACCATGTACTAAACTTGTTGAAGTTCAATTTACTATTCTTGATATAGTTTATGATGAAATTTCTCAAACCTCTCAAGTGCATAATGAAGTGGTTGTAGCTTTACTAAGGAGATCTGTTAGGGAAAGACGATTAGTTATACCATCAGACTATATAGTCTATTTGTGAAAGCATGACTGCAATATTTACTGCATGGTTGATTTAGCGACTTATATAAATGTTGTTTATTATCCTCAAACAAGTATGTGATTAGATGCCATAAAAAACGATATGTAATCTATGAAATATTATAGTGTTTGGAAACTTTCTGATTCGCCTAAAGATCACAAGCTCATTAGTTGCAAATAATGTACAAAACTAAAAGGATTTCAATGAAAGATTGTGGAGTTTAAAGCCATATGATTGTAGCCAAGGTTTTCACTCTGAAAGAGAGGTGGACAATGAAGAAACATATATATTATTTAGTATCTTTTAAAGATCGGTGGGAGGAAATTTATTTTTCTCATACTTTATGTACATGATATTTTGCTTACAAGTAGTGACATTGAGGCATCTTTTGTCCTTTTGCACTGAGGTCTGTAAGGATTGTTCTCACCATATATATCAGATTTATTTCAGAGGACATTTGTTGATTGTATTTTGGAAATATTCAATATACATCATTGCAAGCCAAGAATTGCTCCTGTCATTAAATGTGATGGATCAAATTTATTACATTGTCTGTATTTAGATATTGAGAAAATCTAGTTAAAAAATGTACCTTGTGTCAGTGCATTTAAAAGTATAATGTATGCTTAAATTTACACTAGACTAAATATTGCATTTGCGACGGGATTTCTAAGCAGATATCAATCAAATCCAGGACGCGATCACTGGGTTGCTGCTAAGAAATTCTTAAGGTACTTAAATAGGACAAGGGATTATATGCTGATTTATAAACATGTTCAATTCTTGCAACTAATAGGGTATTTAGATGTAAATTTTGTTGGCTGTTAGGATGACATGAGATCAATAACAGAATACATATTTATGTTAGCAGGAAGTGCAGTAAATAAAGTTTTATGTCATCTTCTACTATGTAAGCAGAGTTAGTAACATTTTTTTTAGTCTGTTACTTGAGCTATTAGGCTCCGGAACCTTATTAAGGGGTTGACTATCTTTAATTTTATGGATTGACCCTTACGGTTATATTGAGACAACAAATTTATAGTATTATTTATTAATAACAGAGGTCTCAAGGGGTCTAAATATATGGCAATCAAATTTTTTTACTATAAAGAAACAGTACAGAAATGTGACGTTATAATATAACATATTTCCACAAATGATATGGCTGCAAATCCACTAACTAAATGACTTTGAGATGTCATTAATATGAGCTTAAGAGCATCATAAGATGCTGTTGTTTAGTGGAGCTATTTTGGCTTTACTCCAATAAAGTTTACTTCTGTGTTCGTTACCCTTAGTAACGATTTGATATGTATCAACTTTTGCATTCAATAAAATGTTTTGAATGTGTTATCATTATGTTAAATACATATTGATAAAAGCCTCAAGGTATTGTGTAAACCTTGAGTGAAGGCTATGGGCATCTGGTTATTAGCCTTGTGCATATGTCTTGTTATACATAAAAAAAATGTTAACTATAAAAATAAGACATATGTGGGTTCATTGGAACCATAAAGACATTTTCTAGTGTCATAAGTTTTTTGTGAAGCTTAAGGTAAGAGAATGGTGACTGATAAATGAGATCTCTTTATGAGAGATGTTATCCATTTGCCACACTATTATATTGAATCCATATCAATAAAGTTGAAAGCACTCGTGACCATGAAAGGCTCTGTGTGTATACATGCAGTTACTGCCATGATTCGGTGTTTGAAATTTTATGGGATAGGATTGACTATTAATAATTATCTCTAGACCAATGTTGGCACATACAATATAATTTCAATTAATATAGCATAAATGGGAAAATGTAAGAGTTTTCCTGATGTGGGCTACATTAATTGATATTGTAATTTACCGTTTTACGGGATTGGTCTAAGGTGAGATAGAATGTTTCTTAATCAGTCTAATATGGGACTGACTAGTGTGGGCCGAGTTGAGCCTATCTTGTAATGAGAGGGCCTGGCTGGAAACTTTATAAATTGTGCTCAAGTCTCTCCTCTAACTCTAATTCTCACTAGTATCCTCACATAATGAGTGTTTACCTAGCGCTAAAGGATGAAGGGGCCGTCTCATTGAGCCGGTGATACAGAGGGCAATAGAGGAGAAGGACTTGCGCGTGGATCATCACTTTTCGGCTTTCGCATCAAGAACGATGGATTCCAAAATATGTGCATTAATCTTTCTACTCAATCATTTGTGCTATTGTTCTTGTTATGGAGATCTTAGGGTTGCACATTTTGCATCCAACAACCTCGACTCTTCTGGTGTGTTTCTTTTTTCTCTCTTCCGCCATGGGAGACCCTCTCTCACCCAGTGAGCTAAGCCCTATCCCAATAGTGATGGTAAGCCCAAACAAACCCTAAATCAATTTCCTTCACTCTCTCCCACTTTCTACCCACAACACAGAAACCAAATCATCCTCGTTTCGAAGCGAAGAACCATTTCTCTTGACACAAAACCCTAGAAACCCAAAAACGAAACCACTGTTCCATTATTACATGATGCAATCCTACAACTTTAATTTCAGAGCTCCCCTCAATCCGAAAGATTTGTAGATCAGAGATCCCTCCTTAGAGTAAGGAAAGTGGCCACATCCCATATTTTGTTGAAATCCTACCTAGTGACCTCTTGAAACCCAGGCACTACATGCTCTACAACCCTCATCATACAAGGCGAAGGTGAAGCAACCAATAAATGGTGGATTACGATAGTCAAGGCCCAGAAGGACAACCAAAATCCGGGTATTCTTAGAACTTGTTGTTAACACCACCATGAATGAATGAGAAGTACAAGAAAGGAGTCTGGCAGCCCTTTGTAGGAGTTTGGGAGAGTTATGATCTGGGGAGGATGCAATAACCGTTAGGGGAGATGTTCCTGCAAAAAAAAAAAAAAAAAGGAGAATGTGAGTTAACCCTTATAGGTAAACTATATTCTAAGCCAAACATGAGTTCGCTAGCATTCTTCAGTACAATGAAAAGGGCGTGGAAATCGAAATCGATCTCATGTGATATGATAGGACAGGGCTCTTCTCCTTTAGCTTCATGTCTGTAGCTAAAAAAAAACGGAGTACTATCCTCAGGCCCTTCATCTTTCTCCAGCAATCTCTTAATTCTACAACAGTGCGACCTTGACACCCCTAACCACTCCTATGTATTTACACACTGTGATTTTTTGGGTACACATCCTGGTGTTGCCTAGAGGTTGAAACATTGAACAAACAGTCACTTATACGGCCACAACAATAGGAAAAGTGAAGGAAGTTAAGATGGAGTCTGGAGGATTTAGTTAGGCAAATGTGGGCAAAGCAAGGGTGTACCTAGATCTATCTAAACCTCTGAGGTCTGGGACATTATTAATCTGGATAACAAAAATATTTGGGTGGACTTTAAATTTGAAAGAATCCTACACTTTTGCTACTTATGTTGACATTTTGGGCATTATGTGACCTACTGCAAGATTATTCCCTATGAACACTGGGGACTGGAAGAAAACAAAGTGGGGAAGTTCGGTAGCTAAATAAAGGCAGAAGTAAGGGAAAACAGTCCCTTTTAGAAGATCTTTCATGGAGAAATGAACTTAAAACCTAGAATTGATGAAATAATTCTAGAAACTCCTATTTAGAACATCCCACAAGCTACAAATCAGCAAAAAGAGCATCAGGACATCAATAGATTAGCCTTCGTAATTGTGCTAGAGAAAAGTGTTTTGAAACACAAAAGGGCCAACAATTGGGACCCAGACTTCCTCGAGATTGAATTCACACGACAGGAGCAACCTTATGATAAAGGAAGCATCTTCTCTAATGGCACCTAATGGACACAAAAAAAAAAAAAAAAAAAAAGAGAAGAGTGGGAAGAAAGCTAATACAATGAAAAAAATGAAACGATTGTCCCTATGAACAACAAAACTTCAATTCTCAGCTTATTGATGAGAGGGCCTTTCAAGAAACATCGATTCAAGAAGTCAAAGAAATGGAAGATTGGACTTTGGTGACTAGCTCTACTAAGCCATCAAAGTTTAAATGAAAATCTTAAGTTGGAATTGTCAAGATTTGGGCACTCTCTTAACATTCCAACATCTTAGAGCCTTCATGGCTCAAGAAAATCCCAATTTAGTAGTACTAATAAAACAAAAAAATGAGGAACTTGTAGTGGAAAGGGTAAAGAAGCAACTACATCTTCAGAATTTGATGGTTGTTAATCTGATTGGAATAGTTGGGGGGTTAGCTCTAATGTGGAATAATGATGTGTCGGTTGACTAGTATCAAGTTCGAGGGAAATGATTGAGGTCATTTGCAAGGAGCTGAACATCGACAGTAGGACCAGCATTTCTTTCTTACATGCCTCGACAAATTATCAAGAAAAACTCCAACTATGGCAATGGCTTAGATATGACTCACGGGAGTAGTACCTTATCTTGGATATGCATTGGAGATTTTAATGAAACTTTGTATCAATGGGAGAAATACGGTAAAAGGGAGACGGACTATTATAGAGCAGCAGCCTTACAGACCTGTTAAATGATTGTGCACTCATGGACGTGGAAAGCAAAGGATGTGCCTTTACTTGGGCAAAAGACCAAGATGGGAAGGAGTTGGTCAAAAAGAGGTTGGATCGGGGTCTTTGCAATATTGAATGGAGACTCATGTTCCTACATGCGGAAGCATGTGCCCTACCTACCATTGGCTCGAATGATAGCTCTTTTACTACCATTATATCCCTGGTTAACGAAAAGAAGAAGAGAGTTCAAATATGAAGCATATTGGATGGAGGATGTTGAATGTCAACAAATGGTGCAGTCCTTGTGAAATGATCTACTAAACTCTTTGAATAAGCCCAAAAAACTGAATGAGGTTGCTAATATTTTAGCAAATTAGAGCAAAAAGAAATATCCAAACGCCTATAGAAGGATTAAGGAGCTTAAAAAATAGCTCACAAAGATTACTAACACAAAGGAAAAGGGTTCGAGAAAGGAGGAAGCATAGCATCTCAAAATGCAAATTGAACAACTATGGAGATAAGAAGAGATGTTGTGGGGAACGAGATCAATGATAGAGTGGCTAAGATTGGGAGATAAAAACACGAAGTTCTTCCATGCTACAATGGTGCAAAGAAGGCAATGAAATAGAATCACCATGCTAAAATTGGATGGTCAGAATAGGTGCAAGGATCCAGAGGCTATTAAAGGACATATTATAACCTTCTATCAATGCCTTTATGGCACAGTTGGTCCCAGAAATTTTTAGCCACTGTTAGACATATGCCCTTGCATGATAGGAGAAGTCATGAATGAAGCTCTAACAGGGAAAGTTACAATAGAGTAAGTGAAATTACCAGTGTTTCAGCTAGGGGCTACTAAGGCCCCAAGTCCGAATGGCTTAAACAAACAGTCCTTTCAGCATCATTGGGAGCTGGTTTAGAAAGATGCATATAAAATGGTTGATGGCTTCTTCATTTCAGGTATTCTAGGCTCTTCCCTTAATAACACTCATATTACCCTCATCTCAAAAGTGGCTCACCCAAAATCTATAGCACAATATAGGCCAATTAGCCTATGTAATTTCATTTACAAGATAATCTCTAAAGTAATGGCACATAGGTTGAAGTCCTAGCTTCCCAAACTGATAGAAATGGAGCAAAGTGCTTTCATAGGTGGACGGCAAATACAAGACAATATCTCAATAGTCCAAGAAGTGCTACACCAATTGAGAATCAGGAAAAGGAAAATGAAGGTTCAGGCGGTGCTTAAACTTGATATGCAAAAAGTATATGATAGAGTGGAATAGGATTTCTTGTGTGAGTGCATGATCAAAATGGGCTTAAGTGATCGCTGGGTTTCTTTGGTGAAAACATGCATATTAACCGTCACCTTCAGCATCAAAGTGAACGGGGAACCTCTTCAAGCATTCAACCCAACTAGAGGATTAAGGCAAGGGGATTCTCTCTCTCCTTACTTATTCATTGTTATGACTAATGTGATGTCTTTACTTATACAAAAAGCACTTAGGGATGGAAGTGTGAAAGAGATTAAATTAAATAGAAGCTGCTCGATACTTACATACTTACTATTTGCGGATGATGCGATATTCTTTCTTGACAGTACAGCTAAGGAATGCTAGAATATGGGAAACATTCTGAATCAATACTGTTATGCATCCAATCAAGCAATTAACCTAAACAAGTAGGGCATTTACTTCAATGACTGCTACCCACAGCAATTATGAAGGAACATGGCATAAGAACTAAGAGTCCCTATCACTGAAAAAATAGGGAAATATTTCGGCATTCCGTTGGATTGGGGCAATCGAAGAAAGAGATGTTTGCATGGATTTTAACAAGGCTTAATATGAAACTTGAGGAGTGGAAAGAGAACATCATGTCAAAAGTAGAGAAAAAAATCCTCATTAAAATGGTTGTACAAGCATTGCCACAATATGTGATGTCTATTTTTAAGATCTTGGTATTGATTTGTAGATCGATTGAACAAAAGATTGCCACATTCTGGTGGACAAAGAGTAGTGCAAAGCCACGCATCCATTGGAAGAAGTGGGAGGTGCTGAAAAAAAAAAGACTAGGGGGTTTGCGATTTGAGGACCTTGTTGCTTTCAACAAGGCCATGCTCAGAAAACAAACTTGGTGACTCATACAAGCCCCCTTCAACCTTATGGAGTAAATTGCTGAAAGGATTATACTTCCTCTTAGGAGCTTTCATGAAGGCACATAAGGGATCTAGACCATCTTGGAGATGGCAAAGTTTGCTACAAGGAATAGAGATGATTAAGCAACAAACAAGATGGGCAGTCGGAGATGGATGATAGATTAGAGTGAGAGAAGACAAATGGCTAGCACGAGGATGCATAAGAGGACCTAAAAATCAAGGAGAACCCCAATACATGGTTGAGCTATTTGACCAAGAGTATAAATAGTGGGATAAGCATAAATTAGCGACCTGGTTCGACGATGATTTAGTGAAAGTGTTGGAAAATCTCCTATAATCTCTCCCAAATCATTTAGGATATTATGTGATATTATTTAATTTGATTTGATTATGTGATCTGATTTTGTTAGCTGTAAATTAGCTTCGGACAGAGATTAGATCATCTATTCTTGATTTTCTCACCTAATTTAGATTCTCTATTCCTGTATATATACCGTGTAATCACTCGATAATGATATGAGAAAATATAGATTCTTTTTTACATGGTATCAAAGCATGGTTTTTCTAATCTATAATTCCTGCCTCTATTTCTTTTCCACTAATCTTGCTTCATTGCAGTCTTTTTTTTTTTTTCCAGCCTTATCACTGCTATTCTATTTCAGCCTTATTGCTGACTTAACTAGGCTTATTGCTAGCCTTCAATTGTGTGATAACCACCCTTGTCTCTCGATCCCTTCTAGAATGGAAGATTCAGGGAAGGCTATCTCCGACCAAACCGGGTTCTCTGTTCAGAATCAATCCAACTCATTGATTGGAGATTTTCCCAACATGAAGGAGTACTAATTGGATGGAAAAAATTATCTTCAGTGGGCACAGATTGTGAGGACATTTCTTAAAGGAAAAGGGAAGCTTAGTCATCTAGAAGGCATCGGTCCAAGACAAGGTGATCCCAAGTTTTAGACATGGGATGAAGAAGATTCCTCAATTATGTCATGTTGTGGAGCTCAATGCAACCTGAAATCAGCAAAAACTACATGTTTCTCCCTACTTCCAAGGACATATGGGAGGTTGTTCGTTAGTCCTATTCAAAAGTACAAGATGCAGCAGTAATATATGAACTCAAGATGAAGGCTTCAACAACAAAATAAGGTAATATTCCGTTACGGAATACTACAATCTCATGAGAGGTCTTTGGATTGAAATAGATCACAATCTGAATATCTAGATGAGGTGTCTTGAAGACACTAATACTCTCCGAAACCATATGGAGAGAAATAGGATCTTTAAGTTTTTAGCAGGTTTGAATGCAAACTTTGACCAGATTCGAGTTCAGATTCTCGGAAAGAAGCGGTTGCCATCCTTGAATGAAGTTTTTTATATTGTAAGAGGAGAAGAAAGCTGATGGATTGTAATGCTTGAAGATCAACACACCGAAGGATCCGCCATGAAAGCAATTAAGCAGGAAAGAAATCCTTACAAAAACAAGAGGCCATATCCAATTAAGACAATGGGCAATGAAGGTTTATGGTGCAGTTTCTGCAAGAAACCATGCCATACAAGAGAAAATTGCTTTAAGCTTCATGGAAGAACGCAGGTGCTCAGCAAAGCTAAAAGACAGCCATAAGCACACATGACCAGTGAAGGTAAAGCTGCCTCGATGGTCCAACATAAACCTGTCAAACTGCAAGAAACCGCGCCATACAAGAGAAAATTGCTTCAAGCTTCATTGAAGAACGCAGGTACTCAGCAGAGCTAAAAAAAGTCAATCGCACATAACCAGTAAAGGTGAAGTTGCCTCGATGGTCTAATACAAACCTGTCAATGAGGAGATATTTAACAGAGAATAAGTTGGTAAAATCAAGGCTCTCCTTGACTCTTTATCTAAGTCTTCTGATATGTGTTCATTAGTCTAGTCATGTACGTGTCTAATTTCCGAAAACCAACAGCTTCTTAGTACCCTAATTCATGGATTCTTGATTCAAGAGCATCCAACCATATGACACATGATCCCACTAAATTCGAAACTTATAAAACATCACCTGGAAATAGGAGTATTACCATAGTAGATGGATCTCCTATTACTGTAGCTGGACAAGGAACTATAATTCTAAATCCCTCACTTAAACTTAACATTGTCCTTCATGTTCCTAAGCTGTCCACCAATCTCCTTTCCATTCATCAACTTACCAAAAATCTGAATTGTAAAATGCTTTTCTTTATTGATCATTGCATTTAGCAGGACTTGAAAACGGGGAGGACGATTGGATTTGCTAAGGAACGGAATGGGCTCTACTACCTTCAGGATTCGAGTAGAAATGGTTGGTCTCTTATGGGATATAATACCTCTTACAACTCTTGTAATCCTATCCACTTATCTCAGATTTGGCTTCACCATTTTTGATTAGGACATCTACCGTTTAGTCTTCTTAAGACTATGTTTCCTTCCATTTTTAAAGATGTTGTTGTTGAAAATCTTCATTGTGAAGTTTGTGAACATGCAAAACATCATCGTGTTTCATTTCCTTTGAATAATAATGTTAGAGTTTCAACACCATTCTCTCTTATCCATACTAATGTGTGGGGTCCATCTAGAATTGATAATTTTACAGGAGCTAAGTGGTTTGTCTCTTTTATTGATGATTGTACTCGAACTACATGGTTATATCTAATGAAAGACAAATATAATGTCCAATCTATTTTTCAAAACTTTCATAAAATGATAGTCAATCAATTTGGGGTGTCAATTAGGAGACTTAGGTTTGATAATGGGAAAGAATATTTCAATAAGTATCTTGACCATTTTGTCCAAACTCAAAATATTATTCATGAGTCTTCCTGTGTTGATACCCCTCAACAAAATGGAGTAGCCAAAAGGAAAAATAGGCACCTCCTAAATGTTACTCGAGCTCTTCTCTTTCAAATGTCTGTTCCAAAGCATTTTTGGGGGGGGGGGGAGTTGTTTTAACTTCAGCATATCTTACTAATCGGGTTCCTTCCAAAACCTTAGGAAATAGAAGTCCCTTACAGCTCCTGTCTACCTTTTATCCTGATGTCTCCCATAAATATCACATTTCCCTTCGTATCTTTGGTTGTGTTGCATTTGTGCATATTCATAATCACAACAGAAACAAACTCGACCTTCATGCTCTAAAGTGCGCCTTTATTAGGTACTCTAATACTCAAAAAGGTTATAAATGTTATGACCATTTTAACACATCAAGTTTTTATCTTTATGGATGTCACTTTTAATGAAAACCAATCATTTTTTACTTCCCACCACTATCTTCAAGGGAAGACTCCTAATGCGTCGCTCAATCCTACTTCGTCCTATCCAACTTCGTCTCCTTCACCATTTCTATCAAGCCCTAGCCCTCTTAGTCCACATAGTCCTTCATCAAGTCCATTGAGTCCTCTGACCGGTCCTAGTTTCCCGTCAAGTCCTCTACCTAGTTCATCATCATCTTCATCTAATCCTCCTAAAAATGAACCAACTAAATTGCAAGTTTATTGAAGAAGGACGAAACTCAATCCGAAATTGAATCAAGTTCCGTTATCCAAACCGTTATCAGGTAATGAAATCACTCACCCTTCTTCTAATGAACCTGAGTTAAATGATTTGGATTTACCTATTGCCTTGAGAAAAGCTACCAGAAAATGTATCCAACATCCTATCTCCCAATTTGTGTCATACTATAAACTATCTACTCAACACAAAGCCTTTATTACTGCTCTTAATTCAATTATTGTTCCTAACTCGGTACATGAAGCTTTTGAGAATAGGAATTGGATCCAAGCTATGACGGAGGAAATGAATGCATTAAAGAATAATGATACATGGGAAGTTGTGATTTTACCCAAAGGCAAGCAACCAGTGGGATGTAAATGGGTTTATACCCTCAAGTACAAAGCTGATGGCACCTTGGAGAGGTATAAAGTAAGGTTGGTTGCAAAGGGGTAATACCCAAACCTATAGGGTGGATTATCAGGAGACCTTCGCACCAGTAGCAAAGATGAACATAGTACGGATACTACTTTCTCTTGCAGCTAATTTTGGTTGGTCTTTGCAGCAATTTGATGTGAAGAACGCGTTTCCACATGGAGATTTGGAGGAGAAAGTCTTTATGAAGCCTCCGCCAAGTTTTGACAAGAATTTTGGAAACAATCAAATGTGTCGACTTAAAAAGGCTCTATATGGTCTCAAACTATCCCTAAGAGCTTGGTTTGGAAGATTCACGAAGGCAATGCTTGAGATAGGTTACAAGCATAGTAGAGAGGATCACACCCTATTAATCAAACATTTAAAAGAAGGTATGGTCACAACTCTACTTGTATATAAAGATGAACTAATTGTGACTAGTAATGATAAAGCTGAACAAAAGTCTCTTAAGAGCAATCTTGCTCAATAGTTCGAGATCAAAGACCTTGGAAAGTTGAGATATTTCCTTGGTATTGGGGTGGCCTACGCTAAGAAATGTATTTTTATATCCCAAAGGAAGTATGTACTTGATCTTCTCAAAGAAACAAGATGTCTCAATAGCAAGGCGGTGAGCACTCCTATTGATACAAACCATAAAATGGATGGACACGGAGAGAGTGGCATTGTTGATAAAGGGAGATATCAAAGGTTAATAGGAATACTTATTTATCGCACAAAGTACACCTCAAGTGTCAAAACTTGGCACGGAGGGACACTTAGGGGCTGCATGGCAAACTTTCCATCCTCAAAATTTCTGTTTTTTTGTTCCCCGGAACAAAAAAAGAACAGAAACCTGTTTGATAACGCCAGCTTATTTTTCTGTTCCTCGGAATAAAAACTTAGCCTAGAAATGGAAATCACTTCTCTTCCCGGGAATGAAAATGAGGAACGACTTTGGTTAACCCTAATTTCCCTTTTCCCTCCTCAACTCACGCCCTTCTCGGCTCACCTCTCCCTTCGTCCGCTTGCCTCTGTCCGATCTCATCACCTCCTGTCGCCACCCGTCCCGTCGTCGCCGCTGGTCCCCGTCGTCGCCGGTCTGGTCGCCGCCGGTCCCGTTGTTGCCCGTCCCGTCGTCGCCGGTCTGGTCGCCGCCCGTCCCATCGTCGCCGCCGGTCCCGTCGTCGCCGGTCTGGTCGCCGCCGGTCCCGTCGTTGCCGATCTGTCGTCACCGGTCTTGTGGCCTCCGTTCCATAGCCTGCCCAGCCTGTCGCCAAGTCCCTCTCCTTCGCGGCAGAGATTCGATTCGCGCGCCGCCACCGCCACAATTTAGTTGCCAACCGTCACGTCCTCGCTTCGGCCTGTCGTCTCCGGTGCTGAAATCCGAAGCTGATCTCTGCTCGCGATCTTCGTTTCTTCTGTTGGGATTTCTGCTACTCGGAGGTTCGTGCTTTTGGATAGATAGAGTCGGAAGAGATGGAGAACGAGAAGAAATCGTCGGTGGTGTTTCTGGCTTCGAAGATGAAGAGCTCGAAGCGGTCGTTAGCCTCGCTATGCTGATCCTCTTCACGCTCGGTGTATTCCCATCCCCGATCGGTGACAAACGTCTCCTACTTGGACGCTGCTTTTCTCAATGTGAGCCTCCCTCTCTGTCTTTGTCTCTGTCTCTCTCTCTCTCTCTCGTTTCGATCTAGTGGAAGAGGAGGACCACTAGGACTGATGCTCGAAAGAAAGGGATGTTTGGGAGATAGAGTTGAACTTGTAGGATGAAACTGAAAGACCTACTTTTGTTGGTATAATTATGAGAATCCAAAGTGTTGTTGGATAGACATAGCTCCAGATGGATTCGAGAGAGATATATATTATGTGCATCCTTGGACTTTCCTTCTGACCGGTCTGGCCAGTTTCTTATTGTTTGTTCATTCCCATGGCTATACGTCTTGCTCTAGGATAAGAAATACGTGTACATGACCCATATAACTTAGACTTCAGCTTGTCTGTTATTACAAGTGGCAATGCTATCTCACTTGCCAAGGCTTTTGAGCTAGAATAGGAAGTACATTGTATAGGCTTGCACCGACCTTCCACTTAAACACTCGTTGAAAAAAGCGAAATTGCAACAACCACGCTAGGGTCCAATTAACTTCAGTCAGTTCATTGAGCAGTTTTTCCACTTGTCCCTTATGTAACATATCTCGGATAAGCATGCAATTGAGTCACAAAGTCATATTTTGTCACTTTTGTTCTCGATATTCTTACCGCTTTATACATTGTCATAACTATAGGATCCATTCCGTAAGCGAGCCAAAGAAGGAGTATTCACCATCATCTACCAAGTGACCTGGTGATGTGTAAGCAATCTCCTTTTTCCCTAGTTTTGGTCATTATCTCTCGTTGGATTTTTGCTCGGACATGCCAATAACTTGGAATCTCTTGTCGAACTCAAGTGAATGTGAGACCATCTTTGGGGTGGGTTTTGAGCGTTCTTGAACCTTAAGATGGGAACAGAAAGTTGTATCTTGAAATATTAGTTGCGGACCGTTGTTCAACCCAATGTACCTGGCCATTCTCTTTTGTTGAATGCTGCTCTGTCCCAATTTTCTGCTTGACTCGCCAAAAATAAGTTGTTTTGAATTTGGCCGTGAACACGTGGCTGATGCAAATGTTCCCATTGGTGGCAGAAATAATGAACTGTCATGCCGATGTTTCGAAATAGTGATTTAGAGCTTCAATATCAATGTTACTCGTTAGCGAACTTAAGGCCGGCTTTGGTACAATATTAAACCGTGCTTCCCCAGTTGCGATCGAAGGTGATCAAAGCATCTTTTTTAAATATATCAAAAAGTGACCAAATCAATAGAACAAAGGAAATACATAGAAAAGTACTTTTTTTTAAAATACTAAATCTTTAAATCTAAATTTTAAGTGGCATCTTTAGCATATTGATCTATATTTATTTCTCGTAGGGGTTTTCAATTGTAACATCATTCATTTTTACTTTTTCTAGAGCTCACATAATTTTTTTTTAGTCATCCAAGATTTTCTCTTGAGGTGATGTTTGCTATTTTCTTAATTACGTCTTCATGGTCTTTATGTTTTAATTTACCTACTGTCATTCTACAATACTTTCCTATTTTTCTTTCATGGTAGGTGCTAATTATTGCTTTTCTATTATTCATCTAGTTTTGTGTTTTGAGGCTATTTGCTACTAGGCAAATACAACGCTTGTCTCTCAATTGAATTGCTGCTTGGAAGGTTAAAAGCACCAAACTTCTCAATTCATATATTCATCCAACCGAAATGCAGATTACAATTTTTATGCAAGTAGCATTTGTAACTAGAAGGTAGCAGCACCTAACTCTATTTCAGACTAAGTTTAAATGATGTCAATGAAGAATGCATCTCTTAGAACATGCCGCTTTTTTGAGCATTGATGCGTCCATTCTAATTTGGTTGACTAAATTTGATATGCAAAAAGGGAAGAATACTCGCAGCACTTGAGACTGTGATGACGGATTTAAGCCGAAACAAATGGTTCGTCATAGTCTATTTGGCTTTCTATTTGGCTTTCTGTCAAATGATAGGTAACAAATGGAACCAGATATCCAAATGGAAGCATTCATCCTAAAATTGCAGTATCGTTTTGTGCTTGATAAGTAAGACCCTCATGCAGATTTCTTTAAAGTTCTTACCTTTGCCCTTGCAAAGATGTTCCCACATAGAAACTAGGTTCGCCAGATTGATTTTTTAAAGATTAGTTTGCCCAGCAAAATACGAACATTGATTAAGAACTAGGGGTATTACAACATCTGGATGAGGTCTTCGACTAATTAATAGTCTCCTGCTGGAGCTGCTACTCTAATGTGCTTAAGATTTGGGGTCCAAAAAGTTGGTTCTACACATTACTTGAAGCTGTTGATTTTCAAGTAAATGTCTGATCTTTAGAAAATGTGGGGAAAATTTTTGCAGCTGAAGGCGCGGGTTATGTGAAGCTGGAGCTGTTCTAGTGGTGATTCTCACTTTTTCTAAAGTTGAATCCGCCGCAGCGAGTGCCGTCGCCTCGATCGCCTCGTTTGATCCCGTTTCCTCTAGTCCCGTCGCCTCGGTCACCTTTCTCCGGCCGCATCTCCTCGTGGTCGTCTTGCCCTAAATCAGGTTTGTTGCTTTGATTCCTTCTAATTGTACTGTTCTAGTGGTGATTCTCACTTTTTCCGAAGTTGAATCGTGTCGCCTCCGTTGTGTTGCCTCTGTTTGTGCTCGCCTCTCTCATGTTGCTTCCCTCGTGCTTGTGTCGCCCTTGATTCTCACATGTATCAGCTAGGCTGAGTAAAACAAACTAGAGCTGCTATGATGAGCAGCACCAAAATTCTGGTGCACTTTTCTCGCTTCTTTGTCTCTCAAAACCAGTGGGAGTATGAAATGAAATGAGATAGTTGTGTATGTGTGCGCACTTGCGTGAGTAGTTGAAGTTGTCGATGCTCTGTTTTAGTGATAGGCTGTGATAAATGATCCGTTTTAGCTAATCCAGGGATTGTGAATGTGTGCGCTTGTGCGTGTGCGTGAGTAGTTGAAGTTGTCGATGCTCTGTTTTAGCGATAGGCTGTGATAAAGGATCTGTTTTAGCCAATCCGGGTGTTGTGTATGTGTGTCGATGCACTGCTTGTATCGGGCAAGCGTAGTATGTTTGGATGGCAATGTACGACCTACACGTAAGCTGCAATGACTGAAGGTATAGCGGCATTTACGCATTGAAAGGCAAAAAGTAACTCAAAGTGAAAATTATGACACAAAAGGACAAAGATACGGACTTTTTAGGAACTTTTATGCATTGGGTAGCTATCCAAAGTTTAGAGTTGGATCCATTGATTCTGGTTTGATGCTTGTAGCTGCTATAATGAGAAAAGAAGGAAGCAGCATGTTGCACTCTCTTTTTAATTGTTTTGAACTCATATGATGCTCAACTAGTGAAGGTTACATGGCATCCCAAAAAGAGGCATTCACTGCAAAGTGGACTGAGCCTCTAACCAACTTGTACGTCAGTTTGTTGGTAGAAGAGGTCAAAAAGGGAAATCGCACCTCTTGTACTTTCAACAAAGCAGGCTGGAATAACATACGGACATAATTCAATAAACGAGCAGAACTTCAATATACTGCAATACAGTTGAAGAACAAGGTGAACAAATTGAAGAAGCAAAGTATGCTAGTTTCAAGAAGCTGCTTTCACAATCCGGATTTGGCTGGGATAATGTGAACAAAACAGTTGTTGTTGATGATCCAAGTATATGGGAATCTCACGTCAAGGTATGATTTAACCTTTGATCATTTTGAGATCACTATAGATGTACATGGCAAGATGTTTAATTGTATTGCTGATATATGTTGTCATTGTGAAAATTGCAGGATAATATTGAGTGGGCAAAATTCAAGAAGGATGGATTTCCTCAATATCCCGACTTGTGTACTGTATTTGGTGATACATATGCTACTGGGAAGTATGCAGTAGGAAATGGCGCAGATTTTGTGATGTCGGATGAACTTGGCATTGGTGGTGATGATGCAGACGATGGACCAACGGACTTTAATGAACACCGGAACGATGAGGAAGTTTTTATGTCTGACAAAACTCCTACTCCAGTTCATGACAAACATAGGATGGATAAAACTCCAAATAGTAAGAGGAGAAGGAGGAGTCAATCAAATGATGTTGCTAGCACTTGCAAAGTCTTACAAGAGATGATCAAAAGTAGGGCTAGTCAATCTGTGAGTGGTTCTGTCAACTCACAAGTCACATCACCACCTATAGACCCATTCTCCGTATCTATTGTGATTGATATCCTACTTGCCATGCCTACGTTGGAGCCAGATCTTTATAGCAAAGCTGTGGAACGAGCCTGCGTTAATGCCACGTGGAGGGAGGCTTTTATCAAAACCCCAAGTGAAATGAGATATGGACTTCTCCGATTGCTTTAGTGGATGTTAGGGAATGTATCGTGGATTGCATGGAGTTTTATTAGACTATGTTTTTTATGTTGTTGGTTGTTATTTTGTTGTTCAAGATATTGATGTTGAGACTTTTGCATTTGTGTTGTAGTTTGGATATGATGGATTGTGTTGATTTTTTATATTTGGTTTGCTTTCACTCTATTACTTACGTTATTGGTTTCTTTTTTTTTTTTTTTTGTACATATATCTATATTGAATTTCTTGTATTTGTGTGATGGCATAGGTACTATGGAAGATGAATCAAATAGTGTGTCTAATGGAGAGGTAGCAGCAGTTGAATGGTATTTGGATGAGGTTGATATTGACATAATAATAGCATGGTTATGTCTTGTTACTTTGGACATGTCTTTGCATACGAAAGAGCCTATTAGGGACAGTAGATTATCAGGAGCCGAATGGGTAAGGGAAATTGTTTACGGACATTCAGATAGGATATATGAAGCATTCAGGTTAGAGAGACGTGTTTTTCTTAACCTATGTGATCTAATGAAGGCAAGAGGCTGGCTGAAAGATACTCGATATGTAAGGGTAGATGAACAAGTTAGGATTTTCTTATCTATGGTTGGTCACAAAAACTCCAATAGAGATTTATGTGAGAGATTTCAACGTTCAGGATAAACAATCGTAAGTTTTTTACTCTAGTATTAAAAGCACTTCTCGAATTATCAAAAGAGATTATCAAGGCGCCTTCTTTTGATATTGTTCCGAAGAGATTCTTATCGATCCTAACCATAGACGTTACTTTAAGGTAAGATTTTTATATCAATTTTACATTATTAAAATATATATAGCTAATAATATTGTCTAACGCTATACTTTCATAAAATCATAGGGCTGCATTGGTGCTATTGATGGCACCCACATTAATGCATCCGTCCCTATAGCGAAACAAATCCCATTTAGAGGCAGGAAAGGGACTACCACTCAAAATGTGCTGTGCGCTTGTTCGTTTGATATGAAATTTACTTTCGTATATGCTGGGTGGGAAGGATCTGCCAATGATTGTCGGGTTCTCTCGGCAGCACTCGAGACTTCTCAATTGCAATTTCCTCGACCACCACCACGTATTTGCTTTGTCTATATCAAGTGATTTTCTTTATGATTGTATAGCTATTGCATATCATAACAAATTTATGTAAATATTCTTGTAGGAAAATACTATGTAGTAGATTCTGGTTATGCAGCACTTCCAGGATTTTTGACTCCATTTAAAGGTGAACGGTATCATTTGAATGATTATAGGGGTAGAATTAGACGGCCCAGATCAGCAAAAGAATTGTTCAACTATAAGCATTCTTCGTTGAGAAATGTTATCGAGAGGTCATTTGGGGCATTAAAAAATCGCTTCTCCATTTTGAAACACATGCCTCCATTTTCAATTCGAAAGCAAGCATATATTGTAATCGCATGTTGTACTCTCCATAATTATATTCGCGACCAAGACAAGATGGACAGGAACTTTGCCCTATATGGAGATCCGACGTATCCAGTTGGACCTACACAAGAGGAGGTTGTAGATGATACACCAGGTGATGAGGCGGCTGAGATAAACATGATCAGGAAAAATATTGCAAATATTATGGCAAGGGATCACAATATGCAAGAGATTCCATGACTTTTTATTTCCGACTTTTGCGATGTGTTTTTGTTTTTTGGTGATAACACTTTTGCAATGTGTTTGTAAACTATTATGAATACATTTCTATTAATCGTATTAAGGTCATCAAATTCTATCTCCGTGAGCACAAATGCCATTGAATGTATCATAAATGTGGACAAACAGAAGAGAAGCAAATTGTATGCTATTGTATAGTTTACACTTAAAGACCTACAAACCGCCGCCCAAAGCTTGCATCCTAGTCAAGAAAGAAAAAAAGCAAAAGAGGAGAGGAAAAACACTTCCCTTCATCAAAATTAGCCAAAACCTTATAAGCTTATGTGAAACACGAAAATGAAATAGTTTGTAATTCGGAAGAAGCAAGGTAAAAAGTAGCATCAAGATGGGATGCATCGACGGCTCAAAATACAAGAGACCGAGGTCTTTACTAAGTGTTTTAGGAGCATACTATGAACTAAATGCATAATGATAGTAAAGCCACGCCATGCATGAACCATTCCAATAGTTGGAAATTTCCAACCCCAACCCGACATCCATGTCAAGATTAGAAAACTAAAATCCCCAAGCCACGCATGCACTAGAATTACAATTTTTTTTTTTAAAAGAGTAAAAACTTAGTTCCAAGGAAATCACTACAAATTAATTTGGCTAACAATATCCCTTGTGCTTTTTCCGCAATATTTGCTATACCAAACATTAAAATTCGCAAAAAGAAAATATATTATTGAGAATTATAGTTCAAAACGCTACCTAAATTCAATAGGCTATAAACTACATAAGTAAAGATCCTCACACATAGATATAAGATAATAGCTCACGTTCTATTACAATACCACCTATGTTATAGGTTCATCTTCGACTAGAATTCTTACACCTAAGCAAATGTATTATTAATATAATAATATTTTGATCTTGTCAATTTTATGTAATATCTAATCTATTCCTTTTTCTTATTTTTAATTTTTTTTAAAATTAAAATTTGGAATAGAAATTTTGTGCAGTTACCAAACGGGTTTCTGTTCTTTTTCTATTCCAGAAATAGAAATTTTGTGCAGTTACCAAACGGGTTCTTTTGCTCAGAAAATGTTCCCCGGAATAGAAATAGAAAAGAACTATTTCTGAAAAAAAAACTCTTCCCCAGCCAAGAAATTTTACCATTCGCACCCTTAAGTGTCAAAAGTTAGGAAAGTGATACTTAAGTGCCAAAATCAGAGCAAAATGAATCACTTAAGTGCCATTCCGGCCAAAATGTCGATGTGGTGATTTTCCGGCAAAGGAAGTGCAAAACGACGCTGTTTTGCACGCCGACATGGCTAAACAATACAAAAACGACATCGTTTTGGTGCTAACGTGGTAAAAAAATTAATATAAAAGTTAATTAAATTTAATTTAAAACTAAATTTATTTAAAACATTTAAAAATAAAATAAATATTAAAAAAAACTAAAAATTGAAAAAAAAAAAGGATGGCCAGCGGAGATGGGGAGGCGGCGGTGGTGGCGAGGGCTCAGCCCTCAGCCACTTGCCTTTTAAAAAAAATGTTTTAAATAAATTTAGTTTTAAATTTAATTTAATTAATTTTTTATTAACTTTTTTATCACGTCAGCACCAAAACGACGCCGTTTTGCACTTGTTTCGCCGGAAAATTGTCACGTCGGTATTTTGGCAGGATTAGCACTTAAGTGATCTATTTTACTTCGATTTTGGCACTTAAGTGTCACTTCCTTAACTTTTGGCACTTAAGTGTCCCTCCATGCCAAGTTTTGGCACTTGGGGTGTACTTTGTCCCTTATTTATCTATCTCATACTAGGCCAGACATAGCCTATGTTATGGGAGTTCAAGTCAGTTCATGCATGATCCTAAAGAAGAACATATGCAAGTTGTCTATTGGATTCTTCACTACCTCAAAGCTACTCCTGGAAAATGTATTTTGTTTAAAAGGGTGACAAGCTGAATTTTGAAGTTTATACTGATGCAGATTATGCTGGGTCACCAATAGATAGAAGGTCCACATCTGGCTATTGCACTTTTCTAAGGGGAAATCTTGTCACTTGGAGGAGCAAAAACAAAATGTGATTGCTAAATCGAGTGCTGAAGCTAAATTCAGGGCAATGGTGAATGGGATATGTGAACTTTTGTGGCTCAGGATTGTCATTGAAGACCTCAAAGTGGAACACGAAGGAACTATGAGACTTTATTGTGATAATAAATCAGCAATCAACATTGCTCACAATCCAGTTCAGCATTATCAAACCAAGCATATTGAGATAGATAAGTAATTTATAAAGGAGAAGCTTGAATTTGGTTTGATTAGTACTCCCTACACTCCTAGCAAAGATCATCTAGCAAATGCACTGACCAAAGGTCTACCAGTGTCAAGATTTCAAGAGATTATTAGCAAGTTGGGCATGGAAGATATTCACTCACCAACTTGAGGGGGAGTGTTGGAAAATCTCCTATAATCTCTCCCAAATCATTTGGGATATTATGTGATATTATTTGATTTGATTTGATTATGTGAGTTGATTTTGTTAGTTGTAAATTAGCTACTGATAGAGATTAGGTCATTTATTCTTGATTTTCTCACCTAATTTATATTCTCTATTCCTGCATATATATACACCTTATAATCACTCGATGATGATATGAGAAAATACAGATTATTTTCTACATAAAGAAATCCTTGTGATGCCACTTAGCCATACTATGAACAGAGATAAAATCATATGGACCAACAATATATCTGACATCTACTCAATCAAAAGCGAACACAATAGCAATACAAACAGTAGACAACCCAACCACATCCCCTGCGTCCTCATCATACTAGACCCCCAAAAAGCTATGGAACTTGATATGGGACTTCCACGCCCATCCAAAGATCAAGTTTTTTTTATATGGAGCCTATGTGCTAACACTTTACCAATGAAGGAAAACCTCTAGAGGAAGATGTTACTCGACCAAAGCTGCCCAATATGTTACTGAGTGCAAAAACGCTAGAACACCTCTTCCTTCTCAACAAACCAGCAACTAAAATTGAACCCTTCCCCCAACAACATCACCAGAATAGATAAATGGTTGTTTGAAATCTTCACCTCTTGCAACAACCATCGGTAGAAGGAGCTGATAGCCAGCGTTCTTTGGCAAATCTGGAAGTTGAGAAATGTTGTGGTCTTCAAATGCGAACAATTGCAACCACGCGAAGCTATGCACGAAGCAAACATGGCTATGGAGATTTATAATCAGTGGAACCCTAAAAAAACAAAAGTGCAGTAAAAAACGCACATACGAACATATGGGTATCGCCGGCAAAGGGCTCCTTCAAGTTTAACGTCGATGCATCATGGAAGGAGTACCAGAGAACAGGAGCAGCCGTCAAGATCTGTAGGAGAAAATCGGGTCCTTAGAGATGGCTTTGTTGACACCTAAATTTTTGCCCAAAAATCATTTCCAAAAAAATGGGAACTTGCTTTTCCACAAAAATATTTCTTGTCAAATTATTGCATATAGATTATCTAGGTGTTTAGTATAGTTTTTTTTAATGGAAGATGTTTTTCCTAAAAAACAAAAAAGAAAAAAAGAAGCAAGTTGGGGCCAATGATCTAAATGTGACTAACCAAGCCTAGGAGGTCAAATTGGAATTAAAATGGCAAGTTGGGGGCCAAAATGCAATTTTCAAAAGTTGAGGGACCAATTCGCAAATTTCGCAAAATTTCGCCCAAACCCTTAAATCATCATCTTGGTCACTAATTAAGTTGAAATTGAACTTGGGCTAGGTCGAATCAATCAAATTGGGCCAAAAGAACCAAATTTGCCTTGAATTGGGTATTTTCGGATAAGAAAATGGCTAACTTTGAGAGACTTTCTTGCAAAATTGGGTGGGTACAATTGCAAAATCTGGTCGAGATCTTAAACTACTATACATGAGCTTGCTAATTGATCAAAAAACGCAGCCAAATTGATGGATTAAAGCACTCAAACGAGCTACCAAAACCCAGCCCACGGTTTAGCCTCAATTCGGAGCTGCTAAGTAGGCATATTGGTGGCCCCACCATATCCTACTCAGCCATCCATCCAGCCTGATCTTTGCACGTGATGGAAGACCATATATAGTAGTGCAAGTGGACAAAATTTGACCACGGATAAGCTGCTGACAGCAAGGGAAAATTGCAGCAAAATCCGCACACTCAACAGCTGCAGAAGTTGAAAAAATTGGCTAAGTCAGAGAGTGGGTGAACTAGCTCAGTTGGCAGGCTTGGTAGGGGGCTAAAAAGCCGACCAAGAGATTGATGAATGCAGGGGATAAGATCTACGAAGCAAGGTATTTCGAGGGAAGAGAGAGAGGAGACGAGAGGGAGAAGGGAGAGCTCACGGTCGTCCTCCAAAATGACCTCCAGAAGCAACTCCAGGGAAGGAAACCAAGAAATTCCAGATCAACCTTCAGGGAGAAAAGTGAAATTTTCATAAACTTGCAGCCAAAATTAGCCAAAACCTTCAACTAAAGAGTGAAACTTCACTCAAATATCTTTCCAACCATAGGTCGCATGTCCCAAATGGAGATCGGGAAGGCCTCCTAAAGCCCCCCGAAAAACACCCTCCTGGCGGGCCAAGAAACACTCAGAATTTTTTCTAGGTGTTGAGCCCGGTTGGTCACGAGTGAGGGAAAGCGAGTGTTTTTTAGCAAGTTGAGAGACAAATGAGGAAATCCATGACTTACAAGACAAACAATAATACATATAGTTTGGGTTTGTTTAAATTTGGCTAACAAAATAGGTTCTGAAGCTTTATTTTGAAGGTCAATGAAAACCTTCGTTATCAGTTCTTTCTTTGCAGATCTTGTTTTCCAGTTAAAGAAGCCAACTTCCACGTGCCTCCGTAGGATAAGTTCTTGGTTTCCTCGGCCAAGAACCACTTGCAAAAGAAACTAGGAAGTAAGGTAAGTATCCTAGATGTATTTTTGTTCGAGTTTGAACGTGTTTTAATAGTGAAAAGTCAAGAGGAAAACCAGCCCGGAAAACTGATTTCTGAGGATGGAATTTTTCCAAGTGTTGAAATCTCTTCAAGAGTTTTGCATGTGTGCTTTTTGGAGAGGTCGTTTTGATGCGTTCGTTCGGTCATTCTCTGTGATGCTCATTATATTTGAAAGCTCATGTTACCTACTTTCACTCGGATCAAGTAATGTTTCCCTTAGATCTTGCATGTGATAAGTGTTGAGGCTTGAACATAGGCATGCAACCTGTTTGTTTGACTTGGGTTCAAACCCAGATTTGTAAAATCAGTTCAGACTTGCATATTTGAGACCGACTTCAACCTAGTTCTTGTGTGTTTTAGGTTATTATTTCTATCTAATCTTGCTCCCTGCATGTGGTAGTATAATCTTGATACTTTAGTTCCACATAAGATTGCTCATGCGTTGAGATTGAAGGTCGCAAACATGGCCCGAGGAAGCTTGTTTGAGATGATTTGATGCATGCCAAGTGTTCGACGAAATGCGCAAACCAAGTTTCAACCTTGAAACGATCGATTTGAGCTTGGTTCTTGTTATATTCATGTACTGGGTAGTCCCATATTAGTGTAAATCGGCATATACCGGTTTAGGGAATTAATTTTAAATAAAAATTAAAAAAAATATAAAAATATGAAAATTTTAAAAAAAAATTACAAAAATGATGGATGATATCAAATTATGATAGAAATGACATCTAGGAATTTTTCCTAATTTTTAAAGGTCATTTTCTTAATTTAATGATATTTTGGTATTTTATAACCATTTTTGTAAATAATCTTTTGCGTAGATTAAAATTATTTAGAGTAATTTCATGCATATTTAAATTCCCATTTTGTTCGCGGGGGTCCTGTCCCGGGGCGTGATAACAAGGCCATGTAATATTATTTGCCCGACTTGTATCGGGTTTTCCTTTTCTGCATTTATTTTCAAGTTATTTCAATTTCTTGGATGTTTACTTATGCACCGCTTTTCATTAATTTGAGTGTAAATTTCTCTTCTAAATTATGTTAGGATTAGTTTAGACATTAAAGAAAACAAACCTACAAAAACATTTGCTCGGACGCTTAGCGGTTTTATAAGGATTATAATTGGTAATCAAGATTGTGTGGTCATTTAGATAAACAGCCTTCCAAGTTAGTGGTACCGCAAGGGCGCTAATAGAAACATTGGCGTAAACAAGTCCCCGTTCCTAGAAATCTCTAGTTGCGTAGGAATCGAGACAACACTCCCGTGTCTTGATTGGTTTCTAGCCGACCCCAATGGGCTAGTGGCGACTCCTAGAATTATACAGGTTGTTAAGAAATAATAAAAACAAAATCAATGTCGCGCGAGGTATGGGCTTGGGAGAGCCCGCGCCTAATTTAGGGCCATTGGCCCGCCTCTTTAGGCAAATACCCCTAAACCTTCTTCCTTTTCCCCCCGAAAAAAGAAGAAGGTCGTGACAGGCTTTGCAGAAGAAATCGACGCCGATTTAGCCATAAAAGTGGAGGCTTTAGCTCTCCGTGTAGCTTTGTTGAAAGTGGCAAAGGAAAGAGAAACAAAGTGTCGAACGCTTCAACTGAACTCCAAAGTGGAAATATAATCGGATAGCAAATCTGTGGTGGAGAGCTTGAGGGGCTTAGCATTTAGCCCATGGACAGTGAAACCAATCTTAGAGGACTGCAAAGTGCTCCTGGCCCAACTCAAGGGAGTCACCGTATCTTATGTGCCTAGAGAAGCCAATAAACCCGCCAATTGGATAGCAAAAACTCACTGAAAAACCGCTTTCCTCACAATTGGAATTTATATCCTGCTCACCCACTATGGGTCTTATTATGTAATGATTTCGAACTTAGTCGCGGCTTTACAACATATTAGCAATGAAAACTATCTTTTGACCAAAAAAAAAAAAACTCTTCTGGTGGAAGTGGCATCTGGCCTGATTTCCTGATACTCGACCTGAAGTTTAAAAAACTCAACTTTGACAGCTATCTTTCAAATGCTTACAATAGGCCACGGTGCCTCCCCCATCATGGGAACCCTGACTGGTTGGTGAACAAGGAGTTGATCCCTGCGAATCATTGTCGTCAGAGAATTCACTCCTCAATAACTTCAAATACTGTCGTCTTAGATGTAAAAGATAAGCCACAATTGATTCCTTTCGCTTATCTTCCTCTACTCTAGCTCTTTCAATAAGTTTCTTTAGAGCTCTTCTCTCTTTAAGAGCCGCTCTATAAGAGGTTATTCCAAGTTGTGTAACTGCTTGATGAAAAGACTCAAGGTCATTATTATCGTTAGAGTCATTAAATTTTCTTCGTTGCTAGAGCAATGCAATTATTTCCTCGCCAACTTGCTTCTCCAATAGATCAAGTGAAAACACAACAGCCTCCAGTTTGGCAACAATCTCCAATATCTGCAAAAATATAATATAGTGTTTGATTCAGCCTATTTCCGTTTAAGCAAGAGGGACTCATAGACCATTCAAATTGCTTAAAATGAAAATGGAAAAATACAACATGCAAAGTAATAACATTCAACAAAATTGCCAAACCACATACAAAGGGCAACGAACTTGCAGAAATATATGGATAATTGTCACAAAGAATGTTCCATTAAATCAGTGAAGTGTAAAAGAGTAGATCTCTCAGTGCCCCACCTCTGAAGCTTTGCTTACTAAGTAGATAACCAAACCGGTCATCCACGTTTAGATCATCCTAGTCAATTTCCTCTCAATTTAGGAGAAA
This sequence comes from Eucalyptus curtisii, assembly GCA_017140595.1. Lineage (NCBI taxonomy): Eukaryota > Viridiplantae > Streptophyta > Magnoliopsida > Myrtales > Myrtaceae > Eucalyptus > Eucalyptus curtisii. The sequence continues at coordinate 41,476,950 of CM029501.1, read as the reverse complement.
GATCTCCATAAAAATCAGCTTGATTTACAAAAAAAAGTGAACTTGCCTCCATAACGATGGTAGTCTAAACAACTAAAAATTACCTGACAACTCACAGACAGTGGGACAATGTCTTCAACTTTTCCGAGGCTATATGCAAGAGCAACTGAGCCTTTTCAAACTAAAGAAGAACAAAATCCCCTGCTATTGCCTGCAAAGGAAAATGGATTGCTGAGAGAAGATTTATGACACCGAATGCCTCTTCAATCTCCCAAAAGAAACCTCTGCTGGTAGGCGCATAAAATTCACAATGCTATAAGATCACAAATAAGAAAATGGGATCGCTCGAAGTTTGAAGAAGAAGGTAAAGTTTACTACATTCTGAGCAATGCTGAAGTATATTCTTGATTTTTTCCAAGGCCGCATGCAACGAGTAGAAAGCATGGATTCAAGAGTTGCTTATGAAAATGCTAGTATTACCACCTAGAGGGGGTGAATAGGTATACAAACAAATTTAAATAAATAAATGCAGAATGAGTAAGATTTCAAACAAAGTCTGACTGAAGGTGCCACCAGCCTTCTAAAATAAATTCAGACTTAGTTCAAGAAGGTTTAGAAATTTGTTAAGTTTAGAAAAAGATTGTAACGAACAAATCAAAAAGAGTTCAGGGAAGAGAAAATTGAATATAAGATTTATAGTGGTTCGGCTTAAGTCAAGCCTACGTCCACTCTCCCACGCTGATAGCCTTATGGCTGAAACTCACTAAGGTATCAACAGAGAAATACAACGATTTGAGTGCGAACACTCAATGAAGGATTTTTTTTTTCTCTCACTAAGTCACTCTTCCTGTGTTTTTCTCTCTTGAATACAATCTGTAAGTGTTGTGGATGAAGAATAAGTGATTGGAAATTCTTCAAACTTTGGAATTTCACTTTTCACGCGTTACCCCAAATGGACTGAATGACCTCCTTAAATACTCCTCTACGCCTTTCTGACCGTTGGCTATCTCTAGAGGAATTTCTTTCAATTAATCCGTTGGATATAATCGATTAAGAAATATTGTAGTTGTTTGAAGATTGAGATGAAAATCCGATGATTTTGGTCGCCCATACAATCGGAATCTAAGTTTCCATAAATAGATGCTTCCTTAAAAAGGAATTTGTCTTCGGAATTGATTTCATCAATTTGTGATTGATTCCATCAATATATTTATTAAACGTAAGTGAGATTTTTCGCCAGAAAGCTAGATATTAAGATAAATCTCGTTCGTACTAAAACCTTAGCTAAAGATCAATAATCCTAAGTCTGATTATATTTTCGTTCTGGACTTGGTTTTAGTTTGGATCTCGTTAAAGTGGAAAGACTTCTGGAGTAGATAGACTTTGACAAAATTTCTCGATATGGCACAGAAGTCTAGTAATTTTCAGAATAAGAACAAGAATAACAAAAAGAAATTTTTGTCAACTTCAAAACTTGATAGAAGTCTTCTCAACAGCTTCTAGGCCTTGTAGCTTCTAATTCAAAGAAAATTGTCAATACTTTGCAGTAAATTGTAGAGAGAGTCCTACACATCTCTCCATGTAACTGGAAAAACATAAACTGTCAGATGAGCCACAGCTCTAATTGTAGACAAAATAATCTGACTTATCACGATCCAATGCTAAAAGAGGGCACTATGAGCTGATTTTTGTCAAATTATTGACAATTTTAGAGTCATGATTCAAACAGTAAACAAAACTCTTCATAGCTAGAGCCTTCTAAAACTAGAACAAATCTTTGACCATAGTATGATATTTACAATACGGGCATGATAGAGCTCACTTCAACTTACTAATCGATATCACCAAAAAGCCAAGTTTAAAAGTACAATAGCTACCATGTTTTGTTGGGCCAACAAAATAAACAACTAAATATTTTCTGAAAGAAAAAAGTGGTTTTTTAGATGGTTAAGGAAAAAAAATTGGAGCAATCCCATCATCAAAAAAGAAAGGAACTTCTTTGGTTTTAACATGCGAAAGATGACACAACATAGCTATTAAATTCTGAGACAGACAAGAAAATTTGTAAGAGGATCAATGATAATGTTGACGCCTAAATTTCATTTTTTTAATTAATTAGGTTATTATTATTACTATTATTATTATTATTATTATTATTATTATTATTATTATTATTATTATTATTATTATTATTATTATTATTATTATTATTATTATTTATTTTTGCCTTTTTCGGATAATAAATAATAAAAACAAAAAAATAACAAAACAAAACAAACAAAAACAGAAAAAAGCAAAAACAGCCCATTGGGCCGGGCCTTCGAGCCCAGCCCCTCCTCTCTCCCTCGCGCAGCCCTCTCGGCCCGGCTCGCGCGCTCAACCCTTCCCCTCCTCTTCGGTCATCTCCTTACTCCGTCCGCCTCTGCAGCACACGCGCAGAGGGCGCGACGCCGGATGAGCGGACGGACGGACGGCGACATGGGAGGGGCAGCTGGCGTCGGATGGGACACCGGTTCGGCCGTCGAGGGCCGCTCGGCACGTGAGGGGGACCGGCGGTCGAAGTTCCATCGACCGGCCACCCCCTCGCCTATAAATAGCGAGGCACCGCCTTCGTCAAAGGACACTAGCCAGCAAGCTCCGAGAGATCCCCTGAGAGACTTCGGGGAACTCAAGGAGCGAGCAAGGGTGAAGCGATCGGGTCGCGAGCTCAACGACCTCCCTTCGAGAGACTTCGAGGGAGACCGGCGGCGAGCGAACCCAGATCTGCGAGCTCGTGGCCGAGAGAGAGAGAGAGAGAGAGAGAGAGAGAGAGAGAGAGAGAGAAATCGAAAGGGAAGCGGCGAAGGATCGAGGGTTGTAGATCTTCGAAACCTCCCACTGAGAGACTTCAGAAAGGGGGGCCGAGGATGAGCAGGCCGAGATCTGAGAGCTCGCGGCCGAAGAGGGAGAGGGAGAGGGTCGGGTCTGAGCGAGAAGGTCAGAGAAGGAGGTCATTTCGGTGCCAGATATGGGAAATTAGAGGGCGGAAGGCCAGATCCAACGGGAGAAGACTCGTCATCGCCGATGCAACCACCGCTCAGTCACCGTTCCGAAGCCGTTCCTGCTACTGCTACGGTTATCACCCAAGCCGTGCCGCGTCGCTACGCTGTCACCGCCGCCGTTCGCCACCTCGTCACAGACAGGTAACAGTAGCCGTCGCCGCCGCCGGTCGCGTTGTCGCCGTCGCATTCCCCCTCCCGAACTGTGTCGCCACCTACCACACCAACATAGCCGCATTGTCACTCGTCCTCGCTGTCCTCGTAAGCGGTTTGTCACCGTCGTCGTCGCCGTCGTAGCCGTCGCCGCCGTCGCCACCGTCGCCGCCGTCGCCACCGTCGCCGCCGCGATGCCCCAGCCTCCCCTCCTCGGCGCGCGAATCGGGAACCCTAGGGTTCCTGATTTTTCGGGTCGGATCCGGGTAGGGTTTCGCGGAGTCGTTGGGTCGGGCCGGATCGTTCCCAAAACGACGGGCCATCGGGCCGTTTTAATAAATAATAAAAAAAAATGAGTCGGGCCGGTGTAGCGGGCCGGTCTGCCTTTCGGGTCAACGACCCGGGTCGGACCCAACCCGCGGACCCGACCCGAGTCGGCTTTTTTAAATTTTAAATAATTTTTTAATAAATAAATAAAAAATAAATAATTTATTTCAAAAAATATTTCAAAAAAAATCAAAATACTTTAGTTTCCAAAAAAATATTTCAAAAAATATTAAAAAATAATTTATTTCAAAAAAATAATTTATTTTCCAAAAAAAAAAATCAAAAAGGTCCATATTTTCCCAAAAAAAGCCAAAAAGTCAGAAAAAGCCAAAAAAATGATTCATATTTTCAAAAATAGATCAAAAATCCCAAAAATACTTTTTATGTCCAAAAATGAGAAAAAGACCCCAAAAAAAAAATGTTTTTCCTTCACAAATGCATGGAAAAATCCCTCAAACATCCAAAAAAAGCCTAAGGGTTTAAACAATATTAGGTACCGAAAGGGCATTAGTGATTAACTAGTGTTATCAAGTCCCCGATCCTAATTTCTCTGGTTGCGCAGGAGCAAGTATTTCTTCCGATACTTTGCTTGGGTTTCTAATCGACCCACCCCAAATCGATTAGTGGCGACTCCGTTTTAAAATTAATTTACAGGTTAAAAACTTGGACCATTAAGTCGTGAATTGGTGGACTTGGGAGAGCCCGGGCTAAAATAGACATAGCCGAACCATTAGCCTCCGCAAGGCGCTCACCCCGATCGGGCGCCGAAAAAAAAAAGGCCGCGACAGCTTGGCGACTCCACTGGGGACGATTGAGGACTTAGGCCATTTTATCTTGTTTAAACACTTTACTAACTTGTTTTTGTTTTTTCTTTATGCAGGTCAGTAGTTTAGAAGTTTATTTTAATTTTGGTTAAAATAAAATGTTTTGTGATTATAAACTGTTGTGCATGCTTTACTGTTTTAACACTACACAATGCACACACAAGCCGGCCGCCAGACCTGGGCCGCCATAGGATATTAGGATGGTGTTAAGAAAGATATGGCCTTGAACGCGAGACTGCGTTGTAGAGGTTGCCTTTCTTTTCCCTGAATTTCTCTAGCCGAGGTTAAGAGGATACGCTGCCAACGCGAGACTGCGACCGGTGGATATCCTTTTAATTTCAACAAGCCTTCATAGTTAGGAATCAAACCGCACGTTCCATGTGCATGTCTCTGTGCTTGCCATTTTCTTTAAAAGCAAAGTAATTTATTTACTTTTACTCAATTTTTTTTTGGCCCATGATAATTTAGGGTAGGTTTTTCGAGTCCCGGTTTATATGCAATGGGAGAAGATGATATCCAGTTCATTCTTGCTCCCAAAGCAGAACTCTTCAGATGGTGGGGTCAATTAGACCAGTATGCCCAAGAGTGCGTGAAAGCCAAAGTCGGTCATCTTCTATCGTTGATCCAAATCCGTGTTCATCCTGAAGTCATACAGGCCATGGCACATTTCTGGTGCCCGAAGACGACTACTTTTATGTTTGGTGAGTTTGAGCTAACCCCAACTCTGGAAGAATACAGCATCATCACTGGAATGCCTCTCGAGAAAAAGCTTGTTAGGCCATCAACGGGCATTATCTCGTTGCATGGGTTAGCTCAACTTTTAAGAACTGAAGTCCATGTTATGAGGCAAATTCTTGAAAACAACCATAATACATACCCACTAGCATTTTTGACTGCCTGTTTTGAAAATCAACCCATGACCCAAAAAAGTGAGATTTTTCTCTTGTCCTTTTTTGGGTTCGTCATTTTCCCCCATCAAAGAAACGTCATAAGTCCAAAGATGGCATGGATAATTGATCAGATCTCAAGGGGGCAAAATTATGTTAACATAATTTTAACCGAAACATTCTTGTCCCTCAATCGTTTTAAAGAAAACACGGAAAAAGTCATGCGGGCCTCCCCAGAAATTTTACAAGTCTGGTTCTTTTTTCACCCAAGTGAATATCGATGCTTCATGCAATCGTTTAAAACAAATAATTTTGAAAATCCATTACAGAAATTTATGGTTTTAGGACCATACATTCCTAACCAAAGCTGTTTAAATTAGATAAACTTCCTAAGAGACCCGACTCCCGAGGTATTCCAATGGTGTGCTGGTTGGTTCCATGAAAAGAGAGCTCACTTTGCTTACAAACGTTGCCATCCAATTCCGTTGCTTGGCCTCACCGGTGCCGTTTCCTATTTCCCATATCGAGTGGCACGACAGTATGGAGAACTTCAGGAGATCCCACCGCTTTTCAAGAGGAAGGCCCCTCCACTCCTTTTCACCCATCAAAGCCGTGAATACACATTCGAGATTGACATTATCGAGGAAACATGGAGCAAGTGCCATTGCAAAAGAATCGTGGTACTTGAAGGGCTTGAGGGAGAAGAAAAAGCCCACCACGCCTCTATGTCCTACATCCACAACCATCGTATCCCGACAAAATGGAAGCCATTGGTCCCTCACTCAATCAGCGAGAGCAGCCAGCATGAGCAAGCAGAGCTTATGCAAAGGGATTTGGGAATAGACTGGATACATATCTCAGAGCCAGTCCAAGGAAGCAGCATCCTCGCAAGAACAAGGCTCCCGTCGCATATAAAATGGCAATCATGTGCCCCTTAGTATTAATATTGTGAAAGCTTTGTCCCATTGTTTAGGGACTTTTGTTTAATATCTAGTATTTCATTCTATCATTTTGATTTCAAGTTTTAGATGTCAAAAGTCTACAGTCTATGAAATCCTCTTTTGATAAATAAAAAGCAGTTAGACCATTGCCATGGGTCAATCTTTGTTTACTTTCGTGCTCATTCATGGTTTTTGCGACGACAGGTAATTATGAATCGCCAACTACCAACCACCCGCGAACGGCCTCACGTAATAGGGCCCGATCAGAATGATGTACAAAATCGTCTCGCCAACATCGAAGACGGCGTAGGACAGATGTCCATTGTCCTTCAACAACTCTCGAGGCAAATGGAATCCACTCAAGCCAAGCCCAACTCCGTAGCTTCTTTAAACTTCGTCATGACACCCACGAATTTGCTAGAGGATAACCAACAGGATAGACAGCTTGAAAAGATCATGAAAAAATTGAGCCAGCTGCAGGAGCAAGATCCTATAGACTTGTCTAACTACGCCGGCATTAAGATCCCTAAAGAGCTCAAAGCACTTGAATGCGAAAGGTATGCTGATACCTCTCGCCCAGAGACCTACTTGCAGGCCTACTTGGTCCGGAGGATGATTCAATCATACCAATCAAACCTGACTGGCCCCACATTGCGGTGGTACATTGTAAGGAAAATTAATCTCCTTAAAACCTGGGGGGAACTAATCGATGTTTTTCGTCAAGAGTATAATGTTGACATCAGCCCCAACATCGCCCCGCCCTACGAAGAAACGATGGTTGCGGAGCACGAGGAGCCGATAGTCGCAGAGACCGGAGAAGAAGATGTCAATGAAACCTTGCACGATAAATGGAAGACCGAGCAGCATCTTATTATTGAGAAGCTTCCCTCTAGGAAAGGCAAGGAGCCCGCAGACAAAGTCAACACTACTCAGAGCTGAAGCATGATGGGACGGCTTCTTAAGCTTACCGCAAGAGCAAGGGTCCAAAGAATGCCGACCCCCATCAATCTAGGGAGTGAAGCTCCACCATCTCCCACTCCTCTTGACAAAGTCCAACTAGCGAAACGAAGAACCTTACTCAAAAGGTCCGGACCATGAGTCAAGAAAAGAAAGCCTAAGCAGCTCGAGTTAACGCCTACCACTGAATGTAGGCAAAACCTGACAATCAATGAGTCGCCACACCAAAACTTCGAGCATCCCTGGAGTACAACCCTGAAGACTTCCAGTCCCTAGGATACAATCCCAAGGACTACCAGTGTTATACAGATGAAATCGGTCATTCATCGTATAACTGCTTTCTACCCACACACAAGGTCGAAAGCCTGTCAGAAGAGGGAACATTCGTCCTTATCCGCTATGGTCGTAACGAACTACTAAGCTTGTCACCTGACCATGAAGATGGCTTAAATGCCTCATCCTCATTTGGTGATTTTGACCCGGAAGAAAGCAATGGGATAATCTCGACAGAGTCCAGTTTCCCTGAAGCAGAAAAATTCACCACTACAACGAATATGCAATGGGAAAACCAGTGGCCTAACCAGGATACATCAAGCCCGTCTTGTACTCATAGAAGCATGACCCCTGGAGAGATGTGGATACCTAATCTCCGCAAGTATAATGGCATGACTTGCCCCGTGGCTCATTTGCAATATCTCCACGCTGAAATGAGTCGATACTATAGCCCGATATCATTCACAACTCGGGCCTTCCAAGAAAGTCTTATAGGGCCTGCATTGCAATGGTTTGTCACAGCAGATATCTACCTCATGAGAGATTGGAATGAGCTATCTTCTGCATTCCTGCTTCAGTATCAAAGCCAGATTGGAACTGAACTGCCTTGCAAGAACTTGGTTCACTTTAGAAGAAGACCAATGGAGGATTTCCGAGCATATGCAAGGAGGTGGAAGACTTTTATGATGCAAACCTACCCTCAACTAGCCGAAGAAGAAATGATAAAGCTGTTCATAGGAGCTTTACCTCGCAAGCATCGTTGTTGGTTGCATGGGTTGCACTTCCGTAGCTTCAATGAAGTGGTCCTCTCGTGCGAGTACTTTGAGTCTACTGGAGGCGATGAACTCAAAGGCGCTTGACTTCAGGACCAGCACTATCAAAGCGCTCATTCTCATAGGAGTTTTCATGGGTTTTGTTTGTTTTTATAATTTCATGTTTCTTATCCTGTCTAGTGTGCTACTGTTGTATTTTCCATCTAGTAATCTAATGTACAGTTCTAATATTTTGTTTTGAGAGCATGAGGCGATATTCCAAACCAGCCCGGTGATGCTATCCAACCATGAAAAGAAAATATTATCTAAGGAGAATACTGAGGGCTGGGCTTCCTCATGCTTTTTCCCCCCAAGTTATATACTTTTGAAAACCAAAAAAACATTCCGTTATCAAAAGTTTTTGTCAAAACAAGATGTTAAATCATGTTTGTTCTTCTAACTCATCCATTTCGTGTCTCAGAATATCATCCCCCTTTGACTTAGTGTGGCAGGAGGCATTTGAAGCTGGCACATCGTGTGAACTCGCCGAGTTCAAAGATACTCTTTCAAGAAAGCGGGGGCAAACAAAAAAGGATCATCCTGTTTCAAAAAAGGTAAGTTTTATTCCCTAAACATAATTTTGAAAATGACTTCCCCTCTCTTCTATGTACAGGAAACAAAAGATAGGACGTAATAGGCATAGGCATACGGTTAAATTCGACGCATGCACACCATGGTAGCTCAAGGCAAGATAGCCTCCTCCATGCTGCCTTCAGCCTTCACCCTTCACCCTTGCTTTGACGAGCCAAGAAGCACAAGGAAGAAATTTCTTCCATCCCTTTGAATTGACTACTGTCAACATGGAGAAAATCCAGACAGTCAAGGCGATCTATAGCCCCCTACTCCAGACAACGACTTTAGAATCTAGAAGCTTCACTCCGTGTTCCAGACGCATATTCTTCCAAGAAATAATTGCCTTCAGGAGACTGGAGATTTTGATTGTCCATCTTAGATTCCATGGAAGCTTGAGGTACATGACTTTGCCCAATGCTGCAATAGTTAAAGACAGAAGGAGAAATTCCACAGAAGGAAGGCGTTGAAGATGAATCAACGACCAGCAATCATGCATACATGGCCACAAATGAGAAAGGCCAATCGAAAGAGACGTTGAACTGTGTTGAGACAAAGAGGCCGTCATCGACATTCAAATATCTCTAGGAGCTAGCACATACAAACTCTGGGGAAGGGTAATTTGGTATTGTTTCCAACACTCACTCTCTGAACTCACTTTTGACATGTTTTCTCCTATTGAGAAGAAGCATAGGATTCAAGAAACAAGCTTAATGTTTAATTTGGGCAAATCAAGTGACCCATATCAATTTACCTAACTTGGTATGAAAGGACGTGTCGTCCAAAAGCCGGTTCGGTTAAATGAAAAAAGAAGCGCCCTACGGACACCGTCGGCGCCTCTAGTCGAGTGGTACTCGGGAAGAAGCAAAATGGTCCGAAGTCGGGGGTTCGAATCCCCGACGGGGCAGTTAGTCACTTGGCAGAAAAAAAAGAAAAGAAAAATAAAATATTTTGCTGCTCTTGCACCTGCAAATTACGAGAGAGCAGGCGACCTAATAGAGTGAAAAGTGCAGGACTTCATATCCTCCTCACGCCTCAGGTCTATCCAATCATTTGCAAACCAATGAAGGGTAATGTTGTATCGTTCCTAGTTGTTCGACACCTGAAAGAGTTCGTGACTAACATGTTCCCTCTTGTCTATTGCAGGATCACCTGACCGTCAAAGATGCGGAAAACAAATCAATGAGAGGCATGTCAAACTCTGATAAGCCCTCCCAAACAAAATGGTGTCTCAAGTATCACCAAAGCAAATGACAAAGATCCTTCAAGCCTCAATTCACTTTTAATTTTGGCCCTATCGATTAATCCATTTACATTTTCTCTTCTACAGGTGCAAAAGCAGAAGGACCTGTCAAATCAATGATCAGATTCCCGACCCTGGCTGATCATTCTTGTGTCATATCCCTATTCAATAGGGACGATCCATTGACACCCCTTTGTGAATAACTCTTTTAATGTTCAAAATTCAACACATTTGTAAATACAATTCCACCAAGTAAACACCCCTAAAGTTGTCAATAGGGTTTCTTGAGTAAAAACCATTCATTTGTTTTGAGAGCACAAACTCTCTCATACTTAAAAATGCTGCATGCCTTCTCCAAATGGATTTTTGCATGGTGATTTTGTCTGTCTAAATCACTGATTCCATTGAGGGTTATTAGAATAGACAGCTAAGTGAAGAATACAAGATTGATTGAGCATGCTGGATGAGGAGCGTCAGAATGATGACAGGTAAGCCATATCCTACACACAGTCCCCCATCTATACACTTGTGAGATGAGTGCAGAAGATTCCATGACTGTAGGGTAAAGAGTTCTCTCGCGAATAGTACGATAACCAAAACAGTGAGAGACATTCCATTGCTCACCCCCTTTTGAGCCCCATACACTGGTGAAGCTCCTCTCATCAAGAATCACCCCCACACTGGGGCATGTCGAAGACAAGGCAAATCAACATCACAAGGTGAGAAAAGGGATAGAAATTTTCTTGCTCGCACTTGCATCAATCTTCAGGTGTCTTTATTGCATATGAACACTCGCGTTAATTTAAGTGCCCTAGAATGACGAAGAGCAATTCTTTCTTTACGCACTTGTATTCATTGTACAACCCAATTGAGTCTGTAATTTCACCCTCACATGGAGGCAAAACAGAAGTTACTGCCATTCGTGCAGCATAATCAAGAGCGCCGGCAAAAGATGAAGACTCAACAGTCTAACAACGGCGTTTGCTTGAACTTGCCTAGACTAGTTCCTCAAGCAACAAAGAACAAAAAACTAGGGGCATAAAAAAGTAGTATACCTGGTAAAAGCAAGGTCAATGCCCATGAATGAAAAATTAAAAGGACTCGGGGCATGAAAAAGCAGTGTGCCTAGGAAAAGCAAGGCCGATGCCCCAAATAAAGAATACAGTCAATTGTATTCTCAAGAAAAGTTGTTGTTGTGGTTCAATTGATAAAGCCTCCATCTGATAGTAAGAAGAAAGACCGGCGACAAATGCCAAGGCAATCACCAGCTCTCATCCTTTTGCACATGAGTCAAGCCTACACTGCGTCCCATTGTAAAAGTCTCTTCAGACTAGGGCACTTCAATTAACATAGGATTTCATATGTCTATAAACATCGCTCGAAGAAGTACGGGCAAGATTATTCTATCTCTTTTCGTAGGATTCTTGACTTGCAAACCCGGGAGATGAGCATGCGGCATCTTTTTCATAGAGCCATGACCTTGTTGGTCCCCTTTGATAAGCCATTGACCAAGCCTTCATCACAATTTCAACAAAGACCTCTCACATTGGTAAAGTCGTACCACTCGCGAGAATACTCAGACCCCTGCTGACATGATGACAGTGAGATAATGTGGTCCTTATAAATCCTGCATCAATGGTCAGGATAAAACAGCCTTTCCCATGAGAGTAAGTGAAAAGTCCTTTCAGACTGAAAGTCCCCCATCTGGCATGCTCAAGATATCTACATTCTAAATGAAGGTTGTCTTTCAAAATCTTCCCCAGTGGAATTCGAATGATACAAAACTGACAAGATTGTCATGCATAAATCACATTTGAATTTATAAATTTACAGCACATATAGTCATTGTGTGTATGTGTGCATATTGTGCAAACAACAAGCATGCTCTTAGAGATTAGAGATATCATCAGGAAAGCACATCCCCAACCTCACTCCCAGAGCTTTATGTATGATAAACTTTGAGAACCCACCACTCATCGGGTACTCTCTCTTATTGACACTCACCATGTTCGAGTTGTCCCCAGAATATTGATATTTGCAACTGTCCAGGTATCCCTTTGTCTTTGAGTACCAACCCCCGTTCGGATACTCCATTTCCGTGACACTCGACCGGTCCGAGTTGTCCTCGAATTGTGTCATTGAATGCTAGCAGCCACTCAAGTATTCCACCATATTATGCGCCCGTGATTACCAGGTATATTTTCTTACACTTGGACCGGTTGAGTGGTCCCCGATCATATCATTAAATATTTGTGTTCATCCGAGTATTTCAGTACTTTGTACACCTGCGGCTACCCAGGTGTTCCAACCCTTTTGAGTGCCTGTGGCCAGCCAGGTAAGCCTCATACCACATTCAAGTTTACAATATCAGGAGATGAGAGACCTTCACGAATATGCGAGAAACGTCCTCAATATTCCCACTACCAAGAAATGAGACGCCTTCACAAATACCCAAGGTATGTCCTCGATATTTCCAATTATCAGGTACCCCTTCGATGCTTGTGAACATCCAGGTATCCTTCAAGAATTCATACTTGTGATCATCCAAGTACCCCTCCAATGCCTATGACCAGCCAAATGCCCTTTTGACGCCTGCAAAGGCCCAAATATCCTTCAGGTTAGTACTTGTGAATATCCAGGTACTTTTTGATATGCCTGTGAATGTCCAGGTATCTTCCAGAACAGATGCCCTGAGAAATTTCGGCGCATCTCCCGAGAAAGGTTGGGAACCATCCGGTGTCCTTGACAGAGGTCAAACACCCCACAATTCGATGCCCTGAGAAAGGTCGGCGCATCTCCCCAGAATGGTCGGGTTCCTACCGGTGTCATCAACTGAGGTCAGACACCCCAACGAATCGATGCCCTGAGAAAGGTCGGTGCATCCCCCGAGAAAGGTCGGGTACCAACTGGTGTCCATGACAGAGGTCAGGCACCCCACAAATCGATGCCCTAAGAAAGGTCGGGTACCAACTGGTGTCCATGACAGAGGTCAGGCACCCCGCAAACAGATGCCCTGGGAAAGGTCGGCGCATCTCCCGTCAAGGCGACCGAAGAAAGGTTCGGGTCCGCGACAAACCACTTATTGCTCTAACAGGCGACCGAAGAATGGTTCGGGTCCTGGAAAAGCGATTCCCCGTCAAGGCGACCGAATAAAGGTTCGGGTCCAAGACAAACCACTGATTGCTCTAACAGGCGATCGAAGAATGCTTCGGGTCCTGGAGAAGCAACCTCCTCATGTCACCAGGTAAGATGACGCCTTGATACTTGCCAAACTCGGGGTATACACCCTATCTCACTCACTCCCAGTAAGTAACTACATGTATCTTCTTATCTGTCTTAGTATATGTAAAGTTATATTGCTCTTTTTCCGCATAGAATAATAAGTCCTAAATAAAATGTAATCTGCTGCGCATGCTGGATAAAATTTAGGCATCGTTTGTCTTTAAATGCAACCTCTGCGAACTCACCTTCAAAGAGGGGCGGTTGTTGACGCCTAAATTTCGTTTTTTTAATTAATTAGGTTATTATTATTATTATTATTAATTATTTTTGCTTTTTTCGGATAATAAATAATAAAAACAAAAAAATAACAAAACAAAACAAAAAAACAAACAAAAAAAAGCAAGAACAGCCCAGCCCCTCCTCTCTCCCTCGCGTGGGCCCTCTTGGCCCGGCCCGCACGACTCAACCCTTCCCCCCCTCTTCGGTCGTCTCCTTCCTCCGTCCGCCTCTGCAGCACACGCGTAGAGGGTGCGACGCCGGATGAGCGGACGGACGACGACGTGGGAGGGGCAGCTGGCGTCGAATGGGACACCGGTTCGGCCGTCGGGGGCCGCTCGGCGCGCGAGGGGAACCGGCGGTCGAAGTTCCATCGACCAGCCACCCCCTCGCCTATAAATAGCGAGGCACCGCCTCCGTCGAAGGACACCAGCCAGCAAGCTCCGAGAGATCCCCTTAGAGACTTCGGGGAACTCAAAGAGCGAGCAAGGGCGAAGCGATCGGGTCGCGAGCTCAACGACCTCCCTCCGAGAGACTTCGGGGGAGACCGGCGGCGAACGAACCCAGATCTGCGAGCTCGCGGCCAGAGAGAGAGAGAGAGAGAGAGAGAGAAATCGAAAGGGAAGCGGCGAAGGATAGAGGGATGTAGATCTTCGAAACCTCCCACTGAGAGACTTCAGAAAGGGGGGCCGAGGACGAGCAGGCCGAGATCTGAGAGCTCGCGGCCGGAGAGGGAGAGGGAGAGGGTCGGGTCTGAGCGAGAAGGCCAGAGAAGGAGGTCATTTCGATGCCAGATCTGGGAAATCGGAGGGCGGAAGGCCAGATCCAAGGGGAGAAGACTCGTCGTCGCCGACGCAACCACCGCTCCGTCACTGTTCCGAAGCCGTTCCTGCTGCTGCTGCGGTTGTCACCCAAGTCGTGCCGCGTTGCTACGCTGTCACCGCCGCCGTTCGCCACCTCGTCATAGACAGGTAACAGTAGCCGTCGCCGCTGCCGGTCAAGTCGTCCCCTCCCGAACCGTGTCGCCACCTACCACACCAACACAGCCGGGTTGTCACTCGTCCTCGCTGTCCTCGTAAGCGGTTTGTCACCGCCGTCGTAGTTGTCGCCGCCGTCGCCGCCGCCGCGATGCCCCAGCCCCCCCCCTCCTCGGCGCCGCAAATCGGGAACCCTAGGGTTCCTGATTTTTCGGGTCGGATCCGGGTAGGGTTTCGCCGGGTCATTGGGTCGAGCCGGATCGTTCCCAAAACGACGGGCCATCGGGTTTTTTTAATAAATAATTATAAAAAAAAAAAAACGAGTCGGGCCGCGTAGCGGCTCGTGTCGCTTTCGGGTCAACGACCCGAGTCGGACCCAACCCGCGGACTCGACCCGGGTTGGCTTTTTTAAATTTTAAATAATGTTTTAATAAATAAATAAAAAAATAAATAATTTATTTTAAAAAATAAAAAAAAAAATTAAAAATACTTTATTTTCCAAAAAATATTAAAAAATCAAAAAGGTCCATATTTTCCCAAAAAAAGCCAAAAAGTCAGAAAAAGCCAAAAAATTAATTATATTTTCAAAAATAGATCAAAATCCCAAAAATACTTTTTATGTCCAAAAATGAGAAAAAGACCAAAAAAAAAAATGTTTTTCCTTCACAAATGCACGGAAAAATCCCTCAAACATCCAAAAAAAGCCTAAGGGTTTAAACAAGATTAGGTATCGAAAGGGCATTAATGATTAATTAGTGTAATCAAGTCCCCGATCCTAATTTCTCTGATTGCGCAGAGTAAGTATTTCTCCCGATACTTCGCTTGGGTTTCTAATCGACCCACCCCAAATCGATTAGTGGCGACTCCGTTTTAAAATTAATTTATAGGTTAAAAACTTGGACCATTAAGTCGTGAATTGGTGGACTTGGGGGAGTCCGGGCTAAAATAGACATAGCCGAACCATTAGCCTCCGCAAGGCGCTCGCCCCTATCAGGCGCCGAAAAAAAAGAGGTCGCGACAGATAACAAGTTGCAGGGCATAGCTACGTATAAAATAAAATAAATTTTAAAAAATTTAAAATGAAGAAGTAATCAAACAGGCGAAAGGGCTGAACTGGAAAAAGAAAAAAGGAATACTCTCAAAGCCTTGGGCTTTCTCTCCCTCCTAACCTTTCCTCAAAGTCCTCACAGTAGGTTGACATTTTGTGTGCCCTGTCTCTCATGCTTTTCCCCAAGGACCACACACTTTCTCCTTCATTCTATCTATTCTCTCCTCTCTTCTCTTCTCTTCTCCGTGCTTTTAGAAGGTGAAATCAATATTACGAATACCAGTTAGGCCGTCTTGTGGTACCATCTGCATCGCGTAGATCTGAAGCAGAGAGCCAGAAGGAGAGAAGATGACGATGGATTGAGAAACCATGGATCTGATAGCGGAGGCCAAGCGGTTCTTGGAAAACTACTTCAGGACATTCGAGGCAAAGTGGGCGGACTTGGCGAACCTGTATCAGGAAGACTCGGGGATGAACTTCGATGTCCAGAAGATCCGGGGCAAGGAGGCTATCCTTGCCAAACTCACCTCCCTTCAGCAGTGATGGCACCAAGTCCTCAACGTCGGCTGCCTGCCCGTCAGCGGCACTGACCTCAGCAGCGGCTTGTGCGGCATGGTCTGCGGCTATATCTGGCTAGACGGCAAGCAGGACGCCCGCTTTGTCTCCCAGGCCTGTCTCTCTCTCTCGGTTGAAGGATCCCTTTATATTTTATCTATTTCTTTTTTAGTGTCCAACGATGGTCTGGATGAGATGCATTTTTGTTGATTGAATATCACCTTGGGCGATTTCTTCATTCATTGTTAGCAGCAGAGTATCTGTTTATAAGATTTCCGAATTGTTGCTCCGATGAAGTTTCAGAAGAAAGAAAGAAACTTACCTTTTTAAGTTATTATTTCTTGTGAATTCTTTGCAATATTTCTCTATCGAATCACACTCCTCATCCTCAATCAATCAATCATATTGCATTTCTAACGCTCTGCCGTTATTCTGCCCTCAGGGGTTCATTTTGCACCCAACAACAGAAGGAAGCTTTGATATATCGCGCGGCATTTTCTTTTATCCTGGCATCGAATCCTGTGGGACCGCCTTGGCTTCATCAATAAGGCCTTTTATCTTTCTCTAGGAGGCTGGGGATTTAAGAAGAAAAGACAAGCGGGAGATTCGCCCGGGGTGAGAGACTCTACAATGTCTAGACTCCGTATTCCCCTCCTACCGGAAAGAAAAACTTGGTAGGGAGCTGCGGCTGTTAGGAGCTGAGGCAGCCCCCTGTCACTGTATATCAAACGGATATGCGTTGGTAGACATAGCAGGGGCGGCCAGACTGCCTCCTAGTCTAAGGCTATGCTGTTATTCTGCCCTCAGATGTTCATTTTGCACCTAACACCAGGAGGAGGCTTTGATATATCGCACAACATTTTCCTTTATCCTGGCATCAAATCCTGTGGGACTGCCTTGGCCTCATCGACGAGCCCTTCTATCTTTCTCGAGGAGGCTGGGAGTTTCGGTCTGTTTTATTTTCGATGTTCAATTGCGGTTTCTTCTCTTGTGAACAATGGCTGGTGAAATTTCATCCACCTTACTGAGGTGAGCTGACTTTAAATATTTCGATTTAGAATACTGTTTGTGTTTGCTTTATATATCGCATGGCCTGAACTCTAATTTGAACTTTATTGATTGATGACTTCGTGTGTGAAGTCTCTCGTGTGCCACGCTATCGCCAGCACATGAGAGAGACTGGATTGGCAGTGCCACGTAAGCAAAATTTGTCCACATAAGAAAGAAAAATGATAAATAATTAGAAAATTAATTTTAAAAAATCAGAAAATTAATAAAACATATTAAAATTTTTGCAATGTCACGTAAGCTGGCCGATATCTAGGTCAGCAAAATCCGACCTAAATTAGCTGGAAGAGCTAAATTGACATTGAGTTAAAAGCTATAGAATTAAATTGATATTGATTAAAAAATTTTAGGATCAAATTGACACCATTAATAAGTTTAGGATTGAATTGACATTAACAAGACTAAATTGACATCTTAAAAAGATTTATGACTAAATTAATACTAATACAATATATTTAGGACTTTTCTGAC
This sequence comes from Eucalyptus curtisii, assembly GCA_017140595.1. Lineage (NCBI taxonomy): Eukaryota > Viridiplantae > Streptophyta > Magnoliopsida > Myrtales > Myrtaceae > Eucalyptus > Eucalyptus curtisii. The sequence continues at coordinate 41,459,329 of CM029501.1, read as the reverse complement.
ACTTTTCCCAATGGTAAGGTGCCTGGAAATGTTTTCAAGTATGACAAACAAAATTATCAATCTTAGTAATAGCTGCTGTGACGAGCCAAGAAGAACAAAAATCACTGCCCTTTTCAAATGACTTCTTCATTCCACTTCATCATACGAACAAAAGGGGATCGAGAGTGGGCGTGGAGCGACCGGTTTACAAGGGACGAGTCCAAACATATATGGCACTAAAAACACAGTTCAGCATACATCGGCCGTCCGCAAGACCATGAACTCCAACCGCATGATTATGATTCACATGCATTGAATTGCACGACCGGCGGGCATAGAGGATGCAGGGGCACGCCATCAATGCAGAGAAGCCCAAAGGAGATGTACAAGATCTCAAAAACTTTCCTCTGTCGATCCACTCGCTTCCCATGAGCACAGAAACCAGATGAACAGTAAGGAAGGCGGATTGATTTGCTAAGGTTTCACTACTGTAAAAGCATGCAAGATTAGGACAGCGTGTGACTGTAGAATGTACAAAAGGTATAAGTATCTTTATCCGTATTATCTAATGCTGTAAGAATCAATTTTCCATTTGGAAGGAACTGGGCAAACTGACAGATTGGAAATTAATGCTACTTCTTTCGATATGTTTTTGGAAGATGTGGGAATATGATAATAGTTCCCTTGAATCTACTCCTTCAAATGGAGAACCTCCTTAATGAATTTGTGAAAGTCATTGAAAGATAGCCCTCTACGACCGGCGGCTTCCACAGCTCTCTCCTTCCACTTCTTGGCATTCTCCCTCATCTTCTTCCCGCCGACCCCTTCCATCACTCCCCGAACAAGAGCTTCTATTTCCTCGCGCCTCACGTCCTGGTTCACTTCCATGCCGATCCCCCATTCCGTACATGAGTACCGACAGTTTGTCTGTTGCTCGGCAAAGAACGGCCAGCAAATGAGAGGAACGCCTCCACAGATAGCTTCCAAGGTAGAATTCCACCCACAGTGTGTTAGGAAAGCGCCAATTGATCCATGACTCAGAACACGATCCTGCGGACACCAGGTTGTCAGGAACCCTCTGTCTTTCACTTCCTTAAGGAACTCCTCAGGTAGAATTGCAGAATCACCCTCCACAACATCAGGCCTGATGACCCACATAAATGGGTGCTTGCTATTTGCAAGCCCCCAAGCAAACTCCTTCAGGTGTTCCTTAGTCATGACTGTGATACACCCATAGTTCACGTACACAACCGACTCAGCTTCTCTCTGATCGAGCCATTCGAGGCAGCTGTAGTCTTCCTTCCATAGATTTAACCTGAAAGACTTGATTGAGCTTGAGGGAATATCCTGGACGAGCAAGGAAAGGGGTCCGGTGCAGTAAATTCGAGGGGAAATATCTGCAATTTTCTCCAGTACTTTGTGTTCGAGCTCATTGAAGGTGTTAAACAAGATAGCAGATGATTTCAGGCAGTGCTGCACTTCTTCTCCTAAGAAGTCGAACATGATGTCGTTCGGGTCTGTGGTCCGTATGAAGCTCGGGATGTCCCGGAGTCGGATGTTTCTCATGCCGGGGATCCAGTTGACAGGATCATCTAGCGTCCCGTTGTTCAGGAAGTCTTCATCTGTTACATTTAATATGTAGTGAGGATCCAATCCACAACTTTAACAAGAGAAAGAGATGAATGGAAATAACTCGTGAAGGGAGAGATAACTAAATAAACAAATAAAGATTTGGTGAATTTATTCGAGATGAACAAAAATGAATAAATAAACAAAGGAAGTACCTTTGAATGGAACGATCCCTCTCTTGACAAGCTCTCTGTACTGCAAATAACCCATGAACCCACAAGCCGAGGCAGTCCAGAACTGAACCTCTGGGACTCCAAGCTCTCTCGCAGCTTTGCTGGCGAAGCTCATCACCCCATCTGATATCACACAAGTCACAGGCGGAACAACCTTGTCGCTCTTGATCCTGGCAAGCAACTCCTTGAAAGGGCCCAAGCAGTTCTTCCGGATCGAGTTGCAGAGGGCTGGGGGATCCTGTGTTGCATTACGGTCTGACGGAGGGAGGCCGTCCGGGATCGTCTCGAAGCGGAAGTTCTCAAGGCCCTGAAGCAAGTCGGGTCCCTTAGACTGGAGGAGGCGATGGTGGTTGAACTCAGTGTTGACAAACGTTACGAAGGCGCCTCGCGCGTGGAGGAGCTTGGCCAGATGCATCATAGGGTTGATGTGGCCTTGGGCAGGGTAGGGGACGCACACGGCGTGTGCATGTGCATGGGATTTTCTTGATTCTTGGGGTGACGAGTCCATCACCCGCCTCTCTCCCTAGGGCAAAAGATCAAGAAAGTCTGTATACCGGGCGATGGAACTTGCAACTGATCTAAGTCTTGCCAGATCCGTTGATTTCTCTTAGATGCGCAGAAGAAAACTTCAAGCAATCACCGTTAGACACGAGGGAGATGCGTACGTATATAGGGTGATTGTATATTTCAATTTTTTCCACTAATCATTGAGGGCATGCGAATTTTCTAGTCTTTTGGATGTGACTGACCGCATATTCTTGGAAGAAGACAAGGTGGTAAGGTGACTTTCTTTACCTCCAAAACGTGAATTGTAGCTTTGACTGGTCATTCGATGGGATGCGTGCCCGGCATCGATTTCCTAGCTGACGAAAGAAGAGCTGGATCGACAACGACAACTTCATAGTGCATATGTGGGGATGAACATTACGGTATTAATTATTTTCCTATGGTTTTGTGAGAGATGCCAAGTATTTTTAAAAGAGGAAGCTGATTTAATATTTTAATATTTTAATATCTTTTGTGACTACATGGAATACACATCGAGAATACAAATGAGGTCGTGACCTCTTTTTGTGATATTATGTAAACTTTCGTGAGATTGCTGTCAATTATTTTAAAATTTTGAACAATTAAATGGAGGCATTAAATATTATAATGAGTTTATTTCTTTAGGTATATAGATATCGGAACTACGAAATCTCATTTATATCATAAAGATGCACTCCAAGCTCGAGCAAGGAGTTGAAAGTTGAAATTATTTGCTCTCAATAACGTGAGAATCAATCCTTGTTATAGAATTTCCTACTCACTCCATTAGTCATTTCTCGATCTGGCCTACGCCAATGATTTTTGCTGTGAATTTTTGTTCAGTTCTAGTCAAGTATGATAATATCTTTTACTATCGATCTTATAAAAGTGTAGAAGATCATACTGAAACGCATTCTATTAATTAAGTGATACTAATCACTTGTGACGAAATTATTATATTAACTTAGATGTCCCTATGATCGTATATGAATCATCATCTCAATTGTATATCATCACATGCGTATTGGTCAGCTTTGATAACTGCTATTTGCTAAGGACAAATTCAAGGAGGGAGGGAGAGAGAGGGAGAAAGAGAGAGAGAGAGAGAGAGAGAGAGAGAGAGAGAGAGAGAGAGATCAGCTTTGATAACTGCTATTTGCTAAGGACAAATTCAAAAGGAGAGAGAGAGAGAAGAAATACTCATGCAAACTAGGGGTGAGCTTGGTTCTAGGTCATGGAATCGAAGAACCAGATAATACTCATGCAAACTAGGGGTGAACTTAGTTCTAGGTCATGGAATCGAAGAACCAGATAGATGGGAATCTATTTGGTCTAAGTTTCAAGGTATGCAAAATAGGTTCCAAGTTTAAAAAATTGAAAAATTTATTGTGACTGATAGGTTCTAAGTAGGTAGAATAAGTTTTTGTGCTTTTCTTGGTCTATATCTTCGTGCGATACTACAGTATTCCATGGCGTCAGATTGTAAATGTATAATTTGAAACCACTAATCTAAATTTTCATTATATGACTGATATGTTTCCTTTGTTAATGTTTTATATTTTTCGTGTGTCTAAATATAAGCCGTGATCAGTAGTTTGTTGTAGCAAATGGTAATTATTAACAGTGATGATTCATTGTAATCGTTCAACTAATGATACCGGTGGAACTTAGTAAAACCTAGAACCGTTTTCGGAATCTGTGATAAGATAGGCTCTAGCTACTAAGGTATGCAAGATAAGTTCTATGTTAAAAAAAAATAAGGAACTTGTTCCAATAGATAGGTTTAAGATGTGAGATAGAACTTGTACGGAATCGGAACCACGTGAGAATTTAATGGAACCACTATTAAATGTTCTAAAAGTTTAAGATGTTAAATGAATGCGTTGCTTATTATTTAATTATTCTAACATACCCCTCATGCTTAATTTGGTTTTTTACCTAGTACTAAAAATGAAAATTTTTAAATTGGGGAAACAAATGAAGTCTGGAAAGTTTCAAACTCCAAAACCCCAGCTCTAATACCATAACACGAAATAAAAAGTAAGAGAATTTGTAGAATTTTCTTTGTATTCATCGAATTTAATTTGTGTGTTGTCTTTACACGTTTATATTACAATGTGTAAACAATACATGGAACTAATACAAAGGTATGAAATTACAATGAATCACTAATTGATTCAGATAATCAATAACCGTTCACCCTCAATGCAAACGGACAAAATGCAGCACGACACTGCATTTCCTTCCCTGGCTTTTTTTTTTTTTTTTTTTTTTTCCAAAACGCCTCAAGTTCGTTCGTGGAATAATATCTGGTAAGATTAGTCAAAACGACAAAAAAGTTATGTCTCTGTACGTGGTTTAATATTGCTGTTCGAAATTGACCCGCATCATCATCGTAGGGAAGATTACCTGCCGCACTTGTCTCGTTCGTGAAATTGACCAGTATCATTGTAGGACCTTGGCACGTGGTCCGTGAAGAGGCCATTTGATAGAAAGTAATGACAGGTTCAAGAATGGCTTTTCGATCATGATATTTGTAACAAGAATGGCGGCTCTATAAGAATAAAGCGAATCAGACAATTCAAAGTATCAATGATTGTAGGACCTTGGCACGTGGTCCGTGAAGAGGTCATTTGATACAAAGTAATAACAAGTTCAATGGCTTTTCGATCATGATATTTGTAACAGGAGTGGCGGCTCTATAAGAATAAAGCAAATAAGACAATTCAAAATCATAGGACCTTGGCAGGTGGTCCATGAAGATGCCATTTGATACAAAGTAATAACAAGTTCAATGGCTTTTCGATCATGATAGTTGTAACAGGAATGACGGCTCTACAAGAATAAAGCGAATCAGACAATTCAAAGTATCAATGGCCTTTGTTGTACTTCGTATTTTGTAGGCTAAATTCTCTTGAAAAACAGCTTTCTAGTTCTGATTCAATTCCTTTTTTATCTCATGAGAGTATATTAATGTTAACTCGTGTCCCAATTTTGGCCCAAATTTTTTTTCTTTATCTCATTCAGTAGCACTGGCTTAAAAACTTTTCTGGTGTCTAAAGAAGAAACATAAATTTTTAGCCAGTGTCAAAATCTAGCTCACATCAAATTTCGGCCTAATGATGCTGTTAAAGGTTCAATGTGTTGTTTAGTGTGTATTGGCTGAAACATGACAGCAGTCAAATTTGGGTGTTGAACGAAATTAGTGCTTTTATATTTGGCAAAAAAAAAAAAAAAATTGACCAGAGTTGGGACACAAGCAAATTGGTGTTCTTTTACGAGGCATAAAAGTTTGGGCCAAAATCGGAGTTCTAGTTAAAGTTTTGCTTTTTAAGGGAATTGACTCATACTTTTTACTTATGAGATCTCTGAGATTCTACTAAAAATAAAATTACAAAGATCACTTTTTTTTTTTTTCAAGTAACTTATAAGTAACTTACTAATATTATTTTTTTTATGAAATTCTCGGCTTTTTCGTTAATTTGTAAAACAGCAACTTTTATTCGTATAGTTTTCTATCGTTTCAAATTTACTAATTCTCAAATGAAATTATCAACAATAATTAGTGTGACTTATGATTTATTTCGTATTAAATTACCAATTAGTTTGGAATTACTAATTGCTCTTTTGAATTATTTATCAAACTTTAATTGTTTAGTTTAATCTACTATTTTTTATGCAGTTGTCATCTTTTATTTATTGTGGTTAGCAATTCCTCATTTACTAACCTTTTTTTTAGCAATTACCGATTTAAATTATTTTAACTCACTAACTTTTCTCTCATTACATTGCTATCTAATATCGGGTAAACTCTCATTGAGTTTTTTTTTTTTTTTGGTCATAAACACTCATTGAATTACTCACAGGCATTTATTTGAATTTTTTTTTTTATAAAAAATTTGCTAACTTTTCTTACTGTTGACAAATGATGGGAAAAATTCGAGACCCAGGATCCCCAAAAACAGGGATTCGACACAGAATCGAACCCTAAGAGAAATAGCGTAGCGGAAGCAAGCCCAGGAAAATCATGAATCACCGATCCTAAGGCACATCACATAAACGAACGTACCTTGTTTCCACAGACTAAACACCGGTGTTGCGAATCAAAGAGGAAGAATCCACGCTGTTCTTTAGAGGATAATATGTTCTTCGGGAGAGAGTGGTGCATTGAAGACGTAACTTCAGAGAGAACGTGATGAACCGAGAGAGCGTAATCTCTCTTTCTCAAAATACGTAACCTCACTATCTCAGATAACCACCTCTCTGATTTTCCTTTATTTTTAATAACTTCCTCCATGGGCCCTCAACTCACGGGCCGGGCCTTTTGGGCCCAACATGGGCGGACGGGCCAACTCAGGCCCATCAAAAGGAAAATCCATCATCTCCCACTCACACATGGTGGGCCAAAACCAACATGGGCGGACGGGCCCTACTTAGGCCTATCAATGAAAAGTCCATCATAGACTCCCACTTGACATGGTGGGCCGCCGAACGTAATCCTCTTTTCCTCACCGCAACATTCATGCGGTGAATAGTCCGTGCGACCAAAGATACTTTGAGAGCTCGTTGCCATACATCTGTTAGGAATATATAGCTGCTCATAATGGGCATCACATCCTGAGTAGATTTAGTATGCAGTACCCTAGATCGATCGATCACATTTATATCTCTCTTCTGATCTCTTTTTCAACAATGATATATTGTATTTACAATTATGATTATCCCATAAAACAATCATAATTGGTCGACCAGTGAATACAAAACTAAAATGTGATTCTCCAAATTCGATCTTCCTCTTTCCTTAAAACTCTCAATTTCAGTTTAACTTGCTTTTCTAGAAATGTCCCATTAGATCGAATCAATTCATGATCATTGACAACATTCTAAGATAGCAAATATTGAATAGAAATCTTGAGAATAAGTAAGAGTCAAGAGGGCACTAAATTGAGGAACTCTTTTCCTCAAGAGTCTCACACGGCATAAAAGTTGAGATCAAAACTTTTGTCACTCTTATTGGTCATCTCATGCATACGTAGTATGAAATACGTATTACGGTATTTAACTCCTTTCCCATGGAGCGTATGTCTACACATTTAATACCGTACAGATGATAGTTCAGACATACTTAATGTCTAACTTGAGTTCACGTATCTACTCATTCACATAATTCATCAGAACTCACATCTGGCATCATAGACAGATAAAGTAAAATATGTGGGTTATTTTACTTTCGAACATAGTAAATATTATGTCCTCATCTTGAGCTCTCAATTATCACCTAGATAATAAGCTTAAAAACCGTCTCATTTCTATTTATCACACAGTAAATAGAGGCGATTACCCGGGTGAGTGGGCTAATCTCTTATCTGTCCGACATACTTTCTCAACTTAATATAATGCACTGAGCATTTAGAAACGTCAAACAAAGATTCATAGGCATTAATTAATGAAAACACAAATTCATTAAATGTGAACACTCAGGGGAAATTACAATATTCAGTACATCAGCCTCTACGTAGTCCTAGAGATTTCACATGGCCACAAAACACATCTCTAGGTATTGGTTTCGTCATAGGTCTGCGACCATTCTATGCATAGATATGTACTGTAAGTTCACTTCTTTTCGTGCAACCATATCTTTGACAAAATTATACTTGGTATCTATATGTTTGGTCTTGCCATGATATTTTGGATCTTTGGTGTACGCTATTGCTGCTTGGCTATCACATGTCGCGACCAATTTTTCGGGTGTGAACCACCTAGAATTTGGCTAATGGATTGTTAAGCCTAGACTTAACTCGGGCTCTCCCAAGCCCATACCAATTCGCGACTTAGATTCAAATTTTTAACATGCAATTGATTTTTAACTAGGAGTCGCCACTAATCGGTTTAGGGTAGGTCGATTAGACACCTAAGTAAAATAATGGGAGAATTATTTTACTCCTACGAACCAGAGACTAAGGGTACGGGGACTTGGTTACACTAGATTATCCTAGTGCCCTTTCGGTACCATTTCTTTTTTAATTTTCAAAAATGTTTTTGCAAGCAGCTTGATTGGATTTTAATTCACTTTTCTAACATGTGAGGTGATCATACAGGTGCGCATACCACCAATTTAACACTCAAGAAAGCAATTAAATAATGCCAAACATACCTCAAAGCAACGAAAGCATCTGCGATGTTAGATCAGAATTCACATCAACAATCCTAGATATGATTCCTAATTAACAAGCAATCAATTTTTTATTTTACTTTATTTAATGAAAGTCATGTGATGCATGTTTCTAATCTAATATGAAATAATATGGCATGGCAAAATGTGATTTCTTAAGGAACATGCAATAATTAAATATGCAATCTATATTAATTAAAATGACCTAATTCTAATGACGTGCAATGTAATGCAATGACGTACAAAATTATCTCAACTAAAATGACATGCAACATGTAATTTAATATGTGAGCTATATGTCACGCAACATTTATTAAATTAACTATTCTAATGATGAGCAATTCTTAATTATATGAACCTAACGACAATCACTAAATGATGTGCATTTCATGAGCTTAATTCTATATAACGTGCTTTTCATGAAACTAATTTTATATGACGTGCACATGATTTTTTGTTTTTTTTATTTAATGAAAGTTCATAATTAAAATCGAACTAAAGTGAAATACTATCTATTCTAAATGATTTCTAAGCATGCATTTAAAAAAAAAAAAAAAAACCTATCATGCAACTCATCTAAAGATTTATCTAGACCTAAAATTAAACCTGCGATTTTATCTAATATGCAATGACGTGCAGAGTATGCCCTAATTCTACACGACATATGCATGATATTTTATTTTTTTTATTTTTTCTCATAAAATTCGAATTTTAAATTGCCACGTAATTAAACATGCAACAAAAACTAACATCCTAAATGAATGCATTTTTTATTTTATATTTTTTTAAATAAAATATATATTCTAAATATGCAAAATAACAAGAAATATTCTAAAACAAATTGAATCCTAATTCAAATATTTTTTTTTTTGATTTTTTTTTAATGATTTTCCAAAAAACAAGCAGTTACCAACTAAATCTTAAATTTAAACAAACAAGATATTTAACAGAATAAAGGATTAAAGTAAACGAAAAAATAACTGTTGTCTCACAGTCAAGTTAACGATTACTTTTAACCCCGAACATCACGACAATAAATCAAAATAATTAAAAATCTGATCCGAAATCTTACGGATCAAATTAATAATTACATTGATTCAACAATTAATATGCTATCAACAAACCCCAAGAATTAATATAATTAAAAAAATGATCCGACCTCTTACGGATCAAATTAGTAATTACAATAATTTTGGGGAAGATCCTGCGGATAATGCCTACAAAATTCATGAAATGGAGATCACTTCAAATTTACACAATAACAACCAAACTTAAAAGAAATAAATAAAATAAAGTAAATAGAAAAAGAAAATAAAACTACCTAATTTCCTTTTCTTTTTCTTTTTTTTTTTTTTTTTTCTCTTTCTTCTTTTCTTCCCAAGCACGGCTTGTGCTCGCGCGGGTCTCCTAAGGTAGCAGGTCCCGATCGTCGGAGGGCGTCGCGATCGGATCTCCGGCGAAGGTCCGACGAGGGGGATCGGCGGCAAGCAGACTAGCGACAGCAGCGGTTTTCGGGTGGCGCCGCGGGTCAGGGATCTCGAGCGGCTGGTGTCATTCGGAGGAGGGGCGTCGGACGGTGGAGGCGCGAGATCGGGCACGGCAGCAGCAATCGTCGGAGGAACAAAGAACTACCAGCGTCTCTGGTGGCTCGGAGCAGCACGAGCACGCGGACAAGGCAGGGGTGCGGCTTCGCGGGTCGGGTCGGGGCGGTCCCTGCGAAACGAGGCTTTGTCGCGGCTGGGGAGGTGAATCGGCGAACAGGGGCGTCGGGTCGGACAGCGATTCGACTTGGGTCCAGCTGCTAGGCGACAGATGGCGATCGGGATCTGAGGCGTCGGGGAAGGGCAGCGCGCGATGGTGGCGGGCCCCCGGTGTCACGAGGCTGACCGAAGCGCGAGGACTGGGGACTCGCGAGTTGCTGGCACGGTGGCCGGCGTGGGTTCTCAGGCTAGTGCAGCGTCACGGGGAGCGAGCTGCTGCGATGGAGGTCCGTCGGTGTTGAGTGACGCGGAGCAGCGGCGGAGGCGTTGGCAGCTACGGTGGGCGTCGACTCGGCAGCAGGGGTCGCCGGGGAACCTACGAAGAAGAAGACCTCTTCCTTTTTCCTTTTTTTTTTTTTTTTTTTTTTTTTTTTTTACTTTTCTAACTACTCACGTCATCTCTCTCTCGTGTCCTCTCGCACTCACGTCTTCTCGCTTGTCGGCAAAAAGGAAGAAAACTTTTTGACTTTTTTTTTTTGCTTTTCCTCAAAGAACCGAAAAAATCCCCCTTCTTCACAAGTACATGGCACCTTTTATAGCAAAACAAAACGTGATCTTTTTTGTTAATATTTTATCTCATGGAGATTGCTTATAACCTCCCGATCACGAAAATTATTTTATTTTCCTTATCTTATGAATATTCTCTCATGATTTCATCATCTATTGCTAACGATAAGATTGCAATAGGTTCTCTCAATTTTCAAAAAATCATCATAATATTGCATCAAATCTTAATTTCTCACAAGATAATTGATTAAAAAAAACAACGGGCTTGGGTTAATTTATTCCTTTCGTGGGCCTAGCCCAACTAATTTGAACCCATCCGCACCGGTCCAATAAATAAAAATGCAAATTAAAATAAAATGCACTTAAACTTATATGCTATATGATTAATATATATATATATATATTTAGGGATAAAATTAAACCCTAATTTTTAATGCGATAAATGACTAAATGGACCGTCAAAATTTAGGTGTCAACATCACAGTTAACCAACAATGAGTCTGCAGCATACCCAATAACACCTAAATGATCCAAAAATCTCTTAAGCCAAACACTTCTTGAACAGTTGCTGATAATGCCACGAACTCAGCTTCCATCATGGACAAGGCTATACACGTTTGTTTCTTACTGCTCCAACTTATGGCACCATTATTCAGTAAGAAAACAAATCCAAAGGTAGATTTCCTTTCATCTAAATCTCCTCCCTAATCAACATCAGAATAGCCTTCGAGTCGCAGATCCTTTCCTTGATAACACAGCGTATAATCAGCGGTTCCCTTTAGATACCTCAGTATTCTCTTAACGGCTTTCCAATGTGCTTAACCTGGATTGGATTGGTATCTACTCACCATTCCAACTGCAAAACATATGTCAAGTCTTGTACACATCATAGCGTACATCAAGCTCCCAACAGCACTAGTATAAGGAACATGTTGCATTTGTTCCTTCTCTTGTGGAGTCCTTGGACACAATCTGTGGCTCAATCCTTCACCTTTTGCAATAGGAGTATCTATGGGTTTACAATCTTGTATACGAAATCGTTCAAGAACCTTATTTATATATGTTTCTTGCGAAAGAGACAATGATCTCTTCAAACGATTTCTTGAAATCTTAACTCCAAGAATGTATGCAGCCTCACCCATGTCTTTCATCTCAAAGTTGGAAGATAGCCAACCCTTGACAATGTTAACAAACTCCTTATTGCTTCCAGCAATGAGTATATCATCAACATATAATGATATGATCACAAATTGATCTTTGGATCTTTTGATATATACACAATGATCCTCATCAACCATTGAAAAATCATATGCCATTATGGCATTATGAAAACGTATATACCATTGTCTCTACAACTGCTTAAGGCAATACATCAATCTCAAAAGTCGACATACATTTTGTTCTTGGCCTTTTATAATGAAACCAACAGGTTGTTCCATATATATCTCTTCCTCTAATTTTCCATTGAGGAAAGCAATCTCTACATCCATTTGATGTAACTCAAGATCCATACTTGCCACTATTGCCAGAATAATGCGAATCGAGGTAAATATCACTACAGGAGAAAATGTTTCCTCATAATCAATTCCTTCCTGTTGATTATACCCCTTCGCCACAAGGCGAGCCTTATGCCTTTCTATCGAGCCATCAGCTTTACGCTTTATTTTGAGAACCCATTTGTTCCCAATAGCTTTGCGTCCTTTTGGAAGATCAACCAGTTCCCAAACATGGTTTGACTTCATTGACTCCATTTCCTCTTTCATTGCATGTATCCATTTTTCCTTATTAGGGCAACTTAGAGCCTCATTTACAATCCTTGGCTCATCTTCATCTTGCGGAGCAACCATAAAAGTTTCCCCTTCCATACCGAAACGTCGACGGGGAATACTTTTGCGACTTGTTCGCCGTGTGGGAGATGGTACACTTTGCACATCATTCCCCATTATGCTCCCACTCGGATGAGATAATGATGATATCCTCTCATCATGTGGTTGTAATTGAGAGTGAGTTGAATTAAATTCATCACTTCTCATGTTACTCCCACTAGGACGAGCTCCACTAAGTTCATTGTCTAGATCCAAGGTTTCAAATAGAGAGTAGTCATCACCTATTTCGCCCTTTTTAGGAAAATCATTCTCTAAGAATGTGACATCCCGTGATTCAAATTTAGTTATACTCTCACTTTCCTGCTCACCTATGAACGCATACCCTTTCGAGTGTTCAGAGTATCTTATGAAAATACTCTTCTTTCCTCTGGGACCCAATTTCCCAAACTTGTGAGAGGACTCATGAGTATAGGCAGCACAACCCCATGGCTTAAGAAAACTTAAGTCCGGTTTTCTACCTATCCATAACTCATATGGAGTGGAAGTAACTGATTTGGAAGGCACTCGGTTAAGTATATAGGCAGCAGTTAACAAAGCATCACTCCAAAAAGTGATAGGTAAGTTAGCATGCGCCATCATGGACCTAACCATTTCCAGAAGGGTTCAGTTTCTTCTTTCCGCAACACCATTTTGTTGAGGAGTATAAGGAATAGATAAATGTCTTTCTATTCCTTTTTCATCACATAACTTTCTGAACTCATCAGATAAATATTCACGACCTCGATCGGATCTCAATACTTTTATTTTCTTATCTAATTGATTTTCTACCAAGTTCATAAACTTTTTGAAACAACTCAATGCTTCAGATTTATGAGAAATCAAATAGACATATCCGAATCGAGTATAATCATCTATAAATGTGATGAAATAAACAGCCCCATGCCTTCCTCTCACATTCATTGGACCACAGACGTTAGAATGGATTAAATGTAAAGGAAATTCAGCTCTTTTCCCTTTTCCAAATGGTTTTCTTGTTGTTTTCCCTACTAGGCAATGCTCACATATGGGCAAATCGACTTTTTCAATGTTACCCAACAAACCCTCTTTGGCTAGTCTATTCATACGTTGTTGGCCAATATGACGAAGTCTAGCATGCCATACATTCACATCATTATCATATGAAGTAGAAGACGTGAAAAGGGAATAACAAACATTGACATTATCACAGTCAACATTTAGTACAATAAAACCATCCAAGAAATAACCACAACCATAGTAGTTTGTATCCAAATACAAATCTACACCACAATTATGAAAGTTCATATTAAAACCAAGTTTAACCAACACTAAAACAGACACTAAATTTCGACGAATCTCCGCAGCATATAATACATCATGTAAGAACAAAGTGCGTCCACCACGCATGTTCAATTGGCAGGTGCCAATCCCTTTTACTTCAGCTCTGGAGTTATTTCCCACATAGATCCACTTAGTTCCAGTCGGAACTCGTCGAAATTCTACGAAGGATTCTCTATCCTTCGTCTGTTGCTCCCGAATCTACAGTCCACAAAGGATTAGATTCGGTTAAGAATACAGAACTTGACACATATGCAAAGTTCCCAAAAGTACAAGGGGTGTTTACCTTCTTTGGCTCGCGACAGTCGCGAGCATAGTGACCCTTCTTGTCACAGTGTAACACTTCACCCTTGACAGTTTCTTCATTCGAGGACGCTTTCCTCTTTCACATTGGTCAACTCTCGGTTTCTTCCCTGAAGAACTCTCTCCCTTGCCTTTCCACTTTTTGAACCAATCAGGACGCTTGCGTTTGGAGCTCGAAGCTCCATGTGAGCTAGAACCAGCAAAATAAATGTCAGTTTCTGGCTTAGCCGCCAGGAGGCGGTCCTCTTCCAGCTCAAGATGGCGCACAACGTCCTCAAAGGTTTTGATGTTCTCGTTGTGGGTCAGGTGCACCTTCATATGCTCCCAACTCTGAGGCAAGGAACGGATCACTGCTTGCACTTGCTGCTCATCAGTCAGGACATGGCCAGCATCTTTCAGCTCATTAATCATGTTTGACATCTTTCTTAAGTGTAGTTTCATGGTCTGACCATGAGGCTTCTTGTAAGAGTCAAACCTAATAGTGAGCTACCTTAGTCTGGTCACCGAAGTATGACCAAATCTTGCTGCCAACGCTTCCCACATTTCCTTGACATTCTCAAAACGCCTGAACTCTCGCATGACGTCATTTTCCATGCTACTCAGCAACGTAATGCGAGCAAGAGAGTTCTTTTTCTTCCATGCAGCAAATGCTTCCTTATCTCTCTTATGTTGTGCAGTGTTTCCATCTTCGGGTTCTTCCATGGTTAGGTTAAGAGTTTCTAGTGCCTCTTGCTCTTCCAAAGACATATTGGATTTTCATATGCCATATTTCATAGTTATCGTCGTTAAGCTTTTCACCTTTGTTCAATTTAGCGACAATGCTCTTCGTGGCTGAAGCCATTAATCTGAACATATCAAACATATATGCACGATTTATTAATGCCTATCATTTATGCATCTATTTTGCATAAAACCATCATATTAATGAATAATTTCAAATTAGGTTTCAGAATCAAGAGGTTACTAAGTTTCCAATCATCATCTAAAAATCCTAACTTGAAATTATCATTAATATAATTTTCTATGCAAAATAAGTTCAGCAAAGTCACTAAAACTTTCTTGAACTTCCCGCAACAAATTGTAAATTAACATACTAATTTACAACAATATATAACGGAAGCAAACGATATTAAACATTCATTAATGATTTAAGAAAGAAAATCTCCATATTATGTAACTAAAACGCATCAGTTGTTACACTGACATCCACAAGATAGAAAAATATTCACATAATATGTCCATAAAGCCTACTAAAAGAAAGACAACTCGAAATATCTAAACCCAAGCAAATATATGAACTGGGAAAGATCCTTTTTTGTTCAACTTCTGGATCTTTTCTTTTGTAACAATCCGGTAATAATCATCTATAAAAGCCATCACAGGACTCCTATACGAAGTAACTCTGTTGACTTCCCATAAGCGATTCAACACTCCTTGCCATTCCGGTGGAAGAGTGTTCATGAAAAATCACACCATCTCAGATTGTGACATGGGACGACCATTCCATATGACCTCTTGTATTTTCTCATTGACCTCAAGAACATGATCAATTATGTCGCCACTCTCCCATCGATAATTATTCAAATCGGCTATCATCCTTGAAAGCCTTTCCTTTTGTTCATTGGTAATTGCGCGAATAAGTGTGCACAACTTAAGGGGAGGCATTGTTCCTGCAACAAATGCAGAACAAAAGGGATCAACATATAATCCACATAGACATAATTGAAAAAGAAACACATTCTTTTCCTTAAATTTTTTTAAGTCAACGGTCAAAGTCAATGGTCAACAATGGTAAACGGTCAACGATGGTCAACGGTTGACCGGGTCCGATCAACGGATCCGCCGGGTCGAACGGATCGTGTCAGGTCGGTCCGGTCGGACCGATGAGGCCGGTCGGGCCGGACGGGCCGGCACGTGCCCCGCGCGTGCGTGGGCAGCGCGGGCCGACGTCACGATGACGTCCGCCGGCGCGTGCCTTGCACGCGCAGGCAATTGCCGCACGCGCATGCATTGCACGCGCCTGCGGTTTCAACCGCTCGCGCGTGCGTCGCACGCGCCAACGCATGCGCCGACGGAGCCAAACATATCAGCCGCGCGTGACGGCGCGTCCGGCGACGTCCGGCGGCGAGCCACCACTCGAAATTCTCGTATCGACGAGCACTATAACTCTAAGCAATCAGAATCGCAATTTGATCTACGGAAAAACCAAAAATAGGGGAAACAGTACATTGTCGGGATTTTTCCGTCTCTAAATCGATTAACAGTGACGTTTAACGAAAAACAATCATAAACACTTCGAAAACACGAAAAAAGGATCGGGAAACATTAACTATGGGCTCTGATACCAATGATGGGAAAATTCGGGACCTAGGATCCCCAAAAACAGTGATTCGACACATAATCGAACACAAACGTAGCGGAAGCGAAACCAGGAAAATCATGAATCACCGATCCTAAGGCACATCACATAAACGAACGTACCTTGTTTCCACAGACTAAACACCGGTGTTGCGAATCAAAGAGGAAGAATCCACGCTATTCTTCAGAGGATAATCTGTTCTTCGGGAGAGAGCGGTGCGTTGAAGATGTAACTTCAGAGAGAACGTGATGAACCGAGAGAGCGTAATCTCTCTTTCTCAAAATACGTAACCTCACTATCTCAGATAACCGCCTCTCTGATTTTCCTTTATTTTTAATAACTTCCTCCATGGGCCCTCAACTCACGGGCCGAGCCTTTTGGGCCCAACATGGGCGGACGGGCCAACTCAGGCCCATCAAAAGGAAAATCCATCAACAAATAATTTAGTTGCATTGTTTAGCCGTGCCTTAATTTACCGACTCTTTTTCCAGAAATTACCAAATTTGTTTTTGCTACACCACGTCTTGAGTTTGAGTCCGTCAAACGAAAGCCAACCAATGAGCAATGTGTGAACTCTATCACGCATGGGTCGAAAATTGGCGCGTGAGAATCGTTGGCCGAGATTTCAACGAAACGTAAAGAAGAACCAACTACGCGTGACTTTGTTGCCTTCTCCAAGCCCAATTTATCCCTTATGATTGGATTCATTGGTATGCTAAATCTATTACCGCAGAAAGACTTCTTTTGTTCATACAGAAGAAGAAGGGCACTCACATGTCATACATATTATTTACTATTGCGGTCAGTGGGTTGAATAATTCATGAAATGTAAGTCTTCTTTCTGTCTCTTTTTGCTCACTCTTTTCAAGCGTAGCCGCACAGAAGGGAAAGAGTAGGTGAAGCTCCCATGTTACCTTCTGTTGTTTTCAACCCACTGAAGAAGACTTCTCGTGCTGCAATAGATGATAAGAGATCTCGGTTGAGTTTGGTTCGGTTTTAGAAATTGACTTTGAGAGAATGTACATATTGAAAGTCAAAAACCTTACGAGGAAATGCAAATTTCGTTTGATAAAAAACTCCTTAAATACTGTTTTGACAAAAAACATTACAAAGGGTTTTGGTAGTAGTTTTTCTATTTTCTCATTAGAAAAAAAATCAAATCCTTTACCAGAGCCAGCGAAGGGCTTAGGCCACCGGCAAGCTAGATCTAGTGGTGATGGTCATTGGCCAAGGTTGTGTGAGGTCTAGGTTTGCCGACAAGCCCAAGCTCCGCTGCTTGTGTCGCACAACACCCATCGACCACTGGTGACGCGTGACCCATGCGATGCTTGGGCTTGCCAGTACAATTTGTCCTTAACGAGAGTAAAAGGGAATATGAGGAAGCTAGGGAGGGCAAGATGGGAAGAAAAACTGTAATAAACATCCCTAGAGATAGCAAGCCTTGGGCTTTTAGCCTTCCTATGGTTAGCTTTCACCCCAAACCTTTTGAGAATGGTTGCCAAACACTTTAAATTTTCCCCAAGAGACTCTCAAAATGCTAAATCAAACAACCCGTCTCTTGGTTATAAAGGAGTTCTCTCAACATTAAAGTAGTCAAGGAGAGTGTGTTGGTGTTTTACGGATCATGTATAGGTAAAATTAACATAAACGCAGTGGAAATAAAGAAAAAGTTCTACTATACATGTATCTCTAAAGGCGTTGTTTGGCATTTTAATAAAAAACCAGAATATCAAAAAAGGTAAACGGATTACCTCTTGAAACTCACTTTAAACGAATTGATTCAAATATTCTTCAATTCGAGCCCCATCAATATCGGACTTTTAGTTTAGACAGACTACTATGATTGTGCTAGCAATCTCGTAGAGATAATTCTCCACACTCGTAAAATTTTAGTCACGGCACGAACGAAAGACATTTTTCTCTTCCATCTTCTTCATCATCAACAACTGTTGCTGATCGCGTAGTGCACGATAGGCTGTTGAGGATCGTGCCCGTTGGGCATATCGCCCAGGACCAGCAACCGTTGCTAACCGTTTGCTGCACTTGGTCAGCATGGTCAGCAACAGTTGCTGACTGCTGACCATGTGCGTGCACTTTTCTTATTCTTTTTTTTTAACACATTAAAGGCACGACCTTCATTTAGGCACATTAATATATTTCCACTTTTGGGCGTGCATGTGCATCTTATACACATGTGCCCGCGCTCATGACCAAAATAAAAAGTAGATTAAATCTCCTTTAATTTAATTTCAAACCGACTATTCAATTACTATGATTGCAAACATATTTGCAATATTATCTCTCTCGTTCGACGTCATTTTGATTTGGTTATGATGTGTGAAATCTCCAGAATCATCACTAAGCTAGTAGTAAGATATGCACTAACACATTAATAATTCAAGAGAATTGATTGTCCCAATCAACCTTCAGGTCTAACAGGCCATGATTGACATGTAACAATAATGAACTTGTTAATTTTGGCTATAGTGTAATCAAATCCCTCTATCTTACTATGTCTCGATCGAACAAAGATCATTGAATATTTGTCAAGTTATAAATTTGATCATATGTACAAACCTCATTGACATGCCTTTTACATGAGATATAAATAATTCATTCTTAGTTACAACTCCGGCCAAATATTTCAATATAGTGTCATAATAAGATCACATAGGACATTATTATTATACCCTACATGCAACAAAGAGACAGATTCCATATTACGCATAGTAGTAACTTCATATATGAACAAATTATGACCCCCAGGTACAGAGATGGATCAATGAATCAACAATATACACACGTGAATCATAACCATTCAACACACAAGTTGATATTGTGCTTTAGGTCTAAGGATTATTTACACAAGACTAGAGCATGAACGATTAGAAATTGACCACACTAAAGGTTTCCATGTCGCTAATCTTTTTACGCGTATTGCGTTCAATGAACTTATCTGGTACAAGCACATGTGTACTAACTCGGGCATCACAATACCCAATGACTTGTGACTCGTCATTCATTTAACTATCCAATACTTCACGGTGAAGCTAAGTGCACACCGGTCTTAATAGGATCATTAATATCCACTCGATGATCTACCGATCAGGAACGATTTGAAGATTTAATCTAACTAAGAACCCATCACATATATTCTTAACGTCTCAAAAATAGATCCAGTCGCAACTGATCTTATGAAAGCATTCATATATATAAATAATTGGACATATGAATGAATACATTTTTGCCATTAATTAAATGATAAAATTGATAAGACAACTCAAATCCCTAACATGTAAGTTATAGTTACATCATGTAACTATTACATGGTAACTTTAGGGTATACATCCAACAGAGTAAACTCTGGAGATTGCGCTGAGGAGGACTGTGCAAAGAGTTCTTCTCGTGAGGGTTAGCTTTATGTAATTCCACCCTATAATGATTTAACCAGTTAAATTCTCGTGATTAAGAATTTGCATAATTCCTTGAGAGGACTTCCAATGAGGAAATGTGAGGGGCTAAACATTGAAGGAATTATTGAGTGTTATTAGAAAAGGTTTCGATATTCGAACCAAACCATATAAATTCGATATCTAATTTATTTCTTTCCTTCCATCTATTTTATCAATTTGCTTGTCCCTTATCTTTCACAAAAAAAAAAAAAAAATTAGCCAAAAAAGAACCTGTTCTTATATTTTATAATGCGATTTATCAATTTTTTATAATATTATTAACTAGTTAGGGGTTACCGACTCTCGTTTAAGCTAGTTACAAAAACATAGTTGCTCTTATTAATTTATTAACTTTTGTATTAGGTTACTTAGTTAGCAAAAAGTTTGTGGGTCCCTGAAATAAAAGTATTTCATGTAATGGTTGGTAAATCTAAATTGTCAATTTATAAATTAAATAGAAGTTGGTAAAAGATCAGAAAAATTATTAGTGAAGAGAAGTTGGTAATTTAAAGCGTAACTTTTTACGCTTTTTTGCTATTTCACATCTAATTAGTCGAACAACACAAATTCCGACAGTCCGATGCATTTGGTTTAACTGATAAGTTTGGACAATGCCACCGTCCGCCCAAGCGGATGCCCTTTTGCTTCCTCCAGGACTTCATCAATGTGACTACAGTGTTTCTCCGAGATAGTGTCTGAATTGTAAGCTTTGGTTAAACGTGCTCCAAGTTGATTCTTTTTAAGTCCGTGCAAGTTCATCGATATCTGCTTCTATAACCATAGAAGTGGATGTCCTCGTGGCGTCGTAGTCTTGTTATGGTTGAGGCATTGATGTTGTCAATGGATTGTAGCTTACCTCAAAAATTGGCAGTTCTTTTGGAGGATAATGATGGGGATCTTGAAGACTTTATTGAGCGAGTGGTATGGCGGAATCTCGTTGGTTTTCTGCATTTGGAGAAGTGGTTGAGCGAAAAGTGCAGGTGAAATGGATGGATGATGGTAAATCCACTTGTTACTTGAAGGCATTAAAATTTCTTTGGTCAAATAAAGCATTAAAGTTCAACAGGCTACATTTGCATCCACATACACTTGACGGTGGTTTGGATTTGCTAGTCGTTATGGCTCTTGGGAGATCAGGAGAGTTTTGCAAGTCATTTTGATGGGGTTCTGGACATTGCTGATGCATATCTCTTCAAACTGAAACCTCATGTTACTCGCTAATTGATCCAACAGGACAGTGAATATGCTGGTCAAACTGTGATGTTTGCAGGTAACGTGCACAAAGCATCTTCAAGAGAGGATAGAGTTGATCCATGCTCTAACAAGGACAGAAACTGTCTAACCTACCAAATCTATCTAAGGTTCATGCCTCTTAATTATCAAGCTGTCCTAGATCTCTTCCTTTATACATCTCTTCATCTTGCTAAATTGTAGTTGACTCTTGATGCAGTGGCCGCTGATCATTTGGGGGGAGCATGACGAAGTATTTCCGATGGAATTGGCTCAAAGAATAGAACAGTCAGCTTATCATGCTAACTTACTGTGCCATCACACTTGAGATCCTCTTTTCGCGAGGCACATTGCAATTAAGATCGTAGAGTCGAGATTATCTCATTTGTTGTGCCCATATTTATGTTCTGCAAGTACAAGTATAGTACAGGACTCTGGACAGCTTAAGCAGTTGTTTGACCCGTCAAACTCCCTCAACAAAGCTGATGAAGTCTGCCGCTCTCGTTTTCCTCCTTCGAAA
Organism: Eucalyptus curtisii; assembly: GCA_017140595.1. Classification (NCBI taxonomy): domain Eukaryota; kingdom Viridiplantae; phylum Streptophyta; class Magnoliopsida; order Myrtales; family Myrtaceae; genus Eucalyptus; species Eucalyptus curtisii. Next base: position 41,437,535 of record CM029501.1, on the reverse strand, counting down.
CTTATAGAGATACCCAATGAATTCGGCTCGAGTACACTTGGCTCCCTAGACTTTAAAATTCCACATTGTCCACTGTATTTCCGTGGGACTCAGAATTTCATGAACTTAGGAATGTAGCTGACATTCTTTATGCAATTTGATTCAACTTCATGCAGAAACGTGATACAAATATAATTCACACAATATGACTTTCACTATTATAATATTTTCTCATACCACATAAAATACTCGGAGCAAACTGGCTCCTACAATACTCAGAGTACAAAAACTCCCACAATTTTCCCTCCCACAAGGACACCGCACAAGACACTCTTTTCACCACACCACACCACCTCTCACGACACACACAGCACACTCTACACAAGACCCCCTATCATTTTACCCCCTACACTCACGACACTTCACACAACACCCTTACACACCACACAGAAGAGGCAAGAGCCCCTATTTAGAGTATGTAAAGTCGGTCAATAAACCGACTTCCACACCAAAGTATCTCATTCTATTATTATTTTATTGCAACTTGCTGAGTATTTGTCAACAAATGCGGCTTCTTGTTGGAAATTGACAGTAGAGTGCGGCTGAGGAATTGTCTGGAGAGAGAGAGAGACCCGAAAGAATAGAGAGAGAGAGAGAGGCGGTGCCTCTTCAACACGTCAAGCCATTCCCACGCGTGTTGCCTTGTGATTTTTCATCAAACTACAGGAATGTGTCCGTCTGATTTACCCTTTCCCTGATGTTGTATTGATCAGTTGTGTGAATGGAAATGCACAGCTAGTGGTAATAAAGGATGCAGGGCACGCCATCAATGTAGAGAAGACCCAAAGAGATGTACAAGATCTTGAAAACTTTCCTCGTTGATCCACTCACTCCACATGGGCTAGGAAACTAGATGAACAGTCGAAAGGTGGACTCAAGATCTTGAATTGTCAAGGTTTCAATCATATAATACTCGTGGAATGCGTCACATTTGTGCATAGCACTGGGATTTTTCGATTACCACTGTGACGCATGCAAGATTAAGACAGCAAATGCAATCATAGAATGCAAAAAAAGTGAAATATCTTTATTCATATTATTTTGCCCTGCGTGATTTAAAATAACTTGTCCAAGGAACCAATTCAAACCGACATACTGGAAACAATTAGAGGGAAATATTGAACTATGGTGTTTTTAATTCTTCTTCTTTTGATAGATTCTCGGAATACGTCAGAATCTGGAAATGGTTCCCTTGGATTTAATCATTCAAATGGACAACCTCCTTAATAAATCTATTGAAGTCGTTGTACGATGGTCCTCTGCGACCGGCAGATTCGATGGCTTTCTCCTTCCACTTCTTAGCATTCTCCCTCATCTCCTTCCCGCCGGCCCCTTCCATCACTTCCCGAACAAGAGCTTCTATTTCCTCACGCCTCACATCCTGGTTCACTTCCATGCCAATCCCCCATTCGGTACATGCGTACCGACAGTTTGTTTGCTGCTCGGCAAAGAACGGCCAACAAATGAAAGGAACGCCTCCGCAGATACCTTCCAAGGTAGAATTCCACCCGCAGTGTGTTAGGAAAGCGCCAACTGATCGGTGACTCAGGACTTGATCCTGTGGACACCAACTCGTCAAGAACCCTCTGTCATTCACTTCCTCCAGGAACTCCGGTGGTAGGATTGCAGAATCACCCTTCACAATATCAGGCCTGATCACCCAGAAAAATGGTTGCTTGCTATTTGCAAGCCCCCAAGCAAACTCCTTCAGGTGTTCCTCAGTCATGACAGTGATACTCCCATAGTTCACATACACGACCGACTCGGCTTCTCTCTGATCGAGCCATTCGAGGCAGCTGTAGTCTTCCTTCCACAGACTCGACCTGAAAGACTTGACTGAGCTCGAGGGAATATCCTGGAGGAGCAAGGAAAGGGGCCCAGCACAGTAAATACGAGGGGAAATGTCTGCTATTTTCTCCAGTACTTCGTGTTCGAGCTCATGGAAGGTGTTGAACAAGATAGCAGATGATTTCAGGCAGTGCTGCGCTTCTTCTCCTAAGAAGTTGAACATGATGTCGTTTAGGTCTGTGATCCGCATGAAGCTTGGGATGTCCCGGAGTCGGATGTTTCTCATGCCGGGGATCCAGTCAACAGGATCATCGAGCTTCCCGTTGTTCAGGAAGTCTTCATCTGTTCCATAAAACATGTAGTGAGTGAGGATCCAAGCCAGAATTTTAACAAGAGAGAGATGAATGGAAATAACTCATGAATGGGGAGATAACTAAATAAAAAAATAAAGATCTAGTGAATTTATCCGAGAGAAGCAAATGAATATATAGAAAAAGTAAGTACCTTTGAATGGAACGATCCCTCTCTTAACAAGCGCTCTGTACTGCAAATAACCCATGAACCCACAAGCCGAGGCAGTCCAGAACTGAACGTCTGGGACTCCAAGCTCTCTCGCAGCTTCCCTGGCGAAGCCTGTTATCCCATCTGATATCACACAAGTCACGGGGGGAACAACCTCGTCACTCTTGATCCTGGCAAGCAATTTCTTGAAAGGGCCGAAGCAGTTCTTCTGGGTCGAGTCGCAGAGGGCCGGGACGTCCTGTGTCGCATCCCGGTCTGACGGCGGGAGGCCATCTGGGATCGTCTCAAAGCGGAAGTTTTCGAGGTTTCGGAGCGAGTCGGATCCCTTAGACCTGAGGAGGCGGCGGTGGTTGAACTCGGTGTTGACGAACGTGACGAAGACACCGCGAGCGTGGAGGAGCTTGGCGAGCTGCATCATGGGGTTGACGTGGCCTTGGGCCGGGAACGGGACGCAGACAGCGTGTGCAATTCTTGATTCTAGGGGTGACGAACCCATCGCCTCTTTCTCTCTAGAGCAAGATCAAGAAGTGTATACTCAGTGATGAACTTGAAATTGATCTGAAGTCTGCCAAATCTTATTCAATTCGGTCGGTCTTTTCAGATCTATACTAGATACGGGAACGAGACACTATGCAAGTAGCGTTAGACGAGGGAGACGCCCATGTGCGAAATTTCAGCAACAAGCACGTATGTTTATATAACACAACTTCCGGTGATTGGTGTATTTCATTATTTTACACCAATTATAAAATGCCTAGGATATTCTGGTGTCCTGTAATTCAGCCAATTCTAGATTCCTGGAAGAAGACGGAAAGGTGTTCAGGTGACTTGATTGCCTCGAACACGTCCACCGTGCCTTGGAAAGGTCATTCAATTTTTGATACAAGACCAACATCAGTTTCCTAGCTGATGAGACAATGAGACAATGACTAGATCGAAAATGATAAAAATTTTGGCATACATTATTTATATTTTATAGGTGTGCTCGAAACTCCATCATGGACTCGTCAAATTAATGTTTTGAATTTGAATTCAGGTAATAATTTATTAAACCAAAAGCTAGTTCACGTTGAAGTTAAAGTCAGTGGGCTAGATCAAATTTTTGACCTTGGGCACACATATAAAAATCTAAAAAAATGTGTTCTTTCTTCAGGTAAGAGCTGCAAGACTTCAGAGCACCGCATGTGTGAAGAAAAAAAAGAAAGCCGCCGTGCCCACAAAGGACGAAGGTGCTGAGTTTCTTCTTGGACGTACATGAAGGGCTTGAGTGCCAGAAAATTTTCTGACGTAAGTTTATATTATTTATTTGTAAATACTTTGGATTTATGATTAGTTTTAAGTGTGAGAAATATTCGAACACGTGAGCGATTGTAAATTCTGATTTTCTGATTATAATGGATCATTTGCCTCCGACTCTTTTTATAGAGAATAAGTATTGATACTTGAATCGAATCATATAAATCTTTTGTGTCATTATTATTATTATTATTATTTAATAATTTCGTTTTGGTATAAATTGCGAGATTCTATCATTTTTAATATTATTTTCAATAGACTCAATCATTGAAATTGCTTGCACCCAATGAAATGAGAATCGAGGTTCGTGACGGTGTTTACTAGTCTACGCACGCCCGTTTTGATGCAATTACTTTGTCCAGTGAGAAGATATTTTCAGTCGATCTCTTGAAAATGAGGAAGATCAAAATTATCATTCACGGTCGATCTGAAAATCGCTATGATTGCATATGTCCAAAACATCTCCGTCCAATTACCTGTGCAAGCGGACGAAAACGGCCTGACAATTCTCCTGGTTGCGTCCGCTGTGACCAGGTCCATAATGTGACCAGGTCCACACACTAACTATTCAGCACTCCTGCGATTTTCAATCAACTACGCTTCGTTTTCTGGCTGTTCTTGAAGCGCATCGAGCTCGTCGAACGATGTTGGACAATGTGATTCGAAATCCGTCCTCGGGGAACTCCAGCGCAGAGACAAGTCAAAAAGGACAAAGGGTCGCGTCTTTTCGCTTATCTAGGAAGACGTCGACGGTGAGAGAGGATGAGGAAAGATGTAAACTATCTGAAGCAGTCTAAATGCAAATTGAGCATGACGACTATGATCGGGCGCTACTATTGTTGTTTGCACAGTTTGTAAATCATGGACGTTTGTAGCCAATTTACAGACTTTTGTTTGTATAATTTACTCGTGTTTTGAATACACGCTCTTATAAAAAGTTTACTAATCTAGATTAGAGAGACTTGCCAAATTTTTTCACATTAAATTAATCAGTAGTTTGGGCCATCAATTTAACTTATTTACCGAATTTGGTTTCTGTTTTCTTAACTTTGCAATTTTTTTTATAAAGTTACCAACTTTTATTTACCTTGATTAACAATTTCTTATTTACTAACTCTTTTTAGCGATTACAATCTAATTTAGCGTGACTTGCCAAAATTTCTTATGGTACATTACTAGCTAATACTTGGTCAACTCTAGTTGAGTTACTGGCAGATATTTTGTTTTACCGTTTACAAACTATTATTTACATTTTTCAACGGCACCTTGATCTACCAACTATTTTAAAAAATTATTAACTTCATTTTCTTTTGATAAAAAAATTTTCGTATCTTTTACAACTTTTATTTACTTTATTAACTTTATTAACTACGTCTTAAATTTATTGGCACCGATATGAAATTGCTAACTTCAAGTTAAGTGATTTATCTACTTTTCTATGATTAAGCTATAAACTAGTTTGAGAATACTCTCATTTGAGTAAGTCAGCAAAGTTTATTTCGTTTATTTAATTTACTAACTTTTCTATTGTGTTACTTAAATGGCAAAAAAAGTCATTGAAATAAAGATTTATAATATCATATAATAGTTGATGAATTTAAAGCGTCTATAAGAAAAGTAAATAAAAGTTGGCAAAAGATAAGAGAATTACTAGAGAAGAGAAGTTGGTCATTCAAGGCGTAATTTTTTGGCATTTTTTTTTAACTATTCAACATCTAATAAATCTAACAACACAAAAATTCCAAGAGTCCAATACAAAATTCACAAATCAACTTGATTCATATCTTGCATTGCTCAAACCGAAACAAGGGGATGAGATGAAATGAAACACAACAGCTATACACATGAAGAACCACACTTCGATAAAGCTCTTAAACTTTCAATTTGTTCAATTTAGTCCATTAATTTTTCATTACAAAATCAACTCGGTTCTTCGGTTGTATTAATAAGTTTTCATAATTACAACATTACTTAGATTTTAGAGATATCTTTTCATTTCAGTTGTATTAAAGAATCAACCAGTTCGGTCTTTATAAATATGACGACAGTTCAAAGCAAGTAAGTTTTACTTATGCTCTTTATAATAATAAAGTATAAACTCCTTTAGAGCTGTCTCAGATTGATATTTTTGCTATTTTATGTCCATGTATCTCATGAGGATATCTTTCGACCAAAAAAGAAATATATCATGAGGATATCTAGAAATGATATTAATTCATTTATAGATATCCATACATATACTAATCAAAATCAAAATCTTGTTCCTTATTCTTTAGACAACATGAAACACACAAGAGTGAAAATTATATTAATGTAAATATTTAGGAACAAGATCTATAAAGGTACGGGTGGTTATAGATAAATTAACGTCGGTCCTAGATAATTTTAAGAAAACACTTAGACTAGAAAAAGTAGATATATTTATCCAATACGACTCTAAATTAGTTTCTTCTTAATTTTAAGCGCCAATTCACTTTGTTGATTCATGAAAATGATTGAAATAAAAAGGTATTCTAAATTTTCAGTGAAATTGTCATAATGAATGATTGTGAATAGTATCGAATAACTTATATGACTTTATTATAGAAAGTTGATGGAGTAGATTAAACAAATTGAATGTTTAAAAACTACCTTGAACATTTAGAATTAGTCTAATGATGATATTTGATAAATTAAAAGTTTAAGAATGATATTACACATGAGCCAAAACTTAGAGATTGTTAATGTCAATTTTCTTGCTTGAAATTATTAATTAAAAAGAAATGGGACCTCAACGTGGACCTTCATCTTGAATTATTATCTACTCCATGGCCTTCTGGTAACCAGATGTATGGACAAATGGAAGGAAACGAGTCAACTAGTAGAAAAATATTAAGTTTGCAAATAAATAAAGAAAAGAAAAAGTTCACGTGTCTTTATCCCACGTGTCAGTAGATATCTTTTTGTCTTAAATAATGCCTGAAGAATGTTGTGACCTTCCCAAAGGTAAATCATTAAGGAAAAACTGGTAGATTACTAAGTTTACACTTAGCATAAGCTTTCTCAAGTTTTATTAATCGCAACTTTGCACACAATTTAAACATGCAATTTATCTTACATTTTAGAGGCGCTACTAATCAATCAAGGTCGATTAGAAATTCAAGTATAGTGTAAGCATATATTAGAACTAAAAATTCAATGGATACGGATATTTGATTACGTTAGATAAATCTAACATCCTTTTGACACCTTTTCTTTTTATTTCAAAAACATTTTGCGAGCGCTCTTGGCTAATTTTAATCTTAGTTCATTAATATGTGAGAAGTGATCTTACGCAATCAAAATTTAACACTTAATAAATTGATGCAGTAAATAAATAGTAAATCATAACTTCATTATGATAATGCCCGTAGTGATCAGCAAGATTGTTAATAAAAAAAGAAAAAAACATGTGTCTGGCCTAAACAAGATTTCTAGATGCAATGACGTTTAATTCTTCATGGGTTTTTCTTGTATTTATAAAAATGAATCAACATGCAATGCATCGGATGTAATTTTAATCTAAGTTATGTCTATGTAAATTCTAATTTAAACTAGAGTCATGTGAATAGAAGTCAAATGCAATTTATACGCAAACTAATCCTAATGACAAGCAAAAGAACTATAAACTAACTAACTTGACATGTAATTTGATTTATATAAGCCTAAATTAGCAGGCATTAATGAAATGAAATGAAATCTAAGTGACATGTATGCTATGTTAATTAAGTTTTACTGAATATGACCTATATGCAATTCTCATGACATGAAATAGAATTAATCATGACTAAACCCAATATTCAATTATGTGAAATTGTTATTTTTGTGTTTTCTTTTTATAGAAATTAAAATTATATGCAATGCATGAGATGCAATTATGGCATGACCCTAAAGCATATGACTACTAAGTGTCATGTAATATGTGACATGGAATTTACGAAATTAATTAATTCTAGATGAGATATACATGCAATACTTTTTTGGATTTTCTTTGGAAATTAAATAGGAAATTACCTAAATAGATGATTACCTAAATTGAATGAGGAAATAATTCATATTAATCCTAATTTAAATTAGGTAATTTCCTAATTACTACATCACTCATAATGCACGTAAGATATGCAATTTCTAAATTAGGAAACTAGACGCAATGCAATATAAACTAAACGTATGTAATCTTTTTGATTATTTTATATTATGCATGTTCCTATCGAATCACATATGAAATGTAACACCCTACATGATTGACGATATATTAAATATTTACGACAACCAAAAAAGGAAATAAATTTAAACGAGGATGCAATCTTTGAACCAGTTTACTTAATCGTTTGACATGTAATATGATTTGAGATCCTGGGTGTCACAGTGAGTGTGTGCACAGGTAACGCTAATTCATCAATTTTTTATTTGGCAGGTGGGACCCACGGCAGCTTTTGCACGCGCAAAACCCTTCTCTCCATTGTTCATCGTCCTCAACAAATCCACCTATTTTTCGCAAGTCTCTCTTCACTGTTCATGAGTGACCCGCATGGTCACTGGAGGCTTCGCCCCCGGAGAGGGTCCTGGGTGACCAGCCGTCGGCGGTGGTAGCCCCCCTCTCCGGTTGATGGTGGAGCTTCACCATCACCAAATTATCACTGGAAATGCTCCTGCTTCGATTTCATTTCCTCGTTGTATTCATCATCTTCATTGACAACTTACCCAAAGATTCATCACCAATATCCTTCCTCTCCACCAAGACTCTGAAAAAGAACGAGAATGTGTTAAAAAAGAAGAAGAGGTTGTGATGATTCGCACGTACGCAGGCACTGAAGACTGGATGTATCTTGGCAAGGTGGTCAGAACCGGTCACAGCCATGGCGGGATTCCTTTTAATTGTCTGATCTAAGGCGAATTCGAGCCTGCTATCTTCCAACACCATTTCCTCTAATTTTCTTTCTCTTTTCTTCATTTTTCCTAGATGTGATTATCTTATTTAAGGACAAGTTCCTGTGTTTTACCGTGCCAAAAGAAGTTGGGTTTGTTGTGGGGATGAACATGGAGAGAGACTATGGACGAAACGATGGATTTATCGGGAAAGATGAGCAGTGAAGAGAGGAAGATAGGCTTCATTAGGGCAAGTTGCAGCCCACTTGCCAAATAAAAATTGATGAGCGGACCTTATTGTACAAGTGTTAAACAATAAATAGCCTGATCAATAATATTAAGTGGAGGGATAGTTCTACCTAATATTTTCTTGGAAGATACGTTGGGTATACTCGATAGTTCATTTGAATGAATGGCTACTCCACTCTTTGGACGTCATATGTTCGATAGGCCCCACTTATTAGGAGATTTCAAACCATCCTTTCTCTCTCCTCCCTTCGTTACTCTCTCTCCCTTCCCTCTATTGTTAGTTCTTTTAGTCTCATCTCCGTCACAAGAGTACTGGGAAATGAGAAGCGAAGAGTGAAGAAGAAGAAGCCCCTACCACACAAGGAAAAGCAAGCGAAAAAATCAATGAAGACAAAACAACATATCGTTTTTATCAATGAAATGGAAATAGAAAATCCGGTTAAAGTATGAATGCCAGACCACTTAAAATATTGATTCAAACACGAGACTCATCAGCTTAGATAAGTGAAATGGGGATGGAAAATCAAGTGTTAAGATGTCAATTCGAACGTTAGGTTCATCAGCTCACATTAGTGAAATGAAGACAAAAAATCGAGTTAAGATTCCAAAATCGTTAGGTCATGTCAATGAAATGAAGATAGAAAATTGGGTCAAGATTTTGATTCGAATGCAAGGCTTGAAATTGAGCTAAGATAGGAGGGGACTTTGAAATCTCCTGTTCAGTGAGGCCTATCAAATGCATGACAACCAAAGAGTGGAGCAACCGCACAAGGATGTAGAGTGCCGGACCCATCAAATATTTTCTCCTTTTTACTGTGAAGCTTCACTTGTCCTCTCAGCATGTCATCCAATTTGTCCAAGACAGTTGATTGGCTCTGCAGCAGATTTATAAGCATAAGCAATAAAAGGAACAAGACAAAGAAGGCAACAATAGGACAGGCTAAGGTGTGCAGAGTCCATTCAGCACAAAAAAAAAAAAAAGAACTCTCATAATTGCAATGAAGGAAGTGGGGGTACAGAGGAGAGACTCCTTTTAGTATTATTTTGAGCGCAAGGTGTAGTAGTCCCTCTGGTCTTTTATGCTTTCTTTCATCAGCCAAACAGAAGGGAGTCTCCCACTGTTCGAACAAAAGGGAGTGCTGAGCACCAAGTTTGTGCTGTAAATACCATGGAAATTGAATATAATTATAGAATTGGAGAACACTCGAGTATATAAGCAATTATAATTATGTGATTCTCCAATTCAGTAATAGATTATTGACGGATGGCTCAATCTAGAAGTCGTAGGTTCTAACACTCGAAACAGAACCAAGCAAATCTCTCATCCTTTATTGTTTCTCATTTATTTCTCCGTCGAATTTCTCTAGCTCTAAGTTTTTTTTTTTTTTTTTTTTTTTTTGGTCGGTCTCTAGCTCTCAGTTTAATTGCAAAGTTTTGATCGGCTTCCGCAACCATAGTTTCATGACATGTCATGCTCTCTAATGGGAAAGATTGAGTGGAGATTAAGCATAGACCACAGGAGATATAATCTCTTAACTTTATAGTCATAAAGAGATATTGCTATCGAGTTCAGTAAGTGAAGTGACCAGACAAACTAACAGATTGGAAATGTGGAACCACGGTGCTCTTAATGCTTCTTCTTCGTGTATATTTTCGGAAGATATGGAAATATGGCGATAGTTCCCTTTAATCTAATCCTTCAAATGGACATCATTCTTAATGAATCTGTTGAAGTCATTGTACGATGGCCCTCCACGATGGGCGGCTTCCGCAGCTCTCTTTTTCCACTTCTTAGCATTCTCCCTCATCTTCTTCTCGCCGACCCCTTCCATCACTTCCCGGACTGGAGCTTCTATTTCATGGGGCCTCACATCCTGGTTCACTTCCGTGCCAATCCCCCATTCTGTACACGCATATCGACAGTTTGTCTGTTGCTCGGCGAAGAACGGCCAGCAAATGAGAGGAACGCCTCCGTGGATATTGCTTTTGCCACATAAATAATTGTCGAAATGCCCAAAAGACTATTGAGACCCCTCAAAACAGCAATAGACTAAAAGTCAAAATTGTCATTGTTGACAGCAAGGTTGAACGGAGCCATTGCTCCAGCGTCCTGAGCCCTTACAGTCCTCTCACGGACAGCCAACTCCAGAAACTGTAGTAAGGGCTTCAACAAAGCTATGGCCCCCATGAAAATTCTAGCCTCCTCGGCATCCTCCAGCAAAAGCCTGATTTGTTCTACCACTTTGCACTTTCTACACAATTCCTCTCCTCCATTTAGCACTTCAAGAAAATGGTCATGTTATTGAGAAATATTGACCTTAGGCACTTGTTCCGATGCAGAAAAATTTCCTTTCTCATCCTCTTCCTCCTCAGTGGTGCCACCCTCCGCCAAAGGAACCACTTTGACCCCCTTTGACTTGCAGGGAGCGACACTGTTCATTGATCTTGAATTTGTGGGCTCAGACTCAGACATTGCCAGCCTCCAATGATTCAAATCAAGAAAGTCTTGAGGCCCATCTAGGACAGGAACACCATTTTGCTCGCACCAGCTAGCAACAAGTCCTTTCACACAGTAATTATTGTCAGAAGTTTGAATAGAGAGTAAAGTTTGAAATTCTCTTCTATATCATTCATGTGTATAATTACATCACCTTTTATAATACAAGAGATCTAAATCTATAAGGAAGGAAAATATACAAGATCATTTAAGATCAATTCCTATCAGCACGAGATCAATTAAGACAACAAACAATCAGCAACCGTATCTTCAACAATTAAAGTCAAACAAAGATGAGGCAGCTTATGTTGAGTTTTAGAACAGGTGTTGTGCCCATCACTAAACCATTTCTCAGTACAGATTCTTTCATATGCCTATCCAGAAGAAATAGTAACTGGATCATACATAAGCTGCAAGGATATCGGACACCTCAACTCTTCTGGTGGAAGTGGCATCTAGCCTGATTTCCTGATACTCGGCCTAAAGTTAAAAAAAAAAAAAAAAAAAAAAAAGAAACTCAGCTTTGATAGGTATCTTTCAAATGCTTGCCCATTAAGAGTGAGCATGATCCAAATTGAGTTAATTTAGTACCTAATCCAAGGACCAATCCGCACTATATTGATCTTTAATTTTTGGGATCGAGAATCGATCTTATTGAGCTTGGAATCGAGGATCGGACACATCCGATCTAGTTCCAAGGTCAACTCCGGACCAATCGATTATTTTTTTTTTCATTTTTTGTATTCCTTAAAAGGATAAAGTATTCCTTAAAAGGATAAACATACTCTTCAAATTATATATCCATCAACAATGCATATCAAACTATAAATATCGGTATAGATTAAACATAAATCAAAGCTAAGATAAACAAAAATACCATTTGCGATTGTTGAGCCACGTCCGTGAGGTGGGCCAAGAAAGGAAGCCATAAGCGTAGAAACAATATCCATCATTTCTGCAAACAACGACAAATTCCCGGTAGCTATCAATAAAAGCAATACAAACATAGAACATGGAGCCGAGGAGTGAGAAACTCTAGTACTGTACCCACCGACAAGCCCAAAAGGGAAGTTATAGCATACACTAACGACCGAATACCCTATTGCCTTTGCCACATAAATAATTGTCAAAAGATCCGCAGAACAGTATTGAGACCCTGTTGAGCTGCGTGGTGTAGCTCTGATATCACTTGTAAAGTTGCGAAAATGTGATTATAATAAACACTCTCTTAATATTATAAAACCACTTAATTACACCAGTTTTGCTAAACACACTATGGACTCTCACCCTCACGTCACTCACTAAACTCGCTACATACACCGCTATCACTTACTTCCCACACATGCTCAGCACACTCTACACAGCACATTTGAAGACCCACTCACTACACAAGACCCCTATTCTTCTATTTGAGGCGTGAACTCAAGTGGATGAAGCTAGGCTATTTATAGCCTTCATCTACCAACTCTCTTAGCAAATTATCTCTGAGACAAGGGAGGTTTTTGCTTCTATCTTTCATGTTGGACCATTTACAGCCACGGGCTCTATCTGCCACAAACAGCCTAGAGTCTTGTAGCCTTCACTGGAAAATTCTAGGGAGAGAGAGAGGGTCGAACTTGTCAGGATGAAGAATAATCTAGAGAGAGAGGCGGCGATTGATCCAACACTCCCCTCACCAACTACTCTCTCTTAATTCAGATATAGTAGTCATGCCAATATTGCTTTCAAACTCAACCGAATAATTGCTCCGATCAAGTTTCAGAAAAAAAGGAAGGAATTCACCTTTTTAAGTTATTATTTCTTGTGAATTCTTTGCAATTTCTCTATCGAATCGCAATCCTCGTCCTCAATCGATCGATCGATCGATCGTATTGCATTTCGATACCCGTGTACGTCTCAATTTTGTCTGACGCTCTGCTGTTATTCTGCCCTCAGTCTACAATTTTGCGCCCAAAACCAAAAGGAAGCTTTGATATATTGAGCAGCTTTTTCGAATTTTTTGGACCCGAATCCTGTGGGACCGCCTTGGCTTCATCGACGAGCCCTTTTATCTAGGAGGCTGGGAGTTTCGGTCTGCTTTATTTGCGGTACCGTTCCTTAAGTATTTCGGTTTCTTCTCTTGTGGACCATGGTGAACTGATGTAAATGGACTTTAAAGTATGTCGACTTCGAATTCTGTCTGTGTTTGCCCTATGTATCACATAGCCTGAACTCTGCTTTAATCTAGTTTACAGTGATAAAAGGTAAATCAATCGTCTAAGCAACGTGAGCTCGACTTAAATCTGAGTCCCAAGAGATGAAATCCTCGATTTCAAAGGGTTTAAAAAAGAAACCAAATGCAAATGGAATTAAATCTCATGTCGAATCTATCTAGTACGTAGAACTGTGGTTCTCCTCAAATCTTTTGGAGGTGTTTGATTCTCTACAATATGCCATATGATTTCGTCAGGTCACCAGGAGACAGAATTACAGGAAGTTTAGGGCATGTTTGTTTATGTTCTTTGTTTCTGTTTTTGAACAAAAATTCTGTTTTTTTATTCCTAGGAACAAAAAAAAACGTAAACGCGTTTGTTTGCGTTTTTGTTAAATGTTTTTTTGTTAAAGGGAACAAAAAAACATAAACAAAAAGAAAAAAAAAAAAGTTGTTTTTTGTTTTAACAATTTTTAAGAACAACTTTTCTCTCTCCTCTCTTTTCTTTTCTTTTTTTTTTCTTCTTCTTTTCTTCTTCTTTTTTCTTTGGCCGGTCGCCGGCCTCGGCCATGGCAGGCGACAGGCCGTCGAGGGTTGGCGACCTCCCCGGAGCGTCGCCGGCCCCTGGCGAAGCCGAGCTCGGCTCGACTGGCGGTGGCCCGGCAAGGCCGAGCCTCGCCGGTGGCTGGGCGAGCTCGGCCTCACCGGATCTAGGCGAGCCCGAGCTCGTCCAGCCAAGGCGAGGCCAAGCCTCGCGCTGACCGGCGACACTCGGCCTCGCCTTGGCTAGGCGAGCTCGGGCTCACCCGGATCCGCGCCGCCGAGCTCGCCCGGCCCACCGGCGAGCCTCGCCGTGGCTAGGGCGAGGCCGCCGGCCCTCGTCGGCCGGTCGCCGGCCATGGCCGACGGCCGCGGCGACCGACCACAAGGAAGAAAAAAAGAAAAAAGAAAAAGAAAGAAAAAAAATGAAAAATAAAATAAAAATATTAAAAAATTAAAAGAAACAAAAAAAGAACACAAATTTACCAAACATATTTATGTTCTTTTTTTATTCCAGGAACAAGTTTACCAAACACGTTCTTTTGTTCAAAAATTGTTAGGAACGAAATAGTTTTTTCTATTTCTATTCCCTAGAACAAAAAAAGAACAGAAACGCAAACAAACGCACCCTTAGCTGCTAAAAGCTATTCACACAAGCATTGAGCATCATCCTCTATTTCTACACCATGTCAAACGGTGCTTCTCATTGGGCATGTCTGTAACTTCATAGTAGCAACCTTTTTATTGGATTACTTAATCTCGGCTCTATATTGTGGAAATTCATTCTGAGAAGAGTTCTGGTTTTTGTCTAATGGCGAGTGAATGTTTGAACATGCCTTTCCAAAACAATTCTGCTTACTATCCAACGTTTATTGAATTCATGGATATACCTTCTATATAGTGCTTTGAACTTCATTGATGTGACGGGTCGTGTATCAAGTCTCTCTTTCGTGTGTGCATGAGTTCATGTGTGTCCTCTAATATTGTTCTCTGGTTGGATCTTTTTGAAATCCTTTGTCGAAGTACCTGAAGCAGTTACTTTGCCCTATGAACACGTGACTGTAGTTATTGAGCTCAACAGTTCTTCGCGAAACAGACTTTTTGAATAAACATGAGATAGTGTTTAACGCGATATACTGGAGTGTCGAGTATCAAATTCATGACATTCCTTAAATTTTAGATATTCGAGGTGTCTATGTATGTTCTTGGTCAAACGGAGTAATGGTTAGCAGGGTTTATGGTTTTATAGTTCCCATAAGTGTAGCTGCATTCTACATGCTTTTATTTCTGATAGGTATTCTTGTTTATCTCTGGGAGAATTGATTGATGAGATGACTGATGAGTTTACTATAATTGTTATATCATGCGAGTCTCACGTGAAATGAAAAAAAATCATAGGCAACGATGCATTATGCTTACGGGATGGATCGTGTATTTATTTTCCTTCAACTTTTTCTAAATAGAAGTTACTTCCTTTCCTTTTCGTTGAAATCATGCAGATTATTAAACTTTAAAAGATCATGAAAAGATTTTACACGATTGCAAAGACTGAAAGTCTCATAGATAAATTCTAAAGATTGAGGAGATGCCAAATCAAAGTCAAAACATTGATGAAGAAAAAAAATTGAAAATAACAGCCAATACACATAAATACTCGAAACAAACGTTCGGTGCTCATGGGAGCATCTCAACCGTTGAATCATCTGACATGTACCATCAACGATTAAGCATATGGTAACGAAAGTGATGATGGATCAGGCGTCCCTGACCAGCTCATGTTGGATTAGGCTCAATCGATCCGAAAAGGCAAAACGGACAGATTTGGACGAGCAATTTTATTTTCATGCTTAACCCTTCTACCTTAGCCCCTACTTCGGCCAGTCCAGACTCGATCAATTTTATGTAGTTTGTTTGATAATTTTTTCGATCATTGAAAGCTCGGATAAGGATTTCCAAGCATCACAACCACTAGCACCGTAGAACTCGCGTCTATCTACCTTTTGCTTACTGCTTTTCTGAGACGAACGTAACATGTTTACTTTGATGCAAAACTTGATATCTTTGAGTGCCGACTCATTTAAGCATCTGAGATTATGATACGTTGCCTAGATTAATCTTGCAAACACATTCGCAAACGATGTTTTATGATGGTTAGGTGAAAATATTTTATCAGTTTTACCTTTCTTTAAACCAAGAGGATCTCAGAAAGCCCAATATAGAAGCAAATGATTTGATAAGATGAACAGAAATCCAAGCTTTCTCGGATAACCATTGAGAAAGAAAGAGGGAAGTGTATTCTCGGTTGACGATCCTCACTAGAAGTTAAGATCTCGATATTTAGAGCAAATATCGTTTTAGGGCAATCATACATAAAAGAGAACGCTATTGGCGTTGCGAACACATTTTTAAGCATGAAGTACCATGTCCTATGGGTTTGCCTTCGGTTTAGCAGTTCAAAGGAGTTCGGACGACAGTTACTGATGTATTTAGTGCCCAAGAAAGGTAGTCTATGGGACCTAGCCTTGCCGAGAGAAGGGACAGGAGAGAATTCGAGATGCTAATTTCATCAGCGACCATGAGTTCATTGGACACCTACTGACTAACCGTTCATGCACCCACAGCTGTTGGAAATATGAAGATGCCGATTCTGAGTATCAATCTGAGCATCAGTGATTGACTCGGTTTATTGGTGATTAGCTTGGTAAATTAGGACATAGAATCATTATGTAATCAGTGTATATTTCCTTATTTTTTCTTTCCCATCTTACTTCCTCTCACTAACATTATAAGTGGAGGATCATACATGTACAAGGAATATACAGAAAATACGTAAATCATTTTTCCTCTCCACTCCGCCTCAGTTTCTGTCATGGTATCATAGCATCGGTCCCAAACCTAGCTTCCGCATTCTCAGAATTGCCCTCGTTTCTTTCTTGAGTTATTGTTGTTGCGATTCTTCAATCTGCAAAACAAACCAAAAAGCCGAGTTGGAATTCAATCTTCTGTACCATGGCAAGAAAAGGGAATACTCAGGATTCAACTTTGGAGGAAATGCCTCAAGATCAAACCTCAGCTTCATCGATTCAGATGACTCCGAATGAACAGGAGGATGCATTCACCCAAAAACCAGAGGATCCTACGAGCACCATTGCTTTTCCTCTTGGTCCCGTTTTTCCTTCTGCTCCTGGTCCGATGCAGTGGCCTGCGTTTCCATGGTACCCTGTTCAAGGCCAATGGGGCGCAGGTCCAGGACAGGGGTGGGCTCAACATGGTTTGTATGCGCGAGATCCGAGCTCCACAAAAATGAAACCGACCCAAGTCAGGAACTGGATCGTAGGGATCCGAACCAAGAAAACGGGTCTATGGGTCAAGGACCAAATCCCTACCCGTTTTTTGGACCCGGTTATGTACCGTACCTGTTTCCCACCAGCAGCAGCAGTCGACTTGAAGCCAGCGACCCTCTCTTCACTTCACCGACGGATGGACTAGACCTGAAACTCATCCGGCTTCAACTCACCAGCCCCGACAACTACAGCACCTAGGCGCGCGATTTCCATCGAGCCCTCATCACCAAAGGCAAAGAGGGTTTTCTCAACAGATCCGTGCCCTGCCCAACAGATGAACGGCTTCAACGGCATTGGCGACGATGTAATCAATTGGTACGCACCTGGATCGGAAATTGCCTTGCGCCAGATGTTGCAGCAGGGCTTCCTCCAACAGAGGACTCGAGAGCCTACTGGGAAAGCATTCGTGAGATACACGGACGGCTCGATCAGGTGAAGCTATTCACCATAACTCAGGCTCTCTCCGAATTGAAGCAAGGGAACCTCACGGTTACCACTTGCTTCAATCGGCTCTCGGCTCTTTGGAACGAACTCGAGGCGGCCGAGGAACGACTGGAGGGACCCGAAACAACACTTTGTCAGTATCGGACCATAAAGGAAAGGGAGAAGGTGACGCGGTTCTTACTGAGCTTGAATGAGACGTACGCTACCTTTAGGTCACAGATCTTGACAATGGAGCCAACGCCTTCGCTCGGACGAATTTATCAGCTAGCCGTTCAAGAAGAAAGCCAGAAATTGGCGACCACCGAGCACGCGCGAGCCACTGATGGAGTCGCCCTTGCTGCTGCGTTCGCCGGAGACTCCATCTTACTCGACTCGAAGCACATCGGCGATGGAGGAAACAACAACTTCGGGAGTTCCGGAGGACTTGCGGCTACAGCGCAAGAAAAATAAGTGGGAACCCTAGAAGCTCACGAATGGACGGTCAGGATCAAAGGAAGGGATCCAACGGCTCATATCCAACTGCCAACCTTTTTGGATCCAATGGTGGCCAACAAAGAAGATCCGACGGTGGATATTCTTCTTTCGGTGCGCCAGAATCCGACGGCCGTAGCTTGGCCACGTCAGCTCAAATGTCTGTGGGATCCAACGGACCACAACATGCCACGTCATCACACAGATCAGGTGGGCAAATTTCAAAAAATAAAGGAAAATTCTGTGAATATTGCAGACGCCCACACCATACTATAGAAACCTGCTGGAAATTGCATGGCAAGCCGGGTGATAAAGAAAAAAAAGAGTTTTCTGCTTATCAGGTGTCGGCACTCAGGACTGATGGGGCACACCAACCAATTACCCAAGATCAATACTAGAATATCATGAGGGCTCTGGATCGTTTAAACACAAGTGACAAGAGCGCAGGCTTTTCAAGTACTATTCTTGGTAAAACGAACTCAATATCAACTGATGCATGGATTATAGATTCGGGTGCAAGTGATCATATAATATGCAATGAGAAATTATTTTCCCATGCTCAGAAAAGTCCATATTTATATATTGTTCGATTTCCGAATGGCAATGTTACTCGTGTCACTAAGGTTGGAACTATTCACCTTAGCTCCAATATTGTCTTGAAAAATGTCCTCCATATTCCAGAGTTTGAGTTCAACCTAATATCCGTCTCAAAAGCTTGTGAAGACAATTCTTGTGGTGTCATATTCAATTCTGACAATTGTTTCTTTCAGGACCTTTGACTGGCAAACCGATGGGCTTGGGTAGTTTTGCACAAGGACTCTACTTTTGGATTAGTTCTTCTGAAGTTTTTGATAAAAGCACTTCTTGTAATGCTAATACCAATAATAAAAATCTTATTTTCCATCAGCGCTTGGGTCATAGTGCACGTTTCCCTAATCCGAAATGTCCCATCTGTCCCCTAGCTAAACAATCTCGAACACAATTTCCCACTAGCACATCTCAAGCTAGCATTGCTTTCTCTTTACTACATATTGATATTTGGGGACCCTATCACACACCACATCGTGATGGGTCACGATTCTTTCTTACCATTGTTGATGATTATAGTCGTGCGACTTGGGTTTTCCTCATGCAGTCAAAGAGCCAAACTTTCCCAACTCTATCGAAGTTTCTCACTCTTATTGAAAATCAATTCAAAAAAACTGTTCAAAAAATTCGTATGGACAATGGACGCGAGTTCTATACTAGAGAGTGTGAATCTTTTCTATCATCTAAGGGAATAATCCATGAAAGCTCTTGCACATATACTCCTCAGCGGAATGGGATAGTTGAGCGTAAACATCGGCACCTCCTAGAGGTTGCTCATGCTCTTAAATCCCAGGCTTCGATTCCTGAAGATTTTTGGGGAGACTGTGTTGTTACGGTAGCCTATTTGATTAATCGAATGCCGACACGGATTCTTGATGGACGAACACCTTTTCAATTGCTTTATGAAAAGGAAGCAAGAATTGATCACCTCAGAGTATTTGGATGCTTGTGTTATGCCACAACAGTAGGGCCTCAGAATAAAATGGACCCTCATGCTATTCCTTGTATTTTTATGGGATATCCCTCCTTGCAAAAGGGCTATAGAGTCATGGAGATCTCTACAGGGCACTTCTTCGTGAGCAGGGATGTGGTTTTTCATGAAGACATATTTCCATTTCGGGAAAGTACCTCCTCATCCTCTATCTCAGCTTCCAATCATCGCCCATTTTTATCAGAAGAAGATTTATGTATGGAACCTCCATATGTAATCATTGCACCAGAACAACCTGCACCGGAAACAACAAATCTAGATCATCATGGAGTTGAATTACCTGTTCTTTCAGATGAGGAAAATCAGCCACCCGATTCTCCGGTCACTTCTTCACAACAGGAGTTACAATGTTCTTCACAAGACTCCTTACCTACCATTACTAAAGAAGGGAGAGTGGGGGAGCCTCGGCATTCTGGTCAACATACACGACCACCTACCTGGACAAAGGATTACATATGCCCTACGACAAATTCTCCAGGTACACAATAGCCGGTATCTTCATATGTTTCTTTTAGTCAGCTGTCACCAGAACATATATGCTGCATTAGTCGGATTTTTGAAGAACAGGAGCCGTCTTCCTATCATGAAGCGGCATGCGATCCCAAATGGCAAGATGCAATGGAAGCTGAGCTTAAAGCACTGACTGAAAACCACACGTGGGACATTGTTCCTTTACCTCCACATCGAAGACCAATTGGCTGCAAATGGGTTTACAAGATAAAGTTCAAGGCAGATGGTTCCATCGAAAGATACAAGGCTCGGTTAGTTGCGAAAGCTTTTACGCAACGGGAAGGTTTCGATTTGTGGCACCCCGAAACGCCTAAGGTCGCCACAGGTGCCTATCTGCATACCTAATGAACGCTAGTTACATCTCTTAGTAGAAGCATAGCAGTTCATAGGCTTCTCTTTTTTTTTTTTTTTTTTTTTTTTGAAAACGGTCCCAGCGCAACTTATTAGCGGAAACATCATTGAATATCACCATCTCTCCCTCCAACAATCATGATACAATGCACACCACTAAGCGTCATAGGAAAATAAAGCCGAGCCACTCTTTATTTATATATTTTTCAAGATGGATTTCACGGGTTGGTACAACCAAAAGGAAAACCAAGACTCTTGGCTAGACTTGGCCACAACTCAAAAAGAGACAACTCGACCCTCTATGTCGATCATGTATAATCCTCCATTTACAAGTGTCGGCTATGTTCAAAAAGTGTCAGCTCTCCACTCCTCACGCGGGCCATCACATCCACCCCAGTGCATCAGGCGGTGGCGGCGGCAACATCCCCCGCATCACTCCGTCACGGCGGACGTGGTCCGACAAGAACTCCTGGACGACCGGGCCCCCAGCCCAGGCCCACATCATACATCACCAAGACACGAACCCGCACAAACGTCGACCGGGGATGGTAACGCAGTCCATCTCCGAACACTCGACCTCCACGTCGATGGAAGGCCATAAAAAGTACCACGCATGACCGGAGAGAGCGGCATCTTTCTAATCTGAAATGTTGGTCCCCGAAGGGGTGAGTACAGCCACTCGGCAGTAAAAGATCCAATAAACCACTCAATACATCACATAATACAATCATAACAATCATAGCATAGTATATGTCATTCATGCATCCAAGCATAACTTACCTTACGGCCATGCATATGTCATCATATCATATGTACATACATCTTTATGTACTCATCACCGTCATGTCATACATATACCATGCCATAGGTGCACACACAACCATGCACTCATCATCATCATATCATACATGTATCATCATGTCATAGGTGCACAAACACAATCATGCACTCATCATCATCATATCATATAGCCATGCATATGTCACCATATCATATGTGCATGATTCAATTTCCACTTTTATCTTTCAATTTGATCACCACATCTTTCTTTCCCGGGACCAGTAATTGCATCCCACACTTTATCACTCGCACCCCAACCTGGCATCGCGAGAAACCTCCGGCACACACCACCGGGCATCCGGCACCCCCACATTCCGAGCATCTCGCATCCCAACTGGCATCACGAGGCATTCCCCGGGCACAAACCTCCGAGGCTTCCGGCATCCAACCATTCCGGGCATCTCGAAACTCCCGAGGACATCCGAGCATGTATCACAATACAATCGGGCATCCGGCACCCCCCATCCCGGGCATCCTGACACTCCTAGGGCATTATCCACCCACCTCCAACAGTCTCCTCATTCATCATGATTTATATTCACCAAGTTATGTCTCACAAGTAACATGGCACATGAGGTAATAGCAACAAAGCCTAATTCAACATTTGATTCTATATGCCATGCCAAATATCATCACATGTGCAGCAGAATTTGATCACTTAAATCAATACAATTCATGGGGCTCATACAAAACAGAATAGTCATGCGCTACAGCCTTTGAAATTCGCACAATCCAACTTGCACAGTTTTAGAAAACATTTTAATTAAATACCCAAATGACCTTCAAAAATTATGAAATTCGAGCATGTGATAGTCAAGACATAAAGGCAGATATTTCATGAAGAACACTACACCAAGAGATCCCCATATAGTTCAATACAGATCACGCATCGTAGCACTACTAATTCTGTCCATTCCACTTGCACAGTTTTTGAAACATTTTTGGTTAAATAGTCGAATGAACTTCAAAAATCACGAAATTTGAATATGTGGTAGAAAAGACATAAACAAAGATATTTCATGCAGAACACTTTTCCAAATATACCAGGTTACACGGTTTTAAAAGCATTTTCGATTAAATACTCTAATGACCTTCAAAAATTATGAAATTTAAATATGTGGTAGTCAAGACCCTGAAGTAGATTTTTTATGAAGACATCGAAGTCAGATTCGTCCTAGATAATTAATTATGGACGGTTGAAGTTCCTGTTCCTAGTACCGAACATTCCAGGTTTAGCCGTCTCCAAAAATCACGATTTTACCTACTTATCTTCCATCGTTTCCTCTGAATTTTTGATATGTTTTGTCTCAAGAGGTCTACTACAACTTTCATTAAGAGATCAAGGTGAGATTTTCAACGGAAAGTCACTTTATAGTCCACGAAGTCACTGGAGCTCAGTACAACATTTCCAGATCTAACGTCTTGAAAAGAAAAATCGTTTCACTAGGCTATACTTGTTCGTTTTACCTCAAATTTGAGTATGTTAGTCTTCAAGACGTTCTATAAAACTTTCGTGAAGAAGTCAAAGTGAAATTCTTAGTAAAAAGTTACATGCAACACACAAAATCACCAAGAGGTCGACAAAACAGCTTCAGATCTAACATTTTCGTAGAGGGAGGGTTTCACCCCTCAAAACTCAACCATTTTGTCTTAAATTTTATTATGTTATACTTTAAGACGTTATCTACAACTTTCATAAAGAAGTCGAAGCCAAAATCCGACTCAAACATCACATGCAAGCCACTACAACATTCTGGGTCAGGCTGTTTACTCGTGAACAGTTTACACTTTCAAAACAACACTCTTAAAACTTCGGTTTTTTTCACACCCTAGACATCCAAAATTCATCACCATTCAATAACACATTCTAGACACAACATGCAAGAGCAGATAAAAGGATCTAACTTGCCTCCAAACCGAGCAAGCACGAGCACACGGCGGCTGGACACGGCAACGACGAGCGACGGACGAGCGGCTTCTTCCTCGCGCGGCCTCTTCCTCCTCTCTCTCGGTTCCTCACTCTCTCGACAGCTTTCTCTCTCTCCCTCTCTCAAAACCGGTCACTCCCTCTCTCTCTATTTCCTTTTATTCAATCATTTGTAATGATTAGGAGCTGCCCAAGGTGGCCAATGGGTGTAACTCCCCTTTTGCCACTTGGCAAACCCCATGCACATGATGGGCTTGGAGATGGGCCGGCTTCTCCCCTCCTTGTGGTCGACGGCAGCCCTTCATGGGCTTCATGGGCCGGCCAACTTGGCCCATCTTAGGCCCATCCCTCTTGGGCCTAAGACCCAAGTTTAGTTAGATCCAATTTTAACCCATTTTTAAAACTAATTAAATCTCTATTTAATTAAAGCACTAAATTGCAATTTAAGATAACTATATATTGGAAATTATAAATCCATAAGTTCCCATTCATCATACATATGGCCAAAGATAAAACTTCCTTTCCAAAATTCATCCATTAAAGACTTGGCCATACATCTCATCGCAAATCATGGATTAGAAGGCTACAAATTACAATATCGGTACTTCCATCGCCTATCCATGGTCCATGGCATATTCAGGGATTTTTATGAAATTCTAAGATGCCACACGATTACCATGAAACCTTTTCCCCTGTAGCTAAGGAAGTTACTGTTCGTTCTTTTTTTTATCCATTGCAGCTCTTCATAATTGGCAACTACATCAGATGGATGTTCATAATGCCTTCCTACATGGGGACTTAGATGAAGAGATTTACATGGAACTTCCACCAGGTTTACGCAGACAGGGGGAGTCTCGTGTGTGTCGTCTACGTAAATCCTTGTATGGACTTAAACAGGCTTCTAGACAGTGGTATGCCAAATTCACTACTGCATTAATCGGCGCAGGATTCCAGCACTCCAAGCACGACTATGCCTTGTTTACTTGGACTGAAGGTACTTCATCAATTTATTTGTTGATATATGTTGATGACATTCTTATCATGGGAAACAATGAGTTGGCTATTACAAGGTTCAAAAAATATTTGCATTCCCCCCCCCCCCCCCCAAAATATTTCCTAGGTATTGAAATAGCTCGCTCCGATAAGGGAATTAGCCTTAGTCAACGAAAGTTCATTTTGGAGATAGTTTCAGAAGCAAGATTATCAGGATGCAAACTGGCTGCCATACCGATTGAACAAAATGCGAAGCTAACGACGCATGAATATGATATGAGCTTGCCCTCATCCACAGTTGATCCATTGCTGGAGGATCCATAGGGATATCAACGTCTTGTTGAAAAACTAATCTACCTCACCATGACAAGACCCGATATTTACTATGCAGTACAGATACTCAGTCAGTTCATGCACAAGCCGAAACAATCTCATATGAATGCCGCATTAAAGGTTGTGAAGTACCTAAAGAAATGTCCGAGACTTGGTATTTTCTTATCTCGTGATTGCAATATGAAGATAAAAGCTTTTTGCGATACAGATTATGCCACTTCTCCAATGACGAGGAGATCAATTACTGGTTTTTGTATTAAACTAGGGAAGTCACTCATCTCATGGAAGACAAAGAAGCAGTCGACCGTGTCACTGTCGTCAGCCGAATCGGAATACTGAGCCATGGCAAAGACTGTTTGTGAGATAGTGTGGATACGTGGGTTACTCTTCGACCTTGGAGTACGGATCGAGGGACCTAGTGAACTATTTTGTGACAATGATGCTGCACTCAAATTAGCGGCAAATCCAGTTTTTCATGAGAGGACTAAACATATAGAAGTTGATTGTCATTTCACTCGAGACAAGATTCGAGAAGGGATTATCACAGCAAGAGGAATTGGAACTAAAGAGCAGCCTGCAGATATCTTTACCAAGCCATTATGTCAAAGACAGCATACATACCTTTTAAGCAAGCTAGGTGTCCTTGACATATACCGGCCACCAGCTTGAGGGGGAGTGTTGGAAATATGAAGATACCGATTCCGAGTATCAATCCGAGCATCAGTGATTGACTTGGTTTATTGGTGATTAGCTTGGTAAATTAGGACATAGGATCATTATGTAATCAGTGTATATTTCCTTATTTTTTTCTTTCCCATCTTACTTCCTCTCACTAACATTATAAGTGGAGGATCATACATTTACAAGGAATATACAGAAAATACGTAAATCATTTTTCCTCTCCACTCCGCCTCAGTTTCTGTCAACAGCCTCCAATTCAGACCAAAAGAAACAAATCAGATAACTAAGCTAATCACCACAGCCATCACTCAAACAGACAAGGTCAGAGAACAGAGACCTTCGTAGCAGCCGACAAGTTGAGTCAGTCAGCACTCAGACTTGAAATTCACCAAACGCATGGTGCATGGATGCGGTTTTCCGTTATCAAAATCAAGATACTCGAGTGGACATACCGCACAATAATACCATTCAAGTGAAATGTTTTCCCGCGTCTAAGTAATATCAACTAAAGAGGATGACATACAAAGATTTATTGACCAACTTTCTGGAAAATGTGAGCCAGTTAGTGTTCCCATAGTACATGAAATGAAGATACGAAACTCCGGTCCAGACAATTGAGAGAGAGAATAAGTTTCCTTGGCAGTGAATAAACTCACTGTGCAGCTTAGCAAGAAATAGAAATGCAAAAGACCCAGAAGCCAGATCCGCACATCAATCCAAATTTTGGGTAGTTCTTCTTGTTATTCCGACATTAAACACCATCAAAGGGATTTACCTACGGAGAAAAACGGACCAAAACAAGTGCCGATAAGAAATCAGTAGTAACTTCACGATCACAGCAAAAATATACAACCATGTACCTACAAGTAAGACCATAAGAATAAATGTCCAAATAGCAGATTCAAATTGCCCCTTGAGCTCAGCAATATGTCATATTTAAGCCCCTCTGCCTCACCATTTGCCAAATGCTGGCAATGAATATTGAAATATAAGCAATGAGTATCCCCTATCTGAATATTTGACCTGGCAACTATACTAAAGCAACATTTAGTCCTTCAGTACCCCACATTTCTCATCTTTCTGGTTTAAATTTACAGTTACTTGACCCATCCATCATCATCTCACCAGCCACTCTTGAATCTAACAGAGTCTAGTTAATGAAAGAAAGAAAACGGAAAAAAGAGAGAGCACGTGAGTTCGTAAACACGTGAGCCATAATTGCTTTCCATTTATTTATGGGGTAGCACAAGAAATAAAATGAGAAGAGATTGGAGTAGAAACCTGAGCATAGATGGGGCAGCAGCCTCCAGCAACTCTCTCCCGGCACAATCCTAATCCTTCTCTCGAGTGCTGGACTAAAATGCCAAATGAGACCCTGGACAGGCCAAGCTGCCGCATCACCTAAAAAGCACATATTGTATGCCCTTCAATCCGCTTGGTCACCTCCTGCAGCATATCAATCTCCTCCAACTTTGCATTCCCAACTTTTAACCTTTCTATAATCATCCAGAGCCATCCTGTGCCTTCCCTGCAGGGTGTGCGCTGCCCACAGCTCTCATGCTTATAGAAATAAGAAAGCCTCCCGATTGCATCAACAACATGGGTGGATTTATTCATAACTACAACAGCTGATGTTCCTAGACCAGACTGGACAGCCTTAGGAGCATCATAGTCCAGCAGCACATCATCACGTTCATTGGGAGAAGCGGTACAGATGAACCACCAGATATTACTGCAAGTAACTGCCCCATCCACAACTAACGCCGCTGCCGGGTCTTTCGATCAGCTCCTTCAATGGTATACTCATTTCCTTCTCAACTGTGCAAGGCTTGTTTACATGATCCGACACACAAAACAATTTTGTCACTGAATCGTTTTTCCTTCCAAAGCTGGCAAACCAATCTGGACCACGTCTGGGGATCGTAGGAGAAAGAGCCACAGTTTCAACATTGGTAACAGTGGTAGGACAGCCATATAAGCCGGCATTAGCTGGGAAAGGTGGCTTGGACCTTGGCTTTCCTTGTTTCTCTTCAAGACTTTCCAATAGTGCATTCTCTTCACCACAAATACAAGCTTCAGCACCATAACGGATGTGGACGTCAAAATCGTGGCCGGATCCACATGCACTCCGTCCCAAAAGTCCAGCTTCATAAGCCTCTTTTCTGGGCCGTCCAAGAGTTTTACGTTCACTTACGTATCCACCCCTAATATAAATATAGGCAGCAGTTGCCCTCATTCCCACACCAGCAATTAAGCATCCTTCGAGAAGCTTGTGGGGATCGTGACGCATAATTTCCCTATATTCACATGTTCCCGTTTCACTTTCATTAGCGTTGACCAGAAGATAGGAAGGACAGCCAACTGATACTTTTGGCATGAAAGACAGGCCAGACGAAAAACCAGCAGCACCATGCAACCAATATTTTCTCAAAGTGAAGGGATAGTCCCCCCTACCATTGCCTCGGAAAATATACTGGGCAGGCTGACATTTCATGTTAGCGAAAGACTGCTCCACTACTCTTTGAGTGCCACTTATCCGATGGGCCCCACTTGTCAGGAGATTTCAAACCCATCTTTTTCTCTCCACCCTCCGTTACTCTCTCTCCGTTATCTCTTTTGGTCTCTCTCTCTCAAGAGTATTGGGAACTGAGAAGTGGAGCGAAGAAGAAACCGCTATCACACAAGGAAAAGCAAGCAAAGAAATCAACAATAAAACAACCAATGTTTTCATCAATTCACATCAGTGAAAGAAAGACAGAAAATCAAGTTCAAATGTCAAACGCGAGGTCCAATAAGATGTCGATTCAAATGTAAGGCTCATTAGCTCACATAATTAAATAAAGAAGAAAAATCGTATTAAAATGTTGATTCAAACGTTAGGCCCATTAGGTGAAATGGAGATAAAAATGTAAGGCTTCAAATAGAGCTAAGATATGAGGAAACTTTGAATTCAAAGTGAGACACGGCCACCAAAGAGTGGGCCGGCCGTTCGCTGATTTAGAGTTTCGGGCCTACCACATATATTCTCCGTTTTCCGACCAAAAAATGATATATATATTCTCCGTTTTGTCGTGAAGCTTCACTTGTCCACTCAGCATGCCGTCCCATCTAATCCACGACAGTTGATTGGCTCTGCAACATTGAGCAATGTAAGGAACAAGTCAAAGAAGTCACCAATACGATAACTGATTTGACTTTGTGCAGAGTCCATTCAGCCAAAAGAAGAACTCTTATAAATTGCAATGATGAAGGTGGAGCTCACATTCATCAATGATTAGCGGAGCTCTGACCTTTCGTAAGTACTTAAATGGAAAATGAGATCACTTTTGGGGTATAGAGGAGACTCCCTTTAGTGAGCGCAAGGCATTATACTCCCTTTGGTCTTCTATGCTTTCTTTCATCAGCCAAACAGAAGGGACTCTCTCTGGCAGAACGAAAGGGAGTCCTGAGAAATGCCGTGGATATTGGGTCTAATCATAGAATTGAAATATCCCAAGCACGTGAGCGATTATAATTATATGATCCTCCGATATATTAGTAAATTGGTAATGGTTGCTCTCCCTGTAGATATAAGTTTCGACATTCAAATCGATCAATATAAATCTTTCATGCCCTTTATTGTTTCTCATTTTATTTCTTCTTTGAATTTCTCTTTCTCTTGATTTAATTATAAAGTTTCAATCAGTTTTTGCAATGTTATTTTTACAACATGTCGAGTTGCTAATTAAAAAGTTAAACAAAAGGTTAGTGAAAGCATGCTATTTTTACAACACGTTGAGTTGCCAATTAAAAAGTTAAACAGAAGGTTAGTGAAAAGCATGCTTTCTAGTGGGAAAGATTGAGCGTCATAGACCCGGAAGAACTAATCTCTAACTTTATAGTCATGTAGAGATATTGCTATCAAGTTCGGCTTTACAGTCGTAGTAGTTGACGACTTTGCATTAAGTGAAAGTGACTGGGCAAAAGTTCGAGTTCTTGCCCGGATTGGTCGCTCCTACTAGGTTTAGGACAGCATCTAATGCTTTATGATCTTAAAATACCATGTCGAAGGATCTGGGCAAACTAACAGATTGGAAATAAGAGAAGGGAAATATGGAACCACGCTGTTATGCTTCTTTCGATATATTTTCGGAAGATATGGAAATATGGTGATGGTTCCCTTTAATCTAATCCTTCGAATGGATAACCTCCTTAATGAATCCGTCAAAGTCATTGTACGATGACCCTCCACAACCAGTGGCTTCCGCAGCTCTCTCCTTCCACTTCTTAGCATTTTCCCTCATCTTCTTACCGCCGACCCCTTCCATCACTTCCCGAACAAGAGCTTCTATTTCCTCACGCCTCACATCCTGGTTCACTTCCATGCCAATCCCCCATTCAGTACATGCGTACCGACAGTTTGTCTGTTGCTCGGCGAAGAATGGCCAGCAAATGAGAGGAACACCTCCGCAGATACCTTCCAAGGTAGAATTCCACCCGCAGTGCGTTAGGAAAGCGCCGACTGATCCGTGATTCAGGACTTGATCCTGTGGACACCAACTCGTCAAGATCCCTCTGTCTTTCACTTCCTCCAGGAACTCCGATGGTAGGATTGCAGAATCACCCTTCACAACATCAGGTCTAATCACCCAGAAAAATGGGTGCTTGCTATTTGCAAGCCCCCAAGCAAACTCTTTCAGGTGTTCCTCAGTCATGACAGTGATACTTCCATAGTTCACATACACAACCGACTCGGCTTCTCTCTGATCAAGCCATTCGAGGCAGCTGTAGTCTTCCTTCCACAGACTGGACCTGAAAGACTTGACTGAGCTCGAGGGAATATCCTGGATGAGCAATGAAAGGGGGCCGGTACAGTAAATTCGAGGGGAAATGTCTGCTATTTTCTCCAGTACTTCGTGCTCGAGCTCATTGAAGGTGTTGAACAAGATAGCGGATGATTTCAGGCAGTGCTGGGCTTCTTCTCCTTCGAAGTTGAACATGATGTCATTCAGGTCTGTGATCCGCATGAAGCTTGGGATGTCCCGGAGTCGGATGTTTCTCATGCCGGGGATCCAGTCAACAGGATCATCGAGCGTCCCATTGTTCAGGAAGTCTTCATCTGTTCCATATAATATGTAGTGAGGAGCCAATCCAGAACTTTAACAAGAGAAAGAGATGAATGGAAATGAATATATAGAAAATGAATCTAGTGAATCTATCTGAGAGAAGCAAATGAATATATAGCAAAAGTAAGTACCTTTGAATGGAACGATCCCTCTCTTAACAAGCTCTCTGTACTGCAAATAACCCATGAACCCACAAGCCGAGGCAGTCCAGAACCGCACCTCTTGGACTCCAAGCTCTCTCGCAGCTTTACTGGCGAAGCCCGTTATCCCATCTGATATCACACAAGTCACAGGCGGAGAAACCCCGTCACTCTTGATCCTGCCAAGCAATTTCTTGAAAGGGCCCAAGCAGTTCTTCTGGGTCGAGTCGCAGAGGACTGGGACGTCCTGCGTCGCGTCGCGGTCTGACGGCGGGAGGCCGTCTGGGATCATCTCAAAGCGGAAGTTTTCGAGGTCTCGGAGCGAGTCGGATCCCTTAGACCGGAGGAGGCGGCGGTGGTTGAACTCGGTGTTGACGAACGTGATGAAGACGCCGTGAGCGTGGAGGAGCTTTGCGAGCTGCATCATGGGGTTGATGTGGCCTTGGGCCGGGAAGGGGACGCACACGGCGTGTGCAAGTGCACGGGAGTTTCTTGATTCTGGGGGCGACGAACCCATCACCTGTGTCTCTCTAGAGCAAGATCAAGAAGTGTGTACTGAGTGATGGAACTTCAAATTGATCTGAAGTCTGCCAAATCTTATTCAATTTCGGTCGGTCTTTTCAGATCTATACCAGATGCGGGAACGAGAGGTCATGCAAGTCGCGTTAGCGGGGGAGACGCACATGTGTGAAATTTCAGCATCCTGCAAGTATGTTTATATAAGATAACTTCCCGTGATTGGTGCATCTCACTTTTTTACATCAGTTGCAGAATCCTAGGGATATTTTGGTGTCTTGTATTCGGCTTATCCTAGATTCTTGGAAGAAGACGAGCAAGGTGGTCAGGTGACTCGATTGCCTCGAACACGTCCCGCTGAACCTTGTAAAGGTCATTCAATTTATTATACATGACCAATATCAGTTTCCTTGCCGATGAGGGAATAAGTGGATAGCATTCATTGTTTCCTATGGTTTCTTGCTTCGGTTGTTAAGATTCACCACATAATCACAAAGAAAATAAGTAAAAACGAAAGAGAAAGTTTAAGACGTAAAGTTTTATCCCGATTCATCATAAAATCAAGGCTACATCCAGTTGAAAATTCCACCATAATTAGTATTCTGCACCCATGCCACCCTGTCGATGGAGAGTACGAACCACATCCTAATACATATTAGAAAATGTTGGATCTATGAAGTATCTCAATCATATTCTAGAGGTGTGCTCAAAACTTGGGCATGGAGTTGAAAATCGAAATTGCATGCACTTGATGAAGTGAAAATCGAGCTTCGTGACTGCGTTTCCTAGTATACACACACGCCGCTCTTTGATCCACCCATGCCCGCGATATTTCATGTAATTACTTTGTCTAGTAGTTAAGCACGAGAAGATATTTTTAGTTAATCTCTTGAAAATGTGAAAAATCGTAGTTTAAACGTGTCTATGATAAGAGCCACTTGCTACGAAATTATTATTCACGCTCAGATCTCACAATCACTATGATCGGATGTATCCAAAACATCTCCATGCAATTTCTCGTGCAAACGGACAAAATACTGCCGGGCAATGGTCCTAGTTGCGTCTGACACAACCAGGTCCATACATTAAGAATCCAGCAGTTCTATGGAGTCCAATGAACTTCACTTTGTTTTCTGGCTGTACTTAAAACGCATCGAGCTGGTCGAATGATGTTTGGCGATGTGGTTCGAAATCCGTCGTCGGAGAACCTGATCGTAGAGACGAGTCAAAAGGGCAAACGGTCACGTCTTTACGTAGCTTTCATGATCACGTTGTACCGGGACCGTTCGGATGCATCGAGGAGGAGATGCGATCAGGGGCGAGGGATTTGAGTTAGAAGGGGAAGGAAAAGATCTAGGAAGACGTCGAGGGAGAGAGAGAGAGGACGAGGAAAGATGTAAACTATTCGAAACGGTCTAATCCGAATTGAGCACGAAAACTATGACCAGCTGCTGCTATTGTTGTCATGTGGTTTGTAAATCATGGACGTTTGTACCAATTTACAAACTTTTATTTGTATAATTCACTTGCGTTTTGAATTTATGCTCTTATAAAGAAATTTACAAATTTAAATTAGAACGGCTTACCAAATTTTATCATATTAAATTAACCAGTAGTTTTGGGCTACCAATTTAACTTACTTACCGAATTTTGGTTTTTGTTTTCTCAACTTAGCAATTTTTTTTTTTTTTATAGCAAGTTACCAATTTCTATTCAACTGGGGTAACAATTTCTTATTTACTAACTCTTTTTAGCGATTGCAATCTAATTTAGCGTGAATCACCAAATTTTCTTATGTTGCTTGCTAGTATTGGGTCAACTCCCATTGAGTTACTCACGGATACTCTGATTTACCATTTACAAACTTTTATTTACATTTCTCAACAACACCTTGATTTACCAACTCTTTAAAAAAAATAATTAACTTTATTTTCTTTTGATAAACAACTTTGGTATCTTTTACAACTTTTGTTTACTTTATTAACTATGTCTTAAATTTATTGACACCTATATGAAACTACTAACTTCAAGTTAACTGATTTGTCAACTTTTCTTCGATTAAGCTATAAACTAATTTGGGATTACTCTCACTTCAGTTATTCATTAAAGTATATTTGGTTTATTTAATTTACTAACTTTGGTAGCCACTATCTTGGATCCAAAGTTCAAGTTGGAGGAGCTTGAAACTCTTCTTGTTTCATATTACAAACATTTGGGACTTGGTTAGGAGTTCCAAGTGGAACGCAAATTGGCAATAACAATGAGATGGCTCTCAAATATGTGCGTGGCATATGCCGGTTGATATTATACGACAAGTTCTATCTCATGGACAAACAACGAGGCCTCTTTGAGTAATGCCCACAAACCTATTTCTTTGTCATATAAGTAGGAAAACACCCCACTGCCCACTAAGTCTTCGTCTTCATTGTTTACCAATGAGCTGGAGTGGTACTTGGAATAGAGTACTCCAAGCATATCGATAATAACCTCGAAGACCTGAAATGGTGGAAGAGGTGAGCTACCACTTTTCGGATTGTTTCTATTATGACTTGTGACTCACTCATTCTACCGGCGTACACGGCACCTTCAAAATCTATGTTCACTACAAGCCCACTTTTGGAAGTCAAATAGATCCAACTTGTTTGCGTAAAATTTAGAAATGGTTACTGTAGGGGGTAATTAGTTTTTACAAGAATTAACTCCGGAGGAAAATAACCAACATGGACACGAGAACAACAATGATACTATATTATTTGAATCATGGTGAGGGACATTTGAGTGGAGCCATTAATTAGAGCACCACTAAGTGTAATTTTTTTTTTCAAATTAGTTGAAAATGTGTCATAATTGGGTTTAATAGAATGTGTGTTTTTATTAATTTCCCTCAATTAATCTCTCATTATTTCTAATATTTGAACAAAAAATTGTTTTTTATTGATTTTTTTTTTTAAACTAGGCGCAGACCATTGCCCATGTGCTCCTACCAAAAAAAAAAACATTGCCCATGTGGTGTCGTCCCTAGCATGCCCTAATGCCCAATCTTAACCATGCTTCGTCAGGTGACAAGGCCCAAATACTATATCGGCTGTGGTTAAAGCCTAATAAATCACATCGACCGTGATTAAACCCCAACTCAGAATCATCAGTAAACATATATCATATATCAATATGTAGTTCGACAATGAGCGCTAATTCAATATCTATACATCATAATCCAACATGCCAATATGCTATATATTAGAAATAATTCGCCATCTAAACAATTTCGATGAATGTTCAAAATAACAGTCCACTTGGAAATCCATTCAACGCTTGATCCAATTTTATAGAATAAGATGCCATAAGGTAATTTGATTTTTCCCTTAATTCTGAAAGTGCAGGGGCTAAGGAAAAATATTATTGGCCTGTTTGGATTATCTAGCGTTTAAACAAGGTAAGTCTATGACCAAAAGGAAAAAGGGAAGTCACTCCTACCATTTCTGTGTTTTCATGAAAGAACTGCATTGCGTGGTTTATCGAAAGGAAACCCTACGTTATGCAATTTTACCATTTCTGCGTTTTCAGTAAAAACTGCAATACTTGGTTTATTGGAAGGAAACCCTATGTCATGCACTTTTCAACTGGTCTGAAGAATACTCATGCATTTAATGAAGTTTTTCAATATAACTTAGAAAGACGGACAGGAATCATTTGACTATTTCGGGGATTAGAAAATCAAGTTCATCCCCTTGTTGCTCCGCCTCTAAAGAAAAGTCCCTAGATTATTACTGCCCCCCGTTTTTCTTTCCCTTCCCTCAATCCGAACACATATTAGACGTGAATCAATTTTATTATTTCATTAAAGACTGTTGACCTTGAAGATACCTATTTTTTTTAACTGAGTTTCCACTTTGATTTTGATCAAAAGTTAACCCCTGCTAAGATTATGATCGATCGCTATAATTGAGTTGTGCATTGCAAGAACTTTCCAACATCGCCAAGTTTGCCCAAATTGGATGACCAGATTGCTGGATATATCAGCGCAAGGAAATGCTTGATCCTTTGGATGCTCACATGTTAAATTTCTCCAGTAGTGTTCCTAAAAGAAGTGATCTGCAACTTCCATTCAAAGTTAGCTTGAAGACACAAAACTTGGTGATCTGATTTTGGAGGCAACGGAGCCTTAAATGGTTTTGCTGGACACATTTGATGCCCGACTAAAGACTATATCATTGTACACTGCTTTCTCTTGTTTCATTATTATTCTCCGTGCTCGTCATGTGAACAATGAGAAGGCCGAAATGTTAGTACTGCCTAATAAGACAATTGTCGCCGATTCTAATGACATTTGGCTGTCTTTAACATATGATTAGTGGATGAAGGTAATGTGATCCTTAAATGTCCTTGTCAGCTTGCAACTCTCTAATTTGAGGAGCTTCTGATCTTCTTCTCCCTTATCTTTCTCGGAAAAATTGTTCAAAAAATCCTAAATTTTTTGACAATTTGCCAATTTAGTTTTAAATTTTTCAATTTTACCAATTGAGTCCTTAACCTTTTGACAATTTGTCGATAGAGTTCATCTTGCAAAAATTGTTAATTTCATGTCGAGATCAAGTCAAATTTTTAGTGTCGCGACATAGAGCAACACATAACTTCTTGCCATGTGCATAAAAAGTACATTTGAGAGTGACGTGCTTTTCGGATACCATGCTCTTTATGACAGGGTTGGCAAATTTTGCCGAATAAATTGTTGTTTTTAGATGTTAAAAAGATGACATATGACTACAGTTATTTTGCATTGAAGACAATCTTTCAGCCCTTCCTGTAATGGCGCGCATATTGTTTCCAGGATAGCATATGCTTGTAAATTATAGATGGTCTCGTATGGTTTTCTTCTGGATTTCTTTCTTGCATTTTGCTGTCGACCCTTCAATCTTTTGGCTGGTGAAGGTAAACAATCTTCTTTATTCTCTTCATGCGTTGATCCCTTGCTTTTGTTCATTGCGCAGTAGAACCCAAGATTTTTAATCTCGTTTCGAAGTTTAAAATTTGGTAGTACTAAGATGATGGGTGTGAATGAATTTATTCCTTTTTGTTCTTTACCATTTTGGGTCGTTGAGTCGTTGATGTCCCATCTCAGTCAACGGATGAAAGAGGGCGGAGTCAAAGATCCAATGTTATTCCATTTATCTTAATATTGCTCTGGAATACAATTAGAGAGCACCGAGTTACCTTTAATTCATATGGTTTCTATCCAATAAAAGCCGGCTAAATCATATTTTTCCAGATCAGTCTAAAGGTCCATAAATTGTTAAGCCAGAAAATGACAGATTTCACCCTCAACATAAGGCAAAAATCTTACTAGTTTTACATTTTACTCCTTTTAATAGCACTCTCGTAATATGGAGGAATTATTCCGTAAATCTAATATATGTGCTAAATTGAATCTAGAGCCACAAAAGTGATGGATTTAATGTAGATCTAAAAAAGGAAAAAACTCACGAACAACATAAGCAGGGCAAGCAGGGGAGAAGAAAATGGATTTTATGAATTCGAATAAAGATGAACATTTCACCTGATTTTGATCATGCCATTATCTTTCTATATCATTTCTTTGTGGGAAAACCTACTGATCTAATAGAGCCCCAAACCTCGGGCACGCACACATCCTTCGGCGGTAGACTAAAATGCGACGTTCTCAGGACGCGTCGCCGACCCAATCGATTTATGCACATGCAGAAGCGAACTAATAAATTCTAACATGGGATAGAAAAGCAGGACATCCAAGTTTCACAAAACACACTTTATAAACATATCGAGTTTATATACAGAAGTCTATACTCAAAAAGAGGCTACTAAACCAATCCTACCCTGGACCCTACCTACTTGAGATCCAGGTCCACTACGACACCATCGGGGATGTTGATGTCTAGAGGATCAGCTACCTCTACTCTGGGCTCTTCAACCTCGGGCCCCTGGTTCGCCGCGATATCAGCCAAAATATTAGCATCATGCACGGGATCGAGTACCACCTCGTACTCCGTATCAATAGCAGGTCCGTCAAAACCATCCAAGGGGCCCTCCTGAACTCCGTCAGACCCGATACGAAACCACGCTTTGAAGCGATGAGGTACCAATTGAGATAGCCCTCATCGACCCAAATGGTTGTCACTACGAGCTCACGGGTCTAGGTGGTCCCGTGGATGGAGAGATGGGTACGCTAGGTCTCCGCCTCCCGTGGCCACCCAAAACGGATGGGTCTTATCTCCATCTAAGGACCTGAAAATATTTAAACCACGATGGAGTGAGACAAAGTCTCAGCGAGTCAACACCCTAAACCCCTATTAGGACGAGAATTCACCTAGAGGCAGCCTAAACATGCACCATATAGGACTTACCTCACCTCAGCACCTCCCTGCGCATTAGTACATCTTATATATACACATATAAACGTAGCAAGCATAATTAATAATTGGAACACCTCATATCATTCATCAAATATTCACAGGGGTCCCGATTATAAGGCCAAACCGTTATGACACGTCTCATTCTATGCCACACAATTTCGCCCCATAATTAGGTGCGGCTATCTCAATCACTCAAACATGTCCCAATTATTTACGACCCAATAGCCACGGCCAACTCATCAGTTAGCAGTCATCTAGCATAACCAGGCGTTGTCCTGCTTCGTCAGGCACGGCAACATCCAGTGTAAACGCATCAGGACGGCATTCCACTAACGAACATTGGTCCAACCTCCCCTACGACCGGCATCCGTTATCAAGGGTATCTGAACTTAATCAGGCATCGTCTCGCGTAAACGCCTCAGGACAGGTTCACTACCCCATGTAAATGCATCAGGGTACTTAAGCGATCACACACACATCCATGCTCGGCCAAGGACATCGTGCTTTGCACTCAAGTGCCTCAATTTCAAATAATGGACTTGACCAATTTTTTTCATATTAAAAAGACCTAGTAAAATAATCGTGCGTGGTCACACATTCAAATTGGACCAATAAACATGGTAATCTCCTATTTAAAAATTCCACAGTTTTATATAGTACATAAGATATTTTGTGTCAAAACCCGACACCCGGTATTTTTCTAATTAAATATCATAAAATTAGATTTTTGCAATAATAATCAAAAATCATCACCAAACACTCAATTGCATAATTTAGCAATCAATTTCACAAACCAATGCAACCACGACGATCAGCGTAAAATTCTGATAACCGGCTATCCTGGCATAATTTACACTAATTATAATTGATTAATTAAATTGCAAATTAATTAAATAAATTACAAATTATTTAAATTAAACCACTTAATTAATTTACATAAGCTAACCGGGTTAATCTACTTAAGCTAATTAAACTAATTTACTAAACTAACTACATTATCTAATTAAACTAACTAAATACTCTAACTAACCACCTAACTAACTAATTGGCCTAACTAACAGATCCTAACTAATTTAGTTACCCAAACTAAATCACCCTAATCCTAATTAACCTAAACTAATCCCCCTAAGTGTAATTAACTCCCTAATTAGATATTAGGATGCTAACTCACCAGATTAGCGAGAAAACAGGTTAACGGTGATGGCGGCACGACGTCGATGAAATCCCATGCCTACAACGACACCAAAGAAGGGTTGAAAGGGGCTGAAAAAGGCCTTGCAAGCCCACGGCCCAACTGGAAGAACTGGTTCTGTGGACTGCTGACTTCGGGCTTGGTTAGGGGCTAGACGGCTGCAACGGTGAGGTGGGCTGATGCCGGATGGCTAGAGGACCAACGGTGGCGAGCTGGGCTAGGGTTCGGACGAGAGGAGGCCGCGACTAGGCTGGACGACGGCAGCGACGGGCGGCCGGGCGGACGCGCGAGGGACGGTTAAGCTCGGGGCAGTCTTGGCGTCGCGAGATGAGCTTGCGGGTTGGAGGCAAGCGGGTGATCGACCAAGGTAGTGGGCGGCTCGGATGGGCGGTGCTGTTTGGTTCTAGTGGCTTGCAGCAAGGAAAATGGAAGAAGATGAAGAAGCTGAAGATGTCCTGCAATGGAGGGGAGGCTGGTCGCACATCAAGGGGGAGAAGAGAGGGGGGACAAGGGGGCCAAGAAGTCTTCAAGCTGGCCAATCCCCTTCTTCTTGAAATATCTTGCACTCATGGCTTGTGCCACAAAGTCTTCAGGTCCCCTTAGGGTCAAGGCAGCAACCAATGGACATTTTTCCCTCCCAAAGCTTCCCAAACAAGCCAATTTG
Source organism: Eucalyptus curtisii (assembly GCA_017140595.1). NCBI lineage: Eukaryota > Viridiplantae > Streptophyta > Magnoliopsida > Myrtales > Myrtaceae > Eucalyptus > Eucalyptus curtisii. The sequence goes on along the minus strand of CM029501.1, from coordinate 41,398,050 downwards.
AAGGCCAAATAACAGCAGCCCAACAACCCAGCGAATTTCCCCTTTATTTGCTTCAATTCCTCACCAAATCAATTCAATTTGGTGGCAAAAAATGCCAAGGGGCAGCCTAAACGAATTTGCGCCATTTCTTCACAAATTACTTCAATTTGGTAGCCCAAAATTCCTTTAATTATGCCCATCCGAATTTCTACCATTTTAATTTGCCGAAATTGATTTTTCCGCCAAAATTCCGGGCTCTATGGAAAATTCCCAAAAGATGAGACGATGTCCTAAAAATAAATCGTGACACGCTCGAACGTTTGATTCCCAAAACCGAGTTCAATTTCGTGGTTAAAATCAACTGGACGCAATTTTAATACAATCCAACCTACCAGGTAGCTTTTAGGGATATTTTGCGATTATATCCCTTAACGGCTTCACCTAATATGTTAGTTAACTCATGAATGATCAGCTTAGAGAAAAAGGACCATCAGTGTGTCGGTGAAAAGCCCATTTCATTTTATCGAGACTGGGTCGAAATTCAGGATGTCACAAACTTCATCAGGTAGCTAATCTTGGCTATGCTAAGTAACAGATAGTTTTCACATATCAATTTCAACTCACCTCAAATACTTGATGACGGACTAGCTTTAGGATTGCATATTCGTGTATTCACATATACGAACCGTGATCTGTTTGGACTCACTCTTGTCAATTTAAAGGAAAACGAGTATAATTATAGAACAATAACATAACCATAATGCTATCAGCTCAATATGAGTTATTTAGAGTCAATAAGCAAATTGAAGAGTTTGATGTGTAATGTATTTATGCAGCATTGTTGGACATCTAGAATTCATCAAAACACTTAAGAGAAAACGTGCAAACCCCATGTAAAGCCTCATCATAAATACAAATTTAAGTACAATCATATTATTGTGATTAATTTTCTCCATCGCATCATTTATAAATTAAATTTATACAATATTTTTACGATAAATAATGGTCTCTAGTCTCCCAATGCAACTAACCAAGCAAGATGGTGGAAGACTTTGACTTGCTTTCAACAGCTAGAATCTTTTTCCCCCTTTTGTTTTGAGTGGGTCTAGTTGACTTCTACCTTATCCCTTTCTTGGCAACTAGCAAGCAAGATAGTGGAAGACTTGGACTTGCTTTCCCTCGCCGATCCCTTTTTCCCCCCATTTCCTTTGAGTAGGTCTTGTTGGCGTTTGCCTTACTGCTTTCTTTGCAACTAACCAAGCAAGATGGTGGAAGACTTTGACTTGCTTTCCCTCACCAAAGAATTTTCTTAAAGGTAATTAGTTTGGTTTCATACAAAAATTGATATATAATCTTTGAAAAAGTCTTTTCTTCATAATAAAGATTTCCTTTGCAAAATGCAAATACTAACATGATTGTGCTATATAAGGAGAAATATCCCACCGACCTAATTTGGCGTCACGCTAGATTGTTGCAACAACATATTTATTCTTGAGTTATGAGTCCTCATATGATAGCCCATCGCTTGGGCTCGACATCATATCTAATTGAGCTCCAACTCCGCGTCTAGCTCGATGCATGCTAGAGTTACTCAAACGCGATGCTCGATCTAGTCAAGTGTCATTGCAACTTTGAGCAAGACGCCTCTATTTTTGAGTCGGGCCATGACAAAGAAGAGAGAGATGCAGACAAAGATGGGGGCTAAGTTGTGGAGGGCGTCGTTGGCGCTGGTCGGGGGAGTGACCATAGGCTGGTGACATTAATTGGCAATGGTGGGGGAGGGGGAGTGGTGGAAAGAGAGAGTAATGATGTGATAGAATAAAGATTTTTCACGTGAGGATGTACCACGTGATGCAATCAGTTAATAGAAAGTGAGTATTTTTTACATTTAAGCGTCCATTAAGATGCAATTCGGCTAATAACCAAGAAAAACCACCATTCAAAGTAACCTAAACACTTTCCGATCAAAAAAAAAAAAAAAAAAAAGTAACCTAAACACAATCAAACCGGAACAGTACCAAACATTTTGCTCGTCGGCTAGACTACTTCGCTGGACCAGTTTCGATTTATTAAAAAATAAACCAAGATCAATTTGACCCATCATCGTAGTGGACAAGAAATATCTACATAATATCTGCAAAGCTGACTAGCTCAAAAAATGCATGACAAAATAATGATTCAAGTACCGTGGAGCGAAACGAGACAGTCCAAGCACCAGTTGGTGGACTGCTCGTCGAAGCCGAACTCGAGCACCAAGCTCAGTAATCGAGCTTTCTCTACCTCCAAGACCCAATCCTCCATGCAAGTCAACCTGTTCGAGCGATTCAATCGATTGATGGTGCACAAGTCGGAATCAAATTGATCACTAGTCTTTGCCAAAAGCGTGCGCTCGAAGTGCTCTTTTCGAAAACCCTTCCTAACGATGGCGAGATTAATGATTTTCCTTTCTACTTTTATATATGCTGGAGAATGGGAGAGATTGGAGCCATATTTTTCTCAACTTTTTTGGAAATTCCATTTTCGTAACTGAAGTTTGTCTAAGCTCTATTTTGCCTTCCTGTAAGTTCTTCTGGCTTCATTTTACAACCTTGGTTCTTTTTATTTTTATTTTTCTGGGTTTGAGTCATTGTTGACCTCGGTAGATAGGAATATGTGTGAAGGCTCCTTTGCAGAAAGAAGACTTGCGTGTCGTACTAAAGTTAAAGAACTATGAGAAGTATCTCAAATTTCTTCCATCTGTTGCTGTGCATCAGCAAAAGAAAATATTGACAAAGTAATATAGTTTCTTAGTTACATTTTTACCCTTATATATTTCAATGGAATGATTTACCAATTTTGGAAAATAGCATTTCCAAACCCCGCGGGGGGGGGGAGAAGGAATTTCCAACAAAGATCGGCAAAGATCGGTCAAACAATCGACAACAACTAGATGAGAAGGGAAAATTAGACTGGATCGCATCTAAGTAATGGCTATTCTTATTTGGCATTCGTAAATTACCTATTAATTTCCACACAGCGCATATGTATCAATCTCAGGACTTTTCTTCACAAGTAGTCAAGTTGAACCTGAGCATTTCAAATAAAGGAAAGACTCAAAGCAAATCAAACAGAGAATGCATCAGTTCATTTTAGGGCGTTCTTCTATGGTGCTTGTTGCACCAATTCTTTGATCTAGGTTAGGTTGTAATCTTCTCAAGAAGACGAGAAAGAGTGGAAGCGATACAAATGCAGAAAATAAGAGCACTGATGGAGCATCTATATATTCGTTCATCCATTCAATACCAACACGGGAAAGTGATTCTTATGATGTATTCTTGAGCTTTAGAGAATCAAGTACTCACAAGATCATTTTTTCACGTCTTCCATCCGTTTCCAAATCCGTTTTAACTCAATAAGATTTATGAAATTCTGATCCTCAATATCCAAATAACAATCGAACTAATGCTTATATTTTTAAATGAATGGAATGTGTTTGAAAACAGATTCTAATTCTTTTATAGCCCAATTTAGAAATTAACGTACACGTTAATCGAGAGTGCACCAAGTCAACAAGTTTGACTTGACTAGAGGGTGAGGTCTCAAAGTAGATAAAAGCAAGGAATAAAAGCATCCGCAATTGCTCCTTGTCCCTCAATTACTAATTAATTAAATCCCATCGCAATAAAGGGTAATCGTCGTGTGGTTTGTATGATTGCCTGAGATCCTTTTGAAAAAGAAGGCGCCCGCCTTTCTTGAGTTCAGTGGCTTGTATGACTGCATGAGATCCTTTTGAAAAAGAAGTATATCGACAATTGCAGTTCAAATCTGTCATTGGTTGTGAATAACGGCAATGTCCCTCCAGTCTTCCACTAACTTAGTTTGGTTAAAATTTATTCTTCCACAAATCAATTTTAAAGAATAAATTAAAATGCTCTATTATAGACTGATCTAACCACGAGATGGTCTCCAAAGTATTATTTTTTGTCTAGGATCCATCATTAACTTCATGAGAGGAAAGTGATCTTCTTTCATCCTAAAATAGTTTAATGTGCAGAAAATTTCTAGGAACACCTTATCTACGTGGATTGGATTGGATTAGAGAAACTCATCATTAAGTGTGGTTTATGTGATTTAATTTGAGGTGATTATAAAAAAATCTTAAACCTATTACACTTGTGTCGATTCAATTTTAAACCTTTCAATTTGACCAATTTAATCCTCAACTTTTTGACAATTTAACAACGTAATCCATCCTACCAATTTTGGCAAAAAATTACTGAAGTGGATAATGGACATCCTATGTGACATGGCTGGCAAGGACTTGTAGCCCTCGCTCAGTGGCTAGGAAGGGCTCTCGGCTCTCACTTGCCACATGTAAGGGTAGTGATCCTTCATTGGCCATTGGGCAACTCGTAGCCCTCGCCTAGTGATTGATAGGCGAAGCCGCATGTGAGGACAACAAGCCTTCGTTAACCAATGGTCGAGGGCTCACGACCCTCGTTCATAGCTAGACGAGGGTTATGACCCTTGCAGCCCTCGTTATCCACTAAGCAAGAGTTACGACCCTCATTAGCTGCTGATAAGGGCTTGCGGGCCCACGCTCTGTGGTAGGCTGGCACTCCTCACTAGCCCTTAACAAAGAAAAAAGAAAAGAAAAGAAAAGAATTAATAAAAAATTAAATTTTAAAATTTTAAAAAAATTTCTATGTCAATGTCGCAATGCTGTGTAAGATGCCTAGTGTTTATGTTAACAATTTATAGCCAAAATTGATTGGATAGACTACATTGGTAAATTGTCAAAAGGTTTGGTACTAAATTAGTCAAATTGAAAAGTTTAAGACCGAATTGGCACATGTGCAATTGGTTTGGGATTTTTTTAATAATTTTCCCATGCTTTCTTCATTCCCTTATAATTCACCATGACTTTAATCCCTAAATACGTAAGATAAAAGTTTGTGTGTGCATATTAAGCACATGATATTAGTTTAATTCCTTACGTTCTTAAGTGTATGGAGGAGGTTTGGCTGAATTGCCCCTAATTGATGTCATCATCTCTGGACATGGAACTAAATGATATCACGAGAAAAATCATGTTTGGAAAAATAAAATGACAGGTTCCATATAAGTTCCAGATGTGTCCCACTAGATCTAGCAATCTGGAAAGAGTAAGGAACGAATGACGTGTCACTCGATCATTGGTCAAAGCAATAGGCAAGTGAAGAAAAAGCTTCTGCAGTTGTCGTGCCACATACAATGGGCTCCATGTGCCGGGGGTACCACTCGAGCATGAGACCAACTAAGAAGGAGCCCCGTGAAAGCAAATGGGAAAATCTTTACTATTTTCTCTTTTTCGATTAACATGAATCCCATATAGATATGGTTCAAACTCATTAAAATATATATTAAATTAATTTTTTTACTTTAAATTCATAACAACCTATTTTTTAAATTTTAGCTAATCCATATATGATCCAAGTCACTAGAGATGAGTTAAATAGTAGATTTTTGACCATTTCAACACCTCTAGCGGTCAGCGACTTTTGTTTCAATGGAAAGGGAAAGCAAGATGTTATCCATCTTCACTTTGATTTGCATGGCGATGTGATTTCAATATAAAGAGAGCTAACAAAAGATAAGGGTTAGTCGGTTAAAGAAGTAAATTTCCTCATCAAAGACGCACAAATCCACGGCGGGATTGTGTGTATCTTAAGCACATCCGACTTATCTTTTGAGGCAAGAGAGGAAGTAATTTCAGGTATGAACACCTTGCAAAAGTTACCTATTAAAGGAGGTGATTGCATGGCTCTTTCGAAAAAGCATCATGTGGAAACTAATTTCCAATGTGAACAACTTGACTCCAACGTGAAAGTATCAATCCTTTTTGTTAATGGGGTGGGTAAAGCAGAAGGCAAGTATAAAGCAAAAAGTATTGCCCATCTTCAATTTGATTTGGGTGGCCACGCGGTCCAATTACAATCCAATTGCGACGTCAATCAGCAATAGGGGTGCCACCAGTCAATCAATAATTTGAGGGCAACGCGGAGCATTGTCAAAAGGCGAGAATAAAGCAAAAAGTATCGCCCATCTTCAAAAATTTCTACTACTTATTGCACCTCTCTCTCTCTCTCTCTCTCTCTCTCTCTCTCTCTCGTTCGGCCTCTCTTGTCAAACAATTCGAAACTGCCATCCTCACTCGCTTTCTTTGATCTTTTCCCTCTTGATTGTTCTCTCCCAGGCTTGTCTAGGGTCGCCTCTCTCAATCTCGCTCCTCTCTTCGCATCTTAGCTCGTGGGAGGTAATCGCTTTTTCATGTCGTATTAGTGCGTCGTTTCTATTGATTCATCGCATTGTTATTGGAATAATCGGCTGAACTAGGTGTGTTCTAGGCCCTTGTTGTCTATTAGGTACGTGGGGTGGCTGTTGAATAGCAGAGGAAGGTCTTTTATTCTCTCTTTGGAGTTGTTATTACCTACTGACGAGGTTTGTTCCTAGCTCAAATTTGACTTCGATGAAAAAAGAAAAAGCCTTTATTTTTAAGTTTAGATATGGCTAATCCTATGATTCCTTACTGTCTGATTGTTAGTTGCATCGTAATTCAGTATTGATCTTTTATTGAACTAGAATGAGTAAGTCTGCAAGCGCAAGACTCTATCACGCAAAAATTGCCACGTTTTGCTTAAATTCTCTGTGTTTAAAGGTCATAGATCAATTTATATAAAAATAAATCAAAAAAATAAAAGTCGGTTGGCTCCAAAGTTAACTAGTTTTTTTCTCGGTTACAAAAACGAAGAATCGAGTATTATAAAACAAGTTCATGATTCTTAGGCTCCATTCATTTAAAAAAAAAAAAATAACTTCTCGAAAAACATTTTTTTTTTTTGGCGTTCATTTTACAAAAAATGAACTATCCATGGAAAACGTTTTCTGCTAGTAGAAAAAACACCTTCAAAAGTGAGGAAAATATTTTCCATTCCATAACTTCTTCCACCTCACTTTCTTTTACCAAACTAATTTTCATTTTATTTTTATATCATCTTTATCTTTTTTCTTTTTTATTCTTTTCTTTTCTTCTTCTTCCTTGGCATTGGGCAGCCACAGGCGAGCTAGAGCCTCGCCAAATTTCAATGAGGTCAGTGGGGCTCGAACCTTGCCTAGCTCACTAGATCTAGCGAGGCCCCAGTTTGCCTGACCGGCCTTGAGCGAGCTTGAGACTTGCCGAGATCCGCCCACTTGGGCGGGCTTGAGCCTCGCCCAAGGTTGCCGACATCGAAGAGGCTCTAGTGACCTCCGGTGAGGCGTGAGCCTTGCCCAGGAGGTCGGATCCAACGAGGCTAAGACGAAGCCTCACCACAGGTCAGTCGCCGACCACCGCCGTGGCCAGCGATCGACCAATGAAGAAGAAGAAGAAAAGGAAAAAAAAAAAGAATAAAGAAAAAGAATAAAAATAATTTAAAAATCAATTTTTCCAAAAATATAATAATAATTAAAATTATTAAAATGGTTGTATGGAGGAAAAAAATTATGTTTTCCTCGAATTATTGGACCATTAATCCTAGAAAGTATATTCCCTTTCTGTGCTAAAGAAAAAAAAAATCTAGTTGATTTTTTGACACACACATAAAAACAATAAAATAAATCAAGCCATATGCGCATATTAGGAGATTCACCTAGCTTTATATTGCTCATTTCTTACACCTCTTTTCATTGCAAACAATTAATATGTTCTTCAAAATATGACTAATCAATTTAACCTGACTTGTCACGAATTTAGCCGATGATCCTATTCTATTTGCATTTCATTAGATAAAAAAATATTTGCGGTGATATTCTATAGGTGTGCCCTCCAACAAAAGGGGGGACAAGGATTCAACGCCATTGTTGCAAACCTTGGTCGTCTCCTTTTACTTTCTTTCTTCTCTTCTTCTCCTTCTTCCATCGAATCAGTGTCTAATTTCTAACCGTTCAGACTAACATGGAGAAAGAAAAGAGTGCATGAAAAGAGTGCATAAAAAGAGAGCACTGAGGGAGCATTCGCTCCTCCGGTTGGTGCCATCTAACAAATTATATCTCTATTTTATAGAAGATATAGATCAACTTTTTAGATTTGAAAATTTGAAATGAAAGGTCGATGATAACACACCAGTTCAAAATAAATTCATTTTACATGGAATTGTAACTTGTGGTGCCAGCGTAGAAGAGATGAAAGATAAATAATGACGAGTATTTGTTTATCTCTACCTCATATTTCCAACTTCATTAAGAATATGACAATTTTAAACAAAATTAAAATATAAAATCACATTCCTAATCACTGGCTCAGTCCTTTCTTGACATCTTTCACACATTTCTGACTCCGGTCAACTCAATTATTATCTTTTAAATGATTTATTAAAGTCTGATTTTCAATAACCAAATAAAAAACCGAACTTATATGCAATATACTTGTATGCAGATTCCAGTACTTTATAGCCCAATTAAAAATTAACATCCACGTTACTCGTGAGGGATCAAGCCAATAAGTCTGACTTGAATAGGATGAGGTCAAAAAGAAGAAAAGGTGTGGGCTAAAAGCAGCTGCAACTGCTCCTAGTCAATCAATTACCATTTATTTAAAGATTTCTTGTTCATTTTTTCTTGCGAGGTGATATATTCATGATCATACTTGTTCGTAGAGATTAGTTAATCGATCCTTTTAGGCAAGAAAAGCATCTTTCATTCCAACTTTCACTCTCAGATTGCCATGTGTCTTTCATTCCCTTTTTAACTTTTAATTCATGTTCGTAAAGGTTTCTATGTGTCATGAATTCATAATTGAGAAGCCTTTTGGACATTAACTCTAAATATCGCTGTTTCCTTCTAAAAGTAGGCCCACACACTTCATTCCCTTCTTTTCTATGCTTTTTCCTAAATTATCTTTTATTTTTTATTTTTAATATTTCGCAAACTTCTTTTTTCAGTGGTTTGCTCACTTTTCAAGAGCTGAATGATATGCCAAAAAAAAAAAAGACCCGGGAAAGAACTTAAGGACAGTGTAAGATTATTTCATATATCATTAGTGACGTAATACTAACGCGTTATGTTCATTTGGTGTCATTTAACGAATTAGAACTCTATTGTGCAGACAATATATCAATCAATAATTTAAATTTAAAATTTAGAATTGAATAGCTTCGTTAGAATTTAAATAACTTCGTAACATCATATCATAAATTCGTCTTATATAGAATTATTGGCATGTGGGGCGAGCATGAAATAAATAAGAAAGAAATGACAACGACCATTTGTTCATCTCTACCTCGCATTTTCAACTTCATTAAGATTATGCCAATTTTAAATAAATTTAAAATATGAAATCATCGAATTTGAACCAAAACATAAAAGAAGTGAAGCAAAGGACCCAAAACGAATAGAGAAACAACATTCACACAAAAAGAGAATATATGGGGGGAGAGAGAGAGGACCAAGCCAACAAGCATTTGCAAAAGTATCTTTCGTTGTTCGTCAATCCTTTTAAGCAGAAGAAAAAGCATCTTTCATTTCAATTTTTCCCTCTCAGATCGCCATGGAGAGCACTCAGGGAACATCCTCTTCTTCATCCATTTCTCCAGAAGCCACAGGTGTACGTAGCGGTCACTACGACGTGTTCTTGAGCTTTAGAGGCTCGGATACCCGCAAGACATTCACCGATCACCTCTATCACGGTTTGGTCAAGGCAGGGACTAACCCGTTTTGCGTGTTTAGGGACGAGAACAGCATCCCAATTGGTGAGGAATTTGGTTCAAAGATTCTCGATGCCATCACACAGTCTAAGATTTCGATCCTCGTCATCTCCGAAAATTATGCTTCGAGCAAATGGTGCCTCCGCGAGCTCGTTCATATCATGGAATGCAAGAAGAGTGCGTCACACATAGTGTTGCCTATATTTTACAAAATTGCCCCATCGGATGTGCGGCATCTAAAAGGAAATTTTGGAAATGCCTTCCATTCGAGTCAGGAGCGTTTTGATGAGAAGGATATCCAAGAATGGCAACAAGCACTTAATGAAGTCAGTTACTTAAATGGATGGGAATCTGAGAAATTTGATGTCGGGTACTTCACTAAACTTTTCTTTTTTTGGTAAATTTGTTTTCTTCTTCAGGCAGAACTGCTGAAATGTAGATCAATTACTTTCATTGCAAGTTCCAAAAAGATCCCCAAAATGTCCCAATAAACAACCATAATGCCTTGAAGACAAGATGTCCCTAAAACCTAAACCAACAACAACAAAAACCAAAGCATCCCATAGTGCCCAAGAATTTTACATTTTCCTCTGGTATAGAAAACAAGGAAACGACAATACCTCCAGCCAATAGTATGAATCACTAAACAATAGGCCTACAAATGACTCTAATGCTTGGTCTTCCAAAGCTTGATCACGACCAAATAAAATCAACCTTCTATAGCCAACAAGGGTTAGCGCGGTTGATAAGGATCGTCGCATAGACTATGTCTAGGTTCATAATCCCTCATTGTTTTTGTTGTTTGATAGGCATGAAGGAGAACTTATAAAACGTGTGGTTGGAACTGTTATAAGCAAGTTACAAGAAGATTTTCAGTTGGATGTGCCGGAGCAACTAGTTGGACTTGATGATCGTATGAAGGAAATTATAAATTGGATCAACAATCCTTCCATCAATGCTCGAATGATTGGAATTTATGGCATGGGCGGGATAGGCAAGACAACCCTTGCCAAGTGCCTCTACAATCAACTCTCGAACAAATTTATGCATGTCAGCTTCCTTCCAAATGTTCGAGAAACTACCGAGCGCCATGGTATAACTCATCTACTGAGCCAACTAATATCAGACATACTACAGAGCAACAGTCAAGTGTCTAGAATTGATGATGGAATTAGTATAATCAAATCTAGATTCAAAGGGAAAAAGGTTCTCATTCTTCTAGATGATATAGATGACAAGAGTCAACTAGATGCGTTGGCTAGGGAGCGTCATTGGTTTATGGCAGGAAGTGTGATCATTGTAACAACTAGAAACAAAGGCATTCTTAATCAATCTAAATTTGAGGTAGATTACATGTATGAATTGAACGAATTGGATCAGGTGCAAGCTTTGCTTCTGTTTAACAGACATGCATTTCATAAGGACCATTCTCCGAGGGACTTTAAGGGTATATCTCGTGCTATCATATCCTACATGGGTGGGCTTCCCTTGGCACTTCAGGTTGTAGGTTCATACTTGTATAAAAAAACGAATTGGAAAGTATGGGAAGATGTGCGAGAGCAATTAAAAAATGAACCACATAGAGATGTCCAAAAGATATTGCAAATAAGTTATGATGCATTGGAAGATGGACATAAGCAGATTTTTCTCGATATTGTTTGTTTCTTTATTGGTGAAACGAGCAAATACGCCATGTACATGTGGGAGGACTGTGGGCTTTATCCAAGTCAAGGTATTGAAGAGTTAAAGTTGAGGTGCTTAATCAAAATTGGAATTTCTGGTACTTTTGAGATGCATGATCAACTAAGAGATCTTGGAAGAAGCATTTTTTGTCGAGGACAATTGCTTGAGAAATGTAGTGGACCATGGGACCACGACTACAAGGGAATCACAAAAGTACTAAGAAAATCTAGAAAGGTAAAATATGGCACTCCTTTCTTTTTCTCTCCCTCTTATTTTAATATATTTAATCTTATCTATTTTAATATTTCATCTAGGATTGACATATGCTCTTACTTTCTAGGAGTAAACATCCATTTATGTCCATCTTAGATTTATTGTGACAGCTAAATGGATTATAAGTATCTAAAGGATGAAAAAGTTATACCATTTGATTCAATTTCATTGATATAATTTACATCTGTAAAGATTTGATTTACAAACAATTTAAGATCCTTCAACTACAATTTACACTACAAATCTCATTTACTAAAAGCATGTAGTTGTCATATCTAGTTGAAAATATTGATAATCTAAAGGACTACAATAATGAATGAAGATGAAGTATAAACATCATAGATCAGATAAATGAAGATTTCTTGATTAAAAAAATAGCATGTGCCGACAATAATAACTAATAATTAATTCAAAACAATAACATTGGAAAAAATTTCACTTGGAAAAAATTTCACACTTATCACATGTTCTTGCTTACTAGTATGGCCAAATGTACTGGTGGTATTCTTGTGATTTAGGAATTCAATGTTTGATATTTTTTTTCTCTCCATTTTGATTTTGAATATACCCGTCCCTCTACTCTACTAGTTATATCTATCTCTTTTAATTCTTATTTACTTTTACTAGATAAAATAGCAAAAATCCCCTTAAAAGTATTTTTAGGAAAATCTTATTGCTTTTTAAGGTTTTATCACGTTGACCTTGCTCATTTCATGGATTAGGTTAGGTGTATGATAAAGAGTGGATTTTCTTATAACAAACATTTGTATATGCTATAAGTTACTTATGGCACATACAACTATTTGTCATATAAAAATCCATGAAAACTTGACTAATTAGAGGAAATGCCATACTTATTATTATATCCATACCTTTGAGTATAATGATACTCGGCATGAAGCCAATCTCTTAGTTAAATTGTCAATGTTTATGTCATTTAACTATATATTGTCCATTTGGGCTGCCTCATGATATGATTTATACACTATTGTCCAATGTTACCACGTCACTTTTTAAGCATACTTAACAAAAAAAAAAAAACGTTTTGGTTTTCAAAGAAATGATTAAACACTTCACAACAATAGTTCATGATGTTAAAGATATGTAGATATCTTCTAGAGATATTTATGATATTTTCTCTTATTTTCTATATTTATTTTGATTATGCATATCTAATTTGATTTCCTTAGATAGTCTTGTAATAAAGTTTATAAATAGGTCTCTATGTAATCTTTTCTATATAGCGAAATATATTGAAAATTCCCCTTTTTTTCTCTTCGGCATTATTATACTTAACTAATAAGATGAAAACAGGGTGTTTCCATAGCTACTTACAGGTGGCCCATTGGCACTCTTCAACAAATTCTTTTGAAAAATTATACAAAAGTCATGAAAATTCACAAGTAAACATTTGTATATTATAAAATGCTTTCACGTATTTCGTATTAAATAAAAGTCAAAAGTGCACGCGCTACAAAATTTGAAAAAAAGAGAGGAAAAGATAAAACATTGAGTTGCATTTGCCTTCATTGTTTTAGAGCAATAACCATTTTTTCTTTATTTTCACGTTGTTTGTTTAATTTTCGAAAGTTCGTCAAAAAATAAAAATAAATGTGAGTTCTCGTGTCCGTATTTGTACACGGGAAGGATAGAAAGGTTACAGATTCTGCAAAATCCAAAATTTAAGAAAAGCAAAAACTAAAAAGTTAAAAAAAAAAAAAAAAAAAAAAAAAAAAAAAAAACTCGCAGGCATGGGAATTCGGGTCCCGCTCCAGCCCCCGCCTTCTGGCTCCGCTCCGGGCCCCCGTCTACTTGTTCGACTCCAGGCCCCCCTCCAGGCCCCCCTCCAGGTTCCGCAAAATTTTGCGGCGACGCTTCTCCTGGTTTCGCGACATTTTGCGGGTAGATTCAAGCGGAAACTCCAACGATGAACTCCTTTCTAAAGTGAGCGGAAAATCCGAACACCTTTCTGAAGTGAAATGGCTTCAGTGGAATTTCGGCTATTATTGTAGGATCAATTTGCCTCTACCGACATTATCGGTGTTGGTTTTGTCATATAGCGGCATCACCGAGAATTGGCAAGGATGGAGGTTATTGATGGTAAGATTGGAAAAGAAAATATCCTTTTTACGATTTTAGGGTTTTGTTTTCGTTTAGCCAATCAACTTATTCTTTGACAACTTGTTCTCTTTTTGTATTAGGCATCAAAGTGGCTTAAAGTTCTCAACATTAGTGATTGCTCTAAATTAAGATGTACTCCTGATCTCTCAGCTTTCACACAGTTGAAGATTCTCATCTTGAGTAATTGTTGCGAACTGGAGCATCTCCACCCTTCTATTGGCAAACTTAGCAGCCTCATTTCCTTGGATTTGCAGCACTGTAGAAGTCTCAAGGAGCTACCAGAGGAGGTGGGCGAATTAAAAGATTTAGAAGAACTTTTATTGGGTAATTCTGGTATTACAGAGATTCCTACATGTATTGGTACTTTGAGGAAGCTGGAGAAACTGAATGCCGTCGCTTGTGTGTCACTCAGAGAAATCCCTAGCTCAATTGGGGATTTACAGAATTTGCAAAATCTTGACTTGAGTGATTCTGGGATCGAAAAGCTTCCCAGTGCTATTGGAAGGTTGAAAAATCTGCAGACTCTATATCTCTCGGGGTGCCGTTTTCCTAAAGGGGCAATTCCAAGTGAAATCGGTGATTTGCCTTCCCTCAGGATTCTCTCTATCGCTAACTGTCAGATATCTAACCTACCAGAAAGCATCCGAAATCTTTCTTCTCTCCAACACCTTGACCTAATGCACTGTTGGCCGCTCTGGTCAGTGCCAGAGCTTCCTTCGGGCGTAACATATCTGTCGATCACTTGTCAGAGTCTTGGACTGCCACAGGTTCTTAGCCTCATCCACGTAGAAACACTCCATCTTGATGTATGGCATTTACTTGAAGACATCCGCGAGCCTTCCTCAAAACCATTGAAGCTCTGTTTTGAGGAGTGGGATAAGTTAACATCACTTTCGCTCTGCGAACTCAGGCACTTGGAAGAGCTTTCAATAAAAAAGTGTAGTTCCATTGAAAGATTGGACATTTCACATTTGTTTTGTCTGAAACGATTACACGCTGAGCATTGTGATAGCCTAGTTGAAATTTGGGGCTATGATAATTTAATGTCCTTAGAGGTCATATTTTTATATGACTGCAATTCCATTGAAAGGTTTCTTTGTCCAAAATCACGATGTTGGAAGAAATTAGTGGTTGTTGGGTGCGACAATCTAGTCGAAATTGAACGTCTTGACAGTGCAAAGTTCTTAGAAGAGTTGGATTTTACAGGATGCAAATCAATGGAGACTTTGCCAGATTTGAGGGGATGTAAGAAGTTACGATCTCTAAGAGTGCGAGATTGCAAGAAACTTACTCAACTTCGGGGACTTGAAAAGTTGAATTTAATTGATTTGGATATTTCTGGTTGTGACTCATTGGAAGCAATACCGAACTTATATGGAACGCGCATCCTTAGAAATTATGAACAAGAGCTGTCTTTTGACTCATGGAGTGATGTTTCCTGAACAGAGGTAAATAAGCAGTGAACAATCATTTTTCGTCTGAGATTCATGACCTACTTTTCATCACTATTTTCTTTTGACAAGAAAGTTTTCCATGACAGGGTTCTATACTTTCCTAAATTGCTAGTCTTACATAATTGAAGGTGTGGGGGAGTTGGCCGTAGAAGCTAACATGATGCTTCAACCAAGATCAAAATGTAGACCCAAATGTCAATAGAAGGCGTAGTAAGATTCTTCATCCTTGAACGGCTAGTGTGAGCGAATAGAGTAATACTTCTCTTGAAGCTCTATTTTTTTAGAATGATTTGCTCCATAGTGGGTATCTATTTGATTGATTTTGGAAATTCCGGATTTGCCACTGTATATTGCCGTTGATTACGTTATAGCAATGTTTTTCGTTTGTCCTTCCATTGGCAGCATCTCTAGACTGCAGACAGATAGCAGCTTGCGAGGCAAGAATGAAAATATCAACAAAGTTAAACAAGAATCACCTAGTGATTAACAGTTCCCCTATCGGTAAACCCGGGATTTGAAATATTCATCTAGAGGCCGATGAACTTCTGCTACTCATTATTGTATACTACGCCCAGAATTTCCCAATGTCCAAAGTTCATATTTTCTTTTCAAAATCCTTGGCCATTTTGAGTTCCTTCAGTTCTTTTGTAAGTCAAATTTGAGTAATGGCAGAAGTCCTGTTTGGGACGAACGCCTTCCGATTTTCTGTTATGAGTGAAAACCCTGTCAAGTTTCTTATTGTTCCCTTGATGTCCCTCATTAACCCTCTAAGAAGAGCATCACTTCCCAGTATAAATGATGAACTGAGCTAAAATAAAATTCAAGGTTAAAGTGTTTCTTGTTGGCGACCAAAAAAACAAAAAAATGTTATTAGTTTTGGCTAGTCTGTCATATATGAATGTTGACCACGTTAACATTACCAGTAGTGAAATTGTTGTTTTGAAAGATTGTCAAGCAAGGTAAACCGGTGCTGCTTCTATGACAAGTTTGGTTGGTCTATGTAACGATCTAGGCTTACTTTTGGACTTATATTCAACTAACTGTATCGATGACCTTTTGCATTAATGGACTATTTTTTGCCTGTCTGAAACAAGCTGGGATGAGGAGCTTAAGAATTTGCTAATTAGTTTGTATTCGGTTTGATCCTATTGTTCTCATGAAATTGCTTTATCACATGACTAATTTGGGTGGGGCTAACTGGGCTGAGGAATTTCAAATTCCATACCTGAGACTGATCAAAATAAGGAAGAGGGATTTTGCAGAGGAAGCATCAGCAACTGCTGAGGAGTATGAAGAGGGATTTTGCAGAGGAAGCATATTCAAACACTTGCCCAAGGAAGTTCTTATGCTTCTGAATATTCAAACACTTGTCCCAAGGAAGTTCTGATGTGTGCGGCATTGGATTTGTATAGTTGAAATTGACTTCCTCGCAAACTATCCCCCGTGTTGCTGATTTTGCTAATTGGATCTTGTAAAATAACCTAGTAGCAACTGATCTTTTTGTTCTGTAGTTTAGGCACTTCACCTTTTCAGTGTAATTTTTTTTTTTACTTCAATACTGTTCCTAAACGCAAAGAAGGAAAGTGATGCTAATGACTTACTTCTTTTAAGCCTGTTGGTTTCTTTTTCATTGGCCAGCTAATGAAGTCTCTGTTCATTGTGGTCCAACTCCGATTGGTGTCAATGTTCACACATTTTTGCCTTAACTGTCATGGGGCAAATTCTGATCCTACAATCTCGAATATCTTCATTTATTGATAATTAGTTAGTGCTATCTTCCTTGTGCAGATTAAAGCTGCATTTGCTGAAACTAAGAGAAACTCCTCAAACACCATGGGTTGGAGATATGGGCAAGAATGAGCTATGTTGGTATGGAAAGGCATTCCGAAGTTATTTGCTATTGGCATTTATCATTTGCTCCATGTTGTTAATACTCTTTGAAGGATTCTTGATAAAGACCTCTTCTCATGTGGTGTATTAGTCCTTTGCAAGCTTTGAAATCGCGCTATTCTTTAACCAAGGCCCCATCACTAATCGCTTCGAGGAAGACCACATGTGCAGTTGTAAAGCAAAAAATGAGATTTGTTAACAAGATTACCATTTAGATGTCCACTTCAAGCTACAGTTTTGTGACTGGGAGAGACTTTTTTCTTGGAAAAAAGCAAATGCTGTGGAATC
Organism: Eucalyptus curtisii; assembly: GCA_017140595.1. NCBI lineage: Eukaryota > Viridiplantae > Streptophyta > Magnoliopsida > Myrtales > Myrtaceae > Eucalyptus > Eucalyptus curtisii. Next base: position 41,380,664 of record CM029501.1, on the reverse strand, counting down.
AGCTAATAATTTGTCTATTGCAGCCAAGAGTTTCAATGAAATGGTTTTCAAGAAGACGATAGTTTCTCATCTGGAAGAATTTAGATCACAAAATAAAGGCGTTCATCATTGTAAAATCATCTCTGGTCATATTATGTCGGAAAATTCATATGTAGGTATTTTGCAATCACTTTGGTCGTATAATCTCGAACTCGATTTATTTAAGCATGAATCTAAAAGCAAAAGAGAGCAGCCATGTACATTTTCATACCTAAAACCAAGTAGAGAGACCAGTTCGCTCTTGAAGAGCAGCATTATTTATGATCAAACACTAGGGTCTAGAGTGGAGTATTGAATTGTTTTATGCAAATTCTTGATCAAAGGTTTGTCTGGGTCTCTAGTGTGGATAAAATATATATGGGGTCAGTTTCTTGAACGAGAATGGGTGTGTTTCTGGTTGGTGAAAAAGAAAATATTAAAATACTTTTGGCTAGTCTGCCATATATGAATGTACACCTTCTTATGATTACCAGTAGTCAAACTGTTGTCTTGAAATATTATCAAGCAAGGTAAACTAGTGTTGCTTCTATGACAGGTTCGGTTGGTCTATGTTGGGATATAATATGAGAAATTACCAGGATATTGCAATTTACGTCAACGCGAAATCACTGGAGAAATTAATGAGAAGAATAAGGACACCAGAAATTTACGTGGTTCGGTCCGAGTATCGGTACCTACGTCCACGGGAGAGCCAGCAGTAAATAATCCACTAAAATCGGAGAATCAGAGTTTACAATCGCTCAATCGCTCAAGTGTTTCCCACACCTAGATTTAACCCCAAACCCAAAGTGTTTATAAATAAACAACTCACTAGGGAATAAACTCACGGCACAAAATTAGCGCGCGTTCAAGCACAAAACCAAACGCCGAAAACAAGAACTCTTTTTCTTGATCGCGTGGATGGCTTCACTTGACGTTGTGCGGCAGCAGCTCCTTGTAGGGTTTCAGCAGCAACTCTTCTACGTAGGGCTTCTTTTCCCTTTATTTATATGTGTGCCCAAAGAGGAAACCTTTATTTTATATTTATTTCCTCTTTTGTAAATCTTCAAAAGTCCAGCGAAACTTTTCTGTTACTTGGGAAATCTTTATCAATAAATTTGGTTTAACAAATCGTTATCCGAATCCAAAATCGAGACATAATTTAACAATTCTCTACCTTGGCTCGATGTTTGAAGCCAAGTTATAGTACTCATCATCCATGCTGCTCTCCCAATGCCCCGACAGGCGCTCACTTTCCACAGACGCCAATAGAGCTCAAGCAGAGCTTGAGCTTCGCCAAAGGAACAGACTTAGTCATCATGTCTGCCGGGTTATCTATTGTAGCAATCCTTTTAATAATAACATTACCCCTTAGCTAAGACATCTCGGATGAAGTGGAACCTGATATTGATATGCTTCGTTCGCTCGTGATAAATTGGATTATACGCCAAATATATTGCACCTTGGTTATCACAGTGCATATCCACACTTTTCTGTTCTAACCCAAAGTCCGAGAGCAAACTTTGTAACCATATCGCCTCCTTCGCTACAAAGGTTAGTGCCATGTACTCTGCCTCAGTCGAAGACAAAGCAATGTGATCCTGTAAGGATGCTTTCCAACTAACTGCACCACCCGCTAGCGTAAACACATACCCTGCTAAAGACCTGCAATCATCCAAGTCACCGGCGTGATTCAAATCCACAAAACTAGTGGTCTCACTGCCATTGCTGTCCATCCGGTATACTTATACCCACGTCTGTTGTCCCCTTCAAATATCTGAGGATCCACTTCATAGCTTCCCAATGAGCTTTACCAGGACGCTTCATGTAGCGACTAACCACACTCACAGCTTGTGAAATAACAAGCCTAGTGCACACCATAGCATACATAATACTACCCACGGCACTAGAATAAGGAACACGGGACATATGCTTCTCCTCCTCCTCAGTCTGCGGTGATAATTTATCTGAAAGTTTAAAGTGTTTCGCTTAAGGTGTACTTATAGATTTTGCTGACTACATATTAAAACATGCTACGATCTTCTCAATATATTTCTTTTGAGATAGACGTAAAACTCCTGCAGTCCTGTCACGCAAAATCTCCATACCCAAAATTTTCTTTGCAGCACCTAAATCTTTCATCTCAAATTCATTCAGCACATCAATATCAGACATATTCTTAGTTGCTATCAGCATATCATCAACATATAAGAGTAGATAAATCAAATAACCATTCTCCAATCTGCTATAGTAAACGCAGCTATCCATCTGACTTTTCAAGTAGTCTTGACTAGCCATGAAAGCATCAAAACGTTTATACCACTGCCTAGGAGACTGTTTTAGCCCATACAAAGATTTCTTTAACAAGCAAACATGATCTTCCTTACCCGGAATAGCAAATCCCTCTGGTTGCTTCATGTAAATCTGCTCCTCCAACTCACTGTGAAGAAATGCAGTTTTCACATCTAGCTGCTCTAACTCAAGATCTTGCGAAGCAACTAAGGCAAGTAAAACACGAATAGAAATATGTCTTACCACAGGAGAGAACACCTCATTATAGTCAATGCCCTCACGCTGTGTATACCCCTTCGCCACAAGTCTCGCCTTATACGTCACTGCCTCGACACCGGGAATGCCCTCTTTCCGTTTAAAGACCCATTTACTTCCGACAATCTTTTGGCTCTTGGGTACTTTGACCAACTCCCATGTCTGATTTCGATGGAATGATTCCATCTCTTCACTCATAGCCCCTAGCCACTGCGATGACTCCGAACTAGCCATCGCCTCAGAATAAGACGAAGGCTCATCTCGTCTCCACCTCATCACCTACGTCAATGCATAAGCAATATCTCGTATAACCATAATGTACCGGTGATTTAATGTGCCTTCTCTCGTCTATCTGCGGCTATAGTCTGCTACGGCTTTGCTGGTTGTTCACTATCACTGACTTCAGGAACTGCGGCTTCATCTGCAGTCTCAACTTCTATTACCTTCGAGATCTCTGGAGTCTCCACCTGAAGCTCCACCTCACTCATGACACCATGATCTATCTTCTCTGCTGGTTGTGTCACAAAACTCCTCTATTGAAGCATTGCAGTCTCATCGAAGATCACATCTCTGCTGATTAGAAAACCAGGTGATCTGGGATCAGTGTACCACAACCGATAGCCTTTCACCCCATATGCATAACCCAGAAATATGCAATTCTTCAACCTCGGCTCAAGCTTACCATCACTCGCATGAGCATACACAGGACATCCGAATATACGTAATCCGGAATAATCAACAGGTTTCCCCGACCATACTTCCTCAGGAGTCTTCCACTCGATAACAGATGATGGAGATCGATTAACCAGGTAACAAGACATGTTCACTGCTTTGGCCCAAAATTCCTTGCCAAGTCCTGCATGCGAAAGCATGCCACGAGCTCGCTCAAGCAAAGTTATGTTCTTCCGTTCTACAATGCCATTCTGCTGTAGTGTCGCAGGTACTGTGCGGTGTCTCACAATACCTTCTTTCTCGCAGAACTCAGTAAAATCTTTACCACAGAACTCCATGCCATTATCGATTCTCAGGCACTTGATTTGTTTATCTGATTGCTTCTCAATCAATGCCTTAAATTTCTTGAACCGATCAAACACTTCATATTTGTGCTTCAGAAAGTATACCCATATCTTCCTTGAATAATCGTCGATAAAAGTCAGCATATATCGGGCACCTCCTTTTGAAGGAACCGAAGACGGACCCCAGACGTCTGAGTGAATATATTCAACAGGTCACTTGGTCGAATGAATAGCTATCGTAAACTTAACTCGGTGCCGCTTCCCATAGATGCAGTGCTCACATAAGTCCAGTTTTCCTGTCTTCTGACCCTTCAACAACCCTCTTTCACTCAGCATCGTCATACCTGCCTCACTCATGTGCCCTAAATGCATATGCCATAATTGAGTCAAGTCAGAATCTGACTCACCTGATGAAACTGCAGCGGTTCCGGTCACGGTCTCTCCCAGTAGATGATAGAGAGTATTCACTTTCTTCCCCTTCATCACTGTCATGGCACCTCGAGAGATCTTCAGTACTCCACCTTCAGCGGTGTACCTGCACCCGATGTCATCGAGTGTCCCCAGAGAAATAAGGTTCTTCTTGAGCTCCGGTACATGCCTCACATCTGTCAATGTGCGAACCACCCCATCGTGCATCCTGATCCGAATTGTCCCTATCCCCACAGCCTTACAGACTGCATTATTCCCCAAAAGAACCCTACCACCATCTGCAGTCTGGTAAGTAGTAAACCAGTTCTTATGAGGTGTCATGTGATAAGAACACCCCGAATCTAGCACCCATTCGTCTTCTAATGAAGTAGCAATCACACATAAGACAGCTTCTGCATCACTAGTGCTCCCCTCAGCAACGTTTGCCACACTGCTTGTGGCATTCTGCTTATCAACTTTATTCCTCCGCTTTGGACAATCTCTCCTGATGTGTCCCTCCTTGTGACACTCAAAGCACTTCACGCGTCCCTTGGACTTTCTATGGCGTGATTTTGATCTGCTTTTACCTCTGCTGCTACTAGGCCCTCGATGTTGTTCTCTACCCCGAATCGTCAGTGCTTGCGTTGCTCCTTACGCCGAACTGTCATCTCGCAACTTTCTCTGCCACTCCTTAGAGAATAAGGCGGACTTTACCTCTTCTGAGGTAATAGTAGTACGCCCCTACAATAGTGAATCAGTAAAGTGCTCCCATGATTCTGGTAAAGAGGCTAACAACATCATGCCCTACTCTTCATCATCAAGTAACTTACCAACGTTCTTCAGATCCAACATGAGTTTATTAAATTCATCTAGGTGGGTTCTGATAGACGCACATTCAATATATCTAAATTGAAACATCTTCTTCAGCATGTACAAGCGATTGTTCAAACCTTTCTTCACATAGAGTGCTTGAAGTTTTGCCCATAATGATGCGGCATCCTTCTCCTCAGCAACCTCTAGTAAGACCTCATTTGTCAAATTTAACAGGATTATACTCTTAGCTTTTTCCATCAGCTCTACCCTCTCTGAGGCTTTCATTATAATCGGCAACTCATCTTCACCATCCAGTGCCTTGGCCAAACCTTGTGTTGTCAATAAAGCTCGCATCTTTATGCTCCATAACACAAAGTTGTTACTCCCGTTAAACTTCTCAATTTCAGATTTCCTCTCAGACATAATTGCAGTAACAGAATTTCCAGATAATAATTAGACAAGCAAAAGCTCCAAATCACAATCAAGAAATCCAACCCCAAGCTCTGATACCAATTGTTGGGATATAATATGCGGAAGTACCAGGATCTTGCAATTTACGTCAACGCAAAATCACCGAAGAAATTAACGAGAAGAATAAGGACACCAGAAATTTACGTGGTTCGGTCCGAGTATCGGTACCTACATCCACGGGAGAGCCAGCAGTAAATAATCCATTAAAATCGGAGAATCAGAGTTTACAATCGCTCAATCGCTCAAGTGTTTCCTACACCTAGATTTAACCCCAAACCCAAAGTGTTTATAAATAAACAACTCACTAGGGAATAAACTCATGACACAAAATTAGCGCGCGTTCAAGCTCAAAACCAAACGCCGAAAACAAGAACTCTTTTTCTTGATCGCGTGGGTGGCTTCACTTGACGTTGTGCGGCAGCACCTCCTTGTAGGGTTTCAGCAGCAACTCTTCTACGTAGGGCTTCTTTTCCCTTTATTTATATGTGTGCCCAAAGAGGAAACCTTTATTTTATATTTATTTCCTCTTTTGTAAATCTTCAAAAGTCCAACGAAACTTTTCTGTTACTTGGGAAATCTTTATCAATAAATTCGGTTTAACAAATCGATATCCGAATTCAAAATCGAGACATAATTTAACAGTCTACGTAAAGATTGAGGCTTACTTTGGGACTTCAACTCAATAAGCTGTATTGATGACCTTTTGCATAACTGGACAATTTTTTGCCCATCTGTGAAACACACTAGGGCAAGGAGCTCAAGAAGTTGCTAATTAGTTAACATCCCATTTTATCCTATTGTTGTCATGGAATTATCTTATCACGACTGAATTGGGTGTGGCTCACTTGACTGAGGAACTTCAAATTCCTTACTCGAGACCAATCAAAATGAAGAAAAGAGATTTTGCAGAGAAAGCATCAGCAACAGCTGAGGACCATCTTGCGTGCCAAACTTGAAGAGGCTCGTGGGCCAACCGGAATATGCTGAGGAAGTTTTGATGCTTGTGAAGATCCAAAACACTTGATCTGGTCTCAACAGCATATACCTGAATGATAGTAAATGTAGTTTTTTAAATCGAATCTGCTGTTTGGATGCTCATTAGGTTCTATCTCTTTGTTAATCAAATGAGTAGCTGCTTATTTTTGTGTATGTTACCCTGATGCAGAGTTGTTTGATGCGGTTGCATTCTAATGATATCACTCCTGAACTCGATGAAGCTCTGCAAAGGTAGGTAAGCACTGCTAAGCTCCTCCATTTCTATGAGTTTATCCTTTGAATGTTGTCATATAGTTTTCCGATTTGATAAGCTCAGTTCTCATTTTTGCAGTATTGAATTAGTAAAGTTGAAACTGGCCTCCTCACAATTTGTCCCGAGTAGCTGATTTTGCTGATGGGATATTGCCAATGATTAAGTAACAAGTACGTCTTTCTGTTCTGTAGTTTAGGCCCTTCACCTTTTCAGTATAATTTTATTAACATCAATTATGTTCCTGAACACGAACGAGGACAGTGTTGTCACTAATTGCTTACTTCTTTTAAGCCTATTGTTTTCTTTTTCATTAGACAGCTAATGAAGTCTCTGTTCACTGTGGTCGAACTGCGATTGGTGTAAATTATGTTTACGCATTTGTACCTTCTCTTTCATGGGGTAAATTGTGATGCTGCAATCTCGCATTTCTTCATTTATTGATAATGGTCAGTCCTATCCTCATCATGTAGATTCAAGCTGCATTTCATGGAACTTGGAGAAAGTCCCCAAACACCACACGATGGAGATGCGTGCAGGAACGAGCTATGTCATTATGAAAATGCATTCTGAACCTAGTGGTGTTTATCATGTGCTCCATGTTGTTAATACTCTTCAAAGGATTCTGGATATGAAGCAACCTCCTCTTGTGGGGTATTCGTCCTCTGCAAACACAAATCGCTTCCAGGGAGACTGCACGTGCAGGTGGTTCTGTATGCGCAAGTTAACCATAAAATGAGATTTGTTAACAAGATTACCAGTTAGATGTCCACTTCAAGCTACATTTTGCGACTGGAAAAAGCGAATGCTGTGGAATCAGAAAAAATTCTGTCAATTGCAGTCAAGAGTTTCAATGAAAAGGTTTACAAGAAGATGGTATTTTTCATTTGGTTGCAATTTGAACACAAGAAAGGTGTTCATTAGTGTAAAATCATCTCTCTGGTCTGGTGTTACATCAGAAAATTCATATGTAGGCATTTTGCAATCACTTTTATTGTATACAGTTGAAGACTAATAACAAAACGTGGACAAAATTTTTGGAAGGGTCAAAAGAGCCCTTCCCAAAATTTACTCATTTGGTATGAACAAAAAACTTATAGGTGTCATCTAATTGGTTTATAATCAGATGATACTCCACCAAATTTTGGTCACTGTTCACGCATTCAAGTTTCAATCGAAGCAATTTCTTTGAGGCCACTCTCAGGTATTTCTACACCTTGTACTAGATTACAATGGTGGAACTTTAGTAGTTGAAAGCTATTCACAAGGTACTCATAGTTTGATTTGCTTGTTGTCCCCTTGAACTTTGACTCAATTTTTCTAGAGATCAAGACAAGGCCAATTAGCTTGTTAAGCCACATTCCAATCTATAAATACCAACACATATGGAATGCAGGTCGTGTTGATATACTTGTTAAACATACTTAATATGAAATAATTTAATTTCAGAATATTGGTCAAATATTACACGAGAGAAGTCGCGAGTAAAGTCAATGTATCGACTCTACACTTTAGTTACTTAGTCGCTTAATCAGTGTCTAGGCAATTAATCCAAAGGGCAGTAGCTTTGTGTTTGACTACTTACAGAACATCATTCACAACCGCATCAGCTAAATTGATTTGAAGTTGGAAAGCGTGAATATAGCGGATAATTGGATGAACATTCTGAACCGATTGAACTGATGCGGTTTTGTTCATGGATTCCCCCCCCCCCCCTTTCTCTCTTTCTCTTCTGCTTTCGTTTCATGCTAATGATTTGCTTCGAGCTTGTTTTTGAAAGTTCTATCACATTTTAAATTAAGATCCTATGAATAATAGCCATTCAAACAATAACTAGTAAGTTATGAAAGGACAAGAGAAGGTTCGCTTCAGGCTCTTCGATTTCCTCATATTTGTAACTCCATGCTCGACAGGACGATGCTTAGAACATGAAAAGCGTCCTCAAATCAGAATGGAAGATAGAAGGCCTTTCAGCTTATTTAACACCTACTAACCGCATGTTAGAATGTATAGCTTAGGTAGTTTGCCATATGATGAATCATACAATGCAGAGGAATTGAAATAGACAAATTGAGGAATTACAGGGTTAATGAACCCCAAAACGGAGACTTAAAACAACATTTGGCCAAAAAATAAAAGGTTATAAAAAACGAAATCGACCACGAAAGTAGATGTCAACGTCAAATCCTACAAATGAAAGCAATCATCTTATTTGCAATCAGCATCGTGTTGTTGAGAAGAGAAATTAGCGGGCCCGACAATTTTTACTTTGCATGAGAATGCATGCATGCATGCAGAATCATGTTGCAGATAAATCAAAAGGTAAGGAAATTCGGGGAAAAAAAACTTTCGGCAAATATAAATATATGTGAATATGACATTTGAGTCGTCTTATTTTCCTATGTTTCGAATGCTGGAGGTCAGTGAATGAAACAACAATCCGAACGAACATTATACTGGAAAGATCGAACATTGTGGCACTGCTAAATACTTAATTACCAAATACATATTAAGATGATAAGCCAATAAACAAAACAAACATCTCCGTTTCCTCCTGACCGATTTCATCCTTCTCTCTAGATGACTATGAGCATGATATTTCATTATTTCCACATATTAAAAATTGACGCACAAAGCTCGGGCATTTGCGCTTCAATCACCGGAACCCTTGTTTGAAAGAAGTCCTGAACTTGCCCTCGACTGAATAAAGCTTGTATCTAGCCACCCTCCTCTTCTCTGCTTCTCCGGGTCATTCCACCACGACAGTTTTATCGACTTCCAAAACGTAAGAAATAGGCAAAGGCCAGATCCATTTCAACTTACAACATCAGGTTTGTCTATTCCCATCCCAAAGGCAATGGTAGTGCATACAATCTGGACAACTCCAGTATGCCATTTCTTTTGACCAGTGACGGGCTACTAATCTAGCATGGTAGTACACCATTTTTATACGGCACTTCTCATTCAAGTATTTTACGACATCAACACATTCACCATTCGAAAGGCAATATACTATGCCGCAAAAATTAGCAAAACAATTTTTTAGCAGCCCTCCAAGCTGCTTCAGTGGTTCCTTGGTCTTAGCTATGACCTCGTATTTTAGATTTAGTCTATCAAAGCTTGGGAACCTAACATGGGGAACCCCAAGAGCTTTTAGGATATCCTGCGATGGATGTATAATTCAATCAGAATAAACAGGTTATTTCAACATAATCAGGAGGTTAATATGTAAGTTTATTACTCACAAACTGACTGAGTGGCAGTTGCAGTGAAGGCCATCACTGGGACATACGTAAAGTTCTGCTTGAGACATCCCAGTCCCCTATAATCTGGACGAAAATCGTGTCCCCCTCGACTAATAATGACAACCACAAAAGTGACAATCAATGAGCTGTACTCGTTAATCAGTCAAATGTACAAGAAAAGCTCAAACCAACAGCACGTTCCTTTCATGAGATCAAACTGGCAGAGCAAATCCAGTTAAGACCTTGTAAGAAACACAATCAATGATCACATGGTTGAACCTTTGCCTTTCTCAAGTTGTTAACATAAAGTATAAGCGTTAATAGAATAAATGGGGACAAAAGAACCAGCTTAAGAGACTGAGTATCATGCCAAACATAAATAGGAGATTGGACCCTTATCCAAGCTTATGCCGATTCCAATTACTTCAGGAAGAAATTTACATTGGAGCTTATTTAAGTTGTGCACTCTTTACTCAATATAATGAAAGAGTGTTCCCAAACAACGGAACCTAAATCTTTTCATCAAACAAGGAACACTGCATTCTGTTATATTGAAATTTCACAGGGTTTTGGGCTTCAGAAGGTCTAGTGTATGTCGACAATTTAATTAGGCTAGAAACACAGAAAATGCAGAGAAGTTTGGAAAAAGAGCTTAAGTTAGCGTATATAAAAGCTCAAAACAAGCAGTACGTTGCTTTCATGACAACCACGAAAGTGACAATCAATGAGCTCTTGTCGTCAATCAGGCAAATGTACAATAAAAGCTCGAACCAGCAGTACGTTCCTTTCAAGAGATTAAACTGGCAGAGCAAATCTAGTTAATACCTTTTAAGAAACACAATCAATGATCACGTGGGGGACCTTTGCCTTTCTCAAGTTGTCAGTATATAGTATAACCATTAATAGAATAAATAGATACACAAGAACCAGCTTAAGAGACAGAGTATTGTGCCAAACATAGACAGCAGATGGCATCTTCCTTTCATGAGATTAAACTGGCAGAGCAGACCCAGTTAATACCTTGTAAGAAACACAGTCAATGATCACATGGGTAGACCTTCGCTTTTCTCAAGTTGTCAGTAGATAGTATGACCATTAATAGAATAAGTAGATACACAAGAACCAGCTTAAGAGACAGAGTATCATGCCAAACATAGACAGCAGATGGCATCCTTATCCAAGCTTTATGCCACTTCCAATTACTTTAGGAAGTCATTTCCATTGCAGCTTATTTAAGTTGTGTTCTTCCTCAATATAATTGACAATGTGCCACTAAGTTTTCCCAAACCACAGAACCTAGATCTTTTCCAAAGCTCAAACAAGGACCATTGCATTCTGTTATATTAGATTTTCACAGGGCTTCAAAAGGTTTAGAGTGACAATGACAATTTAATAAGGCTAGAAACACATAAAATGATAAAAAAGTTTGGAAAAAGAGTTTAAGTTAGCATATATAGAAGGAAACTTGCTTATATTTATCTGGAACAAGGACAATAGTTTTGCAGAGGCAACATCAAAAATGATTATTCTTTTTGAAGTAACTCTGGCATGATCTTTCTTCATGTACAAGCCATGCCAAAGATTATGCATACCTCACGCAATGTACCTCATCAACAACAAAACCAGCTAGTTGTGCCTGCAATGCAAGATGGTCGAATATAAAAAATTATAAAGAACCTTTTGGACAAAGTTACAGTGCATCAGAAACAATACCTTTCTATAAAAGCATTTCAATATCTCGAGAAATGACGTTTTTCCCACAATCCTTTCAGGAGTTAGATGCAATAGCTTGCCCAATGTTTATCTTTTCTGAAAAGGCAGGCAAAGCGGAAGTGGAGATTAATAATTTGACAGTCACAACACTCAGCATAAAAGTTTTAGAAGTCCGATAGAGCTAAACCTTGCCTTAGTTCTTGGGGGACAGCCGCCAATTGGGCAGCAGTTTGTTGAGCGTTCAAGAAAGTAGATTGTATGCTGTACTTGAGGGTTTTAGTGATTATTTGATCCTAGATGAGCGACAGCAAGGGAGATATAAACCTGGTTTTAGGCAGCTGAAACGAAGGGTAAAAACATCGGAAGAGCAAATGAAGAAAGGAAGGGACAATGGAATTATTATTTCTTTCACCTTCAGTTGATCAGCAAGGACCAGTTGTCACTACTTGTTTTATAATTACTTTCAGTACATATATCAACTACTTCAAGTCTGAACAGAAAACACTTCTAAAAAATTCAACTTAATAAATCCAGATTTATATCTTCCTCCTTAATTCAGTTATCATAAATTTTTCTTGCAACCAAGATCCATTGTATATTAAAGGACATTAATTTCAAACAAATTATGGGAAAAAGAATTCATAGGTCATCACCTTTTGTTGAGATAATGGCATAGCAAATAACTGCAAAGGAAAGATAAAAACCTAGAACCCGTATTTGGTGGAAGTACTTTGAAAACTTATTTCTCTTTGACTTAATAACCATTTTGAATTGGACCTGGATTATGACTGACAGCAACACTTACATGCATAAACAAGATGAATTTTCCTATTAAGTGATTAGAAGGTCCTAGAAGCATAACACAAACTTCACATTCTAAAAATTACAGACCAAATAGAGAAGTGAGAAGGCAGAATGAGAATGTACTGTATTTCCTTCTTTTCTACTTTTGTCCGATGCCATACATTGGAAAAGTACCTGAATCACTTCTATCGCTTAATTTTCATTTGAAAAACATTTCCTTCCTTAAGTTCACAACCTTCTCAACAATGCTAAACAAAGCAGATTAGAAGATCATGTGAAAGCTCAAATGTTGACATACAGGTCTACCCTTTTACATTTAATTGGTGGAACCATTGAGCAAAGTGCATAGGGCTTGTGCTTAAAACATTGTCTCCACACGCTTCTACATACAATCATCACACAATTGAGACAATGTTAACATTCACTAACCTGGTAACATAAACTTTTACCAACTCCAGTGGGCATGAGAATAAAGCAATCTTGCTTAGCTACAGAAGCTTTACAATCCTGATGCTGCATTGGTCGAGATGCCTTGTTTCCGAATATGACAATATTTGCCAATTCTATGCCATCCAAGGCTTGGAATTCTGCACAACTCAGAGTCCCTTGTTTGGATGTCCAAATTGGAGAGCAATGTCTTTTATTTGAAGCTAATGATATTGAGCCTTGAGTGACAGTGCTCTTACAGTCCTTCAATAGAAATAGGCATTTTCTGCACCGTAGTAGTTTCTGACATGGATTGTCATGGAAAATGAAAAATGTGCTCAAAGAAATCACAAGCCTTCATTTATGCAAAACATTCCTATCAAAGACACTAGATTGCTAAGTTCCACACTTTGATGATCTGCTGTACTCTCAAAGTATTTGAGAAATATATGTATTTGTAGATCATCCAAAACTGAAATCAACTTCTTTATTGACCAAAGAGTTCTAATATGCCATTTTGGATCTTGAAGACTGTGGAAGTGAGTGGCAAAAGTTATGAGTATCTATCGGACATTTGATTGGTGAGAGGCCCCATAATCAATTTACTAAATGCTTTTGGACATGAACATTGTGTAGGTCCTTTGCTGTATGCGGAATCACAAGCAAATTGGAAACGACCAAGCAGAGAATAAATTATAACAGAAAAGTACAGTGACACACTGATTTAAGTGGTTTGGCAATATTGTCTATGTCCATGGGAGAAGCATACTGTGGATTTTAAAGATCGTCCGGCCAAAATTTGAGTGGATGAATTGCTCAGAGTACTGCTTTGGCCAGGAATATAGCATGTGGATTTCCCACAAGTTTTACTGCCCAATATATCATATTCGTCTTCACTGTTAGGAGAGGAATCCACCTCAAGGAAAGTTTGATTTTTCACAGGTTCTGAAGAATCTTCTAAAATATCGACATCATGTATAACATTGCATTCACTGCCATTACATATATCTTGGCCAAACAGATCAGTCAAAACTCCACAAGCTTCTGATTCCGCAGCTTGCAAATCATCCCAATCCTCAGTATCTTGCATAATTTCAGCAATTTCCGCTAGGAAGTCCTCGCCATAGTGCTCCACAGTGATAAACTCTCGACCTTTGTCACCTTAAGAAAACCAAAAGAAGAAAGAGATGATTTTGCAAGTTCCATGGAAACAAGATATCAAATAAACACAATCTACAATATGTAATTTGCACTTAGTTCAGTGAGACACCATATTTATATGTAGGCAAGACACCATGTAAATTCCCTGTCAGTTCAGAAATAAGTCAGACATTTCGCTAGTCAATAACACCACTCCGCAAAACCCACGGAGAAATAGGGACGAGATCAATGAACTAGATTTAACCAGCTCTGGCCATTCACATCCAAAAGGCAGACCATTCCACAGCCATCGTCAGAATGACGACTAACCCCAATAAATCTCCGTATTCAGGACTGCACAATCAATCGATTCACGAATCATCCACGCAACACAATCAATCCTCAGAATACGTACACAACCTCCGCAACGCTAATCAGCATAAAAAATGGGCGACGAAATAACGATTCGAGTTACCGTAGAGGGAAACGAGACGGTCCCAAGCACTTGCGGGCGGACTGCTCGTCGAAGCCGAACTCGAGAGCCAAGCTCAGCAACCCCGAGCTTTCTCTACCTCTTCCGAGCCCCGATCCGCCATGGAGTCTCAACCTCTTCGAACGATTCGATCGATCGATCGATGATGCACGAGCCGCAGTCGAAGGTTACTTTGGAAACGGAAGACTTGCATATCATACTAAAGTTACACACGTATCTGTTGCTGTGCGTAAATGAAAGACGACATTGACAAAGTAATACTGTTTATTAATTTACATTTTTTTCCTTTCTATATATTAAATATAAATATTACAGTGGAATGATTTCAAAAACTTTAGGAAAAATAGCATTTCCAAACACTACTTTACTGTTTGGCAAAAATAATAATAAAATCTACTTCATTATGGGCAAAACCTCCTGACGGGACAGAAATTTCACGAGTACATTCAACGTGGACCGTTGGATAGAAAGGGCAAAAACATGATCCGTCGAGTCTATTTTGCAAAATCGATTTTCTATCATCACTTCAATACATGAAAGGAAAGTTATGGATGTGATAAATTGTTGGAAGATATGCTCTAATCCGATACTGGGAGATATACTCGGAATCTCAATTGATCTTAATTGTACATAATTTAGTTAGGATCTTTAGATTGAGATTGGATTCGATTTCATAAATATTTGTTTGCCTTTTATTATTTCATCTCTGTACTATAATTACAGATGAATTGTACATCACAATACATATGAAATATACAAGAATTGCAGATCTCTATAGTCTTCTTCACTTTCTTACATGGTATCAGAGCGTCGGCTTCTGACCATTCTTCGCTTCCGCTTCTGATTGCCACCAAAGGAGATCTGAATCACATAACAGATCTGCCATCTTGGTATAGGAATCACTCTTGAAGAAGAAGACAAGAGCTACTGGTTTCTTACCCAATGGCTGACGACCAAACCACCGCAGAAGCTTCACCATCGGCGCAGATTCAAAACTTACCTGCAACAACACAACAACAAACAATCCAGGCACACCCTATTCAATGGAGACCTACGCAGGCTCAGGTTGGTCTGGGGCAACCCTTCGCGGGTCAACCATTCCAGTGGGTACCTTACCCATTCTATCTCGGGACAAACCCGAATACATCATCGCCCGTTTATGTAGGACACCAGGGAGTCCACGTCCAATCTGAGGCGAGCTCACCAGCCGTAAACGGGGCAAGCTCGACCCTAGGATTAGAACAGGTAAGCGGATCTGGAGAACCGGATATGGGAACGAATCCCTAACCGGGACTTTCAAATGCGGGGTTTCAATTCGGGACAAACGAATCGGGACAAGGGACAAATTGTTACCCGAACCTTGCGCCCGGATTCATACCATTCCCCGTCACCGCCGTCACTGGGCGACCGGAGCCTGGTGATCCCCTGCACGTTTCAACATCCGACGGCCCTGAGCTGAAACTAATCAACCTTCAGCTAATCGGACCAGAGAACTACGCCAGGTGGTCCCGAGACTTCCGACGCGCCCTTGTGACGAAGGACAAGGATGGATTCCTCGACGGGGCGGTTCCGATTCTTGCCGATGAGCGACTAGCCCGATTCTGGAAGAAATGCAATCAACTCGTGAGGACGTGGATCGACAACTGCATCTCCCCAGAGGTCGTGGCTGGTCTCCCGCCAACAGAAGACTCGAAAACCATATGGGAAAACATCAAACAGATGTACGGCAAATTAGATCGGGCACGAATTTTTTCCCTTTTGCAGGAGCTCGGTGAGTTAAAACAAGGGAACATGACCATCACGGCCTATTACAACAAATTGTCATCCCTATGGAATGATCTCGAAGCAACAGAAGAGAAACTTGAGGGGCCAGTGGAGACACTCGCACAATACCGATCGATCAAAGAAAGGGAAAAGGCGACCCGATTCCTTTTAATCTTGAACAATTCTTACCTGACATTTCGCTCGCAGATTTTGGACATGGAACCAGTACCCCCTCTTGGTCGGATCTACCAAAAGAAAGCCAGAGGCTTGCTTCGTCAGAATCGGCGAAGGGAGTAGAGAGTTTTGCCCTGGCCAGTCGCGGCGAGCGAAGAAATTGGGGATCGAAAACCCTAACCCTAGCGCTCGAAAAAGGGGTGCACGGAGGAGGAGAGCTAGGGTTTCGGTCGCCCGGATCTGAGGATCCCCATCTTCTTAAAAGGGAAGCACTGGACGGCTCAGATTCGGCCCGCAAATCGGACGGTCCAAAAGGACCCATCTATTCGACCGGATCCAGCGGTGGAGATGGAGCGACTGGGATGACATCCGACGGTGGTGTTTTTTTCTCTGCATCTGACGGCGGAGGAATTTTTTCGGCATCTACAAAGAAATTCAATCAAAAAAAGGGGTAAATTATATTGTGAATTTTGCAGAAGGCCACATCATATAGTGGAAAATTGCTTGAAATTACACGGTAAACCATGAGAAAAAGGAAAAAAGAAGGAAATTTCTGCAGCCTACCAGGTTGGTGGTTCTAATGTTGATTGACCCATTACAAATGATCAATACCAACAACTGATGCAGGCAATACAGAAATTGGACATATCAAGCAAAGGAGGAAATTTTTCAGGTATTTCTCGCTGCCTGATTAATAATATTTCCTGGAAATCTTGGATAATTGATTATGGGGCAAGTGATCACATTGTCTGTGAAAGAGCATTATTTTCAGATATACATGAGAACCTAGAATTTCCTATTACTGTCCAATTACCAAATGGGAATGTTACTCATGTCAAAATCACTGGATCAGTCAAACTCAGCCCAGAAATCACACTCGAAAATGTCCTTTACCTTCTAGAATTTCGATTCAATCTTATTTATGTGTCCAAAGTCTGCAGAGAAAATTCTTGTCGTGTATTGTTTGATTATGACACCTGCTTCTTTCAGGCCCTTTCGACTGGCAGAGTGATGGGCTTGGGTAGTCTTTCTGAAGGATTGTTTCTATGGCAAAATTCTTCAAGTAATTTTGATTTATCCTTATTTCCTTCAAATAAAATATCATTGTGTAACACGACTGCCAATGATAAAGACTATCTTTTACATTCACGATTGGGTCATAGTGCTTCATTTCCTTATTCTAAGTGTCAAATATGTCCCCTTGCAAAGCAATCACGCATTCCTTTTGCCCTTCGTAAAAATCGTGCAACGCACATTTTTTCTTTAATTCACATGGATGTTTGGGGTCCTTATCATACCCAACATCACGATGGATCGCGCTATTTCTTGACAATTGTGGACGATTATTCTCGTGCCACACTGGGTGTTTTCGATGCGATCAAAGGGACAAGTTTTCTCACATTTGAAAACATTTATTGCTCTATCCAAGAACCAATTTGGAAGATCTATCCAACGGATTAGGACAGACAAGGGAAGGAGTTCTTCAACAATGACTGCAATTCTCTTCTGTCATCTCATGGGATTCTCCATGAAAGTTCTTGCATCTATACACCACAACAGAATGGAGTAGTGGAGCGCAAGCATCGTCACCTATTGGAAGTTGCACGTGCATTAAAATTTCAGGCATATATTCCAGAAAATTATTGGGGCGAATGCATTATTACTGCAACATATCTCATCAACCGTATGCCAACTCGGATACTCAATGGAAAAACTCCATTTGAGTTACTTTTCAAGAAGAAACCAGAATTGGGCCATTTAAGGATATTCGGATGCCGTGCTTCGCTCTTTGTTTTGGGCCCTCGAGACAAAATGGGGTCTCGTGCTCGACAGTGCATCTTCATGGGCTATCCAAATTTACAAAAGGGGTATCGAGTCCTAGATCAATCAACATTGGAATTCTTCATCAGCAGAGATGTTATCTTTCACGAAGATATTTTTCCTTTCCAAGAAAAGGATTCTTCAACGGAGACGTCAAACATTTCTGGTAAGCCACTATCTGTGAGGATTTTTCAAATACCGAATATTTTGTGACAGGAACTCCAGAACCACTTATGATAACCCCAATCACTCCTGAGACTTCCGAACCAGCAATTGTCGAAAATAATGCTCAAGAGAATTCCTCAATGGCGGAAGAATCTTCTGATGTAATTGGCAATACGGAAATATCTTCAACTCCAGCTCAAGTGAATCCTCCTCGACGATCTGGTCGTTCTACACGACCGCCAGCTTGGACAGAAGACTATGTTTGTGCATCGCTCAACTCACTAGGTATTAACTACCCAATATCATCTTATGTTTCGTTCCATAGACTTTCACCGGAACATAGATGTTGTGTGAGTCGAATATCAGAGGACATCGAGCCATCTACTTATGAAGAAGCAGCTAAAGATCCAAGATGGCCGGAAGTTATGGGAGCTGAATTGTAGGCACTAGCGCAAATAAGACCGGGATTTGGTCCATCTACGCAAATAGGAAACCCATTGGATGCAAATGGGTATACAAGATTAAATACCGTGCTGATGGGTCTATTGAGCGTTACAAAGCTCGGTTGGTGGTCAAAGGATTTACTCAACGAGAAGGTTTCGACTACCATGAAACTTTTTCTCCCGTTGCCAAAGATGTAACCATAAGATCCTTCTTATATGTTGCAGATATTAATGATTGGCATTTACACCAGATGGACGTATATAACGCTTTTCTGCATGGAGACTTAGATGAGGAAATCTACATGGATATTTCTCAGGGATTACGGAGACAGGGGGAGAATAGAGTATGTCGTCTCCGTAAATCTCTTTATGGTCTCAAGCAAGCCTCCAGGCAATGGTATGCCAAATTTGCCGATGCCCTTACTTCTACAGGTTTCAAACAGTCCATATATGACTACGCTTTGTTCACATGGACTCAAGGTACGTCATCTATTTATCTAATGATATATGTTGACGATATTCTCATCATGGGAAATAATAAAATTGCAATAGAGAGATTCAAGAAGTATCTGCATCTTACTTTTCACATTAAAGACTTGGGAGCACCCAAATACTTTCTTGGAATCGAGATTGCTCGATCTGATCGTGGGATTTCTCTTAGTCAACGGAAGTTTGTGTTGGAGATTATTTCAGAGGCAGGTCTGTCGAGATGCAAACCATCGGTTATTCCAATTGAGCAGAATGTAAAGTTGACCACCAAGGATTATGATGCTGGGACATCTGAGAATCATCATCCAGTTGTCAATGATCCTTCAGGTTATCAGAAGCTTGTTGGGAAGCTCATTTATTTAACTATGACCATACCTGATATATCATATGCAGTGTAAACTCTCAGCCAATTCATGCACAGTCCCAAGCTATCCCACTTGAATGCTGCCTTTAAAGTCGTAAAGTACTTGAAGAAGTGCCCCGGACTGGGGATTCTTTTATCCAGGGAATGCAATATGAAAATGTCGGCATATTGTGATGCAAATTATGCAACTTGCCCCATGAGTCGACGATCCATTACAGGTTTTTGCATTAAACTTGGAGATTCTCTTCTTTCATGGAAAACCAAGAAGCAGGCAACCGTATCATTGTCTTCAGCCGAAGCGAAATATTGGGCTATGGCAAAAACTACCTGTGAGATCGTATGGATACGGGGATTACTTGGAGATCTTGGGATAAAATTGAAGAGTCTGACCAGGTTGTTCTGTGACAACGATGCGGCACTCAAACTTGCAACAAATCCCATAGTACATGAAAGAACGAAGCATATATAAGTAGATTGTCACTTCACTCAAGAAAAAATTCAAGAAGGGATAATTGAAACTAGAGGAATTGGAACGGCGGAGCAACCAGTTGATATCTTCACTAAGCCCCTATGTCAAAGACAGCATGCATATCTATTGAGCAAGCTAGACGTCTTGGATATCTATCAGCCACCAGCTTGAGGGGGAGTGTTGGAAGATATGCTCTAATCCGATACTGGGAGATATACTCGGAATCTCAATTGATCTTAATTGTACATAATTTAGTTAGGATCTTTAGATTGAGATTGGATTCGATTTCATAAATATTTGTTTGCCTTTTATTATTTCATCTCTGTACTATAATTACAGATGAATTGTACATCATAATACATATGAAATATACAAGAATTGCAGATCTCTATAGTCTTCTTCACTTTCTTACATAAATTATCATTTGATTAAGAAAAGTTATGATGAGTAAGGAAATTTACCAAGACAAAGATCTCAAGACTTTGCGAAGTGCAAAGGAGAATTATGGGTTCTCTCTTTCGTTTATGACGTGATCAAATTATCATTTATAATGGTCATCGTTTTATTAATTATCAATTAATTTATAATTACTTCTTAATAGCTCTCTCTTTCATTTGAATACAAGATTAAACTATAAACCACAATCATTTGAGATACACTGAATTCACATAATTCAAATATACTTCCTTTTTTTTTTTTTGCTGCATTATACACATAATATGTTCCCGTTTCTTTTATTATTCTGTTCAGAGTTATATCTTGTGAGGATAACCTCTAGAGCCTATCGTACTGAATTTCATACTTCGAGGGGCGAAATTATCTTCAACAATAGTGTTTGCATGCCTCAAACAATTGATATTTCTTTTTTAATATCCTTTTCAATAGATTTCCAACGACTAATACTTTTCCACCACTTCCATGGAGAAAAAAGCAAAGCTAGAGCAAGGGAAACAAAGAGATGCATTGTTTCATTTCACATCATTCCTTTGCATGTGCTCGCTACGCTAGTTCTTCCTTCTTTCTTTATATTCAATCATCTCAAGGCGAAAAACCAAGAGCGCCATAGAAGGGAGCATTGAGGGAGCATCCGCTTCTTCTTTGGTGTCATCTAATAAGTTATAGTTCTATACATCAATCAGTTATTTAAAATTTCTAAGGTTTAAGAGAATAACCCGGTGATATCGTGTCATTTTAAAATATATTGGTTTTAGATGAAATCGTTAGCATGTGGAGCTAGCGAGGAATAAATACAACCCTAGTGACGTCCATTTATTTATCACTACCTCACGTTCCCAACTCCATTTAGGGATATGGGCTGCGGATACATTTTTGAAAATTAGCCAGCTGGGCCAAGACAAAGTTGGGCTTTGCTACTCAAAAGCATAACAACCTGCTCTTAAAATTTAAACCAGCACAGATAGCACCCAGCCACTAAGGGTGCGCCTCTTAACCGTGATAGATGCTTCTCTATTTTTTCGTCCAAGAAAAAGCATGATGTGATTAGGGAGGAGGTGCCAAGTGGGATCAAGTCTGATCAACAATACATTAGTGTATTGACTTGACAGAACATCACTACGAGAAAACCCACTGTCATATCTTGACAGGATCTATGAAGTAAAGTTCACAGCCAGTAAAAATGCTAGCCGGAAAGGATACCAGTACTGTGTAAGCTGTATTAGCAACTGACCATTCGATACATGGCGGAGTAAACTCAAGCATAACAAAAAAAAAAGTTTAATAATAAATAACAATCACTACAAAATGCTTCTACCTCAGATGAAAATGAAATCTAATTTTCCCTATTTCATTTTGTCTTGAAATAACTTGAAGGCATTATAAGGAGCCACAGCAAGAAGAATCACCAGTGTGCAATAGCACAAATTATAGGGGCGTCATTATTGATGGATACAGAGAAGCAAAATCCAATGTCGCAATAGGATTTTCATAGAAACCTGCCTTGGTTTCCAGAACCTGAAAAATCATGGACCATCAAGAATTACGAGTTATTTTTGAATTGTCACAGGCTGCAAGCGATGTAAAGTTGATTTTCCTAAATATGCTCAGTGAGAACGACATAACTATTGGCTAGTGAGAAAAGGGAGCTATCGGCAGTGTACTAATACCATCTGGCAGTTTTCGGATAGAGAAGTTTATAAGACCAACTCAATGTAGCACCCTCATATGTTCGTTGCTCAGATCCTGCCCGTTTCATATTTGGGATAACAAGATTCTTCTGTTTTGCCTTCCTAAGAAGTTGGGAAAGCACCTGCAACAATGAATGGTAGGATTTTCTGAAATCAGCAACAATCTTTAAAAATGAAATTATCATCAAATTAAAACCCAAGAATACACGACCTTAATGCTCTGCCCCCGGAAAAGAAGAAAAGATATGGGAAAACCGGTGACCCTTGCCATCTCCACATGATTGTAAACTAACATCAGTTTGTCCAGCAACCGCTGTGGGAGATAAGCATCCTGCAGTCAAAAGAAATGTCATCCAGCCAATGCATTAGTTGCAAGAAATGTCTCCTAAAGCAAAGCTGTAGTCAAAATGTAAATGGAGATAGATGGATGTTTTCGACGGTACCTACACTGTGACAGACCTCATCTAATTCTCAAGGACTGAATGCAACACTCGAGGAAAAACAAGTTAGACAAAGCAATACACTAACCTCAGGACAATCTATCAAACGCTCTAAAGCAATTTAACTGATTCAAATATTACGTAATCCAGTCAAGCAATTTCTTAACAAGACCATGCATCAACAGGACACTTCTAATGTGCATCATGAAAGCACTCTGTATTTCCACATAATTCCTGCTGGAACATAAACCAACAAACCATGATTTGACAAGCAGCTGTTATAGGCTGTGGCCACCGTTAATAAACAAAAAACTATATCAAAATGGACATCCAAATAGAGAAATGCACTAGATCACACTAGATAGGGAAAAAAAGGGCAACAGCATTTGATTTGCCTGCGGCTCAGAAGCGTCAAGCTCCACCCCCTGCAGATTACTAACTAACTGTGGAATTATATCAAAACCGTACATACTACCCAGCCAATATATAGGAACACGTATGGAGCAAGGGTAATATATACTGGAAGTAGAAGAAAACTTCCAAAGAACGTCTGTACCTTCAAACAATATACAGCAAGCCACCTCCTCGTTTCCACATACATCCTCTTTCTAAATGAAAAGAAGTGCCATGAACTCATATAAGATAGTTTGGCTACCTCCAAGAAAGTGATGAAGGGAAAATATGTTCAATTACAAAAATCACAGTTGATATTTATTCTCTTAATTAACTTATGGAAAGCCAGATCCCTAGAAGAACAACTCTTCAAATCCTACTAGTGGAAGCATCATATTGCGAATGAGATGATACAACCGTTGATGCATCAACTGGCAAATATTTTCTTTGACCATGCGTGTCACCAAAGCATGCAGATGAAAAGCATTGTCAATCGGACATGAGCTATGATAAGCTAATAAACATTGTGCTTCCTAGTTCACCATATAAGAAGCTGATAATTGAAACAATTGAATCGACTAAATCTTGTGACCACTCCTTATAACAGTGAAGAGTTCAGTCAAACATAACAAAAAAATCTTTCCAATCGTCAAAATACACATTAAATTAACTTCTAAACATGTGTAGCCCTCAATAATCATCTTAAAAGATGTAAGACTGGTAATGCCGAGGCCCTCAAGAAAAAGCAAGTCTCAAAAGTAAAACTCTAGAAGAAGAGATCAGTCGCGGAGAAAATAATCCAGCTCCTTAGACTAACAATGCTATTATTATTGGCAAGCATTGAACATCTTATGTCATCTTATTTCGTCATCAGCTCATCAAACTATGAGAACAATGATACAAAGTTTTCCCTCATCATGAAGATGGTTGGTGAACCTTAAGCTGGAGCATAAGGGAACTCAGATGTGTAACTTGTAAAGCTGATACTACAATTCACCTTTCCCAGTATCTTTACAATATGTTATCCCTATAACATCTTTCCAGGATGCACACCATGCTCTGATGCCCAAACAAAAAAGAAGTCCCTCAAACTAACGAAGATATTTCAATTACCGGTTACTACCA
This sequence comes from Eucalyptus curtisii, assembly GCA_017140595.1. Taxonomy (NCBI): domain Eukaryota; kingdom Viridiplantae; phylum Streptophyta; class Magnoliopsida; order Myrtales; family Myrtaceae; genus Eucalyptus; species Eucalyptus curtisii. The sequence continues at coordinate 41,356,533 of CM029501.1, read as the reverse complement.
ACAGCAGAAACAGTACAGAAACTTTTCCTCCTAGCCACAGAAACTACCTTGCATCTCGATCGTGCATATGCCAAATGAAAAAGACAGACACCACAGAAGCAAATGCACTAAACTTCAGCAAGAGATTAGAGCTCACCTGTTCAGAAAGGAAGTGTGCTGAAACAGAGTTCATTGAATAAGAACTCAGTTTATAATCTCGTTGCATGGCCTATCACAACAGAGAAAACTTTGGGTTATCCATATATCTCCTTGGAAAAGAGCGAGGTACTCAGGTAAAACCTCTGGAAACCGTACCTAGAACAAGTCAAATTGAACCCTCTCTTCTATGGTGACTTCTTTACTTTTCCTTGTTCCGTACTGACTGCGATACAAAGAAGCATTGATGAGGCACACTGCCTAGTGACATCAACTCCTGCAGAACTGTCAGAAATCCTGCAAATTTATATTGATAGGCCCAACGAATTAACTAAAGAGGGTATCGACCATGATTTCATCATGATTATATTTGTCAAGAAGTATACAACAAAAGATGAATAATGTGATCATTCTACTCTATGAATGCCGAATTGACAAAGCGCCAGAGAGACTAAATCCCCTAAAACGCAAGATAAAAGTCAAAAGATATCGTGACAGCAGTGCTCCGCGAGAACAAAGGAAGCAACGATGGAACCCCGAGAACAGCAATGCTTTACACACTTAAGCACATTACATCTCACCCGTCCAGAAATCAACTAGGGTTACTCAGCCAATTGTCATTCCTTGCAAAAAGAGGGAGCCTCGAGAAGGAAAGACTCCAACTTTGACATCAGACACGATCATAATGAAAGAGACGAGAACAGAAACAGAGACGAAGAAGAGAACAGAGATGACTTTAACAAAAATGAAGAATCGAAAAAGAAGTATTGAGCTTCTGTATTCAATCAATTTTAGAGGAGAGTTTTCACAAAGAGCATCATTCACAATCTTCTTTACAACTCAGTATTTATCTCGTTCAACATACAACGAGAACAAGTGATGAGAACAACAAACTTGTTAACTGAACTAACTGCTAGCAAAAATAACAGAAAAGGAAGTATTCAGTTACAACTCAAAACTGAATATATATTCTTTAATGAGCACGTGTTGTTGATGTAAGTCATGTCATCTTCGTTCAGCTCATCTTTATCCACAAATGCGAAGTTAAACTCGTTGCTTCCAGTCTTGATTGAATTATCAGTAATATTGAGTATTACTTCATTTCCCAAATCAGCAAATTGCCTTACTTCAATTCCCCTGTTTTCACCAGAACTGATCTCTTGAACATCAACATTCAGCTTCGGCTTTAGCTTGAACTTCTTCACTTTACTTCCCTTGTTTTCACTAGAACTGCACTCTTGATCAGCAGCACTTAGCTTCGGCTTGGGCTTATATTCTTTAACATCCCCCCGCAAATTGGGAAGGGGTAAAGAGCCTATGCCCAATTTGATACGAATATCAAAGTGAGCTAACCGTGAGAGAGCTTTTGTAAAAATATCAGCAAGCTGACAATTGCTTGTAACATAGCACATATTGAGAGAGCCGGAGGAAACTTTCTCACGTACAAAGTGAAAATCAACTTCAATGTGTCTGGTGCGAGCATGTAAAATAGGATTGGCAGTAAGAGAAATGGCGGGACTGATTATCACGAAACGAGACGAGTTGGGGAAGAAAGTGAGAGACCAATATCACAAAGAACAAAACTGATCCATGTAAGTTCAGCAGTAGCAGAGGCAAGTGCACGATATTCTGCTTCGATAGAAGATCGACTAACAGTAGGCTGTTTCTTTGCTGCCCAAGAAATGAGATTAGAACCGAGATATGTGCAGAAGCCAGTTGTGGATCGTCTGGTCTTTGTGCAACCAGCCCAATCTGCATCTGAAAAACCATAAAGATGCGTAGAGCTTCGAGAGTGAAGAAAGATACCTAGACTAATAGTTCCTCTAACATAACGCAAAACCCTCTTTAGTTTATGAAAGTCTGCAACAGTGGGCTGTTGCATTTTCTGACATAACATGTTTGTGGCATAGGCAATATCAGGACGAGTTAATGTCAGATATTGAAGACCACCAACAAGACTCCTATATTCAAGAGGATTGGATAGGGGAATGGAATCAGTTTGCAGGACAGATGGTCTTTGAGACAGAGGAGTAGAGATTGGTTTACAATCAATCGTGTGAGCTCGAGTAAGGAGATCAAGAGCATATTTGGTTTGACAGAGAAACAGATCAGTAGAGATACGTTTAGCTTCAATGCCAAGAAAATAGTGAAGATATCCTAGATCTTTCACGTGAAACTGAAGACTGAGAGAATGAAGTAACTTCGACAGTAACTAGGCTGAGCTACCAATTAAGACAATGTCATCAACATAGAGTAATAGAAGTAATGTGTCTTGTCCATCACGAAGAATAAACAGAGATGGATCAGTTGAGCTGCAGAAAAAACCATTCTCAAGTAAGAAGTTACTGAACTTATCAAACCATACACGAGGAGCTTGTCGAAGACCATAGAGAGATTTCTTGAGGAGGCACACATGATTGGGTGTCTGTGACTGTATGAAACCAGGAGGCTGTTCCATGTAAACTGTTTCAGTTAGTGTGCCATGTAAAAAGGCATTCTTAACATCAAGTTGATGAATTGGCCATTGATTCATCATTGCTACAGAGAGAACTAGTCGAATTGTAGCATGTTTTACTACTGGACTGAAAGTCTCTGTAAAATCAATACCTTCTTCTTGATGAAACCCTTTAGCTACAAGTCGGGCTTTCAACCTATCAAGACTTCCATCAGATGTCAGTTTTGTTTTAAACACCCATTTGCAACCTATCACATTCATGTGATTAGTGCGAGGAACTAATATCCAGGTGTGATTATGATATAAAGCATCCATTTCTTCTTTCATAGCTGTATACCATCCTGGATCTGCTAAAGCTGACTTGACTGATCTTGGTTCAGCAGGTACTTTGTATTCAGCAAGGCAAGCATATCTAGGATTTATTTTTGTAATGCCAGACTTTGATCGAGTCTGCATAGGATGAGTTGAAGTGGTACCTGGTAAGGTAGAACGAGCAAAAATTTGGTCGAGACTGTTTCCATTTGAGTGTACATCTTCAGAAGCAGCTGCAGAACTAGATATTGCTTGATCTTGTGAAAAGTAATGATCTTGATTACTGGGGACTTCATCTTGTGTTGTTGTAATGGAAGTAGGATTGTCCTGTTCTACAGGAGGCAGATAAGATGAAGTAGAATGATTGATGCTATTATTATGCAGCTGTTCTGTATAGTCCTGTGAAGATGAAGACATAGCACCTCGACTTACTGGATCCAGAAATTTAACCTCTTCTGTCCACAGTCGATATAGTGTTGTATATGGTGTGTACTCTGTTACACAAGTCTTAGTAAAAGGGAAGATATTTTCATCAAAGATGACATGTCGACTGATGTAAACTCGACCAGTAGTAGGGACAAGGCATCTATATCCTTTATGACGTTCACTATATCCAATAAACACACAGGTAAGTGATCGTGGATCAAGTTTGTGCTGTGCATAGGGTCTGAGACAAGGAAAACATGCACAGCCAAAAACTCTGAGATGATCATAGCTCGGTTCTTTCTGATAGAGTTTACTATAGGGTGATTTCATCAGTAACTTGGGTGTAGGAAGCATATTGATGATATAGTTAGCTGTCATGAATGCATCAACCCAATATTTCAAAGGAATTTTAGCATGATAGAGCATAGCAAGCCCCAATTCAACAACATGGCGATGCTTTCGTTCAGAAACACCATTCTGTTCTAGTGTATGGGGGCAGGATACATGTTGTTTAATGCCACAGCTCTGTAAATGAGTGTGAAACTTGTGACTAATGAAGTCACCTCCACCATCACATTAAAAGATCTTAACTTTGCAATCAAGTTGATTTTCAACTTGTCTTTGGAACAGAACAAAGATGTCATAGAAATCTGATTTTGCTTTCATTGGATAAATTCAGCTGAACCGAGAGAAATTGTCTACAAAGATGACATAATACTTGAAGTTTTGAAATGAAGTGACTGGTGAAGGACCCCAGATATCACAGTGAACTTTTTCTAAAGGTCTAGATGTTACAAAATTTGACAATGGAAAGGGTAGAGCAGTATGTTTTGCAATTTAACAGCTTCAACATACATTTTGTACTCTGGTATTGCAATAAATGAGTTGTTGATTTTGCAGGTACTGCAGTGTTTTCAGATTGGTGTGCGCTAAACGCTGATGCCATATATGCTCTCCTATTGCTCTGTGTCTCTGAGTTAGGAATGCCTCTGTGGTGTGAGGATCGACTCGATACAACCCTTTAACTTTCCTCCCGAGCAGCAGAGTTGTGTTGGTGTAATGGTCCTTAACATATACACCAGTTTTATCAAAAACAAAAGAACATGGATAGTCATCTGTTAGTTTCGATACTGATAGAAGATTCTTCTTTATATCAAGAACAATTAACACATCATTCAAAGGTAATGAATCAACATTAGTATGTAACAATGTATCACCAGTATAGGTAATAGGTAGACATGATCCATTTCTAATCATGACTGTGTCAGTTCCATTGTATCTAGAAAGATTATGAAGAATACCAGAGTTTGCAGTAATGTGAGCAGTCGCACCAGTGTCTGGATACCATTCATTTCCTTTTGAATCTTCAATGTGTATTGCTGCTAAAGCTGTTGGAATTTCCTCTGCTTGATATGAATTGTCAAAACGATACCAGCAATGAAGTGCATCATGGCCTGGACGTTTACAGATTTGACATTCCAATCGAACATTGTCATTTGATTTCTCAACCTGCAGATCTTTGGAAAAGGTTAGATTTGAAGAAGGATATGATCTGGTCTCTTGATATTGTTGTGAAGAACCAGCATAAGGGCGAAATCCCTTATTAGAACCAGGACCAGAAATATTACTGAATTGTCTAGATCTTGGACCTTCATAGTTGCCATTAATTGATCTGTAACTCAAATCCCTTCCAGGATATCTGTAACCACGACCTCTGTTATTGAAAGATCGTCCTCTTCCATTGCTATGTCCTCCACGATTAGTGACTCTCGAACCTCCAAAACCAGAGTTTTGCTGAATAGTTTCTCTGTCAATTTCTTCATTTTGCTGAAATTCAGTTTTTCTTTGACCATAGTAAGCTAGACTAGGGCTGTGCTGGCTTGATGAGTAACTTTGTAGTCGTGATTCAAACCTTTCTAGCTGTGAAATTACTTCATCATACTCCAGCTGAGGTTTCAAGCAGTATATAGTGGTTTTCATATTCTCATATTCAAGTCCTAGTCCCTCAAGAACTCCAAATAGCTTTGTTATCTCATCTAAAGGCTTTCCTATTGCACTGAGTTGATCACAAATTGATTTGTATTCTCTGAAGTAAACTGACAATGCTCGATCTTTCTTTTGGCAAGCTTGCGGTTTTCCTCTCAACTCGAATTCTCTAACTACGAGACTTTTGCATAAATCGATTTAGTAAGGTTTGCCATACCTCATATGCAGTGTCCAAGCCGATTATCAAACTCAGTATGTTTTCTGAAACAGCTCCATTAATCCACGACAACACAAGCTGATTAGTTTTGATCCAGTCACTGTAATCAGGATTTACCACTTCTGCAACATTTCCTTCGACTTTTATACGTCGTTTGAAAGCTGCTTCAAGGATCCAACGAATAGCTAAGGTTTGTTGACGATCCTTGTCTACAATCCCAGGGACATCAACAATAGTACCTGCAACTCCTACTTTTTCCACTTCGCATATGGGCTTTATATTCGCTACGGCGTCAACCATAAGTTTGATTACATCGCCTTCAGTTCGAGCTGGGTGATGAAAAGTTTGATAAAAACTTGTAATAGTTTTGCAGGTGAAGATATTTCTCCATTGATGAATCCAAAATAGCTCCTGACTGCGCAGAAATCTATGAAATTGCGCTTGCTAGAGAAGAAAATTATCTTCAGCTAGCTTAATGGTAACAAAGTTTGAGATGTTGACATGAATCGGAAATGGATACTTTTGAGTTCTTGCAGCCATCTCGCACTTTCAAGTCTTGTTCTTACTATCAGCTTGAGCAAATCTTCAATCTGTTGTGGTTTTCGACATTGAAGACTTTCTTCCACATATGTAACTTGCCATTTTCGAAGGCTGATGGAGGCGAAACAATAGCAACAGCATACAAATCCAGAGAAGGATGGATTCAGATTACCTCATTGTTCGTGATGCTCTTTGGATGTGCTCTAATACCATGTGAAAGAGACGAGAACAGAAACAGAGACGAAGAAGAGAACAGAGATGACTTTAACAAAAATGAAGAATCGAAAAAGAAGTATTGAGCTTCTGTATTCAATCAATTTTAGAGGAGAGTTTTCACAAAGAGCATCATTCACAATCTTCTTTACAACTCAATATTTATCTCGTTCAACATACAACGAGAACAAGTGATGGGAACAACAAACTTGTTAACTGAACTAACTGCTAGCAAAAATAACAGAAAATGAAGTATTCAGTTACAACTCAAAACTGAATATCTATTCTTTAATGAGCACGTGTTGTTGATGTAAGTCATGTCATCTTCATTCAGCTTATCTTTATCCACAAATGCGGAGTTAAACTCGTTGCTTCCAGTCTTGATTGAATTATCAGTAATATCGAGTATTACTTCATTTCCCAAATCAGCAGATTGCCTTACTTCACTTCCCATGTTTTCACCAGAACTAATCTCTCGAACATCAACATTCAGCTTCGGCTTTAGCTTGAACTTCTTCACTTTACTTCCCTTGTTTTCACCAGAACTGCACTCTTGATCAGCAGCACTTAGCTTCGGCTTGGGCTTATATTCTTTAACAGATCATTCCTCGCAAAAAGAGGGAGGCTCGAGAAGGAAAGACTCCAACTTTGACATCAGACATGATCAGATTTTCAGAAAAAGAAGCAATGGTCCATCTGGGTTCTTGCATACGATGCTAAATACCAAGCAAAATGAAAAAGAAAGAAAGAGAGAACACCATAAAATAATTCACAGAAAGACTCCATCGTCGGCAACATACCCAGAGAGAGAGAAAGAGAGAGAGCCGGAGCAAAAGTTGTCGTATGCGTATATGTATAATTGGAAGAATAGTTCACAAAACATATTGTTAATGTGACAACATGTGACTGATTTATTAAATCCGTCATATAAATACATACATATATATATAATGGAAGAATAGTTCATGAACATATTAATGCTTAGGGTTGTTGACAATAAATGCATCATATAAATATATGAATGAAGGGAAGAATAGTTCATAAATATATTGTTACTTACAGCTGTGATTACGTGATAACATGTGACTGATTACTGAGCATAAATTTATCATATTAGTATGTGTATAACTAGAAGAATAGTTCATAGACATATCGTTGCTTATAAACGTGATCACGTGACAACATATGACTAATTATTAAGAGTAAATCCGTCGTACAAGTATATATATATTACTGGAAAAATAGTCCATAAACATATTGCATGTGAGAGCGTATCATTAAAATACCAGAGAGAATTTAGCCGAAGCCAACAACAAATGCACATCTATACACTATTATGAAAGTAATTCCTATATTATTCCTCACATATGTAGATGATATATGACCAATTTGCATTTCAGAAATAATCACATGCATCACGTGGTCCAATATGTCACAAGAAGTTGGCTCCAACTTTTTGGGGGCATGTGGTCACCTTGGAATGTACTCTAAAATTTGTAATATGCCCCAGGCCTGCAAGGAAAAGGAGAGGCTGTGTTGTATATCGTAGAATTTCCACCAGATGGTGAGAAGCTGGACAAGGAAGGAGATATGAATGAACTTCAAGAGTTGGTACCTTATCAAATTACAGAAGGATTGAGGACACTGAGTTTGAAAAGAGAAAGAGGGGAAAGGGAAGAAGAGGAGGGTGGAAGGAAAAAACAAAAGTCTATTAATGAAGTGAGAGGAGAAGAGGTGGTAGAGTGAGGAAGCAGATGACTGAAATAGTGATTGGGGAATCAATGGAAGTTCTAGTATATGAAACGCGTGTTTTGCAGAGGTAAGATACCTCTGAAGGCTGGGGTGGCTAGCCTGTCTCAGCCACCCAGGTGCCATGTCTTTTATAAGATGGAATCATCAAGGTTTAAAGCCTACTTCGACAATTCGAAGGTTAAAGGCACTATGCGGGTAGTTTAACCCTGCAGGTATGTTTCCATTGAAGACAAAATATAAGGGTAGCAAGGTGGAAAGGTGGAGGAGAGCTGCGAGTGCGTAACAGGCTATTTATGCGAATCCTTATTGAATTCCTAGGCTTTTGGCATTATGGTGGAGGTAAGAGTGAATGTGGAGGTCTTGCAGTGTCCGAAGAACTTCATTGATACTAAGGTGATTTACTGTCTGAATTGTAACTCTGAAATTGTCAATAATTTGACAAAAATCAGCTCATAGTGCCCTCTTTTAGCACTAGGCCGTGATAAGTCAGATTATTTTGTCCACAGTTAGAGTTTGGTAGCTCATATGATAAATTGTGTAATTCTAGTTACATGGAGACATGTGTAGGACTCTCTTTGCAATTTACTACAAAGTATCGGCAATTTTACCTTCAATTAGAAGCTACAGGGCCTAGAAGCATCTGACCCTTAAAAAAAAACAGGAATACACTTCAGTATTGCTTAGAATGTGGTAAACTTTAGCTGGTAGTGATCTTCTTCGAACTTTGAGCGATGTCATTCTTTTATTTGTGATCTTATAGCATTGTGAATTTTATGCGGCCTTCAACGTAGGTTTCTTTTGGAGATTGAAGAGGCATTTGGTGTCATAAGTCTTAGCTTCTTCTCCTATTTTATTTTATTATTTCATTAGTTTTGATTTTGTGTGCCAAGCTTTGTAGTTTTCTCTCAGCAATCCATTTTCCTTTGCAGGCAATAACGGGGGATTTTGTTCTTCTTTAGTTTGAAGACATTGTTCCGCGGTCTATTAGTTGTCACGTAACCTTTAGTTGTTTAGACTTTTAACGATATAGGGGCAAGTTCATTTTTCGTAAATCAAGCTGATTTTATGGAGACCCTTCTCCTAAATTGAGAGGAAATTGACTAGAATGATCTATACGTGGATGACTGGCTCGTTCATCTACTTTAGTAAGCAAAGCTATAGATGAGGACTCTGAAAGACCTACTCTTTTTATATTGATAATGCTGGTCGGGAGCTGGAGCCGGAGGTGACACGATGGTTCATCGCGATTCAGTGATGGTGGAGGCGAGGTGGTGTGGTGGTTTGTTGGACAAGGAGGAGGGACAAGCCACGACGGCGCAATGGTTCAATAGTCGGAGGAGGGCTTGGTGATTCGTCAAAATTTATATGTTTGGGTACAAAGAGAGAGAGAATTCATAGATCTGGCAAGAGAAGTGCCCGCAAGGTTCAAAATTTATATGATAGTGAAGCCCACTTGTGACACCCACTTGTGACTTGTGTCGCAACCTTAGTGGATTTGTAATTTATGACACAACAGTTGCAGCCAATATTTTCTCGAAGTGAATCCTACCCACTATTCTCTCGGAAAATATATTGAGTAAGCGGATACTTCATGTTAGCAAAAGGCTACTCCACTACTCTTTGAGTGCCACGTATCCGATGAGCCCACTTATTAGGAGATTTCAAACCCCCCCCCCTTCTCTCTTCCCCCTCGGTTACTCTCTGTCCATCCCCTCTCCCGTTACCTCTCTCTCTCTCTCTCTCTCTAAAGTGTCGAACATGAGAACTGAAGAGGGAAGAAGAAAAAACTGCTATCACACAAGGAAAAGCAAGCAAAGAAATCAATGAAGATAGAACAACTGATCGTTTTCATTAATTCACATCGGTGAAGTGGAGACACAAAATCAGATTAAGATGTCGAACGCGAGGCTCAGAAGCTAATAGTGAAATGGACACGGAAAATCATGTTAAGATGTCTATTCAAACGCGATACCCATTAATTTACATTAGTGATATGGAGACAGAAGCTAAGGTATGAGGAACTTCGAAATCTCCTGTCAAGTGAGACGAGTGACAACCAAAGAGTGGAGCGGCCGTTCGCCTATGTGGAGTGCCGGGCCTGCCAAATATGTTCTCCATTTTATCGTGAAGCTTATTTTGTCCACTTATGTCATCCCATTTTATCCAAGACAGTTGATTGGCTCTGCAACATATTTATAACCATTAGAAATGCAAGGAACAAGTCAAAGAAGGCACCAATAGGATAACTGATGTGACTTCGTGCAGAGTCCCATTCAGAACAAAAGAAGAATTCTTATAAATTTCAATGATGGAAGTGGGGCTCACATTCATCAGTGATTTGTGGAGCTCCTCACCTTTCTTAAGAACGATAAAAGGAAAATGAGCTCACTTTTGGGGTATAGAGGAGAGACCCCCTTCGGTATTATTTCGAGGGCAAGGCGTTGTAGTCCCTTTGGTCTTTTATGTTTTCGTTCATCAGTCAAACAGAAGGGACTCTCTCTATCTGGCCAAACAAAAGGGAATCCTGAGCACAAAGTTCGTGCTGTAAATGCCATTGATATTGGTACAATCATAGAATTGAAAAACCATCAAGCATATGAGCATATGATTCTCCAATTTATTAGTAGATTGTTGACTCTCCCTACAGATATAGGTGCTGATATTTGAATTAAACAATGTAAATCTTCCATGTCCTTTATTATTTCTCAATTTATTTTTGCTTCAAATTTCTCTTTCTCGATTTAATTACAAAGTTCCAATCAGCTTCCACAATGTTATTTTTACGACACGTCTAGTTGCTACTTAAAAAGTTGAACAGAAGGTTAGTGAAAGCATGCTCTCTCATGGAAAAGATTGAGCGAAGATCAAGCATAGACTACAAAAGAACTAATCTCTAACTTTATAGTCATAAAGAGATATTGCTATCAAGTTCAGCTTTGCACCCACAGTAGTTGATGACTTTGCATTAAGGGAAAGTGACTGGGCAAACGTTCGAGTTCTTGTCTGGATTGGTTGCTCCTATTAGGTTTAGGACAGCATCTAATGCTGTATGATTTAAAATACCACGTCGAAGGAACTAATGCATACTAACAGACTAGAAACAAGAAGAGGGAAATCTTGAACCGTGGTGTTTTAAATTCTTCTTCGTTCGATAGATTTACGGAAGATATAGGAATATGGTAATAGTTTCCTTTAATCTATTCCCTCAAATGGACAACCTCCTTAATGAATCTGCTGAAGTCATTGTACGATGACCCTCCATGACTGGCGGCTTCCGCAGCTCTCTCCTTCCACTTCTTAGCCTTCTCCCTCATCTTCCTCCCCCCAACCCCTTCCATCACTTCCCGAACAAGAGCCTCTATTTCCTCACGCCTCACATCTTGGTTCACTTCCAGGCCAATCCCCCATTCAGTACATGCGTAACGACAGTTTGTCTGTTGCTCGGCAAAGAATGGCCAGCAAATGAGAGGAACGCCTCCACATATACCTTCCAAGGTAGAATTCCACCCGCAGTGCGTGAGGAAAGCGCCGACTGATCCGTGACTCAGGACTTGATCCTGTGGACACCAACTCGTCAAGAACCCTCTGTCTTTCACTTCCTTAAGGAATTCCTGAGGTAGAAGTGCAGAATCACCCTCCACAACATCAGGCCTGATCACCCACAAAAATGGGTTCTTGCTATTTGCAAGGCCCCAAGCAAACTCCTTCAGGTGTTCCTCAGTCATGACAGTGAGACTCCCATAGTTCACATACACAACCGACTCGGCTTCTCTGTGATCGAGCCATTCGAGGCAGCTGTAGTCTTCCTTCCACAGATTCGACCTGAAAGACTTGACTGAGCTCGAGGGAATATCCCGGACAAGCAAGGAAAGGGGCCCGGTACAGTAAATTCGAGGGGAAATCTCTGCTATTTTCTCCAGTACTTCGTGTTCGAGCTCACTGAAGGTGTGGAACAAGATAGCAGATGATTTCAAGCAATGCTGCGCTTCTTCTCCTACGAAGTGGAACAGGATGTCGTTTGGGTCCGTCGTCCGTATGAAGCTCGGGATGTCCCGGAGACGGATGTTTCTCATGCCGGGGATCCAGTCAACAGGATCATCGAGCGTCCCGTTGTTCAGGAAGCCTTCATCTGTTACATGTAATATGTAGGGAGGACCCAATCCAGAACTTTTACAAGAGCAACAGATGAATAGAAATAACTCATGAAGGGAGAGAACTAAATAAACAAATAAAGATCTAGTGAATCTATCCGAGAGTAGCAAAAATGAATAAGTAAACAAGGGGAGTACCTTTGAAAGGAACGATCCCTCTCTTAACAAGCTCTCTATACTGCAAATAACCCATGAAGCCACAAGCCGAGGCAGTCCAGAATTGGACCTCCGGGACTCCAAGCTCTCTCGCAGCTTTACTGGCGAAGCTCGTTACCCCATCGGATATCACACAAGTCACAGGCGGAACAACCTCGTCGCTATTGATCCTGGCAAGCAATTCCTTGAAAGGGCCCAAGCAGTTCTTCCGGGTCGAGTAGCAGAGGGCCTGGGGATCCTGGGTTGCATCACGGTCCGACGGTGGGAGGCCATCCGGGATCGTCTCGAAGCGGAAGTTTTCGAGGTGTCGGAGCGAGTCGAGTCCCTTAGACCGGAGGAGGCGGCGGTGGTTGAACTCGGTGTTGACGAACGTGACAAAGACGCCGCGCGCATGGAGGAGCTTGGCTAGCTGCATCATGGGGTTGACGTGGCCCTGGGCCGGGAAGGGGACGCACACCGCGTGTACATGTGCATGGGATTTTCTTGATTCTTGGGATGGCGAACCCATCATCACCCACGTCTCTCTCTAGGGCAAGATCAAGAAGTGTTTTCTTGGTGATGGAATTGACCTTAAGTCTGCCAAACCTATTCAATTTCTGTCGGTCTTCTCGGATTTATTTTAGATCCGCAAGAGAAACGTTTATTTTCTTTTGGCAAGGTGCAGGTGACATGATTACCTTGAACGCATTTCATAAAGTAAAGCGATATTAATCTTTTTTATTCACGCCTTATCTCACGATCAAGATCGAATATGACCTTAATCATCATATCAATAATAATGAGTGTCGGATACCCTAAATCAAAACTTGGTATAGATAGATAATTAAGTACCAAAACTTCCAAAAGGTACATTTAAGTGTCAAAATTGGAGAAAAAAATAATACTTAGGTATCAACGGCAAAAATTTCTAACCAAACTGCTGACGTGACATTTTTCGACAGCACTTTTTGACTTACTCATTATTTGAAAAAAAAAAAAAATTATCCATGTGAAGCTGACATAGTTAAATAAGCCAAAAACAACGTCGTTTTGCCTCCAAACTTGATGTTAAAATTATATTAAAAAACGAAAAGGAGGAGGAGATAGCATTCATCAAAAGTCTTCACAATTCTCATTGTTGTTGCCCCACCATTGCCAGCCACCAAGCCCTGGATAGGGGCCAAAGACTCTAGCTGACCATAAGCGAGTGCTTGTATAGAGGCCCTCGCTCAGATCTGAGGCAAGGGGTCGCCAACCCTCACCTAGTCGAGCCAAGGGCAACTAGTGGCTGGGGTGCCGACCCGCACCACACCATCACTAGCCCTTTCTAGCGTGTGGAGGCGCTCGCTAGATGTTGCCTCCTTTTAAAAAAAAAAATAGTTTTTAAATTTAGTTTAATTAATATTTAATTAATAAATTTTGGGGCAAAACGGCATCATCTTGCACATTGATTGCTGAGTAGATATGTCCAAAAAAGTAGCATTTAAATGCATATTTTGGAAGTTTTAATACTTAAGTATCTATCTATACCAAATTTCGGCACTTGGAATATACTTTGCCCAATTATAAATCTTCAACAACAATTTTATATACCTCAGCAGAATTATCACGCAAACAGACAAGGAACTGCTTGACAATGGTGCTTGTTCGGTCCGGAACACGCAGGTCCACTTTTATTAACAGTTTAGCAATAATTAGAAACTACATGTCCTCTTCCTTGTTTGTTTTTGCAGTGGTGATACCGAAGAGAGAAAGCTAAAGGCATTTGCTAGTAAAACAATTTTTGGGTTAATATAAAAATAACAGCATGTTATGAGCTAAAAATTCTTAATAGAATGGACATTGCAACATTTTTTTTAATTTTTTATTATTTGTTTTTTTACCCAAAATATGCGGTCAATCTCACAGAGGATTAAGGATGGATACATAATCATTTTGTGTCACTGGGTGTGTTTGTTTCACGAAAAATGTAATGTTTTTGGAAAATGTTTTCCAAGAAACCATTTTCCAGGAAAACGATTAGTTTTCCTTTGTTTGGTGATACGTGACTGAAAATATTTTCTGGTGTTTGGATTGCATTTGAAAAATGATTGAAGGTGTAGAAGATGCTGACGAAGAGGAAGAGGAGGGAGCGAAGCCAATGGGAGCGCAGGAAGGGCTAGGGTTGGAGGAGGCGACGGTGACGAAAGGGAGGGGGCAAAGGAGAAGGAGAGAGGGGAGGAGGAGTTAGGGTTTACGTTCACAGGCAAAGAAAGAAAAGAGGAAACAAGAAAAAAAATAAAAAAAAAAAAAAGAAAGAAAGAAAAGAAAAGATATAATAATAACAAATTCAAATTTTTTTAATTAGAAATTCTTTTTAATAATAAATTTTTCATCAAGCAAGGACTTTAAAACATTTTGGAAAACGTTTTCCGGTTCTTTTAAAGGGGAAATCGTTTTCCTGAATTTAAGCTTTGGAAGGAAAACATTTTCTGTTGACTAGGAAACATTTTCCGTTGACTCATTTTCCTAGATGAACCAAACGCTGAAAAATGAGGAAAACGTTTTCCCGGAAATTGTTTTTCGCAAAACAAACACAAATCCTTTTTTCTAGCTATTTTCAGAATGCACCTAATATTTGGTCACATGAATCTAAACCTATCCTTTAAGAACTCGAGCACAAGATTAGTCAAAGGACAAGCAAAAGATGGCGAAGAGACCACACATCTTGGAAATTCCACAATAGGTTCAATAGCTTTATTGATCATTATATTTGTAACAAGGAAATGATATCGATCTTCTCTAAATTTTGATACAATGTCCAATACCATTCATAAATTTTTAATTCATTCAATATTATTCCTAGATGTTCTATATAATCATTTTGTTTGATCAAATAAGAGAGAGTCTCCACGAGCTCAACTATTGCAAGATTGCAATCTAAGCTCTAAGTATATTTAAAAATAGGGTTAATATCCTGAAAAACCTCAAACTGGTACACTTGTGACAAATTTACCCCAAACTATTTTTTTTACCACCAAAAACCCCAAACTGGTATACCTTTGACAAATTTTGTGACATCCGGATTTTCGGGTTCTGATTTCGATGAGATAAATTGGGCATTTCATCAACGCGACTATAGTGTTGTTCTCTGAGCCACTCACGAGATAACTAGACCAGCTGGGTGAGTTATTAAGGACTTTAAGGCAAATAGACTTGAGAATTCAACCAGAAACCGATTTCTCGACCGTGCTCATCTTTAGAGATCATTGCGGCAAGATAAGATCGATTTGAAATCGAGAGATAGGGGCGGTGCGGCGAGATGAATGACCGATCGTGGGTGACTCCACTAAATTGGGAAATTCTTATCGACCGGCACTAGATCGATTTTCTTATTGTTTTGGTACCCTGTGTCCGCAATTGAATCCTCGAGATTTTCATGACAACCGAGAGTCGCCAATGTGTCGAGTGGGTTCAATGTGGCTTGAAGAAAATCGACCACAGGTCATTTGTCATAAAAAGTTCTGAAAACTACTCGGTAGCCTAGGTCACACTAAAAACGCGGCCGAGTGAAATTAACCGCTAATCTCGAGTCCAATTTCAGAAATTGAAGATTCTGTCATGTCACAATAAATTTTAGGAACGTCGACTCGTCTCGGAAGACTTTTCGACAACCGAGACTTTTTGGGAAAAAGTTGAGTTAGGGCCGTTTTTAATCGGAAATTTCAGAGGACCGTTTTGATTATGATATTGGTATGCAAGTGGGCTACACTCGATAAAGAAAAATACCAAATTGATTGATGAGGTGTTGAATGAATTAATGGGGGTCAATTTGATTTAATTCAAGTGGGATTAAGGTTCAATTGGAGGGAAAAACCTAGTGAAATTCGTATGCCACATATACCCCACACTTTGGCCTACCTAAATGCTTCTAGAAGGGGTATAATTGTCAAGAAATGATGAGTGGAAGGTGACATCACATGAGGTCATGGTGGGCCAAGTTTGTGATGACCTAAGAGAGAGAGTGTGAGAGAAAAAGGGGAAAAATTGGTTTTCTTCTTCCTCTCTTTCCCCCCCCGACCGAACTTCCCTCCCCCATCTTCTTCTTCGGCTGCTCGGTTCCATGGAGACCGAAGACCGGAGGAAGCGGCGAGCCGTCGTCGCACGCCTCTTGCCGTCGCGCCGCACCGGAGCCGAACCGCCACGCGCGCGAGGCCGCGCGCTCGCGCCCGCCCGCCCCTTGCGCCCGGGCGTCCTCCCCGTGCAAATCCACCTCTAGCCCCGTTCCGCCCTGTCCGGCTACCCCCGCCCACCGTTCGACGCCGCCCGACCTCCTCCGGCCACCGTCCGGCCTCACCGGAGCTCCGCCCGGCCCTAGCCGCTCTTGCCTCGCCCTCTCAGCCCCTAATTCGGCCCCAACCAGCAGCAAACAGAGAAGAGAAAAATGGGTATGACAGTGGGGTTTTGGCCCGTTTTGGCCGCCTTCCCGAGCCCGGATGCTCGGCCCGCTTTGAGGAAAGTTGATCCTCGCGTCGATGCCGTCGTTTTGGGTGATTTTTGCTCACTAATGCCTTCTTAGTTTTCTAATTACACTTAAAGGTTGATTAGTGTTAGTTAAGTGTAATTAAGTGGTTAGATTGGAATGGATTAGGGATTATTAGTGAATTGCATTATATATTAGTGAAATGGTTAGTGTACTTAACTAGAGAATGGCCCATAGTATTTATTGGATGTCTCTTGGGATTTTTCCCAACCCTTATCGGGTGTTAATTAGGCAATTCGGGCCTAAATGAAATTTTTAGGAATTAAATATTAATTTTCGAAATTAATTATTTAATTATTTATTTTTCGAAAATTCAACTAGGATAGTTAGTGACCATAATTTTGTGCTGATTGTCGTGGTGCGGTCTGTTTATTTAATTGAACTTTATATTATGCTAAATTGAATTTATTGTATTTATTTATTTAATTTTGGAAATTAATTATTTAATTATTTATTTTCTGGAAATTCAACTAGGATGGCCGGTGACCGGGATTTTATGCTGATAATTGTGGTGCAGTCCGTTTATTTAATTGAGCTTTATATTGTGCTAAGTTAAATTTCTTGTATTTAAATATTAAATTTCGAAATTAATTATTTAATTATTTAATTATTTAGTTTCCGGAAATTTAACCGGGATGGTCGACGCTCAGAATTTTGTGCTGATCGCTCTTTTGTGTACTTAGAATTTGAATTTGATGAGTGGATAATGCAAATTGAGTGTTGATTGTGAAAAATATGGATTTTATTCAGAAAATCCCAAGTGTCGGGTTTGGCATCAAAAAAATTGAATTTTTAAGAATTACTATTGTAATTGAAGTATATGAATGAAATGCAAAGTGTTCGAAGGTCGTATTGATTTGTCGTGTGCTGGTTGGAAGGCTCGGGTCACGATGTAGTGGCTAGGCCAACTGGACTGTATTCCTTTAGAATCGCCGTTAACTTAGTGATGAGACTCGGGTCACAGTAGAGGCTAAGCCAACTGGACCTGATTCTAAACTTAGTGACGAGGCTCGGGTCGCAGTAGAGGCTAAGCCAACTGGACCTGTATTCGTTTATAATCGCCGTCAATATAGTGACGAGGCTCGGGTCGCAATAGAGGCTAGGCCAACTGGACCTATGCTCCTTCGGGAATGCCGTCGACGTAGTGACGAAGCCGCGCTCCAAGGGGGGGAGGCGATGCCTGGCATTAATGTCGGTAGATAGCCGAACTGCGAGTAGGCTATGCCCTTGTGTGGCAGTGGTTATCAGTTGGAACGCGTGCGGAGTGTGGTTACAGATTATATTGAAAGTTGTTTAGTGGGGCCGTGATTACCACCTATAGATAAGTTATGTCCTAAGGACCGTGATTCATAATTGTGAATTGATTGATTGAATTGAAATGACCGTGAGCGGTCTTGTTGGTGTGTAATCGACTAGGTCGGTTTGATCGATGCTTCGATCAATGATGTGATTGCTTGGATGCTTATTTGATGTGGGCTAATATGCGGGTGGAATCGAGGCCAAGGTAAGTCTTTCGACTTATGTTGTGCATAGGCACCCTAAGGTGTATTAGTTTACTAATCGGGTCTTAGGGGGTAGAACTTACTGAGACGTAGTCTCATCCCGGTTGTGGGACAACATTTCAGGACCCTGATGAAGAAGCCGAGGAGAAAGAAATCGAAGAGGAGTATCTAGAGGAGAACCCCGAGGATGATCCAGAGTAGGATCTTGATGACTTTTGTTGTAGAATCAATTTGAGTAGAAACCAACCTTTTTAGCATGGCTTGTATATGTACATGTTTGGTCGAGTCGTTATATTTGTATATAAGGTTGTTGGTTTTCGGGTCTAAGTTTCTAGTCCTACTTGTTCTATCCCAATGTTTTATTGTCTGGGGATTTTTATAACTGCTTCCGCATGTGCAATACAAAATGAAAGGGGTTGGCAATGTGTAGTCCTGGGATATCGCATTTTAATATCGACTAAAGATAAGGGATTTGCGCGTTTCTGAGGATCGGGGTGTGACAAATTTACCCCAAACTGGTACACTTGTGACAATTTTACCCTCTGTCAGTTTTCGTTAAATTTTATTGTCAAATTATTAAGTTAAATGACACGTGACAGTTGATTGGTATAATTTTACGCTCCGTTTATCACAGTTTACAACTTTTGTGATTTTTTGTGGTATTAATCCAATTTAGCGGAGGATATATTTGTCACAAATTTACCAGTTTGAGGTTTTTTGCGATCGAATAAATTAGTTTGGGGTAAATTTGTCATAAATGTACCAATTTAGAGTTTTTTATGATCAGTTGGGGTAAATTTATCATAGGTATACCAGTTTCGGGTTTTTCATGATCAAAAAAATAGTTTTTGGTAAATTTGTCACATGTGTACTAGTTTGGGGTTTTTTAGGGTATTAACCCTTAAAAATATACAATATAATCAATCAATTTTTAATTTTATTAATGTAATTCCTCAATTTTCGAAATCAAATCAATCATTATGCAATATTCACGAGTTTTCATGATTACATTATTGCTTAGATTTTAAGATATATTTTTTTCATTTTAATCCATTTCCTAAATCAATAATTTACCTTTTTGGTCTTAACTAACAGTAGAATCTCATTTTAAATTTGTATAGGGTTGGCATTACTGCTATTTAAAGTCTTTGCATATGATACCTAGAAAAGATATTAAATTATCTATAGATACCTATACTTATATTAATCTAAATTTTATTTCTAACTTTTTTAGATAGGTAAAATTGGAGGCTTTTGCTTTTTTTTTTTTTTTTTAGTTATTTTTAATTGACTATGTGTACTGCAAATGAGAAAGATTTGAAAATCCGATTAAATAAATTGAAAGTTAAGAGACTAGATTGCACATCTCTAGATATCCTTAGGGGCTACATTAAACATGCCGCGATAAGTTTAGGATTTATGATGATTTTATCCCTTATTTGATCAAATAACCAGACCACATTGAACAGTTAAGAATAAATCAATGATCACTTTAAACAAGTTAAAAGTCCAAAGATGACATTGCATATTAGGATAAAATTTAAGAATTATTAGTGTCATTTTTCTTTTGTAATATGA
Source organism: Eucalyptus curtisii (assembly GCA_017140595.1). Lineage (NCBI taxonomy): Eukaryota > Viridiplantae > Streptophyta > Magnoliopsida > Myrtales > Myrtaceae > Eucalyptus > Eucalyptus curtisii. The sequence goes on along the minus strand of CM029501.1, from coordinate 41,336,609 downwards.
TTTGTGGCTCTATCAGAATAAGGCAGATAAGAAACATCTTGTTGAGTTATTCACCGGCAAGGAAAATGACACAAATAGTCACTAAATATTAGCTTAATGTACAATATTGTCTCTAAGCTTTTAATTCGTCCTCTATGGTTCCTTATCTTTAGCCAAAATGTGCAATACCATCCCTTAACTTAACATAATATCTGAACTTTTAGTACATATTCAATATAATTCATAGACTATATAGAAATGTTCAATATTATCCCTGAACTTGAATAAATAGAAGGATAATATTAGATCTGTTTATATAGATTAGGGATTAGACCGAACGTTTATTATAAATTTATGGACTATATTGAATAAGGTAAAAGTCAAGAGACGATATTACACAATGGGCTAAAATTTACACACCTTTCATGTCATTATCCATTCACTGACATTTATTTACTTATTTGAATTTGCTAGCTTTTCTTATCATTTACAGATTTTTATATAAATACTCAACAACACCTTAGTTTACCAACTCTTTTCAGAAATTAACAAGTTTAATTTCCTTTTAATAAACAACTATTTTTATCTTTTACGAACTTTTCTTTATTTTTCTTAAGCATGTCTTCAATCTATTAAAACTTGTATGAAATTACTAACTTGAATCTAAGTGATTTATAAACTTTTTTATTCGATTAAGTTAACAGATAATTCAAGCTTTACCAATTCTCCTTTGAATTAGTTATCGAAATTTTTATTGTTATTTTTAATCTACCAACTTTTCTATTGCGTTACTTAATTGAACAAAAATAAAAACTCATAGGTCACTAAAAAAGAGGTTAATGATGTCATATAACAACCGACAAAGTTAAAGAGCCGATAAGATAAGTAAATAAAAATTAGTAAGAAGAAGATTAGAGAGAGAGGTTAGTAATTTAAGGGGTGATTGTTGACAATTTTTTGTTTACTATTCGACATCCAATAAATCGAACAACACAAAGATTTCAGCAGTCCAAAATACAAAAATTCCACAAACGAATTTATTTCACATTTTCGTAATGCTCGGAGGAGGCCGGTCGTTATAATCAGTTAAAACGAAACGAAAGACAGCAGCCACACAACCGAAGAACCGCGCTTCGACTTCACAACCGTTTTCTATCCACAACAACAACAACTGCAGCAGCAGCAGCAGAAGACAGCGAGATTCAGACAGGACTGAAGCTCGCTCAAGCTCTCGCCTTCACCGCTTTCATGGCGTGCATGTTTCTCCCCCAAGGCCTCTCCCTCCCTCCTCGCCCCACCAATCTCTCCGCATTCCCTTCTTCTTCTTCAAGTTTCCTCAACCCTCTGTCTCCCGCTCTTCCCTGGCCCCGAGCTCGACGGTCGCTTGCCACGAGGGGCGCCGTGTCGGTCTCGTGCGCGCTCCGAGCTCTCATCTTCGACTGCGACGGCGTCATTCTAGAGTCGGAGCACCTCCACCGCCAGGCCTACAACGAGGCCTTCGCGCACTTCGGCGTGCGTTGCTCCGATCAGCCTCTCAACTGGGGGCTGGAGTTCTACGATGAGCTCCAAAATCGGATCGGTGGAGGCAAGCCCAAGATGCGATGGTCGGTGTATCGTTTAAAGAACTTCGCTTTTTCAATTTCTGGGATTTTCCCTTATTTTTTTCAGGGTTCTGGTTTGTGGAAACTTGTTGGTGATTTCTTGTGGGTGGTGCTGGGATTTTGTGAAGGTACTTCAAAGAGTATGGATGGCCTAGCTCGTCGATTTTCGAGAAGGCCCCTGAAAGCGACGAGGATCGGGCGAAGCTGATCGATACGATTCAGGTATAGTAGCTTTACTTGTGGTTTGGCTTTGTTTATGAGGATCTTTTGATGGTTAATTTTTTTTACAATCCGTTTGAGCTTCGCCAAAGGTAAATATAAAAAAGAGGCTACTTGACTGTTAAAAAGAAAAGATCTTCGAAAAGCAAGTCAAGAGACAAATGCGAAGAGCTATGAATAGGGAAATTTGGACCTTCTATCTCGGATTTGAAGATATTTTAGTCTCAGTTTCGAGCACTCTAGTCGTCATGTTTCATTCGAACGATTCCTAAGGATAATGTATGTTTGGGTTGTGCTGTGTGGAGGGTATACTGACTATGGTACACGACAGTCATTGTTCACACATCTCAAGTGGATTGGCAGAAGATTATAGGATATGCGAATTCAGCTCATCATAATATAATTTGAAACCGAGAGCTTGAATCCTCTGAAACAGGACTTCAGAAATGCTGTCAGTTACAATGTTGGAACGTTCATGAAGTCTATTTGTAAAGACATGTGAATTGCGTAGTTGTTAGGCAGGACTCATGAAATTGACTACGCACTGTTGGCATAGTGGTTCGGGTATTAATCTCCTTATTCATCATTGTACCCTGAATCTTTTTACAGTCCTCAATGATGTTGATCAGTAGGCATAACTTCACTGATGAGGCAGAGTTGACGCGGTGGTTGTTGTAGAAGTCAACAGAGCCTGCACTAACATCGTCGACTGTCAGTTTCTTGTTTCATGGAGTTTGGTCCAATGATCACAAATTAACTTCCCACAAAACCACTCTAACAAAGGTTTTTGTAAGTGTGAGGCCTCTGCCATTTTCAGTCTATGTTATGTAATTTGGTCTTCTATTCAGACCCTCTACAGATTAGTAACAACTTACAACAATCAGTTGACTGAGGAAGACAGTAAATGTTGAGATTGCAGACCTGTTAGGTCCTTCAGAAACAGGTTGCCTTGTCCACAGGCTTATGGTGAGGGCATGTTTGGCAACAGCAAACAACTCATCCGATAGAGAGATCAAGCTCTGATCAACTTTTCCCTTAATCTAAAGGCCCATTTACTCTTGGGAAACATTTCACATATATAGCCATTTGGATGTCAATTGCATTTTGGAGACGTATTTACTTGTTACAATTTTCTTTTGATTCTTGGAATGTTAATTCATCAATTGATCCCTTTGCACTTCTACTGCTTTCTCAGACTCTAGTAGTCTACTGTATCAAGCTCAAACTGAAGTTGTGGTCATAGAAGAGGATGCCACAATAGTTGGTATGAAATTGACAACCCCAGTCATGGGAAATGCTTTCTTAAATGATAACTATTATGGCTACTGTTGCTTCACAAGTAAGAGAAAACTGCAAAGCTACAGAAAGAAAAATCATCCAGTGACTGTATCTTCTTTGTCAGGATGCTCTTCCTAGGAAGGGAAACTATATCTAGGAGGCTTAGGAAGTTAGGATGTTGATATTTAGTGAATGAAGCAAAGCAACCCTAGTACTAAGACTGTACCTCTTCTGTTGTGGGAGATACTATATTTACATGAACTTTTGTGACATTTTCAGGACTGGAAGACAGAAAGGTACAAAGATATAATCAAATCTGGAACTGTAAGATTACATTATATTTGGCATGTCCTGGCTTTACACAAAAGAAAAAAGATACTCTTGTTTGAGTCTGCTATGATTAATGAGATGTATCTAAACATCATTTTCTCAGGTGAAACCTAGACCTGGAGTTTTGAGACTGATGGATGAGGCCAAGGCTGCTGTAAGAAAAATTCTACACTAAAATGTGATTAAGTAAACATGGTACATTGAATCCACGTGTTTGTGTGGTCTATATTCTATAACCGTTGAATCTCTAGTTTATTTAGTCCTTTAACAAAGATTTATTCTACTTTATTCTCACTTTATATTTAGCCTAATTCTTACTTGTTGCTAAAATTGCTTCTTGCAATTATTCCCCTCAACTTATCTTCAGGGGAAGAAATTGGCTGTATGTTCAGCAGCAACTAAGAGTTCGGTCATTCTCTGTCTTGAAAACCTTATAGGAATGGTATGGCAATCTAGCAGTATCACAGAAATCTTGCTTTACTTTTGAGTGGGCTTTAAAGAACATCTTTACACAGCTTGTATCATGATTTTTGTAGGATCGCTTTCAAGGTTTAGATTGCTTCCTTGCAGGTAAGATGAAAATAATTGTTTGGACTCTTGATGTCTATTTATTTGATTTGAATCATACTATAGATTCATTTTGGGTATGAAAGATAGCGGGAAGCTTTGCAAAGTGTCGGTTTGTGTTTGATTTTTTGTACTATCTGCATTTCCAATCGTGCTTTTTTTTTAACCAAAAAAAAAAAAAATCATGCTTTTCATGACCGTCATTCTGAGACTTTCTTTACAATCCTTGTTGCTTGGGATTCTTGTTCAATGGTTGATCTGACTTATTTAAGTAACATCAGAGGAAATCAACTCTAAATTTTATTTGTTACAGTTGTTTTAACGATGACTTGAAATCCTGTCTCGTAGGTGATGATGTGAAGGAAAAGAAGCCAGATCCTTCAATCTATCTCACCGCTGCCAAGGTGGCTGATACATGTGATTTTATGGCTTTCAACATCTGTGGAAAGCGTCATTAGTTCATATCCTTTGTTTACTGGTTTGTTCTTTTCTCGGGATGGCAGAAGCTCAGTGTATCAGGGACTGAATGCTTAGTGGTAGAAGACAGTGTAATTGGGCTGCAGGTATATAATTTCCAGTAACAATGTCTCATTAGGATGAGGAAACTTATTCTTATTTGAAAACAATTATGAATCAGTGAATTTGAGAATAAGTAAAAGTTGTTAGACAGGATGTTATCAGTGTCATGAAGCAGGCATGCTATACTCGATACAGAATCGTCACTGAGTTTTCTCTCTGTTTTATTTATGTGATCTCTGAATCGAATGCACTTTGGTTAAATTCTTTAGGCAGCGACAAGTGCTGGGATGCCTTGCGTAATTTCTTACACATCTTCAACGGCAAACCAGGTGACGTTCTCTTTATTTTATGGTCTTGGAAAACGTGGAAAGATTTCCAACGTGATAATTAGTGTATGATATAACTTTCCTAGCTTATTCTTTTGCTTTTCTCTCTCTCTCTCTCTCTCTCTCTCTCTCTGCTTGCAAGCTGCAACATTTCTAGCTTGATTTCATCATGAAAGAAGTCTGAAAGCTGTTCTTTGAGCTCAGGATTTTAAAGAGGCAATCGCCAAATACCCTGATATGGGCAATGTGAGGTACAGTTGCCCCCTGACTCACTGCTTGGGAAACTTCCATACTTGTTAAATAGATCGTAAGGTAGTTACAATCTATGCAGATTGACGGACTTGGAGCAATTACTTCATAGTGTTGTTGCTGCAAAATAGGAAGACAAAGTACCTTGCTGCAGCTATAGAGGGCTCGAGAGCTTACCTTGTAGATTATGTAGATATGTTTTCTGCATATGAAGTTGTTCACGAGGGCGATGTTTCTATTCCTCTTTATCGCAAATGCAAAATCGGAGAGGAATTGTGGATAGGAATCATGATTCTTTGGAAAGGGTATGACTCCATAAGTTATATCGATTCTTCTGTGACCGGGGCTGGAAGGGAGCAACTCAAACTTCTAACCCCGCAACTTATTCTCTTTATTAAAATTAATGGGTCGGTCCTATCGACCAAAATTACTAGATTGAGAGTTTTCGTCTTGAATTTGTACTGTCATTTTATTGAGAAGATCGCGTAATCGCCCCTTCAATTCAAGAGCAAGTTGCACTTTGGACAGAAGATTTCAATAGATGATCTCACACTATAAATTTGGGCATGCTCAGCAGGAAAACTGTGATCGAAATGAAAATCAAGGAGACTCAAATTAAGCCCTTCAATTCATTAGCAGAATCTAAAGTTAAGTCTTATGTTGACCTGTTCTTTTTATGTCCACCACAGAAGGATCCTGGCAGGGAAATGGTCTAAAACAAGCCCAGAACATCCGGTTCGGGCAGAAATTATGCAAACTCTTCCCTCTTTCCGTGAATTTTTTAACGAATTTACAGCATCATTTTCATGACAACCAGTCCCAGTTTGATGGGAAATTAGGCAGCTTCTGGCCATGTTTCCACCAAACATTGCCACATGAATTCAGTCTCCCGTGAAGCAACTGGTCCAAATCGTCGAACCGACTTAGGGCTGCATGAAATACACATTTCCGCGGGGGTGATGGCTGAGATCACCCAGCCGACCGCCTAGCCAAGAATTTCACTAAAGAGGACAGTGCCATTGCTGTTACCGTTGCAAACTAGCACGAGAAGGAGAGATCTCCACAGCAGACAAACCGGCTAGCCAAGAATTTCACTAAAGAGGACAGTGCCATTGCTGTTGCCGTTGCAAACTAGCACGAGAAGGAGAGATCTCCACAGCAGACAACCCGGCGCCATGCCGGAAATGATTATATGAATACTAAGTTTAAGTTTTGCTTAAGAGTTGTCAACAACCAGTGACTTTAAAAATCTAAAACGTCTTCCTGACGTCTAACCCATGTGTACCACTTCGCATCGGAACCGAATTCTAATAATAAAAATTCAGTGGTCAAATTAGACGTTTCAAAATGTTTCCTGAGGGGGTGACGGCCAGCTCCTTGATTTTAAACGTTCGGTCTATGGCCAGATGTTTGCGTCCTTCTCCAAGGCGCTTTGGTCAATTCAGGTCGCTCTGCAAATCTGAAACTTGGTTCAGCGAGCGCAGACACAAAGGACACGATCCATGGGGCCATGAAAATCCCAAGACGATAAGAAAACTCCAACGCAAACGAAAAAAATTACAAAACATACAAATCCAAAAGTCAAAAAAGAAAAAAATAATTCATTGCAATGTCGTACTGCAAAAAGGTCTGTCCACAAGAGTTTCTGTACATCTGTATATAATTTTCAACGATTTTACACATTTAACTAAAACACACGCGCATAAACGCTCTCTCTCTCTCTCTCTTAAGTATAATCTCATACTAAATCCTCATCCCAAAGACAAACTAAGAGGTTGGAATTGCATGCATCCGAAAAGGGTTCCGAGATCTTTCTCTCTCGCAGCACAACTCGAAGTGGGATTTCTTGGAAGAACAATCAGCAGCATTCGCCGGCGATAACTTGGCAATGCTTGTTCGTGTTGAGTTGACAAATCTCGGAGACCCCATATAATGTAGTAAAGAAAACAAGCGACGGTGTGTACGGCTACTAGGGGTTGAACAAGCGGTTGCGGCACCGGCATTTCCAGCCTAGGGGCTTGTAGTTGGAGTATCTACCTGGGGATGCAGGGGACGGGTCGACGAACTCGGCCGGCCGGCTCGCCTCCTCCCTCTTCCTCTTCTCGTTCGGCACTTGGACCGCCATGCAGGGGTGGCACGCGTTGCACTTGTTGTGGCAGCTCGGCGGGGTCGACCCGAGCCGCGTCTTCTCCTCGAAAGACAGCCCCTGCCAAGGCACGAAAGCACCGGACCAACGTTCAGCTGCCCACTTAAGATGGGAGAGTTTCACCTCGCTAATGAAAATTACAAGAAGACTAGAGGGTAGGGAGAGTACCTGGCGAGGGAACGAGGGAGGAGGAAGGAGGAGGAGGTAGAGGAGGAGGAGAGGAGCGGCGGTGCAGGTGAGGACTAAGCGGGAGAGGGTTGCTGATGAGCTTGAGTTCATGGCTTCATTCATGCCTCTCCATGAAGTGAGATCATGAGTCTGAACTAAGATCAGCTCAGCTCAGTTCAGGCATTAGCAAATGATGAATCCTAAATGATGAAGCAAACCAAGTGGGTTCAGAATGTGAAGAAACCCTGAGGTCCAAGACCGCCCAGATACAGAGTCAGAGAGATATATAGAGAGGAGAGAGAGGGTGAGGTGTGGTGGGAGAAATGGTGAGTGGTCTGACTGCAGTAGAGAGAGAGAGAGGGTGAAAGGAACAATTCAAGGAAGGGAAAGCAAATTAAGAGAATCCAAATCAGAGGGGAAGAGGACAGTTTGGACTATCTCATTGTTTTTTTTATGCATTTGTCTATAGAGGAGGCACCTCTACCAGCAGCGGAGCTGTGAAGGAAAGCGATAGACTAGTTAAGGTATGTATTTTCACAAAAAAAATGAAATGCGCCTTTTTAAGACCATTGTACTCTCCTGTATAGAAATATGCAAAACGTACGAAAGGGCGGAATTTATATAAATGAAAAACTTTAGACAAGTCATGTTCAGCGTAGCTGAGACAAGTATAAGATGGGAAGGGAACTCATCAAATTCTGTTTTGACGTTTCGAGAAATGTTAGAAATTAAATTTAATTTTCGATTTTCCACAACTGGGCCTTAGGAAACTAGGCATGCCTTGACATAACTAAAATGAAGAATTTAGTCCAATGTGTAAAATTAAGGAAAAAAACCACATAAAACCTCAAACTTTACCAACTATAACAAATTTATCTCAAATATTTTTTTTTATAGCAAAAACCCTAAATTTATACCTATATAGCACTTCATCCCAACTTTTTTCCATAACACCAAAAAACCCAAACTTATACTCGTGTTACATCAAAAACTCTAAACTTTTATTTTGTAACATCAAAAATCTCAAACTTATATTCAAGTGACACATTTATCCTAAAAATTTAGTGTTAGAAAAAAATTTGAGATTTTGGGTGTCAATGTATCACAATAAATAAATTTAGGGTTTTTTATTTCAAAAAAATTAGGGATAAATATGTCATAAATGACATAATTTAGGATTTTTATTGGCTTTTACTCTAAATTAATAAAGCATATCATCTTGCTGTAAATATTTATAAAAAGAAGTGGCTGAAGTAGAGTAAAAAAAAACTCTTTTTTTTTTTTATGGTTGGTGGTGGTGGTGGGAGAACGGAAAGGGGCAAGGAGTGGTAAGAATCTGCAATGAATGACAGTAATTGATGGGGGTGGCTTTTCAGTCGCATTATTCGGAGTTTTGTGTGGGGGTTGTGGTGGAGTATGACTGCGATTTGATTGAATGAATGGGACAGCTCTGGGAGTGTGGAGGCGGGATAGGAACTGTTGTTTATACGGTCTGGTGCTTGTTTTCGTACCCCTTTCTTCGTTTTTGCATAATGAACCCTGTGAAAAAACATCGTCAGTGAGCATGCCTTAAATGCAGAATGCGGTGAAACATGCTTTTCACTCTTTTAAGGACCATTTACTTCATTTACTTCTTTGCCAGGGTGGATAAGAAGTACTTCGCATTATTTGGGCGATTGAAAACGGGCCCGGCACATCGGTTTCATGGCTCGTATGACCCAGCCCGTGACCTCTCGCTTTTAAAAGTTCTTAAATTATTTGAAATCGCATCGTTCGGAACTCCTGCAAGTACAATATTCTTGATTTTGGATTTATATTGGCCTTCGACAGATTACTACCTCATTTCCCGCTTCCGGATTTTAGTTCGATGAGTGATGGAAGCGAATTCACATGAAACGTAAAAAAGTAATGCACTGTTATATGCAGGCAAAATGATTCAATAGTCCACAAAAGCAAATTGTTCATAGGCTGAATCCTCATAAGGCCCTCTGGAAGGAGAAATTGGCAAACTCTGATTAACTTACTATAGGGAAGTGTAAAACTCCAAGGTCTTCTCTTTACCCAGAAGAAATCGCAAAGAGTTGATCAGCTTCGCCAGCGATGAGCCATACATCAACAGTTTCGCATGCTTGACCGGTAGGATTCCTCATCCACAATCACTGGAGGAATGCTCCACGTCCCAAGCGACGGTCCTCCAGTCCGCCCACCTGAAACGTAACATCATATCCGTGTAGATGCTACCAAATTGAAGTTTCATACACTGCATTAACAGTCTCCACCATTTCACGCACCTTCTGCAGTAGCATCTTCACATCTTTTCTGATACTTGGCAGACAACTGAGGCTCCAAAGCTTTCAGTAAGCGATCATACTTCTCTTCAGCCTCTGTAATTGATTTTGCCTGCACAATAAAAAACCATACAATAGTTTGAGAGACGCATGTAAACTTCCATCGATGATGATTCTTGCTATTCTAATTTTCCTAATAGCTGATGATTGTTGCTTTACATCCCTCAGTCAGACGTTAAACATAACATTTGCCAATTACATGCCACAGTTTACCGTGCTTAGAATATGGCCAAAAATTTACTTGTTAATTGTTGCTTATATAGTCATAATCACTTTCCAGATATTAGGTTCCACTATTTTATGACATTACTATAAATTTGCAGATCAGCTGGGCAAAATTTTAGTTTGGGTGGAAATTTTCACATGGTACTGCAAGTGTCAGTAGAAGCAACTACTTTAATTGGAATAATAGAGGCCAGACCGTGCTCTTTTGTATATCAACGCTTTTATTTTAGATTTGAAAAATGTATAGCAGCCAAGCCCAATCAATAACCAAAACAAAACTTCCTGCCAGATGGGTTGGATCTTAAGTTCACAATTGATGGATAGGAAAGGTCAGTATTCACATACTAATTCATTTACCAGTGTCGTAGCAAATTGGAATACCTACCAGCATGGTTGGGGCTGCAGAAGCTCCATATATTTTGATGAACATGCGAAGGATATTGAAACTATTTTCTAACACATCATCCTGCAGAAAAAAAACATATGCAAAAACAAACAAATTACATACAGAAACTACAACAATAATGAGCAGTAAAGTGCTACATCTTAGGGTATTTACCTCATAGTCAAAACTAGAGCATCCACCAAATTGATACCAAGCAACAGAAGGGAGAGGAGAGGATCAGTCAGGAAATGTTATGAACAGCATTGTATCGGTAAAAGGTCTCAATGACACGCAACACATGCACATGCCAATAGAACGACTTGGCTGATCACATCTACATGACATCCTCCTTGAACATGTCCAATATGCATTTCTACATGTACATACAATATCTAAATAAATATAATATTTACCCCAGAGATGCACACATATACACAATGCTTATGATTCAGACACAAATAAAAGTATATGGAGTGCACACACATACACTGAGTATGTACACATACATAAACTTCTGGATAGACCAGACACTGCAGATGCAAAGTCACTTGTTGATTGGAATACTATCCATTCAATGTTCTGAGTTGATTTTGCAATCATAACCAAATGATAGAAGTCAGACAAAAGCATACTTACAGGTCATCAGAGATCTCTACCAAATATTCTGATATGGAAAGGAACTCCATGTGCAGATCATTCACCTTCAGAACAAGTTGAAAGAAACGAAGAATTAACTGAGGGGCTACCATGAAATGAAAAAGCAAGAGATAAATCATACCAAGGTAGATCACAAGAAGATTAGATAATCAAGAATGCAGACAAGTACATTGTACCCAGCTATTCGTGAAAGCTAGAGAAACAAATTCATAGTAAGGCATTTTCTTTTATTTTCCTTTATATTTTTGGCTTGTTGTACACACATAGTACCTAACTTCACTGTCATCTCATTAACCATTATCAACTTTTGGCCAAATTCTAGATTAGCACTTATCACACCTTGATTGAGCACAAGTCTCTTTGATTACAGCAAAAGCATGTGCTTATCTATATAACAATATAATTCCAAACCAAATGTACAACATGATAGCGATGACATAATACAAACAAGATTTACAATCGCAGCGATGAGAAACTGCCAAAAAACAGACACGCAAACAAGCCACTCCAAAACAAACTGACCGGCCTAAGTTCCTGTTGTCGTGATCCTTTCCACTATACAAAACTTCATATAAAACCATTATGAGCTTTAAAACAGGTTCTTAAAGCATCATACCTTCATAGGTACATCCACCATGGACTATAACTTCACTGCATATTTTAGTGAGGGTGTGCTGAATGACTATAAATGCATGTCAAGTGAGCATGCTCATACTAACTCAGACCTCTCAGTAATAGTATCTGATTTTGTGCTGAGGACATTGGTCCAACAGGGCAAACAAGACCTAAGATGACAATGGAACCATGAAAAATAGGATCTAGAATATGACATCCTGTTAAATTTTGTGTGGAAGCATCCAAAGATCAGCATAGAGGACTCACATTCCAGGGAACACAACTCTCATTATTGGTGGTTCTCTATTCACCTCAAAATTGATAAAAACCAAATCACTCATATTACACTTTATTAGAGTGGTAGTAAAAGTGATTGAGGTTGCCAAGAGGAGATATCTTTGGGAACCATAAATTTGTCAAAATAACAAATCACAAAAGATGCTTCTGTTCGGAGGGGAGAAAACTCAGGAATTACCTTTTCACCTCTCAACTCGTATAACAGAAGATTTAGTACCCTGTAATCAAAAGATTTCAAATGTATTGCCCTCGTGACATCTTCAACTGAAACCTGAACAAATAACTTTGATTATAACCCGACCTAGAAAATTAAGATGGAGATAATGCTCATCCATAATGACAATAATCACAAAACGAAATACATGACAGCTGCTAAATTACTTATGCAACAGTAAAAAAGTCTTATTAAAGCATTTCTTAACTAATACGAAAAAAAATATTCAAAAGCTTATGTCAATATTCAAAGAAGCACCAGTTTGTCTCTCTTCCATAATATGAAATTTCTTCTCAGTCAGATGATATTCATGCAAACTGAAAGTCCAGACCATAAAAAGAAAAATAGACGCACATTACACATAGACACACCCAAAGAGAGAAAGAGGCTTCAAGAACTATGGTATCGGACTATCAAGGAAACCTCCAAGAGCAAAACCAGAGCAAATGTAAGACCAAGAGCACAAGAGCTTAAAAGCACTTGAATGAAGCATAGGACATATCAAAGCATCCATACTGCCTCCTCGTGCATCAAGGCAGAGCATAGCTTTCTTTCCAGTGCCCAGAACTCCTCTCCTGATTTAAATTCTTCATTTATCCTAGAAAAAAGGAAGGTAAACAGCTCAATCCCCCTTCATGTTTAGCAGATATTACCTTCAAAAGGACAGTTCAAACCTGTCATTTAGAAGTCCTCGAAATTCAAGAAGACTCTTAAGTGATCCAAATGGATCTCCTTTGAATGCGTTGACAAGTTCACTATTGAGATCACGATCCCTCTCCTGTATAGTGGACAAGATCTTCACTAGAAAATTTCAATCATTTCACATTCTTCACGTTTCCGTAAAGGTCAAGAAGATTATGACCTCAGATTGAGCTTTTAGTACTGGGAGTCCACCAGCAGATAGCTGCACTATTCTCTCATTCAAAATATCCAGCTGCACAACGAATACAGTAAGGTGCATGATTGGAATGTCTAACCACCATCCGGTAAAAAGCACCTTTTAATAGGCAACCCACATGGGGAAATTACATTCCTTCAGGAACAAAATCTACGGAAAATTTTCCTACTACTTTTAAAATGCTTAAGAATTTCAAAATAGAGAACCTCAACACCCATGGAATGGATGATAGAAGGAAATAGTTTTCCTTGCCCAGAGCTTTCGGAGCACACTAAGCTCTCCTCATAAATTACTTTTAGTCACCAGCAAATTCACGAGACTGTTTAGACAACCTGATGCATGGAAGCTTCTAACAAGAACAGCAAAAGGGAAGAAACTTAAAACTTTCAAATCGATGCATACAAATCTTCACTGCACAATGAATTGCTGCATTCGCAAAACTTTGTTGAGGAATGAATTTCCTCGTGCCTTTATTGGTAGAAAAATCAACTTCCAAATGAAGAAGCAATGAATACTACCTTGAAGTACTCTATACTTTTGAAAGAACTGAAAGCCAATGTGATAACATAATGTCTCATGTGTCAGCCAGAAAAAACATAAAGCGAGCTAAAGCTTGAGAATAAAAGAGCGTATAAATGAAGATAGGTACAGAATTCAAATAAATCTGAAAATCACCTGATAAATGTAACTTTCTGTGAAAGAAAGCACAGGTAGATATTTGAATAGTGATTCTGGTGTGTTCACATCCATTTCATGAAACATAAAATAGGACCTGCACTGCCAATTGGTAACATTATAATTAAATCACTGGATGAGATCAAATAGAGACATATTTACGGAACTTGTTGATGGGACAACTGACAAATTTGAGAGGTGTTCAACCCAAAACTTGACCACCAAAGATGATGTCATAAATTTGGTATAATCATGATAACAGCAGACAACTAGAGAAAGGTCTATGGATTTTTTTTTTTTTTCTTTTTTTTTGAGGACAGCAGAAAGGTCTATGGATCACCAGCTGAACTTTAACAGTTTGGAGTGTCAACTGACAGTCTTCTTTTTCTTCTCCTTTTTCTTTTTTGTGGTGGGGAAAGAGAAAGAAGGGGGGAGGGGAGCCTGTTTGGAGACAAACAGGTTTATCATGTACGGAAAGAAACCTTTGCTTTAATAAAAGAAATCCGCATTAAGTCTGAAGATTAGGCATATGGAAGTGAAGGAAGCTCTAGGAATGCCCACGAGCCGAAAGCCTCAATTAAGTTTAAAATGCTGATAGTGGGGAAATGAGATCAAGAGAAAGAGGAAGAGATTGTGTTTAATTACTGATTAACATGCATCTTTACCAGTTTATACATTCAACTCTACTTTGTGCATTCAATGACCAACAACCAGCACATGCCCCATGACAATCAGGTTGGAGACAATCAGGTTTGATCAGGTAGGGAAAAAAATCTTTACTTTAAAAGAAAAAAATCCACATTAAGTCTGAAGATTTGGGGTATGGAAGAGAGAAGGAAGCTCTAGGAATGCCCAAGAGCCGAGAGCCTCAATTAAGTTTAAAATGCTGATAGTGGGGAAATGAGATAGAGATTGTGTGTAATTAATGATCGACATGCATCTTTACCAGTTTATACATTCCACTCTACTTTGTGCATTGAATAACCAACAACCAGCATATGCCCCATATGCAGAGAGGATAAAGAAGTAGTCCAATTAATGCGAGAAACACTTACAAAGTCCTCAAGGGTTGAATTTGCTCTCTCCATCGCATTGAGTCCAATTACAGCCACATTGTGGAACTCAGTTTGCGGGGCACAATCAGTCTTCTTGTTTAATTCAGATTGAACTACAATAGCCCAAGAAACCAGCTCAAATAAATCTAGGGAGTTATCAACACTACATGTGAGAGAGAGAGAGAGAGAGAGAGAGAGAGAGAGAGAGAGAGAGAGAGAGAATGAGGTTGATGATGATAGAAGCATCGAAGCACCTCTGAGCCGAACATGAGATAGATGATAAAGAGAAGTGGGGTGACTGCAAACTTAAAGGATTAGGCCCAATTAATGGCAAGAAAGCTGAATCAGCTGAGCTGACTTAGCAATCAGCATGTGATAACCTCGCAGACACAATCATTACATCAGAAATATAATGAGAGCCCTACCATATTTAAAATCCTTGTTTTCCAGCCCCATTAGGTCATCTTGATCAAGCAAATGAGAGGCCTCCTTCATCAACGTCCTTAATATCTGCCAAAGATGAAAGAAGCACCCATCAGATTCGATGAACCAAATTTCAAGGCGAATGAACTTAGTAAAGTTTACTTGTACTTCACCTTTGGCAAGTATTCATTAATTAAATTGAACTTCCGGTCGATGTCGAGCTCCCCACACGGTTGTATCTGCAGATTTAATATTGTTATGATAAGAAAGAAAGCCAAAATGCGAAAGAAAAAACATCAGCAGCAACCGTGTTTCTTTTGATAAAGAACCAGTCCTTTCCAATTGATGCAAAAACCAGACACCAGCTACAGCTTGCTGGATCCCGACGCATGTTAAGTCAGTTTCACCAGTGAAAAAATACCTAGACTCTTTCTCCCCATTTCTCTTAACCTCAGCCGTGAGCCTACTGACCGGCCATGCGGCAACTCTGACCGCCAGCTTCTCGACGACCTCTCTCTCTCTCTCTACCGGCAACTCCGACAGCCGGCTTCTCGACGACCTCTCTCTCTCTCTCTACCGGCAACTCCGACAGCCGGCTTCTCGACGACCTCTCTCTCTCTCTCTCTGCCCCTTCCACTCTCACGAGCGGAGCTCGACGCGCCGAGCTCCATCTGCCGAGCTCCATCTGCTCGCCATAAACCACGACAATAACGAAATACACCTTCCTACGCAGCCGGCGAAATACAAACCGAGAACCGGAGCAAAAGAAGTCGGAATTCGAATCTTCCGCGCTTCGAAAAAGCAACGCCTGCGGGCGGGGACCGATCGAACGGGTAAAAAACCTACAAGGCGCAAGCATGCAGGCGCCATTTCCATCGACGGAGCGACGGTTAGCGAGAGTTCGAAGACCGAGGGATTACCAAGAGGAGGAGGAGATCGGCGAGGAATCGATCGGAGTCGGGATCGGAAGGCGAGACGCCGCGGCGGCGCATCAGCTCCAGGGCCGCCTGCGCTCGCTCCAGCTTCCGCAGCTCCTCCATCCTCCGTTTCTGGCTCGCGACTTTTCCCCCCGATCGGCCTTTCGTTCCGGGAGCGATCCGCCGGATTCGTCTTTAGCGGGAAGCTCTGCAATTTTGCCGCTTTCTATAGGAGTCCAAATGGATAAATATTTTAGGGATATGCCTAAATTCTCAAAACTTGTCGCAAGAATATAGTTTAGTCCTAATATTTTCTAAAAGTATAATTAAATTCTAAAATTTATAATAAAAATATGATCAAGTTCTAAAATTTTTACAAAGTACAATCAAATTTTAAAATTTATCGAATGAAAGACAATCGAGTCTTAA
Source organism: Eucalyptus curtisii (assembly GCA_017140595.1). Classification (NCBI taxonomy): domain Eukaryota; kingdom Viridiplantae; phylum Streptophyta; class Magnoliopsida; order Myrtales; family Myrtaceae; genus Eucalyptus; species Eucalyptus curtisii. The sequence goes on along the minus strand of CM029501.1, from coordinate 41,320,089 downwards.
AATTTTAAAAAAAATACTATTAGCGAAAAGGCTCAACTATACAGTTAAGTTTGTAATAACACTTTTTGAAAAATTTAGGACTCTATTACATTTTCATAATAAATTTTATGACTTAATTGTATTTACTGATAAGTTTTAGAACTTTCAAATTTTAATTTTGACATGTAAAAGTCATAAGAAACTCGATACATTTATCATAAACAAATTTTCACACCAAAAACTATTAATCTATAATATATGATATAATTACCTCAAATTTATATTTGGGTGATATATTCACCTCAGTTTTTTCATAATGCCGAAAACCCCAAACTTCTATTTATGTGATATGTTTATCTAAAAAAAATTTTACCAAATTTTCTAAACTTAAGACCCGTATTGTGCATCTACTTTTCATCAAAATTATTTTTTATGTATTTCCTTCCTCCTTAGTCTTTGTCTTTGCCACCACCATAGCCGTCACGCCTCTTATCATCACCATTGCCACCATTCTCACCATTGGCAAACCAAAAAAGAAAACGGAGGTGCAAGTTTAAGAAAAAAAAAAAAAGGAAAAGCATATAACGAATTAACATATTTTTGCCACATCAGCATTTCGTCAGCATCATTTGTTTTAGATTTTTACCAACACGCGGAATATTAATAGAGGATAAATGTGGGTTGATAGTGTTATTAAAAAATTAAGATAAATGCGTAATTTGAGATTTTAGTAATTTTATCCCCTTTTTAAAAAATAAATGATATGTTGATCTTCTCATATTTTAGGAAGGAAATAATAAAGGAAACCAGAACGGGCCCACCAAATCCAAGAGAAGGACAAGGCCCAACGAAACAAAAAAAAAAAGTTCCTTCTTTCCTACCGCCACGCGATTCGAACTAGGGTTTCGCAGTTTCCACAGCTCCCCGTCGATTCTGCATCGTGCTGGTTTTGATCCCAGGATCTCTCTCTTTCACTCGCAGCTTCAAGTGCTCGAAACTCCCTGCGCTTCCCTCCAGAAAACGGTCGTCTCCTTCGCCAAGCTCAGACTCCCTCTCTCTCTCTAACATTCTTTCTCTCTCTTCTCCGCCGTCCGGTTCCCGCCGTTCGCTTCCGCCGGGAAAGCCTCGGTTTCCGGTGGCCGGATGCTGAGGTGCTTGCTCGATTAGCCGGGGGCTGCTCGGCCGGTTCGATGTTTATATAGGATCGGAACCGACTTGAAGACGCAGAGAGCATCCTAAGCAATGTGTTCGTTTCCTTTTTGCTTGGCGGGATGTTTGAAGTTTGAGGCAGTCTACTTGGGGAGTTTTTCTTGTTAGCTAGTCCGCGGAGTCTCTGTACCGATCGCCGAGGCGACCTTTCGACCGATAGAGTTGCCGGTCGCCGCACGCGGAGAGTTATGCCGATCGCGCCGGCGCGTCCTTTCCGGCTCGGTTGGCAACCGTAAGGAGAAAAGTTAGCGCTTGGGGCGGTTTTCAGGACCGGCGATGGCGTCGCGGTTTCAAGCCTCTGTGTTGGTGGCTTCGCCTTTGTACCCGAACTCCATAGCTTGGTCGGACGAGAACTTGATTGCTGTGGCCTGTGGTCGCCTCGTCACTATACTGGTAAAACACCTAGTAGTTCACTCCGCCGATTTGTCGACTTGTCTATGCTTGCTTATAACGGCGGCTTGTTCTGTTGCTCTGTGCTCAGTCGTCTTTTTACTGGGCTGATTTGCTGAAGTTTTGATTTTTATGGGAACGAAAAAATTCAACATGGTGCAACGGCAGAAAGAATGGGTGGACATGCTTTTTGCAAGAGTTTTTTGTATTTTCTCATGGCGTAGTTTCATTTTCCTGGAAGCTAATAATACTCTACTTTTCAGCGTTGAGAAAAGATAGAGTTTCTGTTAGTCTGGTTCTTACAAAAATTCGCGAAAAATAATTTCTTTACTGTGGCTCTACTTTTCAATTAAATTTCTCCGCAGAATCCTGCATTGCCTTTTGGACCTCGAGGTCTAATCAAAGTACCCTCTACCGAACCCTTCCCAATCGGAGTGATCCAAAAAGAAGGTATTTTTATTTGATCTCGTGTTAGAAAGTTTGCTGGTGTTCTATATTGACTATTTTCCCCGCAATTCTGTGTGATTCAAGAAGTTTCCCAAGACCTAATCTTTTCCCCATCACGCCCAAGTTGCATAATGTTTCTGTTATATCTCCCCTTGGTACAATTTTACACTTGGTGAACATTATTTGTGTGCTGTAGTCTTAAAATAATGCCAAGCAATTTTATTGCCATGAATGGATCATGATTTGTCTGCAAATATTACCTTTAGCAAACACTCACTGCGTTTTGCCAAAATGTGATACAAATTGATTGCTGCATTATCAAGAGTAGTGGACTTCTCCTTTCGATTGTGTTTTGTGCTGCGAATTGGATATGATTTGATGTTATGCTACTTCTATATTATATCCAGTTTGCTGGTACCCAATTCACTTCAGCATTTTATCAGTAGATTAAGAAAGCAGTGTTTCTTTGCAGAATTGCTCTCCAGCTGCTTGTTGCCTACCTGTTTATCTCGCGATCGTGATCCTTATGTACGATCAGTCTCGTGGTCTCCTCTTGGAATGGCACCTAATGCAGGGTATATGTTTAATCTGCTCCATTGCTTTTGCAACTTCTTTTGCTCTCATGACATAGTCATGTGGATACTCCTCCCAGCCTGTGTTAGTATGGACCAGTCAAATCTAAGTCCATTTTGTTGGTGATAGGTGCTTGCTTGCAATTTGCACTACTGAAGGCTGTGTGAAGATCTATCGTGCCCCCTTTTGTGATTACTCTGCAGAGTGGATAGCGGTACGAATCAGGCAGTAACAACTACCTTATTGAATTTGTGATTTATGTGACTTCCAAATATTTGGAACCTCCATATCCCTAGTTTCCTTATCAATGTTTGAAACAGCTACCATACTATATACAGATTGCAGCTAAATACTGGAGCGGCTTCACTGGAGGTTCATAAAAATGAGATTTATTCAGTATTTGAAATAGATGATAGATTAGTTTCGGCTAGGAAGCTTAACAATGAAAAGAGCTGGATCTAGTTACTTAATTTTTCTTCAGTTTTGAAGCAGTGCTTCTGCATGAGAGATGGTTCTGTTTAAGCTTAAAAATATATGTTTCTGTGTAAAGTTTATCGTGAAGCCTTTACATGCTAAATATCCATGGGTGGATAATGATGTCTTAAAGATGTATTAGACGTGGTATCACTGTTGCCGTAATATAAGTACCAAATGAGGTTCTGTTGTCAATAACATATACAATGTTAGGATGTCATTCGTTATTTACATCTTATCCAAATTCATGTCAACAGTTGAATAGTCAATTTTCTGCATAGTCTCCACTTTGGCATTTCATAAGTCCGCAGAACGCTGTCTCTGGTATGAGTTTGTGATCTTTCAAATATGTGCAAATCTATGCTCGAAGAAGATGCACTCCAGTCATAGTATGTAGATTAAGGTATAAAAATCCCCTTTGTCGCCTTAAGCTAATTTGAAGAATCACAGTTATCTAAAGATTAAAGACCTAGGATGTGAATTTTCCCATTCATCACCAAGGCCGAGTTGTTCAATTGTAGTAGGTCATTTGCTTCTCGAACCTGCAGGTTATGGATGTATCAGACCTGCTTCATGATTACCTTGCAAATGCCAACTATCAAGTGTTAGAGATTCCTTCAACAGAATTTTCTGATGTGAGTTGTTCTGACTATATTTGCCATTTTTTGGTCTTAACCGTTCATCTGATAATTAAGAGGTATTTAAGCGGAGCAATTCTTTTCCTGGATAATGATCTTTAAATTTCATGTTGCAAGAAGTTTGTAACAGAGCAGAGACGTGCCAATAATCCAGCAAACTCAGGTCATAAGATGGAGTTGAAGCGAAAGAGACTGCATACATCTGGAATGATGTAAATCGCAATTCTCTTCCTTAAATCTCCATTCACTTGTTTATTCTTTTCTACAAGAGTGCATTTCCCTGATAAACATGTGTTTGTGTTTTTGACTTTTACATCGACTTGTAAACATGGAGTTTCTGATTAAAATTTTATGTTTAGGACTCCCTGCAACAATAAGAGTGCAAAAACTTCTAGGGAGAAATCATGTCCCACAAACAGTAACGATAATGAATCGGCATCTGACATGAATGCTGAACAAGAACAGGGATCTCCTCGGGTATGGCTTTGTTGCTAAAGTTCCTTCTCTTATCCTTTGAGCAAGAAGTGTGAGATATTTCTGGTTTAGCATGCTTAAATTGTTGCTTCTTGAACCCATCTCTCGTAGTATTTTATGTTTTCTTACCGTTGGACTATCCCAAATAACAATAACAGCAACAGCAAATGCATTTCCTTTCGCATGGAATTAGATATATGATGCTTTCATTCTGTCATATTTAGAATGTACTCTGTCCAGACATCCATACATTGATGTTTATCGAGTGTTTTGCAACTTCTTTCTCTGATTTTAAAAGTCTTTCAGGCTTTTGCAATTAGCGTGGTTGGCTCTGTTAGCTCACTTATACCCTATTTGCTTCTCTTCTCTTGGCTAATAAACCCAAACAAAAGGAATTGCAAGATACTTCTTTATGGTTCTGTTCCATTTTTTAATAGGCCTAGTTGATGCTTTGTTCTCATTTGAATCTGTTACATAGGAACAAAAACTTGGTTTGCCTCAATGAGGTTTGTCCAGGTACTTATACCAGTATTTGCGCTTCCCCTGTTTGCAGGCACAGGAATTTCCACTTGTGAATGTGAATGAAGATGAGTCATTTCAGAAAAATTCTAAATCTCATGGGAGATCCACTGGGAAGAAAATAAAAAATCCCACACTCCCGCTAATTAGTGCAGATCAATATGCTTCTCGAAGTGCAATGCTTTCTTCACTTGTTATTGCCTGGTCACCGTTGTTGCAGTTTCCATCTGAAAGTTGTTCACAAGTTCAAAACGGCGCAACTCGCTTTTCGCTGCTTGCAATAGGAGGGAAATCAGGCAAAGTTTCGTGCTGGAAAATTCATGCACAGGAATGCTACTCCATTGAACATGGCAATGTTTCTCCAGATGCAGTGGTTGTTGGGATCTTTCAGGCACACAGTTCATGGGTCACCGCAATCAGTTGGGCACTACTTACGACTGATTCTTTACATCCGCAGGTTCTACTTTCTACTGGGAGCTCCAATGGCAGGTGACTGTTGGAAACAATCATATTTTATCCATTGTATACATCTTTCTAAATAGTTTAACCTGTGAGGAGACATAGCAGATCCTCCCATGCCATTTCATTCTAAACTCCAGGGCTAATCTTAGGGAGTAGTCCTCTTATTGTGATCTGTTTTGTCTCCCCATTTTAGGTATTGAGGGAAACCCAAATTGAGTATAAGTTTTAACCAAGGCTATTGAAAATGGGGTTTATTTAGTTTAAAAAATTTTCTGCCAATGACAATGTACAGTCAAGTAACTTAATATGGTGAGTGAAACCTGACATTGTCATGCTCTCAGGATGCATTTGACGCTTTTAACAATCCTTCTTCTTCTTTTCTCTCTCAAAACTTCCTGACATCTGCTCCTGTCATCGGCAGTAAGAGAGAAGAATTTTATTGGATCCTTTTAATGCCTGATACCAATTCTCTGGAATGTCTCATCTGTCTGCTTCATTCTATTTTTTTGGTTTTTGACAGTGTGAAGATCTGGTTGGCACATTCTTCCGAGCTTTTGAAGTCATCAGAAGCCAATTCTTCTCCTTTCATCCTATTGAAGGAGGTAGTCTTCCTTTATTGGAATTACCTCAAATTAAACAATATTATTTTCCAATTAGCTGATTCTGTTTTGGCTTGTGTAATTTTTAGATTATAAATCCTGATAGCATCCCAGTCTCAGTTCTTTCGCTTACAACACCTGTTAGATCTCCACACAGGCAGCTCTTAGCAGTTGGAAAAGGGTCTGGATCTTTTGAATTGTGGGTACATGAGCAACACAGTTGTAACTTCGAAAGGATTGGATCATATGAGGCACATGACCATGCCGTGAGTTTCTTCTAATGGATCAATTTTCTCATGCTAGAGGTTATCATCTGTCTAGGAATACATTATGAGGTTACTTCTACTGGATCAATCTTTTAATGCATGTTGATTTTGATTTATGTGTTTAAGAATCTGTTTTCAGGTCACAGGTTTAGCTTGGGCTTTTGATGGATGTTGTTTGTACAGTTGCAGTGAGGTACTTTTGCCCAAGCAAATAAATGTAAGTGGCTCAATATTTGGTGGATGTTGACTCATTTGTCTCTCTGTTGTCAGGATAACTTTGTACGCAGCTGGATGTTTCAAAGGAATACCCTATTTGAAGTACCTATTCCCTCCGCTATTCCCAGCCAGAGAGGCTTGATTGATGTAGGGCTATCACTTTTCCCAATTCATATTTCCTTTAGCATGTTATTTTTATCTCTCTTTTTTGGCAATGTAGTATAAGAAAAGAAAGAAAAAGGTCCTTTTTGGAGATTGTATCACATGTTGCCTTTCTCTTCAGGTTCCAAATGTATTTCATTCATGCTTTGGAGTAGCAGTGTCCCCTGGAAATCTTGTCATGGCTATGGTATGGATCATGGTATTCTTGACTAAATCTTCACATGGTATTCTTGACTAAATCTTTACACTTACTTTCATCATTTGACATGTTCCATTCCTGTGAAAGTAGTTGTCTTTGGTCAAATGATCTGCTCTGTTTAATGAGGCAGTAAATGAAAGAAACTAACACCTAGGGCACATTGTTTACTCATTCGAGATATTCGTTTGGTAGAGAATTCTGTTTCTTGTTCTTTTGACTCTTGTTTACTATGCTAGTAATGCCATATGACCTTGGTTGATCCAGTTGTGGTAGAGTATGGTCTATTCGATAGGATCACACTTTATAAGTTATATAACAAGTTCCTTGGTTATTTTGCAAAGTGCTGGCATTAGTATTTAGTTTGGCATGTGACTGATTTTGTTCAAGATAGTATTATGAAAACATAAAACTCTCAGGATCGTTGACACTATTTAGATGAATTGTGTGCGCCTTTCTTAGTGTTCTCTTCTTCTACTTCTTCTTTGTCAAAGTTACAAATTCAATAAAGGGGTTTGGCAATTAATCCAATTAAACAAAAATCGATGTCTGGAGAGCTAGTGCAGAAGAAAGACATATGTATAGAAACCCAGACAATGGGAAAAAGTGCTCCAATCAGAGCACATAACTTCAACTTAATAAATATAAACTTCCATACAAAAATTGTTTTTCAGCGATGGGAACTATTGAACATGTAGAAATATGCAGTCATTGCCAACATGTACAATTATTTTATTAGGGTTAACACCATGATAAATCCTAAACTAGTACCATTTGGACACATTTACCAACTTTTTTTTTTCCAACCCAAAGTGGTACTATTTGTCCCAATTTTATCCTCTGTAACAACGCCATCCAGTTTGTTCAGGGAAGTTCCCTATGTGTTGTCCAAGGGACCCGACTTACCAAACCCAATGGAAGACACATAGGACACTTGACAGCCAAATTAGCAAGAGTTTTGATGGAGGGTGACATAGGGACAGTCGTATCCTTTCAGGGGATTCTATTGGTCAAAATATAGTTGGGGGTAAATGTCTTCATATGGTACCAATTTAGGATTTTTCATGGTATTAATCCAATCTATTATACTACGAGTTGTGTGGTTCCATTATCCTAGCTTTTACTGAAGTTAATTATATTATACAGTCACTTGTACTCCCTAACAATGTATAACGTATGAGCTCATCAACCTGTCATGATATGAAAACCTTACCAGAACTTCAACATTTTGCTCCGGTACTGCAGGTTCGCAGTTTTGATTCTTATGTTCTGAATCCAATGTACCAGGCAAGGTAACGTACTCCTTTTGCTTTTAATGTAATCCCATTAAAGTGTATCTCACATCACTTAAGTACAGGATTGCAATGAGCTCGATATGCATGTAGTTTTTCTTCACAGGTTAGCTTAAGATTGTTGGTTGGAACATTCTAACATTTTATTAGAGTCAGGTTCTGCATTCTTCATGCCCTTTTCGGTACTCATTTCACTTTATTTCTTATATTATCCCAGTTTTCTGTATTTTGGTTTGACTAAATGTGCAAGATAATCCTTTCGTCAATTTTTCATTTCGGCTTGCATAAGTGTATCTCTCATGACTTAAATACATAGTTGCAATGGGCCTTGTATTCATGTGATCTCTCTCCATTTGTTTGCGCAAGCTTTTAGATTAGACATTCTAATGACTCCAATAAATCTGTCTTGCACATTGAAAAAGTTAGAAACTTGCTTATCATTTCCCAGCGCGACTCACTAAATACAGTGGCAGAGACAGATATAACCAGAGTACCTCGAGTCTTTTCTTGAAGGAACGTTAACGGGTGTATTTGATAGTAATTCCATGTGCAATAATATGATGAACATTAACGGATGTATTTAATACTAATTTCATGTGCATAGAAAAGAAATTGGTTTCTGCAATTTATGCTTTTAAAACCTCTTTAGGTCTCAAAAAGCTGCTGTTGAGTTTCTCTGGATGGTTGGGCAAAGAAGTGACATTTCATCCAGCGAGAAGTTGAATTGTGAAGCCTTATCTAGTGTCTCTAAGGAGGAACTAGCTTGGTGGAAGTCCAATATATTATTATCATTGCGACAATATGAATGTTTTGAGAAGCCTCTAGTTATGTGGGATATCATAGCAGCATTATTAGCTATCAACCAATTAGCGCCGCATTTTGTGGATGATTTACTAATTGAGTGGCTCTCAAGTTCTTTTACGGAATTGTGCTCAAAGCTTTCAAGGGAAAAAGTTTTGGCAGATTTTTCCCGAAGACTCTCAAAGCTTACCTCTCGGCACTTGCATCTTCTTAATGTTATATGCAGACGTGTAATATTATCAGAAGTAAAAGCTGATGATATTAATAGTAATGAACATTACCACGGGACAACGTGTGAAAATCGAGAGGAGCAAGTGATGTTATGGATGGACCTTCTTTTGACAAGCGAAAGAGAGCTCCGAGAACGACTTGTTGGTATTAATTTTGCCTGTTCCAGTCTAATGTCTCAAGTTGATGCAAATATGTCTCCAAGTGGATACTGGTATCCATCCGGTTTAGCTCAAATGGAGCAGTGGGTTGGGCGTGGTCAAGTGCGCGATCAACTAAGGCTTCTAGTATCTCAAGCCAATTTGAATGGGAAGAGGTACTCGGTACTTAACTCTTTATTGCACATGTTTACTTAATTATGTAATGATCTGGTTGATGGGAGCTCCAGGTTTTTAGGGAGGTCTATGCTTCCAAAAAATTAGACTATGGATCATAACCTTCATAACTATTATTGTGGAGAAATAGAAGAGTGACTTTGAGCAAGTATTCAAAGTCTTTTGCTGCTGAAAAGCCTTGCAGCCCATCCCTTAAAAGTAGCATAAATCTTTTTGACCTAACTTTTGGTGGTCTTCTTGGAATCAGATTGTGATGCTGCTTCTTCTGCCCATTACTGCAAGTATATCTGGAAAACGTGAACTCCTTAGGAAAGTTATTGGGTATCAATTTCTTAGGAGAGTCAGTAGCCATTATAAATACTTAATGTTATGAGGAGTGAGAATAAATGAATGACTAGAGTACTATGAGACATCCTCCTACCATGTCATGCTGATTTTTATCTCCAGTTTATATTTAGCATCTGCAGCTGAATAATTTTAGTCAAAACTAGGGATCCACAAACTCCTCTGTTGCATACACATCAGATATCTGATTATCAGATCATAAGGTAATAAACATCGACTCTTGATCAGTTAAAATAATTTGTCGTAATGTTGTAGTAGAATTTTAAGTGCAATAGCATCATCAGACTTTATTTATGGTCTTTAGGTGCATGTAGGCAGGCGCATCTTTTCACTCCACTTCATTCTATTTCCATTTGTTGGGTCCCTATGCTTTCATCTATTGCAGTTCTGTATGCCTTTTTGATTGACAGTTGAAGATTGCCGTCCTCTGTTTGTTAATTAGTTTCCACTACATTTTCCATCAAATTGCAGCCTGGGCTCCTGTGACCATGTAAAGGAAGAGAGATGCCCCTATTGCTCGGCTTCAGTTGCTTTTGAATCTTCAGAAGTTGCATATTGTCGAGGCGCAAATTCCAATGGCAATGTGGGCCAGAGACACAAACTGGTCAGATGCGCTGTGTCAATGCAGATTTGCCCAACAACTCCCCTGTGGTTCTGCATCTGTTGTCACCGGCGGGCTTCGAAGCTGGCTCCGGAACCTCTCTTCACAATGGTTGAGTATCCCGAAAACTCCGCTTCTTTAGTTGGATCTTCTCTAAGAGTAGCCTCAAAACCTTTGTGTCCCTTTTGTGGGATTCTGCTGCAGAGACACCAGCCAGAATTTCTACTTTCGGCAGTGCCAGTTTAAATTAGTTACCTTGCTAATTATGTTGTAAAACTGTTTGCTCGTCAATAATCATAATTCTATGCTTACGAAACATTATTGTTCCGAAAAAAACGTGATTCATGATGATCAATATCTCTTTCAGTCCTCAAGTCAACAAAATGCTCCTCGTCACAAGATGATCACTCAGGCATGAAAGGCTAGAATGACAGCAGCGTCAGGCTGAACACGCGGGGGCTCTCTAAGCCAGTGGACGGCACACGTCCATGTTCGGGCAGATGAAGACGCTTTTCATGCACAGTTAGATGTCTTGACACTGTCACAATAATGTCGAGATCGCGCCAAGTCTCTTCACGATCGTTTAGTTTGCGTAACCAATCATTAAGCCCTACTGGGACCTGTAATCCCGCTCCGCCCTTTGCGCTTCCTTTGACAAGAAGGCGTTGAAGAAGCCGCAGCACCTATCGTTCCTTGGACGATCCCAAAGACCACCCATGTGCCGATCACTCGTAATAATTCAGCTACCCACCTTTGGCAACAGAGACTGTAGAGAGAGAGAGAGAGAGAGAGAAAGGGACCTCTCAAATGTACCTAAAATGCATAGGACCAGAGAGAGAAAGGGAGAGGAGTCCTGAAGAGTGATTCACGAGCTGTTGTTTAGTCGGAGGGACCAGTTCGTTTCTCACGTGTCGGTGTAATTGCGTTTGTCTTTTTTATTGTCTACGTGCTGAAACTCGATCGAAATCAGAAAAATGTGAGGACGTTCATAGCAAAGAGGAAGTGCCACGGCACCTGCAAATGTAATTGTCAGGAAAGTTTTGATCTGAGGAACCGGACGCGGCTCGTCCTAACTCCCACTGACCGCGTGTGAACTACTTTACAATGCGGACAGCCTACACGAGCAAAGACGTAGACCGGTTCTATAGACTTGTAGATATTGCATGGTTTCCAAATAGATGGGTCTTGATTTGCGTACGGCTGTATAAGAGAGAAGCAATTCATGTATACCGGTGTTTCAACTGACTTGATTGATTGGGGGTCATATTTGTTATTCAGTCTATTGATTGCCACTTTCTATACGACCTTCCATTTTTAGCCAAGAATTCGACCCCCGTATTGCTTCCGTCCACCTTCTTCTCTTAAACCAACTCACGGATTCCGATTATGCTTCGTCGATAAGGCCATATTGAACTCCTTTCCTTAACTCCTACTGCCTTAATTTCCGGCGAAATCTCTTCCTACTTAAAAGAAGATTGACATAAATGACACGTGAAGTAAATCTTGGTTTTATTCCAAGCATATGGGGGAGAATATCACGTAATAGCCAATCTCAACTATTGGTCTCGGTAGGACATGTTCATTCGAGCATGTATGTACTGTCCACTGTCCAGTCCACCATCCTCGCGGGTCTTCCCTAGACATAGCATCTTCCATTGAATATTCCTCCAAGTTCCATATTTTCAAGAGTTCGTGCTAGCAATTTTGAAAAGGGCCACATTAGTAAAATTCATCATTCTAGTCTTTCAGACTTGAAACTCATATGTCATATCACCATTAAATAATTTCTTCCGTCATCGATGGAAGAGGAAATTGATAGAATTATGTATCAAAGTTATGACCCTTTATGTCACATTCTTGCTCTAGCATTGCTTCCTAAGAACCATGTGTCTATCGATTTCACCATTATGTCGATAGAGCCTTCATCGGGTGGTGCCATCCAGCCATCAACGCTTCTGCACGACCTCTGGAGGGCCTCAGATTTTATCACCGCTGTTGTCGTCGGTAGACATTGTCATCTTAATTGCACTTGCCCACTACCCCTCCTTGATGTTATTGGCCACCATCAATCTTCTTCCTAATCAGAGCCTATTGGAGAGTAGGGGGATGGCAAAAGGTAGAGGGACATCATTGGTACAATGTCGAGTCAAATGTGATAGCTTCGAAGTAATAAGCGACTCCTTTCACATTTCCAATCAACTGCACACGGCACCGAAAGCCAATTTCCTGCAATAAAAACTTAGCAAAATGACTATTTACATGTGTTGATGAATTATTGAAATATCTCACATCACGTGATGAAAATCGACTTTCTAGTACGTTTAGCCTACGTGGTACAATTGAGGGTGTAATAATTTGGACACCCCTCACATGACTTTGTCCCCCCATATGATGTCGATATTCTCCCATGCATTAATTTACCAAATCGTCCTTGTCCCTCACCCCAAAGTCCCTAAGCAACCGACGCCACCGCGGCCGTTGATCTCTACCGAACTCTCTTCCCTCCCTCCCAAATTCCTCCTCACCTAATTAAATCAATAATCATAATAATGATAATAAACCATCGTAGATAAATTAAATTAAATTTAAAAAAAAATCGCATTTAAAATTGAAATTAAATAGGAAAACCCTATAAAACCCCCCTTCCCTCCTCTCGCTCCTCCACACGCAGTCCTCCCTTCAGCCGCTTCTCTTTCTCTCTCTAGAATCTCCCCCCGCCGCCGTTAGAGAGAGAGAGGACGCCGGCGACGGCGACTGCGACGACGACGGCAATGGCGGTCGCGAGCTCCTCCGCGCTCTCCTCCAAATCCGCATTGGCCGGCGCCCACTCCTCCCTAGCCAGGCCTCGCCAGCCGGCCCCCGCATTCTCCCTCCTCCCCGCGAGGGGCGCCCGCCGCCCGATCTCCGCCGTCCACTCGGCGGACCAGCCGAAGACCCCCGCCGCCGCGGCGAGCAAGTCCTCCGCCGTGGCCGCGCCGGCGCCGGCGCCCGCCGCGGCGGGGACCGGGAAGTGGGCCGTCGACAGCTGGAAGGCGAAGAAGGCGCTGCAGCTGCCGGAGTACCCGGACGAGAAGGAGCTCGACTCCGTGCTGGCGACGATCGAGAGCTTCCCCCCGATCGTGTTCGCCGGGGAGGCGCGCAGGCTCGAGGAGAGGCTCGGGGAGGCCGCCATGGGGAACGCGTTCCTGCTCCAGGGCGGCGATTGCGCGGAGAGCTTCAAGGAGTTCAGCGCGAACTACATCCGGGACACGTTCAGAGTGCTGCTCCAGATGGGCGTCGTCCTCATGTTTGGAGGACAGATGCCTGTCATTAAGGTCAGTTTGCTTCTTCTTTATATTTTCTTTCCCATTGCTTGTATCTGGTGCTTTAGAGAAATTTCTTGTGGATTCCGGGCATTCTCTGCTTGAGGAGGAGGGCTTGTCTTTGAACTATCTGATATCGTAATGTGAGAAATAGTTGTTATCATTCCTATGAATATGTGTTTCTTTTACAACTCATCTGTTTTGACAGTTGATTTCAGAGAAAATCATTATGGCATATCAAAAAGGAAATGTTTTTCTTGTTACTGGACACGCCTGTTCAATTCTTCTCAGTTGTATGAGTTATCGAAAACTGCATTGCTTGACTGGTGAATATCTTTGGTTTCATTCTGAAGGTGGGGAGAATGGCGGGTCAATTCGCGAAGCCTAGAACTGGCCCTTTTGAGGAGAAGGATGGGAAGCAGCTGCCAAGTTACAAGGGAGACAACATTAACGGCGATGCTTTCAATGAGAAATCAAGAATTCCAGACCCTCAAAGAATGATAAGGGCTTATTCTCAGGCTGCGGCGACTCTGAACCTTCTAAGAGCATTTGCAACTGGAGGTTACGCTGCCATGCAGAGAGTTACCCAGTGGAATCTTGATTTTGCAGAGAACAGTGAGCAGGGAGATAGGTAAAACCCAGCTGACATTCTTTTGCGTTTAGTCATCGTGGATTTCCTAAATGATGATCATCATTTGAATTTAGTGGAGATGGAAATAGAGGACTGCCAAAGTGATGTAGCATGAGCTAGTCCTCCAACTAAGCTTCCTTTTGTGCATAAATTCAGCTCTGGAGCATCCTCTGAATTATAGGACTGATTGCTGAAAGTGAGCCTGGTTTGAGCTTATTGCTCTTACTTGTTAGGCCTTAACAATATATTCTGTTTCATATTGCCGGTGTTGAGGATTGGATAGTGGATATTGGTGGTGGTGGTGCTTTATACTACTAGATAGGTTCATTACATGGATCTAATTGTCTCTCTCTTGATACGGTTTAATAGGTATCAGGAACTTGCTCATAGGGTAGATGAGGCCCTTGGTTTCATGGCTGCTGCTGGACTCACTGTTGAACACCCTATCATGACATCTACTGAATTCTGGACATCTCATGAGTGCTTACTTTTGCCTTATGAGCAAGCTCTGACTCGTCTAGATTCAACTTCGGGGCTGTATTATGACTGCTCCGCTCACATGCTCTGGGTTGGGGAGCGTACTCGCCAGCTTGATGGTGCTCATGTTGAGTTCCTCAGGGGAATCGCCAACCCTCTTGGAGTTAAGGTATGCTGATTTGCTGTTTTGTTATGCCATGGTTGGATCTTAATGTTATTTAATCACCCATCGTCCAATGAATCTACGTCATATAAACTCCATTTCACATGGTATGATGGCAACCCTCAATTTTTGTTGCAGGTAAGTGACAAAATGGATCCCAATGAGCTGGTGAACCTGATAGAAATCCTGAATCCACATAATAAACCAGGAAGGATTACGATTATCGTGAGGATGGGTGCTGAGAATTTGAGAGTGAAGTTTCCACATTTGATCAGGGCGGTCCGCAGAGCAGGGCAGATTGTCACCTGGGTCTGTGACCCAATGCATGGGAACACCATAAAAGCACCATGTGGACTCAAAACACGTGCCTTTGATGCAATTCTGGTATGAACTATGTGTCAAAAATTTCTCTGTCACCACCATTTTGCACAGTTATCTTATTGCATGTATAATAACCATTCAGATCAAGTTTGAAATAGTTGATCCAATCCTCAAAAAATGAGACAAGTCACAAACGAGCACGCCCTTTTTTTATCTTATTGTCAAGGAGAGTTATTGGGATAGATGGTTTGCTACTAATTTTTAGGTTAAAACTCCAATTTAAGTTGCAAATGAGTTGTATGGCTTCAGTTCAGCAAATACAGGCCCATAGCAACAAAAAATAAGGAAAAACAGTTTTGTGACATCATATTCTGGGGTAGTATTTCAAATTGAGGCACGCAACCATATTCTGGTGTTTGTTTTCCTTGCCAATCAATTGGAGATATGCACTAGGATGCACTAATGGGATCCAGCTCATTTAATTGTCCAATAAATTGACTGTATCTCTAAATAGAAGTTGTCAAGCTGTTGTCAAGCTATTGGCAATCTTGTGTGTCCATGACTTTCTAATCTTATACTCCACTTAGTACTAACTTTTTTTTTTTTTTGGTAACCGAGGACTCCTAACTGATTTTTTATTGCCTAACTAGGCCGAAGTGCGCGCGTTCTTTGATGTTCACGAGCAAGAAGGAAGTCATCCTGGAGGAATTCATCTAGAAATGACTGGCCAGAATGTAACCGAGTGCATTGGAGGGTCCCGGACTGTGACATATGACGATTTAAGCTCACGTTATCACACACACTGCGACCCAAGGCTTAATGCTTCTCAAGCCCTTGAGCTGTCATTCATTATTGCCGAGAGACTTAGAAAGAGGAGGATTGGAACCCAGCGCATGCTTTCATTGAGTGTTTAAAAGGTTTGGACCATCATCTCTCATGAGTGGCAAACTTGATGTCACTGATGATGATTACTGATGTTGCTTTCTCAAGGAAGCCAGAGCAGATGAAGTTTTGCCGACCTATTGTGTAAACCAGTATATAGTTTGTTGGTTCAGATCTTCTATTCGTAGTAGTGTGTAGTTGGTTTGTTCTGTGGAAGCGCAGGGGAATGGCGTTGGGGATTGATCAGCATCCGATATCTTATTGTAGCTTAAGTTTGAGGTTCAGTTGTCTACTTGCACATCAATTTATTTAATAAGAGCTTTGTCTCAATTTTCGAAAAGAATAATACGAGCTTTTTGCTGCACATAAATGGAAACAGTCAGCGTGCATTGATCCATGAGGTTGGGGCATACCGGAATTGTTTATTAGACATGCCAAACTAAAATGATATGTAAATCCACTGCTGCTGCGGCGACTGATCTCTGCAGGTTTAGGATTCCATTTCTATTTCTGGTAGCGTGACATTGTTTATATATATATATTTGGTCGAGGTAGCAAGACATTTTTGACGATGATTAGCCATATACTTAAGATTAAAACATTTTGAAAAAATAAAAATGACACAAGTAGTTCCTACACTTTGCCCAATATGCACTGTCATTCCTTAAACTTTTAATTTGTTTAATGTGGTGCTTGAACTTTAATCTAATATCCAATGACATCCTTGAAAAATATTCAATATTATTTCTAAAATTAAATTTAAAAAAGGATAATATTGAATATTTTTATATAATTTAGGAATTAATTGGAACATTTATCAAATATTCAGGGACTACATTGAATAAATTAAAAATCATGGACGATATTGCACGTTAAAATAAAGTTTAGGGATCATTTATGCTATTATCCTTTAAAGAAATTTACATGGACAAAGCAAATAATATGAGATACGTTAACAATTTTCATCATTTAGTCTTGAAGTTGCGAAATTCGGATGGCCAATCAACTGTGGTTCTTCCTGGTTCTGGACCACCATAACTTGAAGAGGCTGCTCAGGAATATATGCGGCGAAAGAAGAGAGCGCCAAAAGTGATTCTAATCCTTGGGAACAAGACATGATGACATGGGAGAAACTTTACCACGTTGGAGGTTGTTATCTTGAGGAGGCATGATTTGCTTAAAGGTTCAGGAGCTGAGGCAAATGGTGTAGATAGCTGAAAAGTATTAATACCCTCCAAGAGCTTTCGTATCATATCAGACATTTTGATATGTGTTCAACACTCTCCGAGACTCTCGAATACTCTCCAATACTCAGTCAATACGTGTCGGAAAATCCAACATCCGGTCAACTTTCTCGACACTCAAGTCAAAATTCTAATATGGGAGTTTCCAATACGTGATTCCAATATGCGAGGTCAATTTTAAAAATTTTTAATAAATGATGGGTCAAAATGTATATATGCGAAAAAATAAAAAACAATAATAAAAATAATAAATTGTGAAAGAAAAAAATCTAGTCTTCTCTTATCTTCTAATTCTCACTTCTCATATATACAATTCACCCCTCAAATTTTTCTCTTCTCTTCCAACACATATTACACGCAAGTCCAGAATGTGAATTATTTGTTTCTTTCTCAAAGTTTTATGGATTATTAGAATGGAGTTGAATTTGTCAAATTAAGATAATGAATGATATTAATAAATTGTGAATTAATAATTTTAGTATAAATTCATTCTAGATTTTTATTATTATTTATTTATTTGTGAATTTGAATCAAATTAATTGGATTGAAATAATCATATGTATATATAAACAAATATGCGTTTAATATATAACGTGTCAAAATTTTATGGTTTTTGAAAAACGACATGTTGATATGTCACGTCGTGTCATATCGCGTATCGCGTGTTGATGTCGGCACTATTTAGATAAAAAAGTAACCACAAATGGAAGTGCAAGTTGCAGCAAGAGGCCATGAGAAGAAACGGTGGAAGGAGGCCAGGGATGATGTCGCTTGGAAGATGAAGAATTGAAGGGGGAGTCTTGGTGTAGCTACGTTTCTTTTTCTCTGCAAGTTGCTCTCCGTCCCTGACAATCCACATTGGCATAAAGTTAGATGGCCGTACATGCATTGCTTCCACATATTCACGTGCCCACCTCATCTTCAAAGACTGGTTTCGCTCCACACGATGAAAGTTCATATCATACTTCAGACAGATTTACTGGCTTATAATTTTCACAGACGATTGTTTCTGGTCAGCACCTTTCTTCCAGAGACTTCTTGTCAATTCTGTTTGTATAAAGGTCCTCGCGAAAACTCCGGTCGTAAGTAAACCTCCATGATGGATGCAATCAATCCTGCCCGGTCTACTCCAGAGGAATGCATAACTTCTATGCCCACATTATCTTCCTCACTGGCTTCCGAGTAATCGGCTCCCTTCGACTTGGCTCCAGGTCCTTAAGTATGTACACTTCCGTAGATCCGCGGTGAAGGGGTTCGTGGACAAGTATCTTAATGCCTCTTTCATCAAACCGGGCACAGGGATTAAATCTACCACAGAGTGATTGCAAACTCATCATAAGCAAATACATTTTTGCAATCTCTTGGCAATTGTTAGACCAGTCAGGCAGACCCAAAACGTTACCTTCGCAGCCATAAGGAACGGACAGGTCCTCATGTAGCTTTCAGACTGCTGGAGATATTTCGAAAATCTACTTGTTATTCTCTCTTGTTGATCTGAATAGTTGGTAAGGGTCTGTTTGGCATCTTGCCAAACAGTGTTTGCTTATGTTCTTTTGTTTTCGGGAGTAAGATTTGGTGAAAATTTTGTTATCGGGAACAAATTTTTATTTTTTTATTCCCGGAAGTAGATTTGGAATAGAATCAAAAAGTAGAAAAAAGGGAAAAAGCCACCAAAAACCCCAAAATTTGCCCAAAGTGACAAATTTACCCCAAACTTTTTTTTTGTGACATGAAAAATCCTGAAGTTTGTTAACCGTGACACATTTATCCCAAACTTTTATTTGTGTCACAAAAAATCCTAAACTTTCATTTGTGTGACACATTTATCCTAAATCATAGGGGCTAGGGGTGATCGGATCCAGGGTGGGTAGGTCTGACACGGGCCTTTATCCAGACCGACCCGTTATAACCTTAGGTTCCCTTTTCTAGACCCTATACCCGACCCACCTTGTTTTTCAAATCCGGTTACAGGATCAACCTTATTTTCACTGGAACCTGTTTTGCAATCTCTCGATATCCTATACGACTTTGAATTTTATATTAAAACACAAGAAAATAACATAATCCTCCTAATTTGTATTGAAACATTAAGCACTTGTAATAAATAAATACATGAACTTTTTGACTAAACGAAAAATTAAGGATCTACAGGGCTAATTATAATAAATAAAATCAAAAGGCAAAGAATTAGCAACAAACATGAGTATAATATTAATATTATTCCCACAACTACTACATGAAGCTACTCATTTATGCAAGCATAACTCCTCCTATAAAAAAAAAAATTAGATGAGTTAATTCATGTGATATGCAAGAATTTGGCGGCAACAAACATTGTCCATCCATCAGACGGTGCAAGAGGGAGCCGGTGAGAGAGGGAAGCAAGTGAGGAAGAGGAATGACAAAAGAGGAGTGTCGTGTGTGTTTAAGAGAGCCAAGAGGAAAAACGTCATGTGATTGCGGGAGTAAGAATAGAAATCATGAGAAAAAAAAAATGGTATTGGACCTCTACTTACAAAACCAGTCCGGAAACCGGTTTGTAACCGGTCCAAGAACCGTTTTCCGAATGGGTAATTACTCGGAACCTATTCCCAAACCGATTTAAACCGATTTCGAATTTTGGGAACCGGTTCTAAATTTTGGGAACCGATTCTGGGACCGATTTCAACAGAACCGGTTCCCGACCCTATTTTCCGAGTGGGCCGATCTAGGAACTGGGTATACCCGATTCGGTTGCACATCCCTAATAGCGGCATTTTGGTCTTTTTACTTTTAAAAACTTTTTTTTTCTTTTTCTTCTTTCTTCCCTCCGCCGGCCATGGCGGAGGGAAGCCGGCGTCGGCGAGAGCACCGCTCACCCGAGTCCGGCGAGGGCAGCCCTCGTCGGCGTCGGGCATCCTCGCTAGGCCCTCGCCCGGGCTAGCTAGGGCCTGGCGAGGGTTGCCCTTTCCGGCGTCGGGCGGCCCTCGCCCGACGCCGAAGACGGCACCCCTCGCCCGACGCCGATGAGGGCAACCCTCGCCGGCCCTAGCCGGCCCAAGCGAGGGCGGCCCTCGCCCAACACCGGCGAGGGCGACCCTCGCCGGATGTCGGCTTCCCTCGGCATGGCCGATGGAGGGAAGAGAGAAGAAGAAAAAAAATTAAAAATAATAATAAAATAATAATAATTAAAACAAAATAGAAAAAATAAGGCGAAAATGCCCTTACTTGGGTAAATGTGTCACGGTTTGCAAAGTTTGGGGTTTTTCATGTCACAAAAAAAAAAGTTTGGAGTAAATTTATCACTTTGGGCAAAGTTTGGGGTTTTTGGTGGCTTTTTCCCTAGAAAAAAATTGATTCTTTGTTCCCAGGAACAATTCTAGAATCAAGTCAACCTATTTTTTCTTTTTCCTCTTCTTTCTTCTTGTTATTCTTCCCTCTCTCTTGTTCTTCATGTGTTGTCGCCGCCGTCATTGCTGTCTGCCGCCGCCACCTCCCCCCGTCATCTGTCGCCGTCCGCCGCCGGAGGCGGGCCTCACCTAGGCCTCCCCCGACCACCGGCAAGCTTCGCTTAGCCGGGCGAGGCTTGGCCCAACCATGGCTTGTAGAAGAAGAAGAGAGAAAAAAAAAAATAATAAAATAATAAAATTATTTAAAAATATAAAAAAAAATGATTTGGATTAGAAATTTTCATAATGGTACCAAACACAATTCTATGTTGGGAATTGAAATTTTGGACAATTATCAAACGGCTTAAAATGTTAGAAATTGTTCCCGGGAGCAGAATAAAAAAAAATCATTTATGATCATAAATTGTTCCCAAGAACAAAAGCGTTATCATATGTGCCCTAAGTGTCCGGATATATATTAAGTGAGGTGGTTGGATAGCAGATTAATGAAGGGTGTTGGGGGTTTCGTGTCACTTCTGGAAATAAGCTTCTCATGTATATCTTTGTAATCAGAATGGATAACACACTAATTTAACTCAGAAGATGTGACAGTGGTTTGGAAGTAGAGATGTTTTCTGATCAACTTCAGAGTATCACCGGTGTATCTGTTGGGCTCTGTTATGTACTTAATGAAGCGAGGCCGAAGGAAATGCCCTTTCGAGTAGATCCTTTAAAGTCGTGATGATGATCCTTCTACCAGAAAAAGCAAAGCTAGCGCATCAAGTGCAATTCGTCTCCCCAGCAAGCCGTGAGCGCAACCCCTTGGATCGAACTCATGGAATTCACGATGCTTCTTTATGCGATTGAACTTGACAAGGGCACCACTACAATGTTTGCAAAGGCTATGGAATGAATAATGGAGCCACGCATCAAATGAAGAGCGATCATTTTCGTGTAGAGTCCCTCATACATGAAAATGATCTAACTGGTGTCACCCTAAATGAATCTAATGCAGATAACTTGGGGAAAGAGTCAGTGCTCCGTTCACGTTGGGGGCTGCTGAACAGGACATCCGCTATGAGAAGATCTACCAAAGTTAAATAATCTGAAAGCATGCCTCACCACCAGACTCTCAAGGACATTATCTGAAAAACATCACAATTGTCGTAACATTCTGAAGCTATGAATTCTACACCATTCGCTATGCGATCCAGAGCCAAAGTGCTCCATCAAAATCAGTTGTAGCGGCGCCGGAATCGCCTCCAATTGCAGGCTTCCCAGTCAGCCAACAAGAAAGGCAACTATAAGAGGAGCATTAAAAGTCCATTCCCCGTTTTTTTTTCTTTTTCCTAAAGGGCGCACATATAATGAGAAAGGCCTGAAGCGAGAAGCTCAAAATGACAAAGCCTCTGAGGCTCTATGCATTCCACAACGCCATCTCATTGGCTATGACGATGATTTTCCAGTTTCCTGTACTTGGAATCTTTCATATTAGGATGTGATTGGGCTCGTATGTGAGCTAAAGTTGGTATGCTGCAGTTAGATAAGTATAATCTTCAATATAGAGACAGGCAAAACGAGTAGGTCTGATATAACGAGCACATAAGAGCAAACAAAAATTGACATGTCAGCCAAAGATCAGCTTAACACCCAACATTAGAGAAGTTCTGGAAGGATGAGTAATCGTCTGTAATACCATTGTTGAGCACATAAAGCAGCTTCGTGGAAGACACATCACAATTCATGCTCAGACACCGAGAAAAATGGGAAAGTTTGTAAGACCATCAAGTGGCAGGCAATGGATTCAAGCCTCTTGTTTTCTTTCTTCCTTGCTTTCATACGAACAATCAGCTTGTGTTTAATCAGGCTACCAAGTCTTACCAGCTGGTCATTTTAAACTTCAGGAGAGTGCGGCATGACCACTGTAAGTCGTGTTAGGCATAAAAAGGAACTACTTCCTAAGCCCTTAGGAGAATGTGACATCAATCGAAGAAGTCCTAAGTTTTAGGCAAAAGTGCTGCGCTCTAGCAATACCTTGGAAGAGGAGCTTGCCTAAAGGATCGCAGGGGCAACAATCTAACACCATCCTTGTGTTCCCGGACAGAGAGAGTTCATGACCCAGAAAAATGAGATCAGTAGGCATTTCATCTATTCATATTCCAATGGACCAAGACAGATGAGAAAGGGAAATTGGCAGTCCATCCACCAATAAAGGAGAAAACTTGGCGTTAAATTTTAATTTGACTAAGAGTATAGGAACTAGGAAGTAGTGCGAAACCCCTCAAGAGCACTCGTCATTTAAAGAAAGAAGCATGCTGATTGGAGAAGCAAAGGAGATATCCACACTCGAAGGTTGGGTGTCACACCTTTTCACAGGAACTTCTTAACCGGAAACAATGGTATCTCCAATTATAGCCCCTCTAGGATGTAAAATATCTCTTTTCACCCCTAATAGTGTATGAGACAAATGAATAAATTTCGATAAGGCTAGTTTTCAATGCATAAAATTCTAACAAATATGTCTTGTTCATTCCACCGAAAATCGATTTTACGGTATAGACACTTATGACCTCCCCCTTGAGGGATGGAAACACATTGGCAAAGTTTTCGACAGCCAGGACAGCTCAAAGATGCATTTGCAGATGATCATTGTAAAGAACTCTTTTCAACAAATTACATTCAAGCAGGTTTCCAGTGTACACTCAAAAATGTCATACTTCATAGGCGATGGTCATATCCATTTTCGATAACTACCATCCAACAGATAAGGGAATCAGATGTAAAAATCAACACTTGAAAGTAAAATTACTGAACAAAATGTTTATGCAGATAAACCAAGGATTTCCTTAACAGGAAATGGATGACAAAATTCCCTTCCATCCTTTTTCATTGTCTACTTGAATGTAAGTTGTTACACAGCATAGTTATAAATATGGTGAAAAACATAAATATTCTTACAAGGGAACCGCCCATCTGTTATAGAGAACCTATCATTCCAATCAAAAATCTCCATGCATTCCTATAGACCCATTTAATAACTTGCCGAGTTTTAAGCGCCAAAATTGGTGGAGGCGATAACAAAAATGGCAAGAAATTTAGCCATCAATGATCTTAAGAACTAGATTGAATCAATTAGTGTACATGAAGTGTGAGAACACAACAACCGGCCTTTGTTCAGCCTTCAGCATTGAGTCTAATTTCTTCAACATCCTCAACCATGTCACTATTGTTCACTTCATTTGCATCTATTAAGGGCTTGCTCTCTTGCAATGGAGATTCCTTTGCAGGTTCCATGCGCAGCAATAGCCTTTCTAGCAGCTCCTGACAATCGAGTGCAGTCACCATGACACTCAATGATGCCTTACCCCTCCAGCAACCAATGGCTATCGGGGACTCGTGCACAAGATTTGGATTTGATGAGCCTACGTTATCTACAGGAAAGTAGGTAATGTCACAAAAGAGATCATTAACTTAATGTTATGACAACCATACGATGTTGCATACCTTTCCGCAAAACTATAACACAGCAGCCAGGCATCAGCTTTGTTGCCTTCTCACTGAATTCAGCGTCAACAAGATCTGTAAATTTAATACTCTTGTACTGCAAAAGATGCTTAAAATCCGCCACAGATGCTTCTAGGATTTGTTTGGTCAGATATGGGAGGATGAGTGGCAATCCTTCAGATGATATGCGGAACAAGCATGGTACAGAGGTACCTTCCCTTGATGTTTGTCGTTCCTGCAGAAGTAACCACCATTGTGATGAAGTTAGATCGCAACATCAAATGTATTACGAATAATAAGATAAAAAAGAAACAATTTTAGATGTTACACATCCAAATAGTAACTGGAAGAAGAAAAGCAAAACCTGTCGATCACCCATTGGAGAATACAATATCTAGTCTAAACCAGATATTTCCTAGAAATTCCCACTAATGAAAAGTCAACACCTTAGATAATTCACTAAAGTTACATAAAAAATTCTCTATACACTGGTATACACCAAAGAGAATGGGAACCACAGGGGGAGAAGAGCATTCAAGAAGGTACACCTATTGCTGATGCACAACCCAAGACAAACCTTAAGCATATGCAGAAAGATACTTACAAACATCTTAAGGCCTATAGATGTTATCTTAAGTTGCTGGCCCACTTTAAAATTCAGCTCCAGAAGTTCCTTAACTGATTCTGAAACATAGTAAATCCTCTTCACACGGGTAGTTTCACTGTTCCTTGTAACAAGGTGGTTACTCAATGGGAAGGAATCAACAATGCCATAAAAGTTCTTAATGCTGTTTATGACATCTTCATCTTGGAAAAACACCACAGGATCGACGCCCCTCCACTTGCCTTGCATCTGCAACTTCCTCTTACCACCTGCTTTACCATCATTTTGCTCACTTGGAGCTTCAACCCCATTTGAGTTATCATTTTCACAGGCATTCCCAGAATCTGTTTCCAAAGGACCTTCTTGTGGGGCATCCTCACAAGCTTCCAGAGCTGTTTCTGCGACTTTCTCACTGTTGCCGTTTGCTGAAAATTCCTCGGATGTCTTCATATCTTCAAAGAGCTTATCATGAGCTTCATCAGGCTGTCCATCAATATGAAAGGAAGATTTTGCTCGATGGCTATTGTTTTTCTCCACAGTGCCTACTATTTAAAATGCAGAAACATAAATCAACTATTAGTATAACTAAATTGATGGAAACCCGTGGTCCTCAAGCATCTGTTTGAATGGATAGGATCACAGTCTAAATTTCTAGTTTTAATGTCTCTTTTTTGTTTATGATTGATCTCATATCTGTTACTTACAACTTCCATACATACTTTTCTTTACTAATAAATTTACCACTCATAAATCTGCAACCATGTTTTCTGAGAAAAAGAAAGAAGATCTCTCTCGAATATAAGGATAAAGAATTGTTCTTGACAAAATTACCGATTCACCAGGAGTCAAAAAAGAATCTCATAATTGCAAAAATGAGCAGCAGATACAAATCGCCTAGTGGAAGGATGGCCATTTAAACTACAATATATAAAGGCGGGAAAAAATTTGATCAATCCAAATCCATAAACACATTAAAAAGAGGCAGCTCAAAAGGATTTTTTTTTTTTTTTTTTTTTTGGTATTCCATGTTCATCATGGCCTTAACAGGATCTGAAATTACCTGGGACGGGCCCCACTTTGTGTAGGACAGCGATGAAGAAAGCTCCGCCATTCTGATCATGAGGCACTATTCTCATGCAACGTTCCAGTGGAAAACCAGAAACTTCCTCCTCAAGATCATTGGCTGAAGTCACAGGCTTATCCAATTGAACAGGCGGGTCTTCTGAGCTTGTAGTATGACTGTTCTGGTGTTCTTCTTCAAGTTCTACAGAGTGATCAACAGGTTCTACAGAACTACCAGAAGGAAACATACTGGGATGCACTGCACCCCTACGAGACAGGGGAACATCCTTGTAGGAAGCCAGCCAGGTGCTTCTGTCACGAACCTGCACTACCAAAGGAAGTAATGGAGTTCACATTCTAGAAACACTGATTTACACTCATCATTGCCAGAAGCTCAACCTATTCAACAACTTGCCAAAATTTAATTGCTCAAGGCAAGGAGCAAACCCATCTGGAAGCTCATTCTGCTTTGATAGGTTGATAATAAGTTACTATGCCTTCATAAGTTCATTTTCTCACTTAAAGGAAGACTTCCCCTCTTAGAGATATTTTTCCCTTCACGTGATTTTTTCTCACAATAAATAAAGAAAACACAAGCATTTAAAGGTAGACCTAAACTCCCTTCGTACTCTGATAAATGAAACCCAGATTTTCCAAGCATATTTCCAATCCCACATCCACTATGGCTTTTCCGACATCTTAGACCATGCATTGGGGGTAACTCTTACATCTAGGGTTTCTAGCTTAACCTGACTCCACAGAAGATCTATAGTCCTGATCGGCATACCAGACAGTGAGAAAGCTCTGGAAAGTTTGCCGATGGCATGGATTCTTTTCCCAGTTCTTGACAAGAACTAAAAACCTTCACAATTACAATAAATTGAAGAAGAAAATCAATTGTAGCAGTAAGTCCAAACCTTCCATTTCCTAAGACCTGGCCGTCGGATAAGTTGAGGAAGCTCACTAGAAACATCAAGTAGTTCAACACAGCCTCCACATTTTCGCAGAATCTGGGGGGAAAGGAGAGGGTCATACCACGGTAAGAGATGTTTAAACTTCCTCCACGAGTTCTTCATAAAGCAGTCTCAGAAAAAGTAGCTCAGAAAACTTTAAATTGGAAAGCAGTCACAGAGAAGAGAGACGCTCCAAAAACATAGATATCCAAGAGGAGAATTCATATCAAGATTAATTAAATTGGAAAAGTTCTCAGATAGGTACCTCAGCAACCACAGCCTCATCCTCAATTGGATTCATCGAACAGGTCGAGTAAACCATTCTTCCACCGACTTTGAGCAATGATATCCCTGCATTTTTCACCGAGTACTAAAGATTTGCTCCTCAATGGGCTAAATTTGTAATGTACAAATACAAGATTAAATATAAGCAAATTGTTAATTTTTTGCTAAGCCTTCTTAGACAGCAGGAATGGCAGAACAAGCAAGGAAAAGTAGCTCTACGTTTTGAAACCCAAACTTTCCAACAAAGTCACATGAGTGTGCACTTACAGTCATAATCAATCAACTCCAGAAGCATGCAAATTATGCATTAAAGATTTATAGGAATCTCAAGGCAGCCTTGAGCTAAATAAATATAACTTTTTGATAAAATAGAAGATAAAGAAATTGCTGCAGCGTCAAAGGGAGCAAAGGAAGCAGGACAAAATAACATAAACTGTTTGAACAACTTTTTTCAGCAAAGGTACCTCGCATCGCTATCTGAATTTGCAAGCCATGAATTCCATTGCCCATTCCTGTATTCCTGTAATAACAAACAAATGTTACACTTGGCACACAATGCAGTTGGAAAAATCGCAACAGGAGATGCCTAGGCCGTAGGGACAAAGAGAGAGCTTACCACTTTCTCCAGATATCCGGGGCCTTTCTGAGGGTACCATCTCCACTGCAGGGAACGTCACATAAGACACGATCGAAAAGGAGTTGATTAAGGCATGGACCCAACTGATTTCCCATCTCAGAAGTATCAAACTGACTTTTGCTTAAACGGCAGCCTGGAAATTGTTGAGCTTCATGATTTGTGACCACCAAGTTGGCAGTGCACATTCTTTTTGTTTGATGAATGAGAAGATTGCATCGTTGGACATCCAGATCATTGGCAATGACCTAACATAAGAAAACCTATAGCATCAGAACAGTCTCCTTGGTATGATTATGAGAGCGATTCCCCAATCCAATGGATAACTTTATCAGGCAAATCACAGGAAAGATTCTGAACCAAGAGTATGCAGTTGGATAAAACAGCCATTACACGAATCATTTACAAGGAAAAGAAGAAACCCAGAGCAAGAATTTAACTATAGGGATACACACCATTCCTTTAGGTAATGATCCTGGTTTTGTTGATCGGTGTATAATCTCAAGCAACTGGAATGTTTTTGATCCAGGAGCCGCACACACTGCATACATGCAAAAAAGAATGAAATCAAAAAACCACTTTTAGCATCTTCCTTCTTTTGCGTGCCCACGGGAGGGACTGGGCACCTTTTAGGTAGTCCAATAGGGATCCCATTAAAAGTGTGCAGAACAAGATTTTTGGAGACTGTTAATTCGTCACTTGTCGCTATAGTGCTAACTTTATATTTAATAGTACTATAAAGCTTACATGTACTCTGTGAAAAAGAAACAGACTTCACAAAATACAATAACTATATAGTAAGTTTTTACAATGCAAGCAAGTAGAGTGCTTCAATAAAAAGAAATAAATGGGCCCACGAAAGAAGCAAAACCACTCACTGTCCAGCACAAAATGGTCTGGTTGTACATCCAAGAAAAGAGGTGGCACCTACACCAGAAGCAATTCTACTTTAGGAGAAAGCCCAGACCAGGAAAGAAAAGGCACGACCACATTTTTAGAAGACTTTGAATGACGTGGACCCACCATGCTCACAGCTTCCTGTCTAGTGATGTTACCAATCTCATTTTCCAGCTTTAAGAACTCATGAAACCTGAAAGTTAAGCAGAGGAAGATTAACAATGGCCAGTATCTGAAGTGATTATACATAGATATCTGTTAATTTATTAAATGAGTCTCAGGTAAAGGCACGAAGTTTTCTAATGTACCAAAATCTTGTTGCTTATGTGGTGTAGTATCATTTCATGTGCCCAGCAAACCCTATAACTTCATCCACCTTAAGTAACCTCAAGCCAACATCCCACATAACCAAGAAATGGTGGCATAGATTGATCAAGTTCAGCATGCTCAGGCAGGCTGTATTTCTCTTTTAGAATGAGCTAGCCAAAGTCCTACCATCTCGTTATGCCAAATCCTGGTTCGTAGTGCATGATTGTTTGCTTGGGAAATAATCCATGACTATAATTGTGATGGACTTTCAGGGTAGTGACATAGAATGAAAAGCTAATTCTAATTACTGCTTGCAGCAAAGAGAAATGTCACATCAGTGATCGCTACTGGTTGCTGCAGTCAAGGAGACCACTAAAGTTGTGACTTATGATTCATGGATCAAATGAAGTTGCTTCAAGTTTAATGTAGCAGACAAATGGTAGGAAGTGTTGATTGTAACAATGAGTAGTGATAACAATTGTAAGAGGCCATGTGTTGGTTTAACAATGGTATCCTTGTATCTAGCAAACTGGTGAAAGTAAAGTTGCTCTCAGATTACATAATGGCAGAGGTCAGATGCTGGAGAATTGTGCTAATAGCATCTCCCAGCCAAGCTGCAACCCAGTAAATCTCAACGTTAGTGGTGCAAAGGGACAACTCTGCTACCTCGAATTCTGTTATAGGATTAAGGCATTGCTTGATGCCTCCCAAAAGAGAGATGAACCTGAAAGTATTCTCTAGCTACAAATAATGTCATCAAATGCACAACCTACCTCTCAAGAGCCTGATTCTTCCTCAGCTGCATGCGGGAAAAGTTTGAATGCCACGCAAGATTCTCAGGATACCAAGCTAATGGTCTTATGGCCTCCACTTCATCCCCTTCAATAAACTGGAGAGAAAATGAAAATGCCAAAATGACTAAAAAAGAACAATAGAGAATAAACAACATTACAGATGCCAGAATAACAATAATAAATGTCACATGGATCATCTCACCTCAGCCTGTAGAGATTTTGCAAAATCGTTCTCTAGCTGTGATCGAATGTCCATCCAAAATTGGCTACTGTAAATCCAAATGAATGATATAAAACAACACATGTTAAATTCTATATGTTAAACGTCTACTTGTAAGTAAGGTGGTAGAATTAAATAGGTTTCCTTGCTCTTAAATTTGCAGAAAGGAAAAAAATGACTAAAATAATCCTGTCTTGAACAGCCCAACTAGCAAGATTGATTTTCATGACCAGAACTGCTAGTAAACAAAATAACATACGTACGTCAAAACAAACTGGATGAACCAGTGGTTTCCTAACAAATAATAGTACTAAAGCAGATGCCATTAGCCAATTCTAATGAAGACAAGAAAAAAGATATAAAAAGGAAAAGAAATAAAGAATTATAGGTAAAGTAGAAAGGACAAGATACAAGAGGACATCCTCAAAAAGTTGCCACAATTTTCTTTTGTTTGCAGGAAAAAGAAAAGCCAAAAAAAAAAATTGCAGCAGCACCAATCCCCAATATTTGAATTCTAATCTAAACCAATCTTTAAAATTCAAAATTTCAATCCATAAACTTCCATTTTTGTGAGATGTTGGTCTGAGTGTAGCACTTGAGTCACCAGGGCATAAGAAACATGATGACTTGATGTCACCTCACCTTCCTCCGCTTATAATCAGGACTCTGTTGAGGGTGGCAACTACACATGAAGACTACATTCAGGACTTAATGCAAGTTGCTTAGCCTATGGTAAAAGTTAGTGACATCAGTTCACGACCTTTTAATCACAAGAGTTAATCACCACTAAGCCAGTCAACATCCTTAAAGACGTGTTATTGGGACATATGTTTCAGCAAACAGCCATACCAATTCTCTCGCTCAAAATCAAAACTATCGAAGCGACTTGCACCTTGCATAATACATAATGACACCTTGGCTGGTAGTTCTCATTTATTCTAGATGACTTAGAAATAATTGTAGATTAACAAGTACTTAATAGAAACTTCAATCTAAAAGCTTAGTAATTAGTGGAACGAGACTATATTTTCCTAATACCCAGACAAACACCGTAATTTTAAAAACACCCCCTCTGATGTGCAAACCTGACAAAGAGCGGCATGTAGAATTGAGAAACAGGGGATAAGTCAGACAAGAACCACGTGCAAAATGAATTATTAAACAGGGGTTGAGAAAGTGGTGCCCAGCTCTGATACTAATTAGAAAGTCCAACCTAAAAGCTTGTCATTAGATGGTACATGAGGCTGTGACCATCCTAAAAGTCCCAACCTATGAAACCACAGTCCGTAAATTGACATGAAGCAAAGGAAAGCAGAGCCACAATCCCTAAGTGCAATTATACATAGTAATTCCTAATGTGAAAACGCAGCTCGACAATGATAAAATGGACTAGTACGTTGATGAAACTTATAATTCCGATTCCGTCAGTAGTGCGAAAATATGACAAAGAAACAACCAAGTTCGAGAAAGAAAGAAAATTCCGAAAAATTCTCTGCGAACACCGCCCGGAAAAAGAGATAGTAGCTACCTCGAATTAATTCGAAAAGCAGCAGGCAACGGTTTCCGGAGGCACACGATGAACGCGTCCCACTCTTCTTGGGACACAATCCCTTGCCCCTACAATGCATTGCCAAAAGCAGGAAAGTTTAGAGCTTTAAGCAGTCAACCACATCCCCAATCTCCTAAGAAAGTACAAAGCATACATCACAAGCAATCTGACCCGCAGAGAAGCACAAAAACGAACGCACACAAAAAACGTGAGCATGAACGGGATCAAACGCATACAACACAAGACGATACTCGAAGGGAGAAGTAGAGAGACCTTGTAGTATTCGTCAAAGACGAGGTTTTGAGTGGCGAAAGGCTGCCAGGAGCCCTTGTCGCCGGCTTTTCCGGCGTCGTTGCCTTCGTCGGCGCCGGGGTTGGCGTCGGCGGGATCGGATTTGGGGCGCTTCCACGCGTTCTCCCTGCTCTGCGAGAAGTGCCTCCTCTGCGTCCGCGACCTGCCCCTTCCGCCCATCTTTTCCGCCCGCCGCCGCCGCAGCCGCCGCGCCGCCCTTTTCTGAGCCCTCGAGAAACGGCGAGGCTCGAAGGTTTTTGTATCGCTAGCCGTTTCGTTCGTGGGGGAGCGAGAGAGGTTCTTCTTCTGCTCTCGGACAGGGGAAGAAGAAGGAACCGCAGAACCAGGATGCATGAGAGGCCGACGCATTGGGCTGGGCCTCCGTTAAGATGCAATTCTCTAATTTAATTGCTCGCTAATGAAATTAATTCAGGTAATTCACGCAAATTTCTATTTAATAGCAACCACGAAATATATTATTTCAAATATGATGATAAACTAAAGGGTCGTAGACATGAACTAATGCTTACACATCATTGAATGATATGGTATGTATCGCGAAAAATTAATGATTTGAAAAATAATTTTCTAAAAAAATTGCTTCTATCCCTTAGAAACATGAACGAACGAAAGACTATAAAAATGAACGATCGTTGTTTACTAAATTATGCAAACATAAATTGTTCATGATAATGAAATTTTTTTTATTGGCTAATTATTTCAAAAGATACAAGTAATTATTTTAGAAAAAAAAATTTCTAATAATTTATTTTCCACAAAATAAATGCACATAAAGTGGAAATTAATCTTGTCACTTCAAATTTCTGGAAGTATTGATTACAAGAGGAAATGATTGGGTTCTTTTATGGATTCTTTTGTCCTAATAAAATAAAGGGATATGTTCAGAAGTCTAAAACTTTTCCAGAGAAAGTGTGATGAGTCTAAAACTTACAAAAAGTCATAATCGACTCCTAAAACTTGTCAAGTTGGTTCAATTAGTCCTAAAGTTAACACCGTTAAGAAAATTAACGGAAATTGCGACGTCATATTTTAAATGATTTTTTTATTTTTATATGGCTTTTTAAAATTATTTTTTATTCAAAATATTTAAAAATTAGATTAAAAATTAAAAAGGAAAAGCTAAATTTATTTAAAAAAACAAAACTGTTAAAAAAAAAAAAAGCCACCGGTGGAGCTTCCGGCGTCGGCCGCCGAAGAGGGCCGGGCGACGGCCGCCGACTCCGCCCGGGCGAGGACGCCCACCGGGGCCGGCCCCGCAGGGGACCGGCGACCATCGCCGCCCTAGGCGAGGCCTTGCCGGCCCTCACCTAGGGTCGGCGATGCTCGCCGCATCCGGGCGAGCGCGGCGTCGTTCGACGAGGCCCCGTCGAATGTGTCCGAGGGGGAGGAGCGGCCGCGGCTCGACGAGCCGATCAACGAGGAGGAGCTCGAGGCCATCGCCCGCTCCCGCCGGCTCCGCGACGAGGACGACGCCAACCCCGTTAGCCGATGACGACGCCGACGAGAATGGCAAGGCCGAGGAGGAGGATGACCATGAGGTTCGGTTGCTCGGCGCCGCTCACCAGATCGGGCGAGCATCGCCGACCCCGGGCGAGGGCCGGCGAGGCCTCACCCAAGGCGGGCAATGGTCGCCGGCCCGATGTGTACCGCCGGAGAGTGAGTAACAGGTGGAAGGACTGTCGATAGCAGGTAGGATATGGATGGTAGTTGGGATCCCAGGCCAGGAGAAAGAGGTAGTCTTTTACGACCCTTCTTTTGGGAGTTGGTTCTGGAATTCCATTGATAGTAGCCACTCCTCAATCTTCGAAATCTAGTCTAGTCCAGCGATAGAGGACTTGATACTTATCTTCGACAAGCCTCGATCAGGACGAGATCAATAGCAGATGGGGACGATCGATCGATTGTCCGTTTTTGGCTCTGAACTCGATGGTACCCGTCCTTTCCTCACTCTCCGGAGAGAGATGGGTGGATCGTGCTTGTGCTATCAAGCCGACAAATGACTGCTATTTTAAAAAACTTCTTTCGAGCGGCATTCACGGAAATTCAAAATATTGAATGGTTGTAAACAGATTCGCTAGTTGGGTCCATTTTCACTCTTTCACTAGTGATTGTAAGCTAGGTGCCCTTAAATGACAAGAGGGGAAGAAGCTCTAACGGAAGCATCCAATCAACCGGGAATCCCACCTTTCAGATTCTACATCTGCTCCTGCTGGAGTGGATAATGCCTCTACTACCTGTGCCAGCAAACAAACACAAATACTATAAATAAGAAAAGAGTTGAATGGACTACCGAGCCTAGGACGAAGTCTAATTTTCATAAATTCAAAAAAAAAAAAAATTGTGAAGGGAGTGCACTAGTGAGGTCCCAACAACAATTGTTTCATCTTTTTTCTTCCTACTGAAAAAAAAAATAATAATAAACAAGCAATGAATAATTTTTATGAAAGGAATTCCCTTTTCGAGAAAATTGTTCAAAAATCCTAAAACTATTGTACTTTAACCAATCAATCCTAAACCTTCAATTTTACCAATTGAATTATAAATATCTTCATATTATGGGTGATCGGTTCCCGGTTCGGTCCGGTTCCACTTTGGAACCGGGAACCGGACCGGGAGCACCGGTTCCCAAAATTGCAAACCGTGGACCGGACCATTTGGTCCTAGGACCGAGAACTAGACCAAACCATCGGTTCCGGTCCGGTTCGGTCCGGTCCAATAAAATTGGCTCTACTTTTTTGCATTAAAGAGTGACCACGCTCCGAACCGATCAATTCAATTCGGTTCTCGAGCAATTCAACAAAACTAATCACACAAGTTTCCACATGCAAAATATTCAAACTTCACTTATGTGATTCACACTTCGTGTGTTTCACACTTAACTTTAACCATGAAGGCCATGAATAATTTGGCTAAAGATTGTGCTTGGCTTAGATTTTATAGACAATCTATCTTTTGCTCTTTGAATGTTTAGTCGACGTGGGACTCTTAGAGGCTTGATTAGATTTTTTCTATAAATGAAAGAGTAACAAGAAGGATTTTAATGGTCTTTTGGCCACATAAGAGGTTGCTACCTCAAATTGCAAGTTTGGTTGCAATAAGTTATCATGTTTATATATTTTATTAATTATATGTATATAAAATATATATAAAAAAATTTAGTTCGATCCGGTCGGTCTAGTTCGATCCAGTTCCCACCTTGGAAGGGGACCGGACCAACCGGCCACCAGTTCCAAGATTAGGAACCGGGAACTGGACCGCTGACCGTGGGAACCGCCCAAAACCGGCCGGTTCGGTCCGGTCCGGCCGGTTCCCAATTCGGGTGGTTCCCATTGCACACCCCTACTTCATATTTTATCAATTCAGTTCGTCTAGCTTATTTTTAAAAGAAAATTGTTAATATGGACACCGGCTGTTTACGTGACACAATCAGCACTAACATGGACAATTTTTATAATATCTTTTAAAAAATGAACTTTTTTATAATTCTTTCTTCCTTTATCCTTTTTTTCTTCGAAGCCCAGCAAGGGCCATTAGCCAACCTTCACCGGTCACAAGCAAGGGCCGACCGACCCTCACCTAGATCTAGCAACCCTCATTGGACTTGGTTGAAAAAAATGAAGGAAAAGAAAGAAAGAAAAAAAGATAATTTCTTTCTAAAAAAATATTAAATTAATTTGCCATTTGCCACATTAGCGCCGGCCGACTTACATGGCACCAGTAACATTCGCATCAATGATTTTCTGTCAAAATTGACCGAATGGATTCAATTGACAAAATCAAAAAAAGTTTAGGACTCAATTAGTACAATTAAAATATTTAAGACTGAATTAATCAAAGTGCAATGAATTTAGGACTTTTTGAACATTGTCATTCTTTTTAGTATCGTACTCTTCCATAACAAGAAGGCTAAATTGGATATAAGCAAATCTTTAAAAAGCTTCATCTCAGTTCTCGTTTAAACTTCGGAATGTAAAACAAGAAGAGGATATTTTCTCCTCTTGAGGAAGAAAATGATATAAGGGGAATTAGGGGTACGAGGCATTCATGTACTGGCACGTTAAAAGAAGGAACGCATCTGTGAAACTCGCCATCTAGTCCCCCGTAAGAGTGCAATTTTTGGACAATTTGCCCTTCCTTAGAAGGCTAAACAAATCGAGCGGGTTGCTTTAGTGATAAAGTTGCTTTAGAATGAAATATTCATAAAGCTGTAAGATAAGTTTAAAGGATAAGATTAAAAAAGCAAAAGTTGATAACATCAGCATTATACTAATCCCTAATCGAGAAAAAAGCATAATCCAGTCTCTTTCGTCCGTTCATGGTGCGCATGATGACTATTTCTGACTAATTTGATTCACACTTGATTAAGAAGTTTTAAGCACGAAACATGTCGGATGGTGGGAATCACCCGAGGAAAGGAGACACCTGGTCATGATGGAGTCAACAGACAATTGGGTCAACGTAGTACGTACTAAATAATTCTAACCTAAAAAGCTAATCATAGTAGAGTACCCGGACCATCTGTAAATGACAACATAAAGCTATGAAATATAGGCTTGTCGACAATTTAATTTAAATAATGATTAAAAAAAAAAGCTATTTACCTTGAAAGACCTAGGATTATTTTTTCATATCAGCTGTCAACAATTTAAACTTCCACGGAAATTTCGACTGTGACTTGATACTGCCTCATTGAATTTTACTTTTGTTATTGTTGTTAATCCTTTACGATTTTTTTCCGTTAGCATGTGTAATGGACATGACTTTTAAAGGGTTATACTATTATGTATTCAGTTCACTTTTAGGGAATTAATTAATCGTTTTTTGTATTAATTAATCATTGAAAAATACATAATGAGGATCCTCCTTCTTGTTGTTAAGCCCTTGTTCATTTTTATTGTGTTTTTTCCCTTAAAATATCTTGTGAGTGAATTCATACTTTCATCAATTTTTAAATATTATTTTTAATATTTACTTTTTCTAGTATTAATATCTTGGTTAATTTACTTTTCTCTGTTTTCTTTATTTCTGTAATTATAGAAATTAAGGGTAAAAAAATATATTTATATTTAAAATAAGATGAAAAAATACACAGTTACCTTTTAAAAAATTAGTATTGTACATATCAAGAGAAAAAAATTACAAAGGTAACATAACTTAAATTTTGGGAGGCACTTTTCTATAGCAGTAAGCAAAAGAAATCGACAGATCGCACCAAATCCGCCAATTCTTAGCAATTCCTAGGGCACTGTCCCGTTCTCTATTTCAAAAATAAAATAAAATGGAACAGGTGATTTTTATTCAGTTCTTGGTTTTATATGTGGAATCAACCATCCGGACTGGATCATTTTAATTTTATTTTATAATTTTTTTAATTTCTTTAAAAATTTAAAAACTAAAAACGCCTAATCCTTCATTCAGAACACAAACACTCAGTCACTTTTGTTTTTTTTTTTTTTTGTGAATCGGAAAAAATTTTTTAACAAATAAATTGAGTATTATTTATTCATACATGCGCAGATGCATTAGGCACTTGGCCCCAAAATGTGGTTGGCATGAGGGATCAAAATTTCCAAACAACAAACCCACGGCAAGAAATAAGGGGAAAGGCATATACGCGAACAACCAACACAAGTACAAAATGACCTAATTAATGAAAGGATTCAGCCACATTTAGGTATTCTTCTGCTAAAAGCTAGTGCATCAGCAAAAGTTTTCCAAGGAAAAAGCCTAAGCAACTTTGCGTTTTCATCCACCGGTTTCATTGGCCCACCGAAAACCGAACCAATTCAGGGGCCAATTCAATTCCCTATTTCAGAATCTGAGAGAACCAGCCTCTCTAGTTCAATTCTCGATTCGTGCGTAAAAATTGGACTGCCCTAGAACTGATCACCTCTACATT
This sequence comes from Eucalyptus curtisii, assembly GCA_017140595.1. Taxonomy (NCBI): domain Eukaryota; kingdom Viridiplantae; phylum Streptophyta; class Magnoliopsida; order Myrtales; family Myrtaceae; genus Eucalyptus; species Eucalyptus curtisii. The sequence continues at coordinate 41,282,473 of CM029501.1, read as the reverse complement.
TATATCTATAAGAGTTGAGGTCAAACTCGAAACATTTATTTATTTATTTATTGCTGGAGGAGCAATTATTATTTAGAGCCTTCATTTCTTATTTTATGGAAAGTTGAATTTTCAGTTACAGCCAACTTGCAACGTGGTTGTCGCTATTATTGATCTCACACAGAAGTAGTAGAAGCCACTCTATTCACTTTTTGACACTTTTTTTGGCTAGACATCGTTCTCTCTCTCTTCCACTCCCCCCGCCTCAATTGGCCTATGCCTTTTGCCTCCCGTCCTCGTTACAACATCCTCCGCACCGATGCGTGATTCTTGGGAGCAAAAGCCGTCCCCCACCACAGTCGTCTTCTCTGCTTTTGACAAGTGTGCGTACGTGAGACACTTGCGGAAACATGTTGTTCCAAAATGTGAAAATTTCGCCATTTCAACACTTGAATTTATCTCGATCGACTCCTACTTTTCTTAACCTCGACTAGTGCTCCTCAGAAACTTACCGACGCTAACGTGTCGTTTCATCGACGTCCATTCTTGAAGAAGTGCTTTCCAATTTCTCCCTGCCGAGTGACTCTTTTTCGATGTGTGCAGAGAAAATGGGCATAATCATGGATTATTCATTATATTCACCTCAATTCATGTCATCGTCGAGATATAGTAAAGTCGGCCCAATACGAAACATGTTGTGACCCGTGTTTCCTTCGAGTTGGCCAAGTCCTCTTTATGTCTTATTTGGAATTTTCTCAATAATTCAAAGTTCTCTCATGGTATCGAGGGCAACCCGTGGAGTGCATCAAAAATCAGTGGGAGGTTTCTAAGAAAGTTAGAGCAAATGCTTTATGAGCACCTACTTAAAAAACGTCACCCACACAAAAGTCAAATTGGACCATTCCAATTATACTCAAGTCCTATTTATTTCGTATAAATTAAATAATTTAGAAAAAAGTTTTCTTAAAAACTGAATGTCAAGACATGAATTATTATCACCATGACATAAGTGAGCATGTCAGTCCTCCCTTTGCCACGAGCGCTATAAAATATCCATAAATTTCTTCACCCAAGAAGTTGAAAAGGGCCAGCGACAAACTGAAAGTCATCGATCAAAAGCATCATCAATCTCTCCAAATTCCATTCAGTCCAATCCTCCGTGCCTCCAAAAGGATCATCAGAACAAAAGGGTAAAACGCAAAAATGAGCCCTGTCCTGTCTGTTCTCTTCCTCCTCCTCCGGCAGACGGCCATGGCCGTGGTGCTCCGGCCCGGCTACTACGCCGAGACGTGCCCGGGAGCCGAGGCCGCGGTGAGGGAAGCGATGAAGGCGGCCCTGATCAGGGAGCCCCGGAGCGTCGCCTCCGTCATGCGCTTCCAGTTCCACGACTGCTTCGTCAACGTAAACCGCCGAGCCACGAATCTTCTCTGCTTATGAATCATCTAATTTTCTTCTCCGTTGAATCTGAATGGTTTTCGTTCTCTCGTTTTTTTCTCTTCCCGAAAGGGCTGCGACGGGTCTCTGCTCCTGGACGACACGCCCACCATGGTCGGAGAGAAAGAGGCCCTGTCCAACATCAATTCGCTGCGGTCGTTCGAAGTCATCGACGAGGCCAAGGACGCGCTGGAGAAGGCCTGCCCCGGCGTCGTCTCCTGCGCCGACGTCGTCATCATGGCTGCTCGGGACGCAGTCGCCCTGGTGAGTAAAATCTCTTCATCTTTTTACCTACGAACAGAGCACGTCAACAAATTACACTAAACATCATTCCAAACTGAATTTACTTTGGAAAACCAGATTTGAGTGGACACAAAGAAGAAGAGCTGTCCTTTTAATTACTATAGACAGTGCAATGGCAATTTATGAAAATTTATAAAGTGAGATGAAAGGGAAATGACATTGGAGATATTGAATTATTTGTTCTTTTGATTCGATGAATATATTCTGAGATGGGTTCGGCGGTTCATAAAATAGGACATGCAAAAAGACAGAATTTTTTTTCCATAAATGGTGAAACTGCAGAATAATAGATATGTTGGAGCCTGGACAGTTGTGGCTGCCGGATTTAGCAAATGGTCCCTTCTTCTAGTCCGGGTCCTGGTTCCTGAACAGGCTCGTGAGTGCGGGCCGCTCTGTTTCCGGCCCTGCGAATGCGAAAGATGATCGATTTCGCCCGATTTTAGTCCCTAAGCTAGGACCAGGGGAAAAAGGGGACATTTACAGCGCTGAACTTAGCCTAAGAAAACGGACGATCAACTTTGATTTGAGTTCTAATGCGACGGAGCTATCTTTTCTAGACCGGCGGGCCGGATTGGGAAGTGAAGCTGGGGAGGATGGACAGCCTGACGGCCAGCCAGGAGGACTCGAACGACATAATGCCGAGCCCGAGGGCCAACGCGAGCTTCCTTATCGATCTCTTCACCAGCTATGGCCTCTCCGTCAAGGACCTGGTGGCCCTCTCCGGGTCTCACTCCATCGGGCAGGCCCGGTGCTTCTCGATCATGTTCCGGCTCTACAACCAGTCGGGGACCGGCAGGCCAGACCCTGCGATCGACCCGGGGTTCCGGGACAAGCTCTACAAGCTCTGTCCACAGGGCGTCGACGAGAACGTGACGGGCAATCTGGACTCCACGCCCCGGGCGTTCGACAACCAGTACTTCAAGGACCTGGTCGCAGGCAGAGGGTTCCTGAATTCGGACCAGACGTTGTTCACATCCCGCAGACGAGGGCGTACGTGAGGAGGTTCAGCCGAGACCAGGACGAGTTCTTCAGGGCTTTCGTCGAGGGGATGATCAAGATGGGGGATCTGGTGTCGGACCGGCCCGGCGAGATCAGGAGGAACTGTAGGGTGGTGAACAGCCGACCGGTGGATGGCTTGTTGGAATCTTGAAGGGTTTGATTATGTAATTTTGTTACATGACAGAGAAAATTCGTATAAAGATTCGACCGGGTGATTGGAGAAGCAGTTCCGCAAGCAGAGAGACAAAACAAACATGAAGTAGTCTTATACATGTTCTTCTTGCAATTTACTGAAGAAAAAGAATCTGACTAGAAAGTGGTGCTGTTGGTAAGTCTGAGAAACATATACAATGCTGATCTTATAAATGTTTTCTTGCAATTTACACAGCACTGCTGAGTTGCCATTGCTGGCTTTAAAAACAGAGTTGGTGCAGTTGGCAAGTTGGCAACTGTGTCCATGTGAAAGTAAGGCTATTACGTCCGGTCCCGATTCTTTCTCCAAATTCTTTTTTGCATAGGACAAAAACCCTAAACTTTTGGTCCAATTCAAATTCTGTCTTGAATATTTTTTTTTGTTAAAAAAATTTCCCAAATCTACCTCGTTAACTCTCTGTCTAAAATTGGTCAATTCTTGTTTGACATGGCATTTCCACATAAGTGAGAAATCCACATCAGTAAGGTTATGCAAAAAATTAATTCTTAAATGAAATCATTCCTTGATATGAAAACTAGAAAAATTTGGGATGACGAATCACAGATTTGGACGAAGGGCTAATGAGGGCAATATTGAGAAAGTTGGTGAATTTTTTTTAAACAAAAAAAAAATTAGGGTAGATTTGGAAGTAAAACTAAAATTGATTTTTATATAAAAATTCGGCATATAATTTGGATTGGACCAAAGGTTGAATTAGGCCATCTTTATGCATTAATAGGATTATGCTCTATACATAGAAATGAAAATTGGGGTTAAATCAACGTTCAGAGATGGGAGTCTAAACCATATCTATCTATGCATGAACTAGAAACGACATTAAATCAAGCACCCCTTAAACCTAGAGAAAATATTACAAATTCGAGCCATATGAGCAAGGAGTCAATCAAGTCCCAAGTGACATCACGAACTCGTATTCGTAATTCACGTGCAATTCAAAGTATTAAGTTTTCACACGTTCATTTCGAAATACTCAATTGCCACACGTAAGAAATAGGCCAATTCGACCGCTTTTCGATAGACAATTAGGATAGCTGATAAACGAGTATGTAATCAGACAGACGCATTGACTTCTGGAAAGAGCAACGCCATTTAACTGTAACTGCCATTTTCAATCTGTGACAGACAAACTACCTAGTTTTTCACAGACAATCTCGTCAGTGTGCTCCTTTTCAGCTTCATAAATTACACAGCCAAGAGGAGGCAGCATCAGCCTACCATCTGGATCAAATCATCCCTTTTCCCAAACCCAAATGTACGTACCACACACGGTCCCTTCAAAAGTAGCTTCATCGTGTCTGTAAACATCAACCCAAGATCTCTATTTGTATACCTCACTTGTAAAAAGAACGAACTTTTATCGCTAGCCAATCATCAGTGAATATGGTCGCACTGCCGTCACAGCGCACAGACAAAGTCTCCACTGGCCTCGATGTCGTCTATATCCGCATCAGTTTCCAAGTCGTCAAGATCCATGCTCCCTCCAACTAGAATCCCACCGAGTTTCGGGATTTCTGCCGGTTTCCGTGCCTCCTGAATTATGGCCAATATCTCGTCCTCGCTCTGCTTCGGATCGTTCGGTCCATCGACTTGCAAGAGGCCTTTCCCATCGTCCATGAATTCCACAGGCAAGTTCTTCAGGAACCATGGATGCCTTTTAATCTCATGCATCGTTATTCTCTGTTCCACAAGGCGACATCGCAAATTATTATATTTATAATAGAATTGAGGTCATCGCTTTCTCATCGATGATCTTGCTCCAGCAGGCTTTCAGTGCAGCGATCCAAGAAGAAATAACTACTAACGAAACTACAGAAGGTACTCCAGATTGAACTCTCATGAGAGTGATTACCTTTTCAGGGTTGGCTACGAAAATTCGAGACAAGAGATGTATACATTCAATAGAGACACGCACGTAATCCGGGATCGAGTACTGGACGCTGAGTATTCTCTGCATCAAGCCATTGCTCATTTTTTAAAGGTCAAGCCTAAAAGAGTGAATAGTACTTTGAAGACATCGGTGACTTTGAACATGGATGATGGAGTAAACCTGAATTGTCTTTCTGAAGTTCCTTGGATCATCTGGATCTTCGAAAGGATAAGCACCAACCAGCATGACATACAAGGTGACCCCACAAGACCAAACATCTGCAATCTACAATAATCAAAGAAAACTATGCTTAACCAACAGAGGACAATTAGGTCACCTAATTAGGGCCTACAGTGGGCGAAATTTTTTCAAAAATGAAAATAAGAGGAGGAGGAATGAGGAGAGAGTTTTGATTATACCTTCCCATCATATTCTTTTGTCGACAAAACCTCAGGTGCTATATAGGCCGGCGTCCCCACCGTCGATTTAGGTTGAGAATGCAATACTGATGACTACAAGCGAGACAGAGCAGTCAGCAACGATAAAATACAGCAATTACCCATGGAGAACCACATAATTTTATCGGCAAAACCTTGCCTTTGAGTAGCCGAAATCACATATTTTAAGGCGCGGTGCCATGCTCCCATCAAGCAGAGTGTTTTCCAGCTTGAGATCCCTGTGGCAAATTTGCTGTGACAAGACCGAATTTTATACCACACTGTCAGACATTCAGCTACACTAGCTGATGCAGATTGAGAAATTACAGTGAAAATCTGTTTAATTGACTTGGAATGAAAGAGAATTGTTACCATTGAATGGCAGTAACTGACCCCTGAGATGAGCTGCTGATAGAAAAATCTTGCCTAACAAAGAGACAAAAGAGAGCTTCAGAGACAGAATCAAGTAATTAACAGTACCATGTGAATTTTGAAGCGACCATCTTTACCAGAAGCTAGTGATAACATTCAACGGATTCAGAAGAAAATGAAACAGAAAAAGACATGCCACAAACATCACAGATGTGTTTTTATCTTTCGTGAAGTACCTCATCCTCGCTGAATCTACCGGCATTACAAATTCTTTCGAATAATTCCCCGCCCGCAGCATATTCCATGACGATGGCCAGATGAGTTGGTGTGAGCAAGACCTGCAAAACAATACTCACTACCGTCAAAGTTCCAAATTTCATGCACCTTTGAAATCCACCGTTGCAAAGCAACAGCATACAAATCCACCGTTGTCCAGCTGCTACGCACAACCAAATTGTTTCAACTTTTGATTCTTGACTACTAAAAGTTATGGTACAGCAAGGAAACCTTTTTGCAGATGCCTTTGCCAGTTGCAAAGAATATTTGGCAGGAAAAAGTTAAGCCGAAGAGAAAAGTCACACACTGTCATTGGTTTTCTATATTCGCAAATCTTGCGGGAGCAACCAAACACTTATTAATCAACATCATCTAATACTAACCAACTCATAACCAGTCTCTCTTTCAGAAAGATGTGCATTTATTTGTATTTCAACTACCACTGCCTTGGGCAACTACTCACTAGAGAAATCGCATGATGAAAAAACATGTTTAGGGCCATCAAAATACAATCTATACACTAAATTATCCTCACCACCCATGTCTAGCAAGTTTACATCTTTAATTCATATTGATAAGTGCGAAGTAAGTGATTTGTAGAAATAGCACAGATGGGACTGTTCAGAGGATAAGCCAAAAGGGGCAACGTCGACCAGCTAAAGGGAGGGTGAGAAAACGTGTCAGAATGCAAGTAAACATTCAGACGGTCAGAATATCAATTTTGCTATTCAATCTCAAACCTAACATCATTCAGAAGAAAGGATAAAAAGAGCAAAACTTGCTTTTCGGTTTTTCAAGTCCTCCTTGAAGTTGCTTTCTGGATGTGATCCCAATTCCAATCCATCAGCTACATTAACTTCAAAAACGTCCCTATCCTCATTCTCACATGCATTTCTTGATCACGAGAAGCACGGGACGGCAAGAGCCAAACCCGCTAGGATCAGCAGAGAATTACCTCCTTAAATCTGATTATATTCGGATGCTTAAGGGACCGGTGGTTCATGATCTCCCTCTGCACGTGCTGATCGATCTGCAAACCAGTAAAAAGAAACCTCAAACCCAATCCTCATAAAATCCTCTGTCTTTCAAGAAAACATCCAAAAGCAACAGAATTCCCCACAAAGTGCTGAAGTCACGAGACGCAGGTGACAAATAAAGAGGCAAGAGAAACAGAGTCGCGACAACAACAAAAAAAGACCCGACAACAAAAAAGAGACAGAGAGCAAAGATTTACCTTCTGGCCTCTTTCAATGTATTTGACAGCGAAAAGCTCACCGCTCCCACGGTCCCTGACGAGCTTGGCGACCCCGAAATTCCCCGACCCAATATCCTTCAGTATCTCGTAACGATCCATTCCCGTTCTCTCTCCCCTTCCCCTGCTGCAGAACAGAACCAGCCCTTCCGGCCACGATCGGGACCCGACCAAGTTTTCAGACGGCCAACGAAGAAACCATGCGATCCCCGGGTCAACCCACCGAACGTCTTCGAGCAAGCGGCCGACTTTCTCGATGGGGATTCGGTTTGCGTGCGGAAAGCTGCTTCCTTTTCCTCAACGGTGGGTTTGCTTATTGGTGGGTGGGAACTGACGAGGACAGAGGACGGAGTCGGCAGTTCTGGAGAGAAGAGAGAGAGACGACAGAGGAATGGGGAATGGGGGACGTGGCGCGATGCGAGAGGGCAGGAGTTCGAGCTGTAGTCGAACTGGGCAAGTGGGACATCGGATTAGTTAATCGTTTCTCGTTATTTATCTCGGGAAACAAAATTTCTAGATAAGGTTAAATAATAGGTTTTACTACAACGAAAAATCCTAAACAAGTGATGCATTTACCTCAAATTAATTTGAGCTATTAAAATTATAAATTAATACACCTATGATAAATTGGATGAGATATCTTACAGATATATCAATTTGGCATTTTATCATCAGTGTGTGATTTTTTTGCAATATTAATTCAATTTAACGAAAATTAAGAGAAGATAAATTTATCATATATATACTAATTTTAGATTTTTTATGATCAAAAAATTAGTTTGAGATAAATATGTCATAAGTGTATCAGTTTGAAGTTTTTCGTTGTATTAATCCTAAATAAGATAAATGTGGATATATAAAATTAATATGTTGAACGCTCTAATTGATCTTTATTGAGATAATTATTATAGAAAAAAAAAAGTATTAGTTTATTGTACGGATGGATAATTACCAAAAAAGTAAATCTTAAGTCCATTGTACAAATGTTAATTCAATTCAAAATATTTTGATTTGGTTAATTTAATCTCGAACTTTTTGAGGATTTGTTAATATAATCTATCAGGCCAAAATTGACTAGAAATTGCTTGGATACTAGCCATCCTACATGGCACGACTAGTAATGATGTGGATAATTCTTAATTATTTTAATATTTTCAGAATATTTGATAAATATTCTATTCTTTTCTTTTCTTTTTTGCTTTTCTTTGTTATTTTATTGAGTCAGACAAAAAAATTCAAAAAAATTTAAAAAATCATAAATTCACGATTCCATCGATCATGCCACTTAAAACGATTTGCATCCACATCAATAATTTCCAATCAAAATTAGTTGGAATGGCTATATTAACAAATTGTCAAATGGATTTATGACTTAATTAGCAAAATTGAAAAGTTTATAACTCGAAGTGGTATCCTTACAACATGTTTATGGATGTTTTGGTAATTTTCTCATTGTACGTATGCCAATCCTAGACTTACCCAATTTAGTCTTAAACATTTTTATAATTTGTCAAGATAATTCTTTTAACTAATTTTGGCTAGTAATATTCTATGTGACACAATCGATGTTGATGTGAATAATTTTTTTGCATTTTTTTTTTTTAAAAATCCAAGATTGCCATTCATATGATAGATTTAGGAATTTTTTTTTTTTGTAATTTTTCTAATCTTTGTTGGATTATGAATATGACGTGATTTTTTAAGATATCTATTGAAATCGGTGACATTACTTTATATATTATCTTTTGATAATCTTAATAGTATCTAAGATTACTCAATCGTTGTCTGATCCTTTTTCTAATAATCTTTGAAGGAGACGCTTTTTCTCACCCATGGGTTATGGACACGTTAAGTTTCGTCTTTGATAATGATGTGGCGAATTTTAAATTGCGTGCTTTTCCTTACAACATTGAATATCGAAGACCACCATGGTGATTAACCTAGTGATAAATTCCCATCTTTCATGAGATCGGGAGTTAAGACTTGAATCGGGAGCGGATTATTGAGCAGTTAGTGAGCGGCACTATCGAACGGTTTTGCGCAATATCTTGTGTAGAGAAATTTCATAAAGGCTGCGCACAGTTCTTGCATTGATGCAGTGACGGACTTGTTAATCTTAAACTTTTAAACTTTTAGGTGGTGCAGGTGGTGCAGAGTAGTAAGGCTCAAACTAAATACCCTGTGGCTAGTGTAGGACTCTTACAGTGACGCTAGAAGAAGTTCGCTAATGGCAATTTCATCTTTATCTCGCCCTTTTATTGATAAAGAAATTTGGAAGTTGAAGAAGAACGTATTTTCTAATGATTCTAACGAATAATTTTCTCACAAAAATCCGACAACTAACTTATTTCCTTCACACGACTGATTCATGTTTCCACTAAGCTCACCAATTTGTTTAACAATTTGTGCAAGATTCCTAATCAAAAGCGAAAAAGCTACGAGTTCTGGATCGCAATATGTGGTAGTACTGCTGCCAGCAATGCCTTCACATGTTGTACACACATCCAATGCTTGCCCATTGCTTCGAGGAAAAGCATTCGATGCGCAAGCCAAGTAACAATTACAGCTTTTCAAAATGCATTTCGATTCGACGATTTATCGACTCTGATCAACGACGCGATGTTAGCTCGGCATAGCTTGTGAAACACGGACGGACGGCGTACCGATGAAGGTGGGCGCCACCATGATTGGTTCGGAGGGATTCCCTCTGTTTTCCGATCGTTCGCTGAGGAAGAAGGTTTGTCCACGAGCGGGAGGGAAGCTTGCGGACAGTCCGCACCCGCAAACGTCAATGTCTTCGAAGACGACATCGCATGTCTGTTCGACAATGATGAATCAAGGATTGTGGATCATCCTCCGGGGAGGTCACGGTCCAGAATCACGGGGATCGAAATATCAAAGACGCGACGAAGAAAAACTCGATCTCTCCAACACGCCGGATGGTGAAAAATCTGATCTCGTAAAATTTGCCGCAAATTGTCCGGCACCCTCTATTCTGTTTCTTTCTAAAACAGCAGCCCCGCACGAACTAGAATGACATGAATCGAGCACACGTGCGCCAGGCGCATGCCACAGGCTTCGTGAGTAGTGGACCAGTTGCTGTTGGCTAGCATGAACTCAATTCGCAGGATTCTCATCTGTTTGTTTGTGGTACATGGAAACATCAGGGATGATGTCTTTCGGATATCATTTTCTTGCCTCAAACGTGGAATTGTCAAGTTGCAATCCTTACATATACTGACTGTAGCAATAGAGCAACAGCGTACGTGATTTGTAACGGCATACCTCTCTTTAGCATGTACACGAAAGAGCTATACGTAAACTCTCACGCGTTCGCATTCGCGTTCCTTCCCTTATAGTTCGTACCCCGGGAATCTGGAGTTCTCCACATCAACGAGATCGAACCAGAGGCAAGCCGCCCCGACGAGCCCTTGGTGAAGGGAGAAGGCATAGTCCGCAACATGCCCCTGCCCCGTGCCAACGGGCTTGCTGGCATCATGGTAGAGGAAGCTCGCAAACGCTCTGGCTCTGTCCTCGTAGATTCGCTCTCCCGTCAAGCGATAAAGCGATAGGAAGGCATACGCGTTCCCTGAAATGCCATCAGCAAGCCCCACTTTCTTCACGAGCCCGTTCTTCCACACGACTTCCCCTGCCTCTATGGCCGCATCACGGAAGTCTCTGTCATGTGGAAACATCTGTAGGGACCAAAGGATTTCCATTATATCGATCGACATTAGCACAGTTTACCGATATAATCGAAAGAGCGAATTACGACAAAAAATGCTACTAACCTGTGATGCCTTGCATAGAGTGATGGCCATCCCCGTCGCGCCGTGAGACCACTGAACCAGTTTGTCCCTCGGGTTCCCTTCGCTCGAGGGGTAATTCCCACTGTGCGGAAACCTCTTGCTCATGATATACCTCAAAGTCCCCTTAACATCCTCGAGGTACTCTTCGCAGAGTGGAAAGTGAAGCAACACTTGCAAGATTCCAGCGAGGCCGTTGGCGGCGCCCAAGTACCGGGTCCCATGCCATCTGTACATCAATGGACACGTAGCGATATCCGACGCACCGGCCCTGCCCCCAGCCAGCACGGCGTCAACGATAGGCATCAGAACATTGTTCGGCAACATCTCCTCTCCCAGGTTCTTGTTCAGAAATAGAGCCGCCCACAAGAAACCAGCTCGGCCGTAGAGAAGGTCGTACGACATCCCGAAACCGCCCTCCTCAGGTCCAACCGGGAGAGCCCTCTCTTGTGCCACCTGCATCATTAGCAAAAATAAGCCCGAGCATTTGACTGATTGTTGATTTATCCCGATCAATGAGGATATGATGGAAGTGAATGACAGGACAATGAACAAGCACTCGGCAACGAGGTTCGGAAATTCCAACTCCATAAGAGCAATCAACCTATTATAGTACTACATCGTCTGTTTCAATGAGACTGATGCAAGCTCAGATATGATTTTGAGAACATATGTTCAACTAATTCCGCAAGAAGCTATGATGTTACTGCAGATTCTTAGTTGGGACATGATAAATATGGCCACCACCATCAGAACAATGCAAGTATAAGAGGTATCGCACTATTTGACAAATCAACTGAGTAGCTTGATGCATTACAAAACCTGAAAGGACCCAACGTGAGAAGAGCTAAAATACCGGACTACAGAAAATCCCTCAACCGACAAAATGTTTGAACAGCGTGTTTTCAGTTATGTTCCAGCATTTTACCTTAACTTCAGGTCATGAAATATGAACCTCTATCCTCGTATCCCAGACGCATCTTACCATTAGACCGCGGGCCTAGAGGACCAATACCATTTCTATCCCTCTGATCTCGATCTTTAGCTTGCCAGATGATGAAATATCTGCTCTTTTCGCTATAAATTCATTTCACCGTCATCTCATTTACTACTCCCAGTGGTAATTCTAAGGTAAGTTGTAATTCTAAGGTTTACCAGAGATTATTTGATCTTCACGATATAGGCGAAAAAAATCGACAGAAGATATTAAAAACAGGCTGGCAGACAAAATTGATTCCCTTTTCTAGTATCAACTATTCAAACACCTTCACCATCAGAGCTGGACCTGACTCTCTGCAATAATGGGTACACCTTCCGAAAGCGATTCATCATGTGTGTCCAAATCCTAGATGGTCCTCAAAACAGTCATTGCCAAAGGCACGGCCCAATTTTTATGACAAGATATCAAGGAGAGAAAAAGGATGATTTGTTCCGATTATCACAGCAGTAGTACCTCGAGGAATAGGTTGAGGAAGAAGTCCCGCTTATGATGGTCCCCTAGAAGATTGGCAACCACCGCGCCCACCGCGAACACCCCTCCTTTACCACATAAAAACGTCACATGCCTGTATCAATTGTTTTGGTTTTTTCCAGTTAGCCCATATCAGCACTTAACTCGTCTGTGAACATATATTTCAAAGAAAACTCCAGTCCAAAAGAAAATATCAGATGTTAGGTTTTTTCTCACCCCGAATTCATAGATAGAAAAGCACCAGTGACCGAACTTCATAATCAGTGGAAAATCTCGAAACCAAAACATTATATTATCATGAAATGAATGATATATATATCTATCCCGGTGGCTTACGACTACTATTATCATTACGATGATATAATTGAAATAAACAGGGATTATCATAAAACCCATTATGGTTGAGAGAAATGGGGGAACTCTCGCTAATTTTTTTCTCAAGATTTCCACCTACATCTTCGTAAGGAAAAAAAAAAAAAAAAGAGAAAAGCGATTACCACAAATGTTTTTTAATTTATACAGATCAATGCGTCACAGTTATGTCTTATTTATTTTACACATCTCCAACATATTTTCATTTCGGTTTAGCTAAATCATAGGACGTCGAAATCTTTCTATGTAGTGCATTCCAAATTCTTGCTAGCAATACCGCGGTCCATAAGTCTAGCTAGCTATGCCAAATTTCGATTAAAATCCAAAAAATTTGGCCAAAGATACCGCTCGCCGACTCACCTCGTGGAAGCACGCGCCGCGGAGGCGCACGCGTCGACGATCTCGGCCGACAGCAGCAGGTCGCCCCGGTCGCCGGTGGCCCCGTACGACCTCAGGCACAGGAACGCCGTCCCGAGCAGCCCCGTGTACGCGGTCGGATCGGCCGCTCCGCCCTCGCGCCACGTCGCCTGCACCACCTGATGAACGAATGATTCCAGTCAGTTCACTCCCGCGAGCTCCGAAATCCAAGCTCTTGCGCACGAAACATCGCGAACCATGTTTCCAAGCTTCGTTTTTTTCTCCATCGCAAAAGAAAAGGTCGCGTTTTTTCCACGTCCGTACGGATTCCGCTTACCTGGTCCTTGAGAGAGAGGGCCGCCCGGAGGAAGGTCTCCCGGGGGAGGGACAGGTCGGGGGCCCCGGGATCGACGGGGAGGAGGAGGACGGCGGTGGGGTCGAGCCGCTCGCCGCCGCCGCCCCCTCCGCCGCCGTTGTTCTCGTGGCCGTCGCGAGAAGCGGCGGCGAACTGCACGGCCGACGACGACATGCTCGCCCGGTCGCTCCGCCGCAACGCTGCTTGATCCTCTCGCCTCGGCTTCGTCTGCTCTTGCGAAGCTAAGCACAAGCTCGAACCAGAAGTCGAGACGCAGATAGAGAGAGAAAGAAGAGAGAGAGAGAGAGAGAGAGCGTGCGGTGCTGCGCCTTTTGGTTGTACGAGAAGACGGCAGTGGCTACGTCCTTATAACACGTCATCTTTAATTAAATTAATCTGCGGTTTAATCAAGCTTGATTAATTAAAAGGGGATTATCCCGACCCATGAGAACCACGTGCGGTTTTATCAGCTTGACGATCCCCATGAAAAACGAATGCGTGCGCGAAGCCGGGGCGACGACACGTCGTCCTGTTTCCGGGGAGTTCGATTCATTTCGTAGATTTAATCGATTAATTAATGGGATTAGGGGGCGATCTTCTGCCCGGTTCACGAGAACCGCGTGGTTTTGCGGACCCATTAAAGAAAGGTCACGCGGCGTTGCGTGGTCGGCGGGGGACACGGGCCGGTGGTGGCGTTCGGTACGGTCTCCTGAATTATCTTGCCCATTTTATCTCCATGCCGAGGCCTGTCCGCCACCCGTTTGATAAAATTACCCAACCGAGTGGCGACGGGTACCGAGAATTTTCTATAGAATTTTCGAGATCCAATGATTTCCCACGTGAATAGCATTGGCGCATGATGTGTCGATGAATTGGAATCCGTTGTCTTCCGCGCCACCATCATTGTTCTCCCACCGTCTGTTTGAATTCGAAACGATGGACGCTATCTTAGCAGTTTGCTTGACGGTCGAAGCTTTCTTTTGTTGGCTAGATCGAGACTGGCCTCATCGTAGGGACAATCGCGAATGATCGGGTAGGCGGCGACTGCCCAAGTCGAGACAGCTTGCCGTGATGGAATGTCAAGCAGGATAGTTTCTCCGGTTGCGGAGCTTTAAAGCAGGTGTTGAGGGCAGCTGAATTGTCGCTCACTGCCCAATATTTACAGGATGAGTAGTCAGTAAGTGTCGAAAACTCAGACGAAACGTGCTTCGACGTGATCCGATCATGGAAAACGTATAATCTACAAGGAGGGATGGATAGGATAGTATAATACGTGCTTGGGATTGTTTCGATATCCTCCCGAGGAAGTTCGTTTAGTTTCGCATTAGAAGCGGACTGACTGATGATCTTAGTGATGACTCTTCTCTGCGTAGGTTCGTCCCCGAATAATTTCCGAGAATCTGTGGAGCAACGCTCTCTTCCTCCTGTGGAGTCTCTCGTTCTCCAAGTCGTTGAAATGCGGCGAACCTAGACTGTCCAGGTCCTCCGTATTTATCATCTCGCCATTGCTCGTAAAAGCCAAGGATGACTTCTTCCCACGATGGGCGGCCGACCCAGGAGAGTCCATGATGTCGAAGATCGACCCTTTGAGTGGATCAGTCTTTTCTGGGTCCTCTTCATCGCTGTTGTCGCCGCCGTCGCCGTCGTGGTCTTTCTCTTTGTTCTCGAGGTTATCACTGCTGTCCTTGTGTCTAGGGTAGCCTATTAGGTCCTTCAGATTGAAGCTGAAAGCCTTTCCCAGTCTCGTCCCTTCTTTGTGTTCTTTCTCGTCGGCGGCGTTCGAGCTCAGAGCCTTCGATTTCCTCGCAATCTCCTTATCGTCCGTCTTGATGTCCTTCTCGGAAAGCAGCCTCTTCAACTCCGCGATGTTCTCCATCGCGGCAGCCTCATTAATCCTGAGGCTTTTGATCTCCTGGCTGAAGAATTTCAGGGCATCGTCCTTGTCAGCCACGTCGTCCTTGAGCTGCGAATTCTCGGCACGGGCGATGCTGGCCGCTTCCTTCGCGACGCTCGCTTCGTTCAGCGCTTGCTTGAGTATGTCACGCAGCTTGATGTTTTCCTCTCTCGATGCCTTGACCATTCTGTCGGCCGCCTTGAGAGACTCGGTGAGCCTAATGTTTTCCTGTTGAGCCGCCGTCTTTTCGTCTTCGGCTCTCCTGATGCACCCCACGAAGCCCGTTTCCTTCCCGTTCCATGCCAGGAGTGACTCTTCAGCCTCTAACCTGAGCCTCTCGCTAGTGTTCTTGTATTGTTCCATCTCTTTTCTTGATTCATCTAAAAGTTCTTTGAACCTGTCTTCGGTGTTCTTCGACTTTTCCGTCAGCATTTTCGCTTCCCCTTTCCAATGCTCGAGCTCAGCTTGCGTCACGTCGAGCCTCAACTTCACCTGATTCGTCTCCGTCGCTACCTCCTTCAATGCCAAGGCTAAATCGTCCATCGCCTTCTTGCTGTTCTCTTCTGCTTCGCTCGCGGATTTCAGCTCGTTCTTGAGCTTGCTGATCTCATCGAGGAGGCCCTCGACCTTCGAAGAGGCCTTCTTCTCTCCCTCGCGGGTGCGAGAAAGGCTTTCCTTCGTCGATTGAAGTTCGGACCTGAGACTTTCGAGGGTCTGTTTCGGGGAAACATTGTCCTTGAAGCAAATTCTCGACACGTTGGTGGCTTTACCGTTTTGCCGCGACTGCTCCTCGAATCTCTCTACCTTCTCTCGTAGCGAACTATTCTCGACCTTCACCTCCTCGAGCGATATCTTGGTTTGCTCGAGCTGCTTCGTCAAGGCAACCAAAGACTCGAACGTCTTCTCTTCAGATTCCTTTCTGTTTCTCAGTTCTTCCTCTAGCTCCCGAATCCTCCTCTTGCTTTGCGAATCCGCCTCAGCCTCGACGGCTTTCATGTCGCTCAACTTCTCTTCCGACTTCTTCAATGCAGCCTCTTGGTCCGCCAATGTGAGCTCGAGCTGCTTCGCCCTTGCGGCTTCGACCCTCAATGACTCCATATCTTTCTCCTTGACCTTCAGCTGTTGGTTCGCGTTTGCCAACAATCTCTTAACCGAGTTGAGCTCCGTGTATATCTCCGGCACTTTCCGAGCCGCGAAGGCCTCGGCGAGCCTCACGTTCGCCTCCTCGGCCGCCTTTCGTGACTCTCTCAGCTGAATGACCATTTGATCTCTCTCGTCCTCCGCCTCGTTCAACCGTTCCCTCAATGTCCTCAGCTCCTCCTCGAGCTCTTCCCCGTACTGCTGCTGCATCCCTGCAACTTCTCAGGACCCTGTTTCAGCACCCAAAATCATTCGTTTCAACAATCGGAAACCAGTCGTAAAACTTTCCTGGAATCTATCTATGCATTAGATAAACAAACTCCGATCGACCTAAGGACAATACCATTACAAAACATGTCTATTTCCCTAACAAACGCGGAGCTTATAGTCGGTGCTGCGACTCGTTGCGACGCACAAACAGTGCGATGCCTCTGGTCGAAGCATTTCCCAGGAAAAAGTGATATTCACGAAGTGTGTGCCGGAAAAAAGGACATTACCTTATACCTCAATCTTAGCCCCCTTCGTCTGGGGCTTCCGGCAGAGAAAAACAAGTCGTTTCAGACTTTTCCGATCGCGAAGAGGTTTGATCCCCGCAAAAATCCCGCAGATTTAACAACCCAATACGGAAAACGATGGTCAGATGACTAGAAATTGAAGGACAGCAAAGATCATGGAAGGATGAAACTCGAGGTGTCGGAAAATCCGAAACAAGGCGAGATCGCATGAAACGCATTCGAAGATTGCAGATGACAAAGCGAAGACGGGGAAAGGAACATGAACATGCCGTCGCTTCAAGAGATTCAGTCGATCCGTCGCGATGCGAGGTTTCTAAATATGGGGGAGATCGCAAACGAAGCAGGGGCCAGAACGGACCAAGCGTGCCGGACATTTGCAGGGTGAAAGTGAAGAACATAGGAAGAGGCCGAAGTTGGCGGGGATTCCACTAAAAGAACAATGGAACAGAGGCGAACGCAACGAAGACAGTTTTGGCATTTCTCCCATCGTTGAAAGTGGAGTCAACCATTTCCATTAGCCCTGTTCCGCTCTTTCCTTTCTATTGTTATTCGATTTGACTGACAGCAATGTAGACCTCATTGGGCTCGTGCCAAGTGGTGCGATCCCAAGTTTGTCCAAGATTTTATTTGGAACAATTAATATCACGAAAAGTCTTAAATTAATACATATGTGATAAATTTATACCGAACTAACTTTTTAACTATCAAAAATTCTAAATCGATACACATGTGATAAATTTACTTTTCGTTAGTTTTCATCAAATTTAACTATCAAATTACCGAGTTAGATGACGTATGGTAATTGACAGGTGTATCGGTTTGGAGTTTTATCTTCCATTTTTCGAGGGTATACCAATTTGTGATTTTTATTGATATTAATTATTAAAAAAAAATTCAGCCTAATATCCTTAAAAATGCCGGCATTCCACCCATTTTATCAAAAAATTGTCCACCAGACTTTAGAATGTATCTAGGAGACGCTTGAACTTATTTTCTTAATGAAAGTTAGCCTTCGTTGTCGCTAATTACTATTAATATGCCGTCGTGCCCCCATTCGTGGCTAATTATGTCCTTGAAGTGCCTTTAATTATCGTACTAATCCAACTTAACAAAAAAGGGCATTAAAAAGAAAATAAAGCCAAGAGAAAAAAAATACATCGTATTAATATAAAAATATGAAAAGATAGAATAATCTGTCTGTGACATTTACTTAAAATTGAAATTTAATATTCAAATTGATGAGCACTTAAAATTAGTTTTTCTTTACGTCTTGGGCCACATCCCTTTGACCCCATTTCAACAAAGCCCGTCTCAAACGAGGGCAAGGCAAAGGCCCGATCAAGATACACCGGTTCACTATGCTTATGAACTTTTTTTCTTTCTCGATGCTACACTTGGATTTCGAATGAACAAATTCAAACGTACTTCCGCACATGCTTGCGCACATCGTTCGCGCCCTACCGGCCCGCATGTAACGTAAACCTTGTCGAATGTTGGATTTCAATTGAGACGTTGAGCAATTTTGGACCG
This sequence comes from Eucalyptus curtisii, assembly GCA_017140595.1. Taxonomy (NCBI): domain Eukaryota; kingdom Viridiplantae; phylum Streptophyta; class Magnoliopsida; order Myrtales; family Myrtaceae; genus Eucalyptus; species Eucalyptus curtisii. Next base: position 41,263,900 of record CM029501.1, on the reverse strand, counting down.
CACCCGCATGTGATTGAATGGAAACGTCAAGTACTCTTTGTGCACTTTCAAATTGGATCTAAGTCTATGCCAAGGGACAGTGTGTAAGGGGGGACCTTGGCCCTCCTCAACTTCCTTATAATTGTAAATAGTGCCCATTATTTTTAGAAGATTTTCTTTTTGCCCCCCCCCCCCCCAAAAAAAAAAATCATTTCCTTGATAGAGTAACACCCGTTTCCAGTTATAAGGGAAAAAAAAAATCCTCATTTGTCACTATATTGCGAGGAGGTACTTGCTAAGTAACTGGTTTAACTTAATGTTTATGTTGATCCATACATACAATATAAATGGTGGAGGGTAATATATTTGGAACTTAAAAAAATTTAAATTGAAAATAATTGTGTCATAAAAGGTCCCCCCCCCAACTTTTCTATCCTAGGTCCTGCCTGTAATGTTGACACTTGCATAGATTTTTTTCCACGTGTCTCGAAACTTCACTTGTATGTTTTTTTTCCAATTTTTTCAGATTTTTTGGAAGGAAAACCATAAGCAATAAGTTGCAATAAACACTGCCGCAGCCATAACGTTCTTCCCTCTATTAGGTGCCCTTGTTTTCCTAAAGTTTACTCGATAAGTTTTCTCTTCTGACTTTATCAATGAATTCACTTTACTAACTTGGTTGCGATAAGAAAAAAAGTGCTGGTCTTGCATATACAAGTTTGGGCCAAACCAAGTGTAAAGTTGAATTTCGCCGAAGCCCCTTATGCATGAAATATAAATGAGACTTATATATATATATATATATATATATATATATATATATATATATTTTTTCTCTCGAAACCTTATTCGAAATGTCTATTTACGATTAAAGCAAAAGTCATCAGTCAAACTATCCGTTGCAATGTTTAGTTTGTGAACGTTTGTTACCATTTTCGCTAGGCGTTTCTACGTCAATTCTCCAAGCCGTTGTTTGATTTTGTTTTTTCAACTTTCGATTAACCTCTTTCTCTTATAAGGCTCCATTTATTTCGCAAATAAATTTTTCGGAAAAACATTTTCCAATATTTAGTTTGTCTAAAAAAATCAGTTAACAGAAACCATTTTTACTTAAATTAAGGGAAATTATTTTTATTCTTAAAAATAATCATTTTTCTAAATATAACTAGATATTGTCACTTGGGTACAAAAACCCCAATGCTGATTCTCAAGTCCTCAATGTCCAAATTAGGTTTATGACGCCTGACCCTAAATTTATGAAGGTCGGGCCCATGACCCTGATGCTTGTGCTTAGGTTCTTGATGCCTGCTTCTAGGTCCATCAAAGCCAAGCCTGGACCTCAATGCCTAGTCTTGAAGGTCCGGTGCCTATGCTCGATGCCCCAGCACTTTGGCCTAAGTCCACAAAGACCTAGTGTGGGATCCTAGTATCCAAGTTTGAATCCCCGACACCCGAACCGAGGTCCATAAAGGTCGTGCCCTGGGTCCTTAGTGCTAGGACTCGAGTCCTTAGTGCTTGAGCCTAGGTCTATCAAAGCCCAAACCCAGGACCATAGTGCCTGTGCTTGGGTTCATCAAGGCCAAGCCTAGTACCCTCGCACTCACACCTCGGTCTATCAAGGTTGAGCTCGAGACCTAGGTGCTAGTGCCCCAATCCCAGTGTCCTGGTTGAGGTCCATCAAGGTCAAACTCAAGACTCTGGTGCTCATACTCGATTTTTCGATTGCCCATGGACAAGTTACTATTGTCTAAATAATGTATGTCTATTTAAGAAAATCAAATTAGATTTTCCATACCAAATGAGGATAAATATTTCTCAATTGATTTTTAGCTTTCAACCAAACATTGAAAATATTGTCAAGTTCACAGAAAATGACATCATGGAAAATATTTGCCAAAAATATCACATTTTCCCAAAACAAACAAAGCCTAAATATCGACATGTACTTCATCAGTCCATAGACCAAAATTATAACGAAACACTGTTCTTCTCTTCTCTTTCTCTCCCAAATGATATCTCATTTCCATTGTTCTCGCTATTCTCATGTAATGCAATGCACAATGATCAGAAGGTCTATTCGACCACGACGGGTAATTGCTTCCTACTTCGACGATCTCAAAAATTATCCTTAAGAATATTGTTTGCACACCTTATATGTTCATGATTTTCCATTCCATTTGACGGTTCTCAGGATTTCACAACATCTTCTTTCTCTCAGTTTTTACCATCCATTCAATGACATTTACAGATTATTTCCCCTCAATTTCAGGAGTATATACTTACCTATCCAACAATATAAAGACCGATCTTCCACGTCTAACATCCAATCCACATAATTTTTTTTTTTTTTGCTTCAATTACTACAGTTTCCACCTTCTAGAAGTGGGATTAACCCTTCCTTCAAAATGACCAGCAAAAATCGAAATTCAAAAAAAAAAAAATAAAATCATTAAGCCACAAAAATTGAAAGATCTCATGCTGACTTCTCAAAGGTGCTTTTCTTGACCGTATTATTCCTCCTCCTTTTTTATTTGGAAAAAAAGTACAGCTATTTCATTTTCTTCCCAGAGGCCAGCATACAAGAGCAATCTGTTCATATTTATAAAAGAGGAGTAGGAACAAAGCTCAGATGAGCCAAGCTCTCAAGTCTGTCTTGGCAATGTTCTGTTTATCTTTATCACAGAGGATCTGGGCAACTGTTATTTTATGAGATTATATTCAGAAGTGATGAAAGCACGGTCATGACTCATCACCAAGATTCTGCTTTCTTCCCCACCTTTTCTTCTATAAAATTTCTTTCAAAATTAGCTTTTGGACAGCACTCACATATATTAAAGAGAAAGAAAAAGGAAAAGGAAAAGAAAAGTTTTGCCTACCATTAGGGTGTCCTAAGCCTCTACAAATCCCACCCACCTGAAAAAAGAATGAGCAAAAATCATGATCCATTAGTTATATTTTATTTGTTGTTTTCCCACCCCTCTCTTCACTTTTCCTTTTGTTTCTCCTGCGCCAGGTTGAGATTCTGATGCACACAACTCTCTTGAGTAGGTCCTTGTGATCTGCCCAAGTTACAAAAAGAGCCATCTCTTTCCTACTCAGAAAAGCATGGGATTTCAAAAGGCTTTCGAGAGAAAGGAGAGGGACTGTATGTGTCGAATGATGAGAAAACCCGTCTTCCACCATGTGGAATGCTTTTGAAACACGCTGCAAACCCGAGAACGAGAAAAGTGGAGAGAATAAAAAAATAAGAGATTTTCATCTTCGACCCATTTATTTATTTCGAAATCGAGAGGACGTGGTAGGAAAAAACCAATTAGGACGGCTTGTGAATTTTTCTCAAAGCAACTTTTCCTCCGTTTTCTTTTAAATTTCATTCTTCTTCCGACAAAAATCTATCTTTCCCCCTATCTTCCTTTTCTTTACTTCACTCCTTTATCTTCTTTCCACTTGCTTTTTTTACCCAAATGTAAAAAGGCAAAGAAAGCCCGGACTCGAAAGTCGTATCAACTAAAGAAAGACACGACCTCGAGTCGTGTTGCTAAACATGCACCATCCACAGTATGATAGAATATGCACCCCAAACCCAACATAGAACGAGACATCTCCCCTTCATGTATTATAATACAAAGTAGAGTTTGCAAAACGTTTTCATGAGGAAACCGACCCTTGAAGCATCTTATTTTCACATAATTCGAATTAATATCGTTTTCTCATGCGATATGATCGACTTAGATTGACAAGAACCTGAGGATCGATCCTCTAGGAAGGCTCTGGCATGTTTCGCTATCTGATGGGCAATTCGGTCGCAATCATAGGGGGGTGGGGGAGATGAGGGGGCCCTTCTTTAGCTGGCAGCCGCAACAGAGCAAAGAAAAAGGAAAAGCTTGGGGACAATTTTTTCTTTTCATATGGGAAAAGATATGTGGCTACAGATTACGAAGTCTTTTGATTCCCCGACATGCTTGTTCATTTTTCCAACCACTGGAAATTGACTCGTGGGTCATCTCAATGGCGAGTGCGTGATAAGAGCTGTTGTCTGCTCATCGTTATTTTATTATGTCATGAGGAATTTTCATGGATGATGGGCGGAAGATAGGCGCTCCTAATAGTGAAATTCGAGATGGGTTTCGGGGTTTAGAGGATGAGATGATGATGGGCATCGTCGGGTTTTTATGATGCAAAATCCATCTCTCAGTTTCATGTGGGTTTTACGAAGTATACGTAAGTTCGATAATATCGATATCGTTTTATGTCGTACCGACGCTGGCACTACGATCAATCATAGTTTCGGATATTGATTCGTCCTCAATTTTATGTGGATTTTGCGAAATATATGTAAGTTTGATAACATCGATATCGTTTTCCGTCGTACCGATGATGACACTATGATTAGTCGTAGTTCCAAGTGTCGATTATTAGGATTCCCAAAAGCATGGTATGAGGCCCCTAACGAAGGATAAAAGCCATAACAATATCACGCCGACAAATCACTAACTCCGGGGTTTCGCCGTGAATTAATTAATTGTCGATGGTGGAACCTTTAAGAAGGAGTTATATTATTTTTCAGGCTATAAAACTTTGGAATTGCTCTTAATAAATTGAGCCTCGATTCTCTCCTCATCGAATCCTAAAAATTTGTGCTGTTTGGTGAGTCTACGTATATGGCGATCGTGTAGGGTCAAAAAATGAAGGGAAAAAAAAAAAAGAATCCGGGGAGTAGTTGCTTACCAAAATCTCTGAACCCCCAACGTGGTGGTTCCATCAGCCTATTGACTCCCCCATTTTGCAATTATTTATGCCAAGAATCATTTCACACATTAAAAATCCTCCAAAAAAAAAAAATTAAAACCCTAATGGGTTTTCTATCCATCAATAACCTGCCGAATTTCGCAAGTCCTGTGCTGCTTTTGCAGGCTCCAATATCGTTGGAAATCCAAGGATTTTGCTCCAATCATTGTCGAGGCAGGGCGATTATGGGGGCAGCTTTTCCTCCCCAAGGAAAGAAAACAATGATTACCCAAAAAATACACTAAACCCAAAACGTACTTCCTAAGTTTTCGGCCTGTTTTCCTGGTTGGATTTTTATAACATCGATACCGTGCAAAGATCAAAGTGTTAAACGGAGCTGCGCCGATTTGAAAGCAATCGGTTCTAGAAACACGACCCTTGGACTCCACATACGAACGAGCAAGAGCTGCGGTCGTGTCCCACTCATCTACTCAAGTCTTTGAATATTTAGGGTTTGTGTTTGAAGATCGAAATGTAGCTTTCTGCATCCGGTTTTTCTGCGTTCACAGGAAGAAAGTCGTACCGTCCCATCTCGATTGCAAGATCCTCGATTATGCACGTATCGCTGTGTGAAGTCGAAAGAACCCGAAACTTATCCGGACTCACAGCATTTTCGAACGAAGCCCGTCGAGTTCTTATCTGGGTATCCATCAGTTCGATAAACAGGGGGTACTTTTGGTCTCTATCGCGATTCATCGATGCTTTTCGCATCTTTGTTCGCTATGACAGGACGCGAGATGTCGAACCGAGTATCACTGTCGAGTCTAAACTTTGGGGAGGGCGACAATACTTGCTCTTTTTACCATGCAATAAAGCCTACAGAATTCGACAGTTTGGTGATTGTTTGTTTACGTGGAAGAAATTTTCCGCAAATTTGTTTTCTAGACTTTCATGCGTTTGATTTACCAAAAATGATCAGTCACCGAAAAACCATTTATGATAAAAGAAAATATGCATACTTAAATTTTGCAAAATATATTCTTTAACCCAGAAAGGGAAGAAATTTTCCGTTATTGTTATGTTTTCTTCGAAACAAACAAACCCTTTAATGTACCTCCAAATCCAAGACTCCTGACTTACCAGGAACGCCATTTTCTTGCCCTAGTCTTATTATATGCCATGTATAGACCAATTTGAGATTTGTCAAAAGAATTTATATAAATTAGGGTAAATATCACGAAAAGTTCCAAAATTATACATTTATGACAAATTAATCCAAATTAATTTTTCTGTTACGGAAAACCTCAAATTGGTACATCTGTGCAAATTTATCCTCCACCATTTTCTATTAAATTTTGTTGTTAAATTGTTAAATTAGATAATATATGACAGTTAACGAATATGCTAATTTGGGGTTTGCCCTTCATTCGTGATATTAATTTAATTTAATAAATATAAATTGATAGTAAATTTGTCAAAAATACATCATTTTTTTATTATAAAATATTAATTCGAAATAAATTTATTATAAATATATTAATTTAGATTTTTTGTGGTAGTAGCCTTATAAATTACTAAAGAAGGTACTAAAATCTTGCTCGGTTTTGGGGCTGGGGTCAGAGCATATAAATACAAATGACTCGGAATTTCAGGCGGTGTTCATTTTTTTCTTTTCTTTTTTCTGGGGATGAGCCATGATGGTCACACATAACAAAAAGGCAAAAAAGGAAAGTAAGGAGAAGGATGGGGGGCTTGGGATGTCACTTTCTGTCATGCACAAGTAAGCTTTTTCTCCACAGGGCGCAGCAAAAAAGCAGCTCCTCTTTATTTGAATCAATTCAATGATGACGTATGTAAATTTTATATTATTATTTGAAATATGTTAAGAAAATATTTTTTTGCGCATCAATGCACTGCACTTATATCACGCGATAATGACAACCAAATATATGGGAACAATTAATAAAAGCATAATACCAAAATTTCATCAAGCACATATCTTATTTTTTAATAACATAGTGAATTGGTTGCATAATGTATAAAAAGAGAAAATAACATAAATAGTCCCAAAACTTTTGATTCAATACGTAACGTCGTATCTGAACTTTTTTAATTTGTGTAATGTGATTTATAGATCGCGAATTAATGTATAATGTCGTCCTTAAACTTTTAATTTATTTAAGAGAATGCATTGAACATCTACTATTGAATAAATTAAAAGTGTAGAAACGACATTGTAAACATTTTCGTATGATTTAGGGACTACATGAGTATCTACTTATAGTTCAAGGCGAAACCAAACCAAACAATTTAAAGTTGGAGGACTATGTGAGTGTCGTTGTCGAGAGGCGAAGTTACTATTTTTGGGTGGGGCCGTTTTCTTGAGACACGAGAAGGAGCTCGCACGTGCTGCTGTCCAATGAGAAAGATGGGGAAAGGAGGGAGGAGGGGGGGGGCGGTGGGTCCCGGAATCCGCGATGACATCGCTACAGCTAATCTTGAAAAATTGAATACCCTTTTCCCCCACTTACTCTTGTCGTTTTGCTTGTCACGGTCGCCCGCGTCTCAACAGCTGCGTTACCTGCCCTTTCTATTGCCTTAGTCCTTGATAAAAAAAAGAAAGAAAAAGGAAAAATTTGCCTAATTCAATTTGCACCCTTTTCAAAAGGAGGGGAAAAAAGAGTTTTCCTTTCCAAAGAAAAGAAAAAAAAAGAAAAAATGGACCGTAGAGAATAACACTATTCAACTTATTTTGACTAGAAAAGTTTATTTTGTTAATTAAAATGCTTAATTGGAGCACAAACACGATGAGATGCAGACCGCGCTTGATTTCGAACCGCTGCCCAAAGCACACGTAGTCGAAAAAGAGAGGATCGTGTGTCGGTGGTGGAAAATCGGGCGACTCTCGAGATTTGATGTTCATAATAGTGTATTTTGGGCGAAACGAGCGGTTAAAAAGTAATTATTGGTGATAAATATGTGATGATTGATTTGGAAGGTGTGTTCACAATTCCTAATGGGGTTGAGGCAAAGAGAAGCGTAATTACTAATTAGAGACAAAATCGTGACTTTTAAAGAAACAAGATAAGAAAAAGCGTAATTGCCAGAAAAATCAGATGGCGAAATTATGATATCGCAATAATTTCAAGCGTCGAAATGCAAATTTCTTGAAATCTCGAGGCTCGGAATAAAATTTCCTAAAAGTAGGGGTAAGATTCGAGAAATGTCGCGTGCTCATGCTCAATTCATCCAACTTTTCCGAGTACGATGCATGTGCAGTCGGCGGGACCAAAAGCGATCACGCGAACTAGGCCACCACGCCTATTCCATGCTAGGCCTAGAACCCCATGACTCGACTCGAGAGAAGGCACATCGATCGGTCGTCCCCTATCCAATCCAACCCGAGCTCGACAAATTCCGTCGGCAGGGTGCTCCCATCCCACGTCGACATCAGTCCGATACGAAGCGAACCCAGAAAACAAGCAATGACGCTAGGCGGAAACCAAAACAACTCTCGCTTAAAATACACGGTCATTCGTGCTCGATGGTACAAATAGATTCGAACACGCAGCTCACGCTTTGATCTTCGGTAAGATAATTTTTTTCTTTTGTTATTTTATGAGTAAATCTGGCAAAATGTGCATTCTTTATTATTTCCAGCGACATTAAAAAAAAAAAATCACGGACGCATAAAAATCAACACTATGCTGTTTATATATATATATATATATATATATATATACGATAATAAAATAATGACACGGGGTTCTGGAATCGCGGCGACTTTTTGGATAAAAGCTAAATCGCCCCCCGAGCACAAAAGTCAAGCTCAATTCATCGCCCCGACTTTTCAACCCGCGCCGCGTGACCGATTAATCGCCCGTCGCCGATCTCCCCGGCTCGGCTCGAGCCGAGCCGAGCCGGGACGCCGAAGGGACGAGGAAAATGTCTGTCTGCTGAGGTGCTTTGGTATATGCTCAGGCGAGAGCATATTCACATTTTTCATGGAATGTTTTGTCGAAAATCAAGGCTATTAATAATCACGTTAATTTGCAAATCCCTTCTTGCCCCGCAAACCGTCCGTACCTTAATTATTATTATTTTTTTAAAGAAATCTATGGAGCGATAATTTCGATTGATATTCCTGGTTAAATGACGGATCGTTTTTTTAACACCGACGTCGAGATGATTTGGTGGGTGCGGATTCCTTTATCGTCACGTTCCACGTCGCCGCGCGCCACGTGCGAGCAGGACTAGAGGCCTCGTGTTTCTTTGAAACTCGGAAATTTTTAGTTGTCCCATCCCTCGACCAACCTCTCGATTTCTTAGTGTGGACTTCACAGTAAACGTGTAGGTTTAACGAGATCGATGTGAAGGTATAAAAGATCCTACGATGGTTTGTGTTTCGATTTCACTTTAAACATTTTCTTTGCTTATTTGAAATCCTACATCCATGTCAAATCAAGCGCCTTAAAATAATTACGAAATATAGATAATAATATCCCCTAGATGTGGTAAGTTTGTCGATATAGTTTCTATGAAATCCCATTACAAATACTTTACTAAATTGGTAATTTTCTATTGAATGTCCCTTCTACTTACTACATTCCTTAGAAATTGAATTTGTAAACTAATCTCAACATACCTCATTGAGAGTCAAAGCTAGATGATTTTTGTCTATTTTCAGTTTTCTCTTGCTTGGTTGAACAAGTTTCCTTATTCTAGTTTTTGAATTATAGATAGCAATGTTACTTATATGAATATTAACTTTGGATATAATAGTAAGGTGATGTCTGGGTCAGTTTTTACTCATTAACCAATCAATTTTCCCAAGCGATCTTGAAAATGTATTTATATTTATATTTAGCTAGATTTTCGTGTTTCGATGTCTAAACTTGAAACAAACTAACAGGAGATTTGATTGAATGAAGATTTGTCCAATAACAATTTAGGGAAAATATAGCTCACTTTGAGAGGAAATTACACAAAAATTCCTTGAACTCTAAACTTTATCGTATTACAGTCTTTAGCCTTCCGTTATATTTTCTATTAGCGTGAGTAATGCACATCCCTTTTAAGAAGCAAATATGTGATTTTCATATTATTTTTGATAGAATCTATCTCTTACCTTTGATTTCTATTGAAAAAATGAAAAAAAAAATAGAGAAAACAAAAATATTCCAAGTATTTATAAAAGGAAATGATTAAGCAAAGCTATGGTGATTCTATTAAATATTTTTTTACCAATCATTCATTTTTTTTTATTAATTCACATCTAAAAAAATAATGATTTTTTAATCTTTGTTATTTGACGTTTTGTTATTAAAGCCTCTTTTTCCCTTTAATTTGGTTTCTTTTTATTGAAGTATTTAATGAGTTTCATAATTTTTAAAATCATCATTAATATTTATTTTTCCGATATAATATTTTGGTTAAGTTTAGTTTTCTCTCCTGTTTTCCATTGTGATTTTTTTACAGTAATTAAGGTAAAAGAGAAATTTCCTTCGACAAATGAGATAGAAATATAGACCTACGATTTTGTTCCTTAAATGTCATGTACGTTGGACATCCTAAAGGAAAAAAAAAATATTGTAGGGTTAACGGCTACAATAAAATTAAAATTTGTGAGGTATTACGTAACAACTCAAAATTCCGAAAAACATACTACTCTCAAATTTCATGGAGACTTCATTTATTTCACGAAAAATGTATAACTTAGAAAATACTTTTTTCTAAAAAAAATGTTCTATATCACTTACAAAAATAAATAAATGAAAAATATTTTTATCATCCGTGAAAATATTTATATATAAATTGTTGTCGGTCATAAAAACATTTTTCACTGGTTGATTATTTAAAGTCATACAAGCGATCATTTTTAGGAATATGTTTTCTAATTATTTATTTCTCACGAAATAAACAAAGTTAGAGTTTTATGCAATATTCCTCTATTTTTATAGAGAAATTTTCAAATGAGGGCCTAAATTACTTTCATTTCTTAAATAAAAGCCAGAAGTAAACATTATTCCAAATAAGGGTTAAAAGTGCCATTATTTTCTCAAATAAGGGTATGGAGTGGATATTATTTTAAGTAAAGGTCTGAAGTAAATCTTATTTCAAATAAAAACCTAAATTAGTAATATCAGACTTAAAGAAGGGCCTGACTTCATCGGTTGATCAAGAGTATTTTTGTCTTTTTAATTTTTAATTTTTTTCCACAACAAGCAACCAAAAAAAAAAAAAAACACATAAGTCCTCCACTTGTGGCCACCGCCCCATCATTGGTGGGGCAGTGACGATGGCTGGCAAGGTTGCCAGTGCCTTGGCGAGAACCAGCAAGCCTTGTCGACCTTTGCCTAGATTTAGGATAGGGCCGCTACCCTCTCTCGTCTCTGGCGAGGGTCACCAACGACCCTACCAGTCCATCGCCACCGCCCCATCGGAGATTGGGCAACAGTGGGCCTCTCGCTTGTATTTTTTTTTTTTTAATATAAAAAGTACCTTGTATGTTTTTTAATCTAATTTAATTAAAATTTAGGGTAAAATTGTCTATGGAGGAAAATGTCCATAATCGATCAAAATATTTTGTCAACGGATGAGATCAAGCCCTTATTTGAAATAGTCATGATTACTTTGGGCTTTTATTTAAGAAAATGAGAATACTGCAAGTTTTTGCTTGGAATTTTTCATTTTTTTCTAGAGAAAATTCTAAATAATAACTTAAAATGCCTTTATTTTCTCAAATAAATGCTCAAAATGAACTTTATTTCAAATAAAGGTTTAAAGTAGCCAAACCATCTTAAATAAGGGTTTAAAATGAAAATTATTTCAAATAAGGATATGAATTGGTCATATCAATTTCAAAAAAGAACATAACCTCTCAGATCAAAGAGTATTGTCGTCTTTTACTTTTTAAATAATTTTATTTATTTCTTTTTCTTTCAATTTTATTTATTTCTTTTTTCTTTTTCCTCCTTCCCTTCGCTGGTCATGGCGGAGGTCGCCAAACATAGGCGAGGGCGACTGTTGCTTGACGCCGGTGAGGGCGACCATTACTTGACATCGACTAGGGCGACCTCGTTAGCCCAGGCAAGGGCGAGGGTTCCTGTCACTAGATCTGGCAAGGAATGCCCTCACCTGAAACGAGCAACCTTGCAAGCCATCGAAGATGATGGTCGAGGAAAGGAAGAGAAAAAAAAAAGGGAAAAAGAATTTAAAAAAAATTAAGAAATATAGTTATAAATTTTTGATCAAAATACTCTTTCTCCGATAATTGGAATAGTCATCAGCCGGATAAAGATCGTTATTTAAGACTATTTAGCCATTTCATATCCTTATTTAAGATAATTTGACTACTTCAAGCTCTTATTTAAAATAAGGTTATTTCGAATCCTTAATTGAAAAAAGAGGGTACTTTAGACTTTTTTGAGTATTTTTATTTTTTTATATGATCGACTTGGTATCTCCTCACCACTCCCAAAATATCTCCCCCGAGGCCGGTACGACCGGCTACATCCGGTTGGCAGAGAGTTTGCATTTGGCTCGCATTTTGGGTTCATTTCATTTCGCTCCGAATGCCCACCCCAGGGCACTTAACCCTGGTCAGATTCTAACCCCGGTGCCCGGCTCCGAGCTGGTTTATTTAAAGAGAGAGAAAGCGTATGACCACCAGCTGGCCAGTGATATTGCTTCTCCGATCTCTCCCCCAAAAACCAGTCTCTGGTTTTCCTCTCTCCCCTCCACGCACATTCTCTCTCCTCCTTCCCACCATTATTATTACAGAAACAGCAGACTGCGTGGTGTTGAAAAACTTGATCCACAATTGATTGGGTAATGATGATCTAGAGGGAGAGAGAGAGAGAGCATAAATTCAGTGCAAGCCGTTGATTGGTGATTGGTGACATCTCTTCTGGGTTGGGTTTGGGTTGGTCTTTTGCTTGTGAGAGTTTAGTCTGTATTCTCCCTCTGTGCATGAATTTATTTGGGCCATGCTCATGCATTCTCCTCCTCTTTCTTCATCACCATCATCATCGTCTCTGGCTTTGATGGGTTGGCGAGGGGGGGAGCTGAGGGAGAGGGAGAGGGATGGGGGAGAGGAGAGGAGAGAGGAGCGGCTGTGCGTTCGCGTGCAGGGCTGCACGAGGTGGTCTCGTTTCGGGCGCGGGCGCTCTGCTTCCATGGCTGCTTTTAAATAAGACGCCAAAAGAAAACCTTTTTGCTCTCTCGAGTGTCATGAACTCGCACTGAAAGTGCGCGCCGAACCGAGAAGAAGAAGGAGAAAGAGAAACCACCCCCTTAGAAAACGCGAAAAAGAGTAAATAGTAAAAAGAGCAAGCTTGATCTTACTTGATCTAAAACATAAGATCCTTCTCTGTTCGAGAGAAGTCACAGTCCCGCTTTTTCCAGACATGAAGAGACTTGGCAGCTCAGATTCGTTGGGTGCTTTGATGTCCATCTGCCCACCTTCAGGTTCAACTTCTTAAAATTAAATTAAAAATCCTTTCTTTCTTTGCTTCTTTCTTTGTTGTCTTCTTTGGAACTTGCCTTTCTTTTCACAAGATTCACAAGCACTAGCAATGCTTAGTTTTGCATAAAGTGAGAGACCCATGTGACACATGCTCTGCTGATCCTCCTCATACATGCACCTTTTCAACTGCATCGATCTCTTGCGGAATATCAATTATTCCATCAAAAACCAGAATTTCTGTCCTTTTTCTTTTCTTCAGACAAGAGAACAACAAAAAAGGAAGCAAGAAAAAGACCAATTTTGATTCAATTCCAAGAACTTCACGCCCCTCCTTTTCTGGGTTTTTTCAATCTCAGCTTATTCTCTTGATTTGAACTGATTCGGAGGAACTGCAGCACAGTCCCAAAAACCAGCATTTTCTTCCTCCTTTCGTGACCCAAAAAAAGAAGCAAGAAGAAAGAATAGTTCCGATCCAATTTTCAACCTACTCGCCAATTCATTTCTGGGTTTCGATCTCGAGCCTAACCCACCAATCTTTTTCCGTGTTCTATCTCGATCCAGAGGAATTGCAGCACAGTCCGAGAAACGGCAACCCCATCTACAACAGCAGGGACCTGCAGTCCATGCTGGAGCTGGGCCTCGACGAGGAAGGCTGCGTGGAGGACCATTCCGCCGCCGGCGGGGGGCACGTCGGCGGCGAGAAGAAGCGGCGGCTGAGCATCGACCAGGTCAAGGCCCTGGAGAAGAACTTCGAGGTCGAGAACAAGCTCGAGCCGGAGCGGAAGGTGAAGCTGGCCCAGGAGCTGGGGCTGCAGCCGCGCCAGGTCGCCGTGTGGTTCCAGAACCGCCGCGCGCGGTGGAAGACGAAGCAGCTGGAGCGGGACTACGGCGTGCTCAAGGCCAACTACGAGGCGCTCAAGCTCAACTACGACGCCCTCAAGCACGACAACGAAGCCCTTCACAAGGAGGTAAGAAAAGAAAAAGAAAAACACGACCGAACACTGTGCATGGGTCAGATGCGACTGATTTGATGACGTCATATATGGACTGCTGTCGTAGATCGGTGAAATTATTTATCTTGGTACGGTGAATCGTTCGTCACATGATCATCTTGTCCTGCCCCCTAGGATGAGAAATATTTAGAAATTGAATTAGAGTAACTTAGGGTTTTGATGTAGGCTCCTCTTTACCGTGGATTTAAATGAAACGATACTGTGAATCGCGAAATAATATGGTGACCAAAGTAGAGTCCGAATGATTTGTATTAGGTCGCGATACATGTTGTGACATCTTTAGGAAAATGTCTCTAGCTTGTGTAATTTCCATAATTGATCTTAAGTGTAGTTTCGAAACTAAAGGAATTGGATTCCATAAATATATCACTCAGAAACCGCATAATTAACATGTACATATAAATAATCTAGTGCCCGTGTATTTGTTTTGATTACTAATATAATCTTTAAATGCGTTATTCAATTTTCATGATTTTTTTTTTTGGGTTGAATATGATTCCGTAATTGTCATTTGATAATCTGTCATACCAATTCGTTTACTTAATTTTGTGAATCGATTTTTGCCGCAGATAAAAGAGCTGAAATCGAAACTCCGGGAAGAAGACGACAACCCCGAGAGCAATCTCTCCGTCAAAGAAGAGGTCATCATCCCCGGCCACGACGTGTCCGACAAGATCCGGGCCGCGGACGACGGCGACGACACCAAACCCTCTCCTCCCCCTCCGATCACCGCCCTGCCTCGCGAGCTGAGCTTCAACAATGGCGGGCTCAAGGACGGGTCGTCCGACAGCGACTCGAGTGCAATTGTGAATGAAGAGAACGCGGCGACCAGCAGCAGCAGCCCGAACCCCGCCGTCCAGAGCCACGGCGGGTTCTTGAAATTCATGGGGTCGTCGTCCTCTTCGGCCTCCCCACCGCCGCCACCGGCTTCCTTCGGTGGGTGCTTCGGCTTCCAGTTCCAGCGAACGTACCAGCCTCAGCCTCAGCCTCAGCCTCCTCATCACCACCACCACCACAGTCCGTACGTGAAGATGGAGGAGCACAATTTCCTCGGAGGCGAGGAGGACTGCAACTTCTTCTCCGACGAGCAGGCTCCGACGCTGCATTGGTACTGCCCCGACCAGTGGAACTGATGGACACGAACCTTCTCTCGGTGGATGGGACTGCAGATTAGAGATCGAAAAAAAAAAATGTAGGGCGACAAATCCGTAGCTCTTTACGTGCTTGCGAAGTGAAACAAACTCTCGGGTACATGATCGCACGAATCACTTCGACCCGGCACGACATGACTCGACACGACGAGAATAAGATCGAGATAGTGAGAGACAGGGGTTCGAGCGCAGACCGGCAATTCGAGTAGTATGCAGTTCCTTATTGCGCGGCATTCCGATTATAGGATGCAAATTAGAATTGAATATGATGCGATATGGTAATGTTTTTGTTTTCCTCTTGTGATGGATCATGAGAATTCAGCATGGACAAGGGGTGAATAAGAAGAGTTTCTCAGAATTTCAAAGCTATAAGACAATGTCGATATGTGATCAATTATGCTCCTGATCAACCCAATATGCAGCAAATCTGACCAAAATTATTTTAAAAAAAAATGACATTGGGAAGCAACGATTGGCTTATTATAAAGAGAGTTGCCAGTTGTTGAATAGTCACAATCGGCGATTAGAGTTAGGGAAAGATAGTTGGCACAAGACTACAAGTGCCTTGTGGTCCCTGGACGACAATCCACAGCAATGGCGATTAGGGGATGACAAATTGGACATGGCAGCGGGCCGCGAGGTATTTGGATTAACTCACTTCAAGTATTGTCTATTTTGACTAATCACGAACGAATTTCATACTTTCTTTGGAGCTTATCTATCTTGACAGCGCTCTCACTCGAGTACGCTGGATACTAAAATTCCATTTCTAAAACGATGCCATTTCGCCAAGTAGCACTTTTAAATTTTGTAGCGCTTTCTCCTTTTTCAGTGCATAATTTGGTACAATCTTGACCCCTCTCATCTTCCTAAAAGTTTGCCTTGAGCCACTCCTTATCCAAGCTTATTTGCCCTGACGTTCACTCCCCATCTTCATCGATCGGACTTCGTTGTTATAAGCCTTCAAGCTTCCGCGTGATTTGTTCCCAAATCACTCATCCACCGAAGAGTGTCCCAGTCTGATACTATAAAATGACATTTGTGGATTAAGTTACTTGATATACCATATGCTTTGATCCCATACCAAACTTCATTAATTTGTCCTCTAGCATACGATAGGCAATTTCTCAAGGACGTCATTAATTTAGTTGTGCTTTTATCTAAACATGTTTGCATCGAAGTCCCAATATTGAACGTTATTGTCACGTTAAAAGGCTTATTTTGTGAGTTAATTCTAGTTTTACATGTACTATTTAGGAGCGTTCTTTTTTGTTTAGTGCATAATTTGATTTGTTCTTATCCCTTTGACCATCCTAGAAATCTAAAAGAAATCGCTCTTTATCTTAGCCCATTTGCCCCAACAATCACTCCTCGTCATGTTTTGTATGAAATACTTATGATTTTTGCTAATTGTTTTTCTTAAAGCACGATGTACGAATATACTCAATTTCATGAGACGGGACAAAAGATATTCACAACGCTCTAACTTGAACAATAAACTTCACATATCGGATATCATGAATTACGACTTATTATTAATGACCATTGCTCCGAACACCAAAAAGAATAAAAATCAACGTACGGGCTTAATGGAATTTAAAATTTCACTTAAAAAAATTCAAAATTTTTTCTATTGATAACACTAGGATAAAACAAGAAAGAACTGTACTTTCATATGAACCAATTTCTCTCTTGCTATTTTTCAAAGGAAAACCGACATCACTTCCTTGCTATTTATTATTCGAATGATTTTAAGGATCATAAAACCGAGAACACACACACACATATACATATACATATACATATATATATATATATATATTTTTTTTTTTTTTTTGAGATTCCAGAGAAAATAATTTCGTTATAGCGCTAGAAGAATGTTATATCCGACCTGTGATTTTCACGACCGTCCGCAAGCTCTCGCTCGCTTCGGCAGGGGATAATGGCTTCCCTCGGCCTTCGTCACCCTTCTTCCTCCGTCTTCTCGAGCTCCCAGTACGCTCTCTCTCTGTCTCTCTCTCTCTCTCATGCCTGTGAACCAGCGTGCAAAGTGCGGTGATTATAGAATTCGCTTCCGTTGGCATGTAGTGCTCACCTGCCCTGTTTCTATATTTAATGCGACCCGATATCGTGTCTTGTGTCCTCCGCTCTTAAAGCGACATCCTTTGCTCGCGTCGGGAAATTCCGGATGATGGGTTGACGCTGATTCCGATGGGAATTCTGAAAGTTCTGGGATTTAGAGCACTCGATTCATTTAATTTTTGTGGGTGGTGGGTGGTGAAAACTGGGGGAGGTGTTGAGATCTGGTATCAGCTGGGTTCTCCTAGTTCTCAGTGATATAAATATTCAGCTGTAGATGGTGGCTCTTGGCTTGATTGTTTCGCTTCTCTTATAAATTGAATTGGGCTGATCCCATAAGGAGAGGAAGAGACGGTTCCGCCGATAATTTGTGCTGGACTCTGGCTTTTGTGGTGAGAATACGATTTGTTCCTGCGGCCAGTTTGCGGGTTCATTTCAGGCATGCCTGACTAGGAGTGATTTCTAATCGCGCTTACATAAATGGTGTTGTTAACTAGTGTGTATTGTTAACTAGTGTCCAGAGCGTTGGAATTCTGAAGCACTGAGTACAGAGGACCTGACAAAAAGCAATGTATTGGAAACTGCAAACTTTCCTCTTTTGTTCATTAAAGAGTGCCCTTTATATTATAAGCTTTGCGACTTGCGATAAAGAGAATGAACCTCTTATGGACTATGCTCTGTGGGGTATTTTGACTTGCAACCTAAGTTGTTTTCAAGAAGACAATGTATAATTTCGGGAATTCAATTGCAATGTGTCGGTAGTTTTGATATCCCAAGCACACTTTATGATGAATGAGGAAGGATGACTAATTCTTTCTTTTCTCCGGACAACATAGTTTTAAGCATGGAGTGAGTACTTCTGCATCATACCTCTCCAAATCTGGCGTGTTCTTGAGGATTCCGAGCAAGCCCTGTAGATTAAGGGGTATCAGAAAAGCGACATATGCGGTACTTTCTGGGGAGGATGATCTCTTACCCTATTCCTATAACAATGGGGCGGCCTCAAGGAAAAATGTTGTAATAGATGAACAAGCACTGCCCAAAGGGGTTTGTGTTGACTCCAATGGTGTAGCGTTTGGGATGCTTGCTGCTGAAATAACACCTAACACTCAAGGGTTTTTTCCTAACGAAGATGTGTATGACCTTGATGTACCTTCAGAAGGATTTTCGTCAATTCCGGAGGCAATTGAAGACATTCGTCAAGGCAAGGTTGGAGCTTCCTTGCCAATCAATTCATTTGTCGTTGATCTCCCCAATCAAAGTTCTTCCCCTCATCTGTTATTTTGAGATGGGAATGGGATTAGGATATTAAATTCTGTGTGTTCTTGCAGTTTGTTATTGTTGTAGATGATGAAGACAGAGAAAATGAGGGAGATTTAATAATGGCAGCATCTTTGGCAACGCCTGAAGCTATGGCCTTTATAGTCAAGCATGGCACTGGAATTGTATGTGTGAGCATGAGAGAAGAAGACTTGGAGAGGCTGCAACTTCCCTTGATGGTGACCCATAAGGAGAATCAGGAAAAGCTTTGCACAGCTTTTACTGTTTCAGTGGTATGGATCTTCATGTACGTTAGGTCAATGCTATTGCCATTTTAATCTTTTTATCCAGAAATTTTTATAAAGAGCTTTTACCCAGACAGATAAGCTTAAATAGAGTGGCCTATTGCTTTGGAAGACGACGGGTCCCCAAGATGGCATGACTCACCATGCGATTTAATGTTTGATTTCTCTTATTTTTTGGTACTATCTGGAACAGTTTTGGTTGTTTCTGTGTGTAAATGTGACATCCATGACATGATTCTTCTGCTTTTATTGTTTGGGATGTGAGTAATTTTAGAGCCATCAAAAGGTTTTATCATCATGCATTGGTTAGGAATATAAATCTTATTGACTTAATGCTATTATCTAGTTACTCAATATCATATTAGAAATCAATGGATGATGTTGGACATCTTTTCTGAATAATTGATTTAGCCACTTTACAAAAATCTATCTGTATTGAGCACTGTGGCATGAACCTATGATGTAATTGCTCATAGTTGTGCACATGGTTTTGTAGGAAAGCTTAGTTCTTCCAAGAGAATTGTTTAAGTTAAATACATGCTAGAAAGGAGATTGAAGTTGCCATGAGAGAATGCATCGTCCTGCGGAGGGCGTTAGCATGAAAAAATTCATTAACTATAGACTGGATTTTTGCTTTTGGTATTGTGGTTGACTAAAGAAACAAGTTTGCAAGTTTCTAATACCTCAGTAGTTTCTTCTCATGGAGGATCACTTGATTAACTGTGAGATCTGAGTCAGTCATCTTTTCATGTAAGGATGCAAAACGCGGGACAACTACTGGTGTCTCAGCTCATGATAGAGCCAGGACTATATTGTCTCTTGCATCAAAAGATTCGAAACCTGAAGATTTTAATCGGCCGGGCCATGTTTTCCCCCTGAAATATAGAGAAGGAGGGGTTCTCAAAAGAGCTGGGCATACAGAAGCTTCTCTTGATCTGGCAATGTTGGCTGGGTTGGAGCCTGTTGGAGTTTTATGTGAGATAGTGGATGATGATGGTTCTATGGCCAGATTACCAAAGCTTCGACAATTTGCGTTGAAAGAGAACTTGAAAATAATTTCAATTGCTGATTTGATCAGGTATTTTTGCACCCTAATTGCATGAACCTGAAAATAATTTCAATTGCCGATTCAATCAGGTACTTTGCACCCTTTTTGCATGCTCAATTTTTCTTTTTTTAAGTTTGTTGTCCCTTTGATTTTGGCTGAGACAGTCTTCAATCGCCTTCAGAGTGGTCATTTTCAGCCATTTGTTGTAAAATGGTGAATCTCCTTTCTGAGGATCCAATCTGAGAGGTGATTTTCCCTGTAGAATTTCCACAATCGAGCAACTAAGCACCTTTGTATCTTGTTTATCTTCTTTGCGAAATCCGAATTGAGGCTTCCTCTGTAAGCCAGATGTTGACAAAGCTATGACTCGACAAATTCAGCAATTTAGATTGGTATTAGTGGTACCCTACACTTCTGTCATCTGATATTTGATTGTATCTCCTGGAATTAGATGTGTTTTGCATTTTTTTTTGTCACTTGCTTCATCTGTGGATGATTCATTGCATTTGGAATCTCATGCATAGGATCAAGAAGTACTATGACTCTATGGAGATGTTAGAAGTGGTCGAGTTATTAGAAGTACATCAGAAGAGATAAGTTATACAAATTAAAGTTCCTTCTTTTAAGTTACCCAATCCTTAGACTTTGGTAGATGCCTCAACTAATTGCTCAAGTCATGTTTGGAACAAGGTTGAAGACTTTGTCCTTAAGCATGATGCAGATGCATAGTAAACAGCACGTTTGGTTGTACTAATGACTATTACATTACAGTTCTATCACTGGTTGATCACCTACTATAGCATTTGCTTGCAGTAATAGCTATTACACATGGTCCATGTTATAGCTATTACATCATAAAATAGTTTTGTCTCTCTTTTTTTCTCATTCACTTTATGAATGATAGATATTAATTATCGTCAAAATAAATATTAATATCACTATTTTCATTTGCAGTATTTTTGTGATTGATGTAATATTAATTATGTTACTTTTATAATGCATAATTTTATTATGTTGAAAATGCATAATGTGATAATCAGCATAATAGCAGCTGCTCCCTGTTAGGTATGGTTATTTAAATTTTCATAAATTAAAATCACATTAATTGATACTCAAATTGTGATATTATTTCAATCATACTATTAGTTATGCGACAATCAATATTTATTTCTAAGTAAAAATGTATTATATGATAAATTTAAATCATAATCATGAATTAATTATTCAATGATAGATGAAAAATTATATATTAGATTGTAATATCTGGATGATTGGCTATTAAAGTGATGATTACTAAAATATAATATCTAATTTAGCATAATTTCATGTTATGCACTTAATTTAATATTATAATCATAAATAGATTATTAAATGTTAGGTAAATATTTGATATGGTAGATTATATATTTGGTAATTTATATGGGGCATTAGTTTCATCAATAATATTGACTATCGAAGTGATAATTATCATATTCCCTTCAATTATGATTTTAGGGGTATTTTGGATGTCCTAATGCTATTCTTCCCTTAATTACATATCTCATTAACGAAATTAAACTGTTTAATAGGTATTGCATTACTTAAACTAAACAGTGTAGTAGGTATTAGGCCGCAACTCTCCCTCCTTAGGTTAATCTTGTGAAGGGGCCTTTCCATATTTTGCCAATCAGGGCATTAGATTCTCACCAAGGTTTGGTGACGTGTGATGCTATTGGAACTTGGAAGATTGTCTTCCGTTATCATGTTTCCTGTGTGGCATGCATATGGTTTTTATGTTAGAATATGTGTTCTCTGGCTTATTGCGATAAAATTTATTGTCTACATCTTTTATGGCAGATATAGAAGAAAAAGGGATAAGTTGGTGGAGCAGGCTGGTGTCGCTCCTATACCCACAATGTGGGGGCCTTTCATGGCCTTTTGTTATAGATCACTGCTTGATGGGATTGAGCATATTGCCATGGTTAAAGTAAGTGCCATTGCAGAAGAACGAAAGAATATTTCAATAAGTTACTATGAAACTGGTACCGGATACATAATTTAGAATAATCTCTCAGTTTGCTTAGTGTTTTGACTTTTCATAATGATATATGTGATGCAACAGCTTACTGAAATAGTTCGTAACTCTGTTCTTTCCCCTTTAAAACTTGTTATGATGTCTGACCATAAAACTACATTCTTTTTGTGGTTGCCATCACTTATATAGTTTAAAAACTTTCAAAGACAAAAGATAGCAAGTTTTCTTTCGACATTACTGAGGTGCTTTCTTGTACTTTTCATCAATTTTTAGTGTGTTCTTTGAAATATGTTCATTTGTGAGTCCTTAGTAACTTTCATTTGATTGGCCTACATTAGGATGAAGATACATGGGACAACATTAGCTGTAGGCTTCAACTGTCTGTTTAATTCATTCTGGACATGGACTGGTCATCTGCTTTGTATAATATATATTTTCAAAATGTGACCTACCCACTATACTTCCTTGGATGCAATGATTTGAGAAAAATGAAAGATGCTTCTTATCTTGTTTAAAATATATATATCTATTTTCAGAGTACCTGTAGTTGGAAATTTCAAATTACTGGTATTCTTGTTCTGTAGTTACACTTTTTTCTACTTGATTTTACTTTCTCAGTATAATCTATGTGCATCACAGTAGATGTTATGCCTGTGGAGGGAGGAATATCAGAACTCCTGAAGATTGAGAATACTCAATTTCTATTGTTAGGTTTGTAAGACCATCCACACCTGCAAAGATGTTCATTTGGTTGTAATTTCATTGATGAACCAATCCCTTAGCAGAGACAGAAGCAAAGGTGATAAAATATATCAAACGAGAAAAACAGGCGGGTGGTACTCAGGGGGTTTTGAGAGAAGGGGAATAAAAAAACCATTCACAATGTAGTGATCTTAAAATTATAACTGAAATCAATAAAATAAAAATATAGCCTATCAAGTATGCACACCACAAAACGAGGGGAGCTTTGCATTAGATAACGCTGCACGTGCTATTCAATAAAATAATTATCATAATTATTTTTCAGGGGGTTGGGGAAGGACCCCATTGCCGTTCCAGAGAATTTTGTTTTCATTCTCTACTACATAAATCAAATAGACTGTGTTTGTCTCTATGGAGGAGGTTTATCTCCTGGATGGTTAACAAATTCTCAATTTTCCAATAGTTTAGTAGCAATGTGGAACACCAACTCAAGCAAAACATAAACTCTAAATTCTAAGCTTGTAAGAGTTTTCTACATGTGCTGTTTAATACTAGAAATTGTCATGCAGTCATCGATGTAGGCTCTTGACTCTTGATTAGGATGTTTCACTGAGGTTGTTAGTATTAAACATACATGATTAAGTCAGCATATGGCAGAAGCCTTATCAGTTGTAATGGACCTGGTTAGTTGTCTCCCTGAAATGCTCTTCTTGCTTTCAAAAATTCTTCAACAGAGTGATGAAAGGTATGTTTTGGAAGTAATAGATACTTCTGAAGCCAACAAAAGTAATCATGAATTCTCATCACCACGTAGCAACTAACTCATATGATAATCCTGTTTTGTGCATTGAGTTCCTGACTAGCAAAGCTTATCCTATAGACCACAGATTGGACAGTTTTGTTGGTTAATACCAAATATTAATTTGTAAATGCTGCATCTCATGATAGTCAGTGTGTACTTTATTAAGTCAAAATGAATAAGGAGGTTTGAACTTTGATCCCTTTAGGGTGAGATTGGAGATGGACACGACATTCTTGTGAGGGTACATTCCGAGTGTCTCACAGGCGATATATTTGGATCGGGGAGATGTGACTGTGGAAATCAGCTGGCGCTTGCTATGAAACAAATCGAGGCAGCTGGGAGGGGTGTGCTGGTGTATCTCCGTGGGCATGAAGGGAGAGGGATCGGTTTGGGCCATAAGCTTCGTGCTTACAACTTACAAGACGATGGTCGCGACACTGTAGAGGCCAACGAAGAACTTGGATTACCTGTTGACTCCAGAGAATACGGCATCGGTGCACAGGTACGTGCTATAATCCCATTCTCTCTAGTGCAATCACATTGGGCTTCCGTATTTATTTCTAATGTAGCTTGGTTATTGTGGCACATTCGCATGTTTGGAGTATGCTATATGTTTGTTTGCTCTCTGTTCGGTATTTAATCTCCTCCCCTGCAATGTATCAAAGTGCACATGCGAATCACATGTTGGCTCTAGCCTTGTCAGGGTATCTAGACGTTCAAACTTTTTTTATGGAAGAGGTACAAACTTCTTGATTTTGAACTTGCACCAGATTTCTACTTCTGCTTTATGGCTTTAGAGTACAATAAAACTACAGATTACGCCGTCTGATGTGCTTGAAAGGTCGCTCTTAGTTGCCAAAGCAGTCTCTGCCATCCCGTATGCTTTGTGACTGCTGCACATCCCTTTTCCCTTTTCTCTTGTTCGGTCTATTTCTTTTTGCACCCGTTTCTTTTCCTGTCTTTCATTGCAAAGTAAGAGTTGTTGATCGCTGACCAAATCACTGCAGATTTTACGAGATATAGGCGTATGCACGATGAGGCTGATGACGAACAATCCTGCCAAGTATGTAGGCCTCAAAGGCTATGGTTTGGCCATAGTTGGTCGGGTGCCGTTATTGACGCCTCTGACCTCGGAGAACAGAAGGTATCTGGAGACAAAGCGCTGGAAGATGGGACATGTCTATGGCCATGAAGATAGCGATTCCACCGCAGATAACTCATCCGAAGCATGAACAAATTCAAGAACGCGACTCCTGCCTATCAATTTTTCATGGATTTCCCGACATTTTGGCTATAAAACTAACATTCGATTGTCTTTTGTCCCTTGGAGAAGACTAGATGTTGTTTGGAACCGTAAGCAATTTGTTATAGAATTTAGTAGGTACATCATAAATTAGCTAAGGTATTTAAAGGTTTGACCTGGGATCGAACTTGTGGAATCTTGATTAGAGGGCGTAATTGGATCATATTATTAAAAGCTTTCCGACATTACTCAGTTTTCCCAAATCTGGCTGTGAAATCGCGAGAAATTGTATTTTCTAATCGCGACAGTCCGATCTCGAGGGTACTGGAAAACTTGTGAATTTCTCCGGTTGATGATGATATTTTCAAAAAAATTAGAATTATAAGCTTTTTAAGGGCGCATTTGATGATTATTCTGTTCACAGGAACAATTTTTGTTGAGAAATAATTTTTTTTTATTATGTTTTCGAGAACAATTTTTGAGTTTTTGAAAGCATTTGGTAATGATTCAAAATTTTTATCCCATAGGATTGTTAAATTTTTTTTTGTTTCTTTTAAGTTTTTAATACTTCTATTATATTTTTCTTATTTTTTCTTTTTCCTTTTCTCTTGTTCTTCCTCCTTCTTTGTAGTTGGTTGTTGGCCATGATGGTGACCGGTGACCGACTGGGCGAGGTATGGCGAGCTTGCCAAAGGCTCGCCTGGTCATCGTGAGGCTCAACCTTACCAGATCTTGATGAGGCCTAGCCTCGTGTTGGCTGGCAAGGCCAAGCCTCGCTGTGGCTTGGCGTCGCCAGGGGCTGGCGACGCTCCAGCGGGGTCGTCGGCCCTCATTTGGCCGTTCGACGGCCATGGTCAAGGCCGGTGGCTGGCTAAAAGGAAGAAGAAGAAAAGGAAAGAAAAAAAGAGGAAAGAAAAAAAAAAGAGAAGAGAAAAGAAAAAAAAAATAGACTTGATTCTAGAAATTATTTACGATAATAAGAAAAAGCTTTTTTCTACTTTTTGATTTTGTTCTAAATCTATTACCGAGAACCAAAAAATGAATTTTGGTTCCCAAGAGCAAAAGATTTACCAGACGGATTTCTGTTATTTTTTTTTATTGTCAAGAATAAAAGAATAAAATCAGTTATTTCCGGGAGCGTTATCAAATAGTTTCTAAGTCTTGAAGTTGTTGACCATCATTTCAAGTCAAGATTTGTGATTTTTCAATTTCAAAGACTCTCTTGACCAAAAGAAAAATTCATTAACTTCCATTAATCCCTTTCCAAGGAAGGAAAAAAAAAAAGTGGACGAAAGATGGCATCTTTATCTATGATCACTGCCTCTTTTTGTAGTCGCCTTACAAAAGTCACACTCCATGGAATCTTTCGCGGGTCGAGTACTCTCCTTTTACTTTATCAGATTGGATAGATATTCCAACGATGAATGTATCGCTATGATCCGTTTAACATATATATATATATATATATAATTGATCCAAAAATTGACATTTATCCTCTCATTTCCTTTTTCTACCTAATTATTGATCGTCATTTCATGTAGAGGAAAATGAAACAATATATGTTTAGCAACATTGAATCTTTACGAGATTCATAATCATTACTTTTTTAATTCGACTTAGGTTTGGTGCATGCAGGTAGAGTAAAATTCATCCTATGAAAATATAGCTTTGGTCGCTATTTATGTGCATTTACTCAATCACCTAATTCATTTGGATTTACAAGGCATAAAGGAAACCTTAGATGATTATTGGTGGGATGTTTTTACCTAATATAGTGAGAATTTAATTTAATCTTGGAGACTTAGCATTGCGTGCAAGTAATTATATCTCCAAAGTTGTAAATGAAAAAGCAAAGAAAATAAATCATTTGAAGGACAGTCAAAAAGGGCAAAAAAAAAAAAACTTTCTTTATGCTTTCTTACCCACTAAGTCTTGCTTTTTAAATTTGGATATTTTTTATTTGTTCTAGGTATCTTTTTGGGGAAGGAATGGAAGGCCGATAGGCGACAATTAACCGAAATAGGTAAGTTGATGTCGTCTAAATAGGTAGTTTTAATCCATTTCACTTACCTACCAATAAACCGACTAAAGAAAAAAAAACAAACCTACCAATAAAACATTTTTTATTTTTTTCCTATTGAGAGCATGGATATTGGGATATGCAAATAATTTATTCTAGGAAATTGCACATTCCAAAAATGGAAAATTATTTAGCAACGAAAAATTAGAACATATTTCTTCTTTTCTTTTTAATGTTTTTTTAATGTCTTTATAGAAACTCTTGCCGCGTTTTTCTCTTTCCAAATTCATGTTGGCTTGGGCACCAAGTATGAATCCAATGGAAAATACTAGGATTTTTATTTCTCGTTTGGACATTAAAAAAATGGTAACAAATCGAATCGAGTATGAAATTGGAGGGAAATTATTTCGCACATTGCCCAAAACCGCACATCATATTTTTCTCTATTTATTGTAATTGCCGTTTCTTGTAAATTTTCCTCAGAAATATTTGCAAATCGGGCTCAATTTCCTTCATATAAATTACCAAAAAGGGAAATTATGTAAAACCATCTGAATTTGGGCTCTAATACACATTTGCTCCTGCTCTTTCAACCATTACACAATCCTCCCTCAATGTCCATTAGCATTTGCAATGCTCATGACTCTTAAGGGGTAAAAACATATTTTTATTTTTTGAATGAATCTCCCTTTTATATTTAATTTTTGTAAAAAATGGAAAAATAATATTCAAAAAGACAAAAATCTAATCAATTGAAATAATAGTGAAGGAAAAAACACAATCCAACCGACAGAAAGAAAGAAAGAGAAATAAAGAATATATGCAATTTAGATAAAAAGGAGGAAAAAAGCTTAAAAAACGACACCGTCAAATTACAAAAATTGGATGCCGATTCGTAAATAATTAATTAATGCAAAAATAAAATAAAATAATCGACCGACATAGAGTATTTCTAAATATCACCTTAAATTTCGGCTAAACATTTGTAATTTCTTCCATGAGTTGAGGGCATAATCCTCTTTTAATAAACATTTTTTTGAAGTATTCTCGTTTCTCAATCATTTTGTGCATTAATTAATCATCAGAAATTTACACAACGAGCATCCGATATCTATAATTCGATCATTTAATTATCAAGCCCGTTCTTTCTCCCTTCCTTTCACTTTCACTCACTCGCATCGCCTACTCTTTAAAGCACCTCACCGACACCGTCGAAGTACTCATCAAATAATATTAGCAAGCTTTATGCCTAACCAAAGTGCTGATGTTAAGCTTGTTTGAATATGAACACCTCAAATATGCTATTTTTCCCCCATATCTTCCCTCAACAAATGAGATGACACATGCAGAGCTTTTCCTATCTCTCAAATTGTGCAAATTTTTTCTTCCTGACCCAAAAAAAAAAAAAATTCAATTTTTTTGCTCTGGAGAAGTGAGGAAGGAGGAAAACCTTAAAAAAAAAAAAAAACAGCGAATATAAAAATCGAAACTTTCGAAGAGAGAGAGAGAGATATCCAAATTGTCTCGTCGCGTCTCGTCATCTTCCCGGCGTCTCTCCGTCTCTGTTTTCTCTGTCCTCTGTTTCTCTCTCTCTCTCTACAGCAAAAGCTCGACTCTTGAGTGTGAGAGAGAGAGAGAGTGTGTGTGCAAGAAGCGGAGCTTTCTCTCTCTAGGTTTTTCCTCCGATGCCATGACCCAATCGTCGATCGCCTCCGACGTCCGGCACCGCCCCGCGCCGCCGTACGGGGCCGCCGCGCCCTTCCGCCGCCGCCTCTTCCCGCCAAACCCCCGCCCCCTTCCTACCCCCATCTCCACTACCGCCCCGTCGACCGACCCCCGCCGCCCTGCTTCATCGTCGAGCTCCGCCTCCGCCACCACCACCTCCCCCTCCCCCGCCGCGGCCCCGCCCCGCCAGGCCGGACCCCCGCGCGCTGGTCGCCGCCTGCCGCCCCGAGCCCGCCAATTCGACCTTCTACGAGGCTGGCGACGCGGCGGCCGCGCTCTACTTCGAGCGGTGGGAGGACGCGCGCGACGCGGCCCTGCATCTCTGGGAGTCCCGCCTCTCCGGCGCGCACCCGTTCTTGCCGGAGCTCGCGTCGTCGATCGCCGCCCGCCCCGATGCTAAACAGGAGCTCGAAGGGAGGCTCAAGGCCTTGTTTCTCGAGAAAATTGGGGCCTTGCTGGATGGAGAGGCGGTGCGAAAATGGGAGGCGAAATTGCGCCAAGTGAATGTTGAGATTGATAAACTGAAAGCGCCGATGAGGGGGAGGAGATTGGTGGGTCTTAGGATGTTCGGCGAGCTGAGCGAGAAGGTCAGGGGGCTTTCTTCGGAGCGGGAACTGATCGAGAAGAGGCTCGTGGAGTTTAAGTCTGCAATGCTCTGCATAAGGGATCACATCGAAGGAAATGCTGTTGAGGAGGCTTTGCCGGTCTTCAAGTTCGAGAGTGGCCATGTCGATTGGTCTCGGATTCATCAGTTGATTCTGAGGGAGTGTAAGAGGCTCGATGATGGCTTGCCCATCTACGCCTGCCGGCAGGACATTCTTCAGCAAGTTTATAATCAGCAGGTAGTTGGAACTTTTTGTTCTTGTACTTTATCCTTGATTTTATGTAATTGGAATGCTGAACGGCGGGAAATCCACCCGTGTTTATATTCCCAGAGTCCCAAGTTTATGTGTGTATAGACAATAGCACGAGAGTTATGAAAATTCCTTTTCTTTTTGTGAACTGGTATAGCATACTACCCTGACAATTCCTAAGGGTTCCTTGACCTTATTGCCTTTTGCATTATGCGCGAGTGATGGCAAATGGTCGTGCTTTTCTGATGTTGGTTGCCACCAATTCGCTTGGATCAAGTTGTTTTAGTGAGTTGGAGCATCTCCCTCCATTTTAAGTCGTCTGCCCGGACTGATTCTCTTAGAAGTTCATTTTAAATGCATCTGTTAGGGCATATCATTCTTATTGGCAGCATCTATTAAGTCGGTGGTTAGGATATATATATATATATATATATATATTTTTTTTTTGTGGTTGGGCTTGTCTATCTCATTACGCACTAACCCCTCGTCTTTGTAGGAGTAGTTGTTTCTTTGGAGTAGTAGAGATGAATTTTGCATATGACTTCAATAGAAGATAAAAATCAGTGTCGGTATGCACTTTGTTTGAAATTTGAATTCTTTTCAACCTCCCCCAAGATGTCCAGTAGATATTTCGAAGTTATATGTTTGCAATCAGAGATTGCTTACTTCTTTAACCTTTTGAGATTTGATTGGTTTTGGCTTTATTTTCTAGTGTTCATGACATGTTAAACCTTGATCCCTGAAGTATGGCGGCATTAGAATGATATATTCTCTGTCCTCTGTATCTCATGACTTTTGGCGTATGTATAATTTTCCAATATGGCATTTTTCTTTAACCTCAACAAATCAATTTTCAAAATTCTTTTCTTCTTTTCTGGATGCTTGTCAATCTCTACTTGTAAATAAAGAGAACATTGTTATTTGAATGACCTTTTCTGTTTATCATTATGCAGAGAATAAACTAGTACTAAGACATGTTACTAGTCTCTTCTTTTTAGCTGTCCAGTTCTTAACTTTGTAGGGCTTTTGCCCTAGGTTAATGCCTCTTGTCATATCTCTGTAGGGCTTTTGCCCTTGCTTAACGATCACTTTCCATCATATGTAAATCTCCATCAAATTTTCAATGTTTAAATTTCTCGTCATAGTTGGGTGACTTGAACCTCATATGCCTTACCTGAGGTATCTATCTGCTGGTTGGTATAAAGATGGTGCCAAGTGGTCGCATCCTCTTTTCAGAAGAAGTGCTTCCCTGTGGTCAGTTTCTGTAATTTTTCTTATTTCCTCGGCATCCAGCCATTCACTATACTCAATCATCCTCAATAGATTTCTATCTTGTTTCAAGGATCTAATTCATCTCTTAAAAACACTATTCTATTGAGCAGAGAAAATCCATCGTTGAAATTAACTCGATGATAGCATCATCTTTCTGTACACCGTCACTCCTGAAGTAACAAAATACAGTAGTTGGTGATTGGTTAGTCACAGAAACTTGTGTCTAGTGGATGATACGGTCTGCCTTTAATTTGTCAGTGGTGATGGTAGCTGTTGATGCATGATTGCATTTAAACGGAATAATGAATTGATGGGCTTGGAAGTTTGGCTCCATGGTAGGTGTCAGGAAGGTGGTAGCAATATAGTGTGGACTAGTGGGTTGTCATTTGATGGTGATCGAGGTGACTTATTGGTTGATGGTGGTTGATTGTGATTGATGATTGGTGGTCGTTTGCTAGCGACATGAGTGACAAACATCCTTGGAACGACTAATCCTTGTGGAGATTGGAAGTGTTTTATGATACTTAGTATGTACTTTTAGATCTACAATGTGAATTTTTAGTTCAAGATGTTTGACTATGGGAATAACAATGACATGCTGAAGATTTCAGGGAAAGTGCGATGGAAGTTTCAAAACTTTGTACTAATTACAGATGAGTCCTAACACTGCGTGATAAATCTATTTGAATTTTACATTCAAGGATTTTCAGCAGTTTCTCTCACCAACAAATCACGTGTGACATTTGGAAACTATGCCATGTGTGATATTCTGATGATATAAAGTTGCCGGAGTTGTTTGTTTGGACCGATTTTAAAAGTTGTAGGACATATATAAGGACCTATTTGTACTCATGAAATAGTTTTAGGACTTCGAGTGTACTTTCATTGGAAGATCTCCATAGTTTTCATTGTAAGATGGGGACTCTTCGGTTAACTGGTGAATTGCAATGAGCAGATTTCCCTTTCTTAAACTAGATCGCTCATTATCATAATCTGGTGTCGTCAAGCCACTCTTTCGGTGACTTTTATTTAATTCTGAGTCTTACAGTCACCCTAATTCATAAATTGTGATCGGTAGACATAGTGGGTTATGTCGAAGAATGATGCTATTGCCTCTGAGGCATCTCTAAGATATCTAGATCATTATGATAAACTCAGGTTATGTTTTTGCTCTGATATTAGAAAAGGATACCATTCTTTTTGTTGGGATTTTTTTTTGGTTTTTTTTTTTTAATGGTTGGGGGGGGAGGGGGGTGTAAGCCACCTGAGGGTGCCGCTAGTTGTAAAACAAATTTCAACTTGGTGAGGACAAGATTGACTGTACTGGAAGTTCCTACGTTTTATTTACTGAAGACTAGCTGATGATTGGCGGAATACATGATGTTAGCTAATCTGTCTGCAGAATTACGGAAACTTCCTCCTCATTATTTCTAGGATGTAACACTTGCCTCTT
This sequence comes from Eucalyptus curtisii, assembly GCA_017140595.1. NCBI lineage: Eukaryota > Viridiplantae > Streptophyta > Magnoliopsida > Myrtales > Myrtaceae > Eucalyptus > Eucalyptus curtisii. The sequence goes on along the minus strand of CM029501.1, from coordinate 41,231,785 downwards.
AAACTATTGTGGGATTCACTGTTTAATGTTGTTGAGATGTTATTTGAGATTACCTTGCTAAAGCAATCCAGTATATATTAAATCTTTCCTTGCATGACTATTTCGTCAGCGCTTCTCTTCTCTAGTTCCTCGTTTTACGCTCTTCCTTCCTTTCTTAGTCTTTTCACCTTAAGTTTTCACATACATGGTACTAAATCTTCGGAGTTGCATATCGACCATTTTAGATCACAAGAAAGTGTGAATGTTGATCTTTGAATTGCCTTTGGACCTTTAAATACCAATCTCATGGAGAACTTTTTCCCCCCAAATCTAGAGTTGGATGTTAAAGATCAGGAGAGCTTTACCGTAAATATTCTCTGTATTAAAACGGTATTTAAGGTGCATTAAGAATGCTTCGACTTTGGCAATATCTTAGAGACTGAGTACTTGCTTCTGTGTAAACAAACTCATGATGGATGGCTTTTCCTGCTCCAATATTATGTTCTCTAACAGAACAGTTCATTTAAGTAGTAGTTTCTTTCTTTTGATAGTGGCTCCAATGTTATATACTTGGAATTTGGTTGGCTTCTCAAATTGAGATGAGCTCGTTGAGGCAGAGGAACCTCGATATATAAGATAAAAAAGGTAAATTAGGAGAAATTGCATGTAATCATCTCTCCGCTAGTCTCACATCTGCCAGTTGTGGTTACGAGATAATTAGAGTAAGTGAAGCATTTATCACACTTTCCCTTTTTTTGCTTTATCTTGCGTCTTTAATTTGCAAATTTGAGGAACAGCCAACAGGTTGTTATATCAACGATAATGTCTTGATTGGAGAGTTTAGATAGTGAACTTTGGCCTCAGGTTGGAGGGAAAAATTTTCTCCTGTGGGACCATTGGGCCTTTGTCAGGAAAAATTAACTATAATAAAGATGAATGGACAGACATATTGGAGCATTAATTCTGTAAAGTTAGTCTCTTGTTTATTTCCGAATGTTCTATATATCGGTTACCTTCTATGTCTTTCAGTTCACAGGTATAATACCCATCTATTTTTCAACATCAATTATTTATCATGCATCAGAGCGATAAACCGATTCATAGGATTGAAAAGGTTAGAATTTGCATGAATAGACTACTTGAGGTGATTCCATGTTCTTTTTACTACAAACTACTTTGTGGATTTACTACAAACTTAATGTATTAGTATTGCATTTTTATGTTGGTAGTTTATGTCATTCACTATGATGATGAATCTAAATGCTAATTCTTGGTTCTCTTTGCAAATATTTGCACAGATAATGGTATTGATAGGAGAAACTGGTTCGGGGAAAAGCACCCAGTTGATTCAATTTCTTGCTGATTCAGGAGTGGGTGCATATGGTTCCATAGTATGTACTCAACCTCGCAAGATTGCTGCAATTTCCTTAGCGGAGCGGGTCAGAGATGAAAGTATTGGTTGTTATGCAGGCAATTCGGTTGTCCGTGATCTCACATTTTCCTCTTCTCAATTTTTGAAGTCAAAGTTAGTATATATGACTGATCATTGTTTGTTGCAACACTACATGTGTGATGAGGATTTATCTGGGATTTCCTGCATCATTATTGACGAGGCACATGAAAGAAGCTTGAGCACCGATCTCCTTTTGGCAGTAATTAAAGAATTACTTGGCCGGAGGCCTAATTTGAGGCTTATCATAATGTCCGCAACAGCTGATGCAGACCAGCTCTCAGAATACTTCTATGGGTGTGCTATATTTCGTGTTGTGGGTAGGAACTTTCCAGTAGATATCAGATATGTGCCACCTTCATCTGCTAGGGCAAATTCTACAGGGGTTATTGCATCATATGTTGATGATGTTCTGAGGATGGCTAGTGAGATTAACAGAAGAGAGAGAGGAGGGACCATTCTTGCCTTTTTAACTTCTCAAATGGAAGTAGAGTGGGCTTGTGAAAAGTTTGAAGATCCATCTGCAGTTGTGCTGCCTTTACATGGGAAGCTCGCTTATGAAGAGCAGTTACGAGTTTTCCAGGAGTATCCAGGGAAAAGAAAGGTAATATTCTCCACGAATCTTGCTGAAACATCACTTACCATTCCTGGAGTTAAGTACGTGATTGATTCTGGTTGGGTGAAAGAAAGCAAGTTCGAACCAGGCACCGGGATGAATGTTCTGAAAGTTTGCAGGATTAGCCAAAGTTCTGCGAATCAAAGAGCTGGTCGAGCAGGGAGAACAGAACCTGGACGGTGTTATAGGCTCTATGCCGAGTCTGACTTTGTCTCGATGCCCCGCAGCCAGGAACCTGAAATTCTTAGGGTGCATCTAGGCATTGCTGTTCTGAGGATCCTCGCTTTGGGAATTAATGATTTGCGGGAATTTGATTTTGTTGATGCTCCCTCTGACAAAGCTATTGACATGGCCATTAGAAATCTTCTTCAGTTGGGGGCCATTACTGTGATTGATGGTACTTATGAGTTGACAGATGTCGGCAGGTATTTGGTTAAGGTTGGAGCTGAACCTCGGCTAGGTAAGTTGATCTACAGTTGCTTTCATCATGACTTGGGCAGAGAAGGTGTTGTTCTTGCTGCTGTGATGGCAAACGCAAGTAGCATATTTTGCAGAGTTGGTAGTGATACGGACAAGCTTAAATCTGATTGCTTGAAGTTGCAGTTTTGCCATCGTGATGGTGATCTGTTCACTCTTCTGTCTGTTTACAAAGAATGGGAGTCTGTGCCTCAAGAAAAGCGGAATCTGTGGTGTTGGGAGAACAGCATCAATGCCAAATCAATGAGAAGATGCCAAGAGACAGTTAAGGAATTTGAAGACTGCCTTAGAAGGGAACTCAACATTACAGTCCCATCTCTCTGGCATTGGGATCCTTATAAGCCCAATAAGCTTGATGACCTTTTAAAGAAAGTTATACTATCCTGTCTTTCTGAAAATGTTGCCATGTACTCTGGATGCGATAAACTTGGTTTTCAAGTGGCTTTGACTGGTCAGCATATACAATTACACCCTTCATGTTCGTTGTTATCGTTTGGGCAGAAGCCGAGATGGGTCGTTTTTGGTGAAATCATATCATCGTCTATTCCATATCTGGTTTGTGTTACAGCTTTCGATTTTGACTTTTTGTCTACACTTTGCCCTCCTCCCTTGTTTGATTTTGATGAGATTGAGAGTCGGAAGTTGCAATCGAGGGTAATGACTGGTTATGGCAGTACTCTCTTGAAGAGGTTTTGTGGGAGGTCTAACTGTAGCCTTCAAGTCCTTATATCACATCTTCGGGAAGAGTGTATGGATGAACGGGTGACTGTTCAAGTTGATGTGGATCAAAATGAGGTTTCAGTATTTGCTTCTTCACAGGATATGAAAAAAGTTTTTACTCTTGTCAGTGACTCACTGGAGTATGAAAAGAAATGGTTGCTGAATGAATGCATTGAAAAGTGCTTATATCATTGCCCAGGCATTTCAGCCCCCGTGGCACTGTTTGGAGCTGGTGCTGAGATTAGGCATTTGGAACTGGATAAGAGCTTTTTGACCATTGATGTATGTCATCCAAATGTTAATTCTGTCGATGATAAGGAGCTTTTGGTTTTTCTTGAAAAACACACACAAGGTAGCATTTGTGCCATCCACAAATTCACAGGCAGCTTGCCAGACGGCGACGACAAGGACAGATGGGGCAGGATAACTTTTGCTACCCCTGAGGCTGCCAAACGAGCTGCTGAGATGAAAGAAGTTGAATTTGGTGATGCCATGCTGAAGTTGCATCCGTCGCGGTCATTTTTGGGAAGTGATAATAAGTTTTACTCATTTCCTGCTGTCAAAGCAAAAGTCTACTGGCCACGGAGGGAGAGTACAGGCCTTGGCATTGTAAAATGTGATGTCCGTGATGTGCCTATCCTGCTTTTTCATTTCTCTAACTTGGTTATAGGGGGCCAATATACTCGTTGTGATGTTGGCAAACATTACAAGGGCAGTTTAGTGATTAAAGGACTTGGAAAAGAGCTTTCTGAAGCTGAAATTTTGGATGAGTTGAGGAGAGCCACTGACAGGAGAATCCTTGATTTTTTCCTGGTTAGAGGAAAGTTTGTGGAGAATCCTCCAATCAACACCTGTGAAGAGGCCCTCCTGAGAGAGATCACTCCTTTCATGCCCAAAAATAACCCTCGGGCGAGTCATTTTAGTGTTCAAGTCTATCCACCTGAACCTAAAGAGGCCAATATGAAGGCTTTGATCACCTTCGATGGCAGATTACATTTGGAGGCTGCAAAAGCTCTGGAGCAAATTGATGGAAAGGTATTGCCTGGTTTTTTGCCTTGGCAGAAGATAAAGTGCCAGCAATTGTTTCACACCTCTTTATCATGTCCTGCACCTGTCTATTACGTTATCAAAGAGCAACTGGAAGATTTGCTTGCAAATTTCAAGGAAATTGAAGGTAGTTCTGGCATCACTTCTACATTCTCATCTCACTTTCAAGCTTTTTTTTTTTTTTTTTTTTTTTTTTTTTGGGGGGGGGGGGGGTTAAAAATAATGTTTCTACAAGTTGTTACTGCGTGATTCATTATGAGTCTGGTCTATTATGTTCTTACTAGCTACTTTCTTCTTTTCTTGTTTGTTCTTCTAAATATCGCTAGTCTGTGACAGCATCTGGAAGCTACTTCTTTTTGTCTGGTCACACTCGAACGGTAAAAATATGCGTAGTGCTTGCCTATTGTTGCAGAAATCAGAACCTATTTATTAGAACCTTGCTCTTTAAGTGGAAGTTGGTGTTTGGAGCCCTGCAGACAAATAATAGGGCATTCTGTATGTCCTGTTTCTTTTGTTGTGTCTGTTTGATGTTTCTGGTTTTTGTAGGCTCGAGTAAGTGCCAGTAGTATCATTCTTAACAAGGTCCTTTGCTGTTCTTTGTGTCTACAATGAGCGTATTTGCCAATGTTGCATTTTCATTTTTTGATTTTATTTTTTTAATGTACATCAGCAGCAATGTTATTAATAGTTTCTGGTAAGTAACTTTATGAATTACTAAATAGTCTATGCTCACGGAGTTTGTTTTATATCTTGAAGCTGAAGTTTGGCAGTATCCATCTCCTGTGGTATCCTTGGATAAGGAAATGTAACCCGTGATAAAAAAATTGTTTATATTGCTGCACCTGAACCCTAATCCTCTTTTATGGTCTGTTATTAGCTTTTAACCAGTTGTAGTGCTGGATGCAATAATTTATGACAAATGGGGTTTTAAAAAAGGCTGAAATATTTCCTATATGTGAGTCTTTGGTGTCTTTAACTTCTTGTGTCGGAAGTTCCCTGAATTGCTCTACCATTACATAAACAATATAATTGAAAACTATAGTTGCATGACTTTCCTTGTGATATCAAGTGTAGATGCTCTTTTTTTTTTTGGTTTTTATCACATTGCTGAATTGCTATACCATTCCTATTGTTTTTGTGACATTGCTGAATTGCTGTTTCATGGAAGATCAATATTTTCAGTTGATGAAATTGATTTATTGCATGGCATATCTTCAATGTAATATCTGGAAGTGAAGGTCATGAGAGAGGTCCGGGGAAGTTTTGAATTTACCTTGTTTGTTTGTTAGTTTATTTGTCTTAAGGTTCACGAATTGCATATCTAGTGGAAACTACCAACCCTTGATTCTACTTTTGGTATGTGTCTTAAGGTTGATGAATTACATATCAACAATGACAGACTGGGAAATTATGGAGCATATAGTTCGTCAACTAGAATATATGAAGATTGATGTTGCATTGCTGCCTTTCAAAGTGCTCCAACAAATGGGGATTCTTTATTTTTTATTTTTAAATTTTAAATTTTAAATTTTTTATTTCACAAGCTTTTGATTTGAGAGGAGTAATGACATTCACAGCCACAGCATCATTTTCTGAATGCTTACACATATCCCATATGCGCTGAGTAACACATACTTTTCTGTAGACGGATACTAACTGCAGTAAATAACCTCATCTCAGGGGCAGAATGTCATTCGGACAGGACATCAAATGGTTGCTTTCGAGTGAGAATTTCTGCCAATGCAACAAGAACTGTGGCAGAGATGAGAAGACCCGTGGAAGAGCTTATGAGAGGGAAGACTGTTGACCATCCTAGTCTCACTCCTGCTGTAGTACAGATTCTTTTCTCCAGAGATGGCATCACTCTCTTGAAATCACTCCGGCAAGAGACTGGAACCTGGATATTATTCGACAGGCACATGTTGAAATTGAAGGTGTTTGGATCTTCAGAGAAAATTGCTGAAGCAGAGGAGAAACTCATCACAACCCTTGTAAACCTTAATAAAAGCAAGCAACTTGAAATTCGACTTCGTGGTAGGGATCTGCCTCCTGATCTGATGAAGGAGGTTGTCAAGACATTTGGGCCCAACCTTGATGGACTTAAAGAAACTGTACCTGATGCTGAAATCTGTCTTAATGCCGGTCGCCACATCATCTTTATGAAGGGCAAAAAGGACATGAAGGAAAAGGTAGAGGAAATTATTTATGATTTGGCGAAGGCTATTGGTTCTTCGTCAGAGACACCTGATGAAGCAGTGGCAGCAGCAGAAGATTCCTGCCCAATTTGCTTTTGCGAGGTTGAGGATGGCTACCAGCTTGAGGGCTGTTCACATCGATTCTGCAGGGCCTGTTTGGTGGAGCAGTGTGAATCTGCTATTAGGAACCTTGATAGTTTTCCCATATGCTGTGCTCACGAGGTTTGTGGGGCTCCTCTTTTGGTTTCTGATTTGAGATCATTATTGTCAGCTGAGAAATTGGATGAACTATTTCGTGCCTCCTTGGGTGCATTTGTCGCGTCGAGTGGGGGGTTATACCGCTTTTGCCCCTCCCCGGACTGTCCTTCAGTTTATCGCGTCACTGGTCCTGGAATACTCCCTGAGCCGTTTCTCTGTGGAGCCTGCTATGCCGAGACTTGTACCAGGTGCCACTTGGAGTATCATCCTTATGTCTCCTGTGAGAGGTATCAGGAGTACAAGGAAGATCCTGATTTGTCTCTCAAGCAGTGGTGTTCGGGGAAAGACCATGTGAAGGAATGTCCACAGTGTGGGTACACAATAGAAAAGGTAGATGGTTGCAACCATATAGAGTGCAAGTGTGGAAGGCACCTCTGCTGGGCGTGCTTGAAAATATTCAGAACCAGCGAGGATTGCTATGACCATTTGAGGTCCGTTCATATGGCTATTATCTGAATTTTAGGTACTTGTGGTGGTTAGAAGCAGCTCAGTTTCATGTTATTTATGTAAATATTGTCAATGTACATAGTTCATCTGAAGGCCTAAAAGAAAAAAGAAATCATCTAGCCAATTAGACTCATAGTACTAGCTCCCAGTTCGAGACTTTCAATAATGCTCTCCCTCCCTCCCTCTCCTCTCTCTCTCTCTCTCTCTCTCTCTCTCTCTCTCTCTCTCTCTCTCTCTCTCTCTCTCTCTCTCTCATTATATTCATACACACGTGCACACAATATGCGCGCATGTGAGAGCATGTGTGCCTGTTCACGTCTGGGTGTGCCAGCTTGCATGTGTGCTGGGAATGCAGGCACATTGCATGGAGATGAGCTCAGGTTGGATGGTGAAGTTGTTTATAGAGCCTCTCTCGTGCCTGGGATTATCGAGAGGAAGAGACTAACCGTACATAAGACCCTGGAGTTTAACATCTGGACTTGCTATGTCCGATTGACCATAGACAATAGCCTCTTTAGTTCTTGAATGAATTTCAGTTTTTAGGTTTGCACAGTAGAAGACATGGTGGGGTGGAATTTTTGAGTGCTTCTATAGAATGAGCAGTCAGATCCACTCCATGTACTTCTTCTTTATGGTCGGTCCCTCAGGTTAGACTTTTGCTCTGATTACGCATATGCTTTTACTAGTGAATAATGAGAAAATCCCACACTGGTGGGACTGCTTTGACCACTCAACTAGAATGAAGGACTGCAACTCAAATAAGAGACTTCAACTGTCGAAGAAGGTTGGACTCCAAAACACCACAAGTGATTCAAATTATGTCATTCTGTTGTTTGGCTCTTATCGCTTGCATTACGGTTTCACCGGCGATCTCTGACAATAAGATCATACTATTGCTTGTACTGCTTGGGTCATGTTCAACTAGCAATTCCTAGTGAGGTTATGAGAAGTTTTGCTTGGTCGAAGTTTGTCATTCATTAGTTGTGCAATCCATGAAATGTACTAACTGCAGTGAAGGCTACTGCTCCCGTTGAAGATACATCATACGACCACCACTGAGCGAAAATATTGCGCAACTCTGATGGTTTTTAGCCTATTTGTGATTTTCGTTTCCACTTCTGTGCCGTGTATATATAGTGAATACACATACCTCTTACACTTAACATGTAGCAACCATTGCACTCATTAATATCTCTTTTTAGGTTCTATATGAATATGATACAGCTATATATGTAATAATGTTGTGTAATGCATTCATATGCACCACCTCCAAACCTTCATTTTCAGGGGGAACTGGTCTTCTTGTTTCTTTTCCTCCTCTCCATCACTTCATTGGCTGATGAGGTGTAACTGAGGGAGCTGGTTATTACTAGTGATAGAAACCTTGCACAAAAGACAAACTGGTAAATTGGTGGACCTAACACCTTATCTCTCCAACTTGACTAGTTGTCCTTGTGCCCACCTTGATGTGATATGGTTAGAGGCTGATTTAACACCTGTCTCCATGATTCTTGAGCCCACGGAGCAATATTCAAAAGTCATGAACACCGCCAATCTTTGCGCGTTAGATCTCGGATTAATTTCTCACCTAAAACAACCTCATGAGATCAGGTCACGAAGAACCAATTCCTTACGAATTGTCTCGGTAAATGACCCATGCAATGTCACAAAATGTTGTCTCACCTGCTTTATATCGAATGGTGCTGGTGTCTGAACCTTTGGCTCGATCAATTCCAAGAATACTTAGTAATCGCTAAGTCCACATGCATCGGGTATTGCTCCATCCAAAAGGGTGATGGGCATAGTCGGCAAGATTACTTTAAGAAGAAAATGTTGTAATTCAAACACGGAGTCTAGTGTATTTGCATTAAACGCTTAAACACTCGCCCAATCTCCGGGGCAATACTATCTCCTCTCAATGTCAAGAAGCAAAACAAGAGAGAGAGAGAGAGAGAGAGTATTATTATAGCCCCAAGCGTCACGTAAACGCGTGGAATATTTTCAGTAAAGATACATGACTCTGCCCCTCCCATTGGGCTGTTGACCCCCAAAACAAACGCGAAAACGAAATTGCCAAGCAAATGCTTCGAGTCTTCCATGAAAACGACTCTCTCTCCTTCTTTACCTCTAATTCTTCCAAATAGTCAAAAGCTCCTTTCAGGGATTGTCCAAGAACTGTCACCTTCGATGTTAAAGAGCCATTCATGGCTTGTCCTTTGCATTGAGTAAATTTGACCCCCAAAACATACGCCAAGACAAACGCGGCAAGTAGAATGCTTCGAGTCTTCCATGAAAACGACACCCCATTGGCCTTTGATTTTCCAAGCAATCAACGTCTCCTTTCTTTCGAGGCTCGTTCAAAAACTCTCACTTGAACTGAAAAATCTTGAACACCCTCTGTTCGGTTATGGTCCATTCCTTGCTCAATGGCTTCTCCTCACAGAAAGTTTGTTTTGGTTTCGCACAAGGAGAGTACACCTCCTGAAGATCGTCCTTGTCCGCCGCAGCGGGAAGGACGAGTTGCTCCGGAGACCAACACCAATAGTTTTTTCCCAGATAGCAAAAGCATCATTTGGTATGCTCTTTGCTCTGTTCTCTTGACAGGGATCGTCTGTTGGATCCTAGTGAAGTACTATCAGAAGCGGAACAGCTCGATGAGGAGGAGAACAGAGGCGCCCATTCTTTTTCATACCCAGGAAGACTTCTTGGATGAAGACCAGGGACCGCCCCTAGAGCACCCGATATGGTTCATCCGCACGGTCGGCCTCGATCAGTCCGTCATCGATTCCATTACGGCTTTCGAGTACGGGAAGGGCGAAGGGCTGATCGAAGGGACGGAGTGCTCCATTTGTCTCGGTGAGTTCGACGATGGCGAGAATCTCCGGCTTTTGCCCAAGTGTAGCCATGCATTTCATGTCCCTTGCATTGATACTTGGTTGAGGTCTCATAAGAATTGTCCTCTATGTCGTGCGCCGATAGTCAGAGATGCTAGGAATGGCCGCATTAGTGCGGATGTGGAACAGCCTGGACTGAACAATTTAGGCTCCAGGGAAGAGAATTCGATGATTGAGAGTCATGGTAATAGCGAAAACACTCAAGCAAGAGTTGAAAGCAGTGAAAGCGAGGGCCAAGATGATGGAGTTAGCACATCGCATATGGACGGCGGAATGATTTGCGATGATGTAAACAAGGTTCCGAGTTTTTGCAGTGGAGAGAACTGTGAAGTCCTTGTTCCAAGGTATTTGGGTAGTGAAGGACGTAGAAGGGTCACGGATCCAGAGACTGAACCAACAAGACGGTCATTTTCGGCGGATATTACCAATTCCCCTGCAGAAGGCATACTAAAAACTCGGGTGAAACAAACAAAGGAAGGACAGAGAAGGGTCACGGATACAGAGACTGAACCGACGAGACGGTCATTATCGGCGGATATTACCATTTCCGCTGCTGAAGGCATACTGAAAACGAGGGCAAAACAAACAAAGAGTTCGAATGTTAAAGTCGCTGCCAGGCAAGACGGTGAATGTTCTAAAATGCGCAGAGCAATGAAATTTTCTTCTTTCGGGCAGTCACAACAGAAGGGACCTGTTCCGATGAACCGGTCTCTTTCTTCTGGGGGAAAAGTATGGCCATCCGGACAAACCAGAAACCAGAATCCGGAAAATTCATTTTAATCAAGAGGCTTCCCTAATAGCCGGTCTTTCGATGCATTGATGTATTTTTAGCACATTAGAGAGATACTTCAGGCATTTGCCTTGTAAGAGTTTATCGTTGGTTATAAGTTCATGTCCACCCTCTGAAAATGTTACGCCTAAGTCTGCCATAATGGATACATATTGGAGTTTATTATATAATTTTTAAGTGTTTTTGTGGACGATAGTTCATTCCAATCTGCTATTTGCAGGACTGGAGTAGCAATCAAATCAAATTTGGCCAACTTCAATTACTGTACAAACGCTATGTTAAGAGAATAATTGACGATGCTTCTTCACAAGACATTTCTTAATTATGCGGGGCAGCTGGAAGTCTTGACTAAATTCATTTAAGTCCAGCATGTCACCGAAAGTTTGCACTCTTTAAGAACCAAAATCTCCTGCATTCGATACTGAGACATAGATAATCACAATAGAGTGGTCTGATCAGTGATGAGCGTGAGCTATTCTTTTTGAAAGAAGATGGAGAATGAACAGTTGATCGAGCCAAGTTTGCTCAATCATAACCTTTTGGGAAAAAGAGAAAAGATGTCGACAGAATTTACTCCGTAGTGCTACTTAGAATGGGAGCAATTCTTTTGGGATTTGCCTCATGGTGCTAATATGCTTTCCATCAACTCGGACGTGTTGGATCCATCCTGAGAGGATGCGGAATTGCCTGTGAACCCAACTAACTTTATCTGCTAGAACAAGTAACATATCAGATCGCACCAGCACAATCAGTGCCAACTCAGGGTCCAGGAGGAGCTCGGGGATAAGAATGGACCATGCATATGCTCAGGGATCAGTAAGGACTAACACCTGATATGGTTTCTGCACTTCATAGGCTGTGAACTATCTGTTTCTAAAAGTCATAAACATAGAGGCTATAAAACTATCATGCTCTTATGAGATCATCAAGAGAATGATTCTTATTGGGCTCCTCTTTCTCAATGTAATGCTTCGATTGCTGTTCAATAAGCTATTTACTCAATTTCCTCAAGTTGGCTGCTCTGATCGAATTCTTCAGTCCCCTGCTGCCAGTGGCAGGCTTTCCATCTCCAATGCTCAGAGTTTGCCAAGATCCAAGGCTTCTAAAGTCTCTTGGCATAAGATCATTCGGTTCCATAATAATCATCCGTGCCATGATTTTGCTTGGCTTGCGATTTATTTGCTAAGGAGGTGCACAAATTGTGATTGTGTTCTTTGCTGATTTGTTCACGTGTTTTGCGATCACCTTTCATCTCAATTGTTCTCTCTCTCAAATTATTCAGTCCACAGCTGCTTCAGTCATGTCTTATCAGTAGAAATATCTTACCACGGCAACTTGAAGTTCAACGGACGGTGCAGAATTTCAAAGGGCAAGTCTATTTGAATGGTAGTCCGTTAAGTTGGCTCGATGTTCATGTGTACATCGGGATCTGGTGGACTCGAAATCTTGTCACACACGCTAGTCGGTTCATGAACAAATACGCAGTGTACAAGCCCATTGTACCCTATGCTCGTGGAGCTGCTGATAGGCTGAAAACTTGGATGTTTTGTCACTCTAAAACTAGTATGATGCCTGCAGAACAGATTTGGGTTGCTTTGCATCATGGATTGTACCTCAAATTTCATGTAGTGCAGCATTATGAATGAGCGAAATCTGCCTTGTCGCGATGGTCGCTAAATGAAGATGGAAGTTATTCTGCAGCAAGGTTCATGTCAATTCTGTTGGGTTGGATGTCACTTCCTTGATACCAATCTTCTCTACACGGCTTCGAGGTGGCATCAGTTTTCAACTCTCTGAATTTCATTCCATCAGAGTTTTCCAAAAGAAAACAGCGAGTCGTACTAGAATGTGCATACCAATCTAGTCCGTTTTGGGGAGAGCTAATGCTTCGTTGCCTATTCCATCACGAACTGCAAATTCTTTTGGTACCTCAGATTCTCGTATCCATGATCCATAATAATTTCGTGCTCCTTTCAAAGTCACCCTCAAAGATTCGTTGCTACTAAGCCCGATTTCTGTGAATTAGGACGGCTAGTTTCGAGTACGAGATCTGCGTGCCCAAAAAGAGCCGAGGGATGCCGATCTTTCAATGTAAGAAGAGCAGCTTCGTTTCGCTTAAAATTTACAAGCAAGCATCGGCGTCAACCCGCCATAGGACCTGGTGCAAGAACACGCGGCCTAGGCTTCTTGGCCAGGATCCCGACGGGCCGAAGCACCACATCGTGATTTTCTGAGATGGTTAAGTACTTAATTAAACTAGACCGAACATGATGCATTACCTTAGTATGCTTTGGCCAGCTCAATGTCCATATCACCCTAATGTCATGATCAAATCACTGCTTGAATTAGGGAAGAAAGGACATGTCCGGATGCTTCTATACGGGGACAGTAGAAAATCAATATAAGAAGAGCGGGCCATCCTTCTGCTGGGCAAGGACCCAGAAATATAGAGAGGAAGATTCCAATCCCTTTTGTCAATGATCTTAACGTAATGTCATCAAATATTTCAATCGAATCGAATTGAATATTGGCATTGCCATGGCCACAAGGAACGGGCCAAACTTTTGTCGCCACTCCAAAGGACAAACCAGGTTAGCGAAATTGAGTAGCTAATAATTAGTGGCACTGCAGCAGATTTGATGTAGATCCTTGCGTTTCCCCTTCCTATCTTGGCGTGGCCGAGTTCGTTTTGTGTCCCCACTTTATGCCTTAAATCTTTTAATTTTCTTCTAATTATTATGAAGTCGTTTTGTGCAGAAAGAGAGGCAAATTAGATTGAGTAGGAATTAGGTTTCTCAAAAAAGTCATTGTCATCTAACTTTTTCGATCTGTTTCTTAAGCCACACATTATTGTGACCTAGGCTCGCGCACGTTTGGAGCATATTTAGGCGACATTTGGTATGATGACATGGGATGAGAGAAAGGTCATAAAACGCAAACAAGGGCAAAATGGAATAGATAGAATGGACAATGTATTCTTATTTCATTTTGTAACGATAAAGTGATTATAATATAATACGATGGAAGAAAATTACATGAGGGAAGAAAAATACCCTTTTGAAATGAAAGCTGGTGTATAGAGAAGAAATGGATTTTCGATATTTTAAAGTGATCAAATGAAATGGGTTCTCTTTGATGTGCTCTTCTTTTCCTTCTCTTTCTTTTGATATTCCCATCTGGAAATTTTCGGGAAAACAGAAAATTAGTACATTTAAGGATGTCTCCATCTGTAAGAAAATTATCGTCATAATATCGTAAAATCACAAATTATCATAATTAATACATTCAAATGCACTGGTAATGAAATGTCAACATGTTAGGATTAATAGGCGAAGAAGATGGATTAGTGATTTACAAGAAAGGGCTAATTGTGAGATAATTTGTGCTTCATTGCAAGTTCATTTTTACTTTCTACCTCGATCTATCGTTTAAAGATCAACGCAATAGGAATGGCATAGAAGATCACTATTGACATGGTAGATGGAGTCATCGTTGAACTTTGATGGAGAAGCCTTGGCGAATTTATATTGGGCGAATTCACTCGTTCACGAAATCAGAAGATGGCAAGCGAAATAAAAATAAATTTGCAGATACATAATCTTGTCTTTTGCTCTTGAGCTAACCCATCCCCTAATACACAAAATCTCTGGGAAAACAATTCCTGAACAAGAACCCAAAACAAAACTATACCCTAATTTATACATTGTTTTGGTATTTAGTAAGTACTATTGAATGGGCAGAAGGAGAATTCAAGTTTGAAAATAACAGTGAAGGCCCCTCCCTGTCACTGCTAGCACACAAAGGCAGCTTCTTCTTGGATCCTGCCCACCATCTCGTACACAGCAGTTGCAATCTCGTTCACCGAGGTCAACTGGCAACTATCCTCAACCTGTCTCGCAAGCCATCACATTGTTAGGTACATCAACTCATGTCTCAGCAAAACTAGCTAAGCAAAATCAGATTCAGATTCATTTCTCGCCATTTTCTCTGAGTGTGAACAGTTTTTCCTCCTTTCCAACGTTGAAATGATTAGCCTATCATTATCGGGTAGTTATAGGCGCGGGTCACGGTCAGCGTCTCAAAATACCGTCTCGACTATATATCGATCCTGTCTCTATTGCGGTTTCTCGGCCGGTTTTGTTTCTTTGTCGATTCAACGGAATTTTCGACATCGATCTGGCTTGATCACTAGATAAAGAGTTTGGACGCAGAATGGATGGTATTGTACTTAGTGTAGGAGGAGGCTGACCTTGACGCTGAAAGAATACAAGACCATGTTCTGGACCGTGGTGAGGGTGAGGTGGAGGACGCTGAGCCGGAGGGAGTGCAGCCCGTGCACCATCTTGAGCAGCTGCTTCGGCTGGTTCCGGGACAGGACCTTGACGTTGGCGTGACTGTCGACCAGGGTCACCTCCACGTCCGCGACCGCCGGCCGGGCCTCGGGCCTGTGCGAGCCGCTGGCCCGGGTCGAGTACTGTGGGAAGGTGAAGAAGTCGGAGAAGGGGTGATCGTCGGCGGGCGAGGCTGACCGGGGGCCGTTGACTTGTGCTGGCTGCTTCTGGGACTTGAGGGATTGGAGGTGCTGCTCCAGCTCCTTGACAAAGTTGATTGCACCTGCTATTATTGATGCCTGGTCCCCCTATATTAATCAATCCATTTCCCAAAAAAAAAAATCTTGAGATTAGGAAAAAAAATCTTTAGATCCAATATATTCCACCAATTTAATAAGAATTTTGTCATATAGTACTAAAATGATATATATTTTTTTAAGTGAATAATGTAATCGGTACGGACAGAGAGGGAGAGCCGAACCCTTTGGACGTAGGAAGGAGGCATCATGGAGCGGAGCACGGCGAGGTAATCGTTCATCTGCTTCCGGCGGTTGCGCTCCACCGCAATGTGGGTCATCCTCTGGCTCTCCACCTCGTCCCTATTCTTCACTATCCTCATCCTCCTCCTCTTCCTCCGCCCCGCCACCGTCCCCGGCGGCGCAGCCGGCGGCGGGGACTCCCCCACCACCGCTAGTCCTCCCTCGACGTCCCATCCGCCGTCTCTGTCCACGTTCATCGCGGCCTCGGCAGCATTTAAGTTCAGAGCTGCCGCCTCGTGGACGCGGGTCGTCTTCTCGTCGTCTCCGAAGCAGCCGGACCCGACGTGATGGTTCCAAGCCCCGCCGCCATAGCAGCTGAACGGGTCTTGCTGGAACACCACCGTCTCTAAGGCCATTCGAATTCGACCTTCCGATTCACTCTCTTCTTTCTTCGATTAATGTCAGAAGCAGAGAGAGACGGGGGGAGAGAGAGAGAGAGAGAGAGAGAGAGAAAGTGGGTTTGCTCGAGAGCTGAGATGGGTCTAATTAGGAAGCAGAGAGAAACGGCGCTGGACTCTGGCAGGAAGTGGAAGCTTTACCTTAAGCAGCAAGTTCTCTCTCCTCTTGCTCTGTCCGAGTCCGTGTGAGCCTGAATGAATCCTTGTCTCTTCCTTGTTCCTTTTATAGGGGCCGGGCGAACGTGTGTCATCGTCTGTCATCGTATCCAATGCTTCTCCACTTCCCTGAATTTCACCTCAGAACTACTGCTCGTATTTGCCATCAACTTGACAGTGACATCTCTCTCTCTCTCAAAATACCGATCCCACTAGAACTTTGCGAACGCCCGACTAATCCTCGTATGATATACGGCGTTCCCCCGTGGCCGACACATTTAAACATTTGCAGTATACATGTCATAAGAGCACGACAGTGACGATGGCGATTGAATTGGATTACTGTGAGTGATCTAAGAGACTAAAGATTACACGCCATTAGAGTACGTTTTGGTGCTGTGAATAAGACATGGCTTGAGCCAGGAATATGGACAGCAACCCCTTGAATAAGATCTGATAAGATATGGATGTCCTGTCATGATAAGTAGAGGCGATATTAAGTTGTTTTGCCTTGTTGAAAAATGAGATATGATGATATTTAACATATTACAGCTTTACATAGGAAAAATGAAATGAGTATTTTTAACATTTATGAATCTTGTGAGTAGTGATCATTAGCTAGGATCTCTAGGAAAATTGTCCAAATAATCCTTAATCTATTGTACGGTGGCCAATTCAATCCCGAACTTTTCAATTTTGCCAATTTGATCCTAAAGTTTTTTGACTTGCATACTTGTCCATTACAGAAATTCCATTCCGAATTTGCAAGGTAGTCATCTGAATGTTTGAGAGATTGAAGGGCAGTATTAGAATCCACCTCGAAAGCTAAATTGGTTTCGTTGGTATCCAAGAATCATAGCTTCGGAAGGTTGGAGAAGTGGATTGTAGAAACTGTTCATCTCAAGGAATTTGCTAAGAGATCTAAATGGTAAAGATATGAAATTGTTAGGGAGACCTAAAAATATTTAGACTTGCAATTTTCCTAATGCGTAAATTGTTTGAAAAATCAAGATATTGAAGATGAGCATGAGAAGTGGATTTGGCTCGGTGAATAGAAAGAAAATGAAATTTGAAAAATCAGTAGGTTGATAAAGTCAAATACGATAAGGGCACTTGATTCTCATACTGAGCTCTTTCTAGTTCACTTGCCATAGTTAGGGGACCCCCACTCTCCGCAAGAGCAGCTTGAACAATCCACTGACAGCCAAAGAGTTTGGGATTGGGAACCCCACACCCAGTCCTCAAAGCCAATCCTTTTCTTGAGATTATGGATCCATTTTGCTGACTTTCCTTGCCTATATTGTTCCATTGATCAGAGGTTGTTCACTTTGGAGACCTGATGGGGTTATGAGTATGACTAGACATGGATGGCACTTGGTCCTCTAGATTTCTAAGGACCAATGAGAGCCTGAAGTCTCTTGCTTTGACAATCTTTATGCTACTCTCGTCGAGGATATTTAGTGACCAAAGATAAGAACACCACTAGAAATTATTAATAACCAAAATTCTATCATCATCATGGAGATCAAGGACTTCCAACTTAGTGAGGTTTCCCAAATATGGAGGAACCGTTCCATGAAAATTACAAAACGACAAATTGAGGGGACTTATTCACTTGCTTACCATATTGTTGTTCAAATCAACACCTTTCAAGGATTTGGTAAAAATTAGATAATTCTTTAGTGCATGAAGCGTCTCATTTAACTTGCTTGAGTAAACACATATATGCATTCCTCTCCTATCTTTATGTTGTTTATGCGCTCTCTCTTCTCTAATTTTTCAGTCATAGTGGCGGACAATCACTATGTTCCATGAGTTTTTAGATGGCTGAGTCTTCACATTTTTGCTTCTAGATTATCAATAGAAAAGGCAAATGACCACCATTGCGGTGGTCACCTTGAAGAGGCTGCTATGGCTAGTACTATAACCTAGAGGGGTGAATAGGTTATAAAAATGAAATTCGATAACTTTCACGGAATTATTAAAGACAAGTGTGATTAGGCAGGAGCAATTTAATTTATGCAAAAGTAGCGTTGAAGGTCTTTTTTTCGATAATATTAATTGGTTTTTGTTTTGTTTCGTTTCATTTAACTTGCTTGAGTAAACACATGCATTCCTCTCCAATCTTTATGTTGTTTATATGCTCTCTCTTCTTTAATTTTTCAGTCATAGTGGCAGACAACCACTGTGTTCCATGAATTTTTAGATAGTCGAGTCTTCACATTCATGCTTCTAGATTATCAATAGAAAAGGCAAACGACCACCACTGCGGTGGTCACCGTGAAGAGGTTGTTGTAGGTAGTTTTATAACCTAGATGGGTGAACAGGTCATAAAAATGAAATTTGATAACCTTTGCAGAATTATTAAAGACAAGTGTGACTACGCGAGAGCAATTTAATATATGTAAAAGTAGTGTGTAAGGTCTTTTTCGATAATGTTAATTGGTTTTTGTTTTGTCTTGTTTCATTTAACTTGCTTGAGTAAACACATATATGCATTCCTCTCCGATCTTTATGTTGTTTCTGCGCTCTCTTCTCTAATTTTTCAGTCATAGTGGCAGACAACTACTATGTTCCCTGAGTTTTTAGATGGCTGAGTTTTCACGTTCGTACTTTTGGATTATCAATAGAAAAGGCAAACGATCACTGTTGCGGTGGTCACCGTGAAGAGGTTGTTGTGGCTAGTACTATAACCTAGAGGGGTGAATAGGTCATAAAAATGAAATTTGATAACTTTTGTGAAATTATTAAAGACAAGTGTGATTATCGGGGAGCAATTTAATATATGCAAAAGTATAGTCTAAGGTGTCTTTTTCGATAATATTAATTGGTTTTTGTTTTGTTTTGTTTCTCTCTTGTTTAAGGTGCACAAAACACTTATAGCTTCTTTGATTAATAAAATTTTGTTATATATTTACCTGAAACCATCTACAGTAGGAAAAGCAAAATGAAATTATGCAAATGCAGTGTAGGTTGGAGTTTATTTTTTGACTGTGTTTTAGTTTAGGTGTGACGCCAATTTTTATTTAATGATGTCGAGTAATATTTTGGACCGATTTTACAAATCAAACTAATATTCATTTACTTAATTTAATTTAGAAGATGAGAAGAATGATGGTGCAATTGAATCGCTTAATTTTGATATTATAACCATGGCCCGTTTATAAACCTCAGACGAGATCAGATAAATTCTTGTCAAATATGTCATATCATGAATCCAGACACCAATCCAACTACCTTTAACATACCTATAATGTGCCAAATATCTGGAGGGTTTGTAGAATATACGATATATTGTCAATATCTCCATAATATCTAAATAACATCTTCATCACACCCACTCAAAGTCAAGCTGGTACTGTAGAATAACTTCAGTTTGCAAAAGTTTGGGATAGATAGTGTCGCGAACCCATTTGGATAGCTGTCAACATTACCTTTTTCAATAGACTTATCAATATGCGATAACAGCATTCGAAAAACAAGCACTATCCACATAAGCTTTTCAGAAGACGGTGTAGCTAGCATCTTTTGAAAGCTGGCGCCGTATTTTACTTTCGAGTAGGCAATGCTAAGAGACCATTAAATCGTTTAATGTAAGTGCGATTCAGAAGCCTTCAGGTAGATGATGCCAAAGTTTGAAACACTATTTGAAAAGTATGTAATGAAGGACATCTTGCGACGACAACTGCGTGAGAAGGACCCACGATTGGCTTTGTTGGGGCTATAACGTGACAAGTTTGATGCGGTACCAGGGAGAATTTATGAAAACACATGCATGGTTTCAACCGCAAATGAGTGTATTAAATTGACAAGGGACGTATTCGGATGCGCATTGGGTGTGATGTGCACCCTAGTGCACTCAGACTGTATTTGGCAGTCGGGATAAAATTTATATTATCTTGTGTTTGGTATCTGTTCACGACATGATAAAATCGGATATAAGAATGATATAGACCGGATAAAATTATTTCATATATAAAAGGTGAGATAAATGTGGATATGATTTTTAACATTTATAATATGAAAGTTGTTTTTCTTCAATGACATTTTTCTTAAATTAACAAAATTAAAATTATATTTCAATATATGTTATATTTGAATTCTAAAATAAGAAATTTAAAATAACAAAAAATAACAGTTATTTTTATTTATTTTATTTTTATTTATACAAATTCAAATTTAATTCTCTTTTATAATATAAATCCACTATATAAATATAAATATAAATATTTATTACATGTTTTAGGTATTTTAGTGTTTTAGGCATATTAGTATATTTTACTATTTAATAAAATTTTAATAGAGAATGATGGAAGGGGAAAAGTAAAAAAAGAAATTAATTAAAAAAGAGAAAAAAAAAAAAAGTAAATAAAAATAAAGTAGACAAGAGTGTTGTGAGAGATTTTTATCATCTCCATTTGTAAAGTTTCGATTCATTTATATTAATATGCCGTTTATACCAAACAATAAATATGATGCGATGTAAATATATTTGACATTTATTACTGTAATCGCCAAATAGTTGATATGATATAACAAAATCTCTGAGTTTCATATTCTATCATATACATTCTTATTCTGATTAAAAAGTTGGATGATCAAAGACAACCTCAAAGTTTTCTCAGGATTAATTAGTTTTTATACCAACTTAGAAAATGAGAAGAATAATGGAACAATTGAATTGCTTAATATATCATGTCACGTGTACAAATCCGATCGCGTAGAAAGGTGCACACAGTGCGCTGGATATCTAAATAATTTGCAAAAATAGATGATGTGTCATAAATATCTCCATAACAATTAAATTATATCTTTAACATTAAAGAAGCCCAACTACGAAAAGGAATTTCGCAAAACATTACTTTCTCGTGAGTTGATCTATCCAAATTGCATTAAGCATGAGCATTAAACTCAAAAAGACCTTGAGTTTTATGAGAAACAAGATCCCAACCGTTTAATTTCTTTGCCAACGTTAACACTCTCACTTGTGGAATATATCGGGTAATTGTCCGAAAAGTCTTGAAGTTATTGTATGATGGTCAATTTAGTTCTAAACCTTTTAATCGTGCCAATTTAGTCATAAATTTTTGATGATTTATTAATTTAGTCATGAACTTATTATTTGTATAATTGGCATAAATAACTAAATTGACAAATCGTCTAACGGTTTAGAACTAAATTGGCATAATTAAAAAATTTGTCACTAAACTAATAAATGTCAAAATGTTTAAAAGGTTTAGAACTGAATGGGAGATTGTATAACAGGTTTAGAATTTTTATTTCCCGAAATTTTACTAGCTTACTTTCAAGAATCTTGCTTGATGCCAGAGTAAAAAGAAGATCAATTTGGATCTACTCCACCAGTAACAAAGTATAGATGATTAAAAAAAAGGAAAAGGAAAAAAAAAAACTAGTAATGGAGGTTATATATGACAACATCCAAATTTCACTTACTAACTTGGCATCGTCTATGATGTGCATCTACAAGTCCTCCTATAGCTAGTGCTTGCACGAAACCAAACTCTCTTTCAAACTCCGAAAACACCTCAACTAAGATCCACCGAAAGACCCTCTTTGATTCACTAAGATATACACATGCATGCGTTCATGTTTAAATCACAAGCAAATCAGTATTCAAACCTAAGCATCTCAGGAGGAATCTCCTTAGATGTTAGGCCCCTTGTATATATACTCTCCGAGTCTCCATGGTATGATGCATGAATCTCAAACCAATAATTATTGTTTTAGAACGACTACCTAAACATCTTAAATCGCTAAATTAATGATGCCGGGATGATGATGGCAATCTTTTCTCTGTTGCACCAAGGAAATTATTATCACGAGAACCTCTAATTAAGATGGCTCGATAAAGTCATCGACGTCGCTTATCGAATTCATGATTGTGCTCTGTATCGAATCTTAACCATTTTGATAATTCCGAGTTTTCTTTTATCAATACATATGGTTGCGAGCGAGCGAAACAAAAGCTTTATGTCACCGTCCAACCAAACCAATGACTCACGTTCCATATATGAACATGATGTCTAGCCTAGGCACGATTACATCCATGTCTTATTTCGCAGCACGAGCTCCGCCCCAAATCTCTCCACAAGTACCGTGATGACTTCATCTGCGGCCACCACGAGAAACGACAAGAGAACGCCTTTGGGCGGCGGGAAGATCGACGAGATCGCCGCACGGCGGGGTTGAAAAGCGTGGAGGAGTTCCCAAGAGATGGTGGCAATGGTCATTTCAACGGAAGAAGATAAAAGCGACTTCGACCGGTGCTCTCTCTCTTATCTTCTGCCCGCACGCAATATGTAATTGGCAAAGACTTTTTGCCCCATCTTCATTATTGGGGAATAAAATTTAGAAAAGGAGAGGGGGGGCCCTAATTGCGTGGGCCTGATCTTGGAAAATCTTGCACCAGTGCGAAGATGCGTGACGGTAGATGTCAAAGCGTATTAGCCTGCGACGCTTGATTTGTCGTCTCCGGATCGAGGCTACAAAGGTAGGTGACAAACCCCCGTTTTGTTACTGTAGCCTCTTGTTCTCTTGGGTTAAACTCCGCGATTTTCCGTCGAGAGATGTAAGATTTGCATAATTCTCATGTCAAACCCCCTAAGATCAACGTAGATAATCAGGGATATTGGGAGGATTTGCAGCTCGGGAACTAGAAATCACCTATTCGGATCTCTCTGATCCGAATAGAATTTTCCTAAACGATACTTACTTGCACGGCCGTCGGACTCAACCGGTTCATGGAGGGTGTTCCA
Source organism: Eucalyptus curtisii (assembly GCA_017140595.1). Lineage (NCBI taxonomy): Eukaryota > Viridiplantae > Streptophyta > Magnoliopsida > Myrtales > Myrtaceae > Eucalyptus > Eucalyptus curtisii. The sequence continues at coordinate 41,208,712 of CM029501.1, read as the reverse complement.
TTGACCTCCAAATGGTAGAGCTCTATGTTCCTTCCCTTCACTTATCGAAAGCAAAAATTTCACGGTGTATTTGGCTCGATACTATAATACTAGCATAAGGGACACCGTGTTTGTGTGCCCCGACTTTGGAAAGAAAAATTGATATAGTAGGATTTGCTTCAATTCAAGAAAAGAAATTGCTACAACATCTTGTGTGTTATTTCTAGTCAAAATACTATTATTATCAGTCTTATGATCACATGAGTTTTGTTGAAATTGTCGTGTATAATTTAGAATTAAAATACACTTTGAAATTGTTTCATGGAAAAGAGAGATTATCTCTAGCATTACAATACATCTGGTAAACCCTTCATGGGATTTCAACCTCAAACTTAGGTTGTGTTCGTTTGAATGCGAATTAATTTTCTAGACTTCCATGTGTTTCATTTGCTAAAAATGATAGGTCAATGGAAGACCACATTCATGGTACAACAAAATATGCATGTTTAAAGTTAGAAAAATATTTTTTTTTCTAATCTGAAAATGAGAAAATAATTTACTGAAAAAATGATTCCTCAAAAAAGCGATTTCTATTCATCGTAAAATTTCCTCCGAAATAAACGCATCCTTAGCTAACGAAACATCCCGAAATGTCAATGTCAACTGCTAATCTCCCTACCTACACGTTCGCACATTTGTCTTTTTCCAAGCCCTAAGTCGCGCTCTTTGGAGGGGTCCTGAAGATCACTCTCAATCTTTCGAGAGATGACCTTTTCCAGGCAAGTTCATAGCTCAGTCCCCATGAGAACTCTGGCATGAAAACCTTATTTTATGTCGTTCGTCCACCCCCGTGTTGCACGCAAGACAAAACCACATATCCGATGAGGTTGAATGACTTTATTTATCTCCTCCGAATCCCCAACTACATGTGTGCGTGACGTTGCTACAATATCGAGATTTCAATGATGGAGCAATCAAATAGAAAAGAATGCATTCCGGCGGGCCGTGGAGATTATGTTCGAAGCCGCTGGGACACGCTTACTCTACCTTTCGCGAACTTTCGAAGCAGGTAAAACCCCGGAAGAATGTCATGATTCGTGCACGTTTTCTACTCCGCGTTTCACAAACTTTCGAAGCAGAAAAAACCTCGAAAGAACATCATGATTCGAGCTCGTACTTTTTCGATTAGGGTTTGTGGGTACATAATATGATCTCGTAGAAAAGAATGCATTCGATACCTAATTACGAAACTAATATAATCCCATTTCATTGACTTCTTTTCCGGGGATGTTAGTGCAGATTAGCTGGATCGTTGACGGGGAAGAATTGAATCGCTCCGAACGTCAATTAGGCGGTTCGATTGGGTGCACAAAGTCTTAAGCCATTGAAAGTAATTACCTCGAAACAATATGTTTGAAGGAAAAAAAATTATTTTATTTAAAGTGAAGAATCCAATGAATGAGAGGCAGGCAAAAGATTTAATCACACAAAATAGGGTGAGATCACAAGTCATTATCTGACATAATCTTTGCCACTAATCAATGTTGTTGTCTTTGCATGGATGACTTTTCAATGGCTATACCAAAGTCATTGGGCGGATGGAAGTCTTTCGTTTCCATCTTTTGCACACTATTAAATTGTGTATTGCTTTTAACGGCCTTTCGCCATATTCGTTTCATCCTGATCAATGGGCTGACCCTGAACACCATAGTTCATGATAGGGGTGTACAAAATGGACTGTTTCGAATCCTCTGATTTGGTCCGGATCCCAAAAGTGTCGGTCCAATTCTCGGACCTTAAAAGTGAAACCGGCATCTAGGCAGTCTAATTCTATATTCTAAGTGGGATTAGTTTATTGTTTTTAAGAAAATAGGAGTCTGTAGTTGGACAAAAAAATATTCAGATGGAAGCATAAGATTTGTCTTGAATTTGTTCATGGTCATGTTTTGGATGATAAAATATCTGGATAGAAATATGAAAAAAAAAAGAAAGTGATCAGTCCGGTCCCCCAAGGTCGTCCTCAATTTTGAGAATCGGGAGCTGATTACCGCTAATTCATGGCCCTAAAAGCCTCGTGTTGGTGATTTTATTCGTAAAATGATTTGGGATTGAGTGGGGCTCGGTGGACCTACGTTGGCTTGCTTTGGCCTAAGTGGAGAATTGCTTGCCTGGACCATTTTGATTTGTGCACTTTGAGACTCGTTGATTTGGGTGGGCCTAGTGGGATGTTACGCCTATGAACAAGTCCTCGCGCAACAAACACGATCACCTTCTAATTTGAAGTAGAATGTAGATTCAAGATTTTGATATCGTAACTTCCAAGTATGGTCAATTTTAATGAATAATGCCGGATGATGCTCAGAATTGATGTGTCGAGTCAGTAGGCCAAGCGATGCAAGAATTTCTTATTGGGTGTTAGGATGCGTTTGGAAAGGTTTTTGGGGAAAGTCTTTGGGATAATGCAAATGCTATTGAGTTAAATGAGTTTTTCAAAATACAAATTGTTTTTGGTAAATTGTATTTGTAAAAGTCCATTGTTTGTATGCTTTTGAGCAAAATAGTGGTTGGACAAATTAATTTTGCAAAAGACTTTTGTTATTAAAAAAAAAAAAAAAAAAAAGGAGAGTTGGCGGTGATCGCCACGAAGAGATAATAGTCGTCGGCGAAGGGTAGGCAATTCGGCGAAGGGCAAGCACTTCGGTGAGGGTCTCAGTGTAGAGGTTACGGCGTGGCAAGGGTAGTCGTGACCCAAATCGTGCGGACCCGATGACCTTTGTGCGGAGGTTGCGGTGTGGCGGGTCGCGTGACCATCCGGTGAGGGTCACTGCAACCTAGATTTGGCAAGTCGCGCAACCGTCCGGCAAGAGTCGTGGCGACCCAGATTGCGACTAGATTTGGGTGGCAATGACCCTTGTCGGATGGTTGTGCAACCCGCCGCGCCATGACCTCCACACAGAGGTCACATCATGAGATTTGGATCGCGGCGACCTAGATTGCGACCAAATTGTGAGATTCGGGTCACGGTGACCCTCGCTAGATGGTCGCGCAACTCATTGTGCCGTGACCTCCGTGTGGAGGTCCTCAAGGCCGAGTGATCTGGGTAATAGGGACCCTTGCCACGCTGTGACCTTCGCGTGGTGACCTTTGCTGGAGGATCACGTGACCCTAGCTGGATCACCTGCCCTTCGTCGGACTGCCTACCCTTTGTTGGTGACCACACGCAGATGCTGGTCTTGTTCAACAGAGAGAAGGGAAGAATATGAAGATGAATGGTTATTGGGGGTAAAATCAAAAAAACAAAAGATTATCGAGGATAATTTCGGGAGAATTTTTTTCACTAGCCCCTAAGGCCAGCATGCCGAGAAAGCTCAAGCTGCTTTGGGCTTTCAGACTTTTGAAGGCTTGCATTTGGTAAAGAGAGCTCAAAAGGAATTTGCCAAATACCAAGTATTTGGCCCAAAAAGCTTTGAATGCCCAAGGGGCTTCGCACCCTTAATACTGTCTGGAGGGCCATATGCAGTTTGCATATCACTTGGCATACCAATTTCAGTTGACATAGCATCATTCATTCTTTCTTATTCTCTTGTTTCCATCTTCATAGTCACAACAAAATGTAAGTTAAGAATAAAATCCGGAGGTTGTCATGAGAAAGGCTTTTGGGCCTTGGGCTTTCTCTGTTTCGCAAGTTGGGCCTCGGCCTTGAGGTGGCGAACGGGGAGAAAGGGCCTTCGTAAGCCCAATCCCAGGCCCAAAGGTCCACCTTCCTCCGCACAACGATATATGTTCCGATTAGGGTTAGGGTTTTACGGTCTCTCTCACTCTCTCTCTTCCTCCGCGAGCCGACCGAAGAAGCTCCGCTCCATCGCCCCCCGGAGAGCGAAAATGGTGAAGGGACGCCAAGGAGAGCGCGTCAGGTCGCCGATCTACATGCTTCCGATTGCATTTCCTCCTTTTATGTCGATCCGTTTACGATCGGATTGGCTTAGCTTCTACTTCGCGCGTGTGCTTACTTGGTTCCCTGTTCTTGGGTTCTTGCAGGCTCTACGTGAGAGGGACGATCCTCGGGTACAAGAGGTACGCGACGAATCGAATTGGGTTTCGATCTTTTGCTTTGTTTGATTCGGCTCTAGCTTTGGGGGATGAAGATGATTTGCAAGTTTTGATTTTTATGTGTAATTTGCAACAGAAGTGGCCAATGCAGTAGCTTTGCTCTCTTTTCTGCGATAACATGCTCCGTTCTAAATGTATTATCTCGATTTGTGTATAAAACAAGAGAATGCCTTTTCCTTCCATTTATATAATTCCTGTATTCAAGGCTTTATAAATAATTAGCACTAGTCTATGAAGGAGGGGAATGAATAGCAAAGAAAGTTTTTTGATCCTTAATATTCTGGATGATGCAAGTATGTAGTTCAAATTGGAAGCCGCTAGGGTTTGCACTTGTGGTGCTTGTGGAGGATTATTTATTGATCTTTATGGCTGAGTATTGGGTGATGCGGTGGTTGAAATAGGTCAAAGTCGAACCAGTACCCGAACACGTCATTGATCCAGATTGAGGGAGTGAACACCCAAGAGGAGGTGGCATGGTACTGTGGCAAACGCATGGCCTACATCTACAAGGCCAAGGTGAAGAAGAACGGTTCGCACTACCGCTGCATTTGGGGCAAGGTCATCAGACCTCATGGTAACAGTGGCGTTGTTCGGGCTAAATTCAAGTCCAACTTGCCTCCCAAGTCCATGGTAAGCAGTGCTGCTTAGCTCAAGCATGTCTAATTTTGGGGCTAACTCAAGCATGTCTATTTTGAAAGCAATCTTTGATTGTCATGCTTAATGAAATTTGCCTTCTCTGCAGGGAGTGAGAGTCAGAGTCTTCATGTATCCCAGTAACATATGAGGTAAATTTATCAGCTGTCTGTACATCACATTAACATATTTATTTTCAATACCCCCTTCCCTCCTTTGATCCGGAATTGTGTCTACCCCCTTACCATATCTGTTCAACTGGAAACCTGCTGATGGCATTTTGGGTGTTGACATGGAAGGACTTGAATTTTCAAGTTCAGATTTAATATGTTGTTTGAAGTGTCCAATTAATTTTTTGAGTTATCTTTAGAATTTGAGTTGCCTGTCTTGAATATGTAAAATAGCATATTATACTTGTCTGAACTATGTGTGATTGTAGTACAACCAAAATGATCTTGTGTTTTTTTATAGTTTTACATGTACAAACATAGTGTTCTTTGAATTATCTTTTGTTATTGCAAGTTTGGGGTTTATTATCATTAATCATTTTAAAGGTTTTTGTAATTTTTGGGATTAGGACACTCTAAGTCCATAATTTTTGTATGGTGCTTACTTGAGTGATAACTTTTTCAATCACTTGAGTGCCACACTCGTGTAAAATCATTCACCTAAGTGCCTATTCCGGCGATTAATTCTACGTGGCTTTTTAAATTGATCTTGTCTCCGATGTGACTTTTTAAAAAAGAAATCCAAGTCCAAAGTGCACAATTTTCAATTGATGTAGCAACTTTGTTTTGGCCCTTTTGTTTTCCCAAATGAACTCTCCATCTTCACGATTCAAGATCAGAGATTGAAAGCTTTAGCCACTACCTCTCTTATCTCTGGTAAGCAAATAGCTGATTTGTGTGATGAGTGATTGAGAAACCATGACTCAACCATCAGAGAAGAACCCTCAAAATAATTAGGAATAGGAAACTCAAATTCTTTTGAAGGAAAATTAATGGAATTAGGGTTTTCTACGGTCTGGGAGCGGGGTTGGGTATCAAAAGGGGACGTTCTCCGCCCGAGGCCGAGCGCTTATCTCTTAAGCAATGAGGAAGCGTGGTATTCCACAGAGAGAGGGTATTTGTGGCACACGATATCGTGTGACGGGCGCACATTAGCAAATCTTGGGGGCTTCCATGGCCGCTCTGTTGCTCTAGTTCTTGTGGCCGAGCGAGTGGTTTTGCTCTACATTCAGAAAAAATGCTGCCTTTTGTTGTGGCGGTTCTCGATTTCACAGCTTCTGTTGAATCTTGATTCTGTCTCTTCTGGCGGCTTTTCAATATTGTTTGTTGAATGCAAATTTTTTCTTATGCTTTTGAGAATTTTTTAGGCAAAGTAATGCTTCACCTTGGGAAGCTGCTCTGCAATTTCAATTTGCATTGTGTTCTTTGCAAGTCTGATCACTTGAGTTAAATATGAACCAACGCTCTTCTACATTATACTAACTATGCTTCCTGTTCCTGTCTTCTTTTTGCAGTTCCTGCTTCCTAGGGGGCATCTGAATCCCAGCTTCGTGATGGCTGATTTGAGAGGACCTACATAGACATGTAGCTAAAGTGAAATCGATTCTTCTGAATTCATTAGGAAAACGATGTGTCTGCATATTTATATTTGAAATTGTTGAATTTTGACTAGTTGTATTGGATTAGATACCGATTTTGACAGATATGCATTTTGCTTGGGTGCTGGTTTGGTTTTCTTCCAGGCTGCTTTTAACATCATTTTGATAAACTCTAATGCGAACATATTTGAATTCTGGGCATTTACGTTTGTTTGCAGTCTAAAACGCTCCGCTCCACCATTTTCGTCCATCAGCAATGGAATGCCATTGCAACAGCTGATGGTGGGGAGGGAATGCAATGGCAGACTATTTTGCATGTTCGATCTTAATCATCCGGTCATAATAATCGCGTTCGTCGAAATGATTTTTATTTGCTTTGCCTCCTGGTGTGGCTGAACCGAATCCGAATAGTTATCTACGTAAGCTGAAATGAGGGTGTTTTGAATGCGTAGGAGGGAGAGTAGGGTGAGTGTTTTTCACTATTCATCGCTCTGTTTTTCTAATTTCATGTGTCAAGTTAATTCAAATTTTGACACATACGCAATAAATATGTATTTGATGCGCATGATTAGTTAGTATTTTTTTTTTGTCATCACTTAGAATTTGATTTTCTTTAAATCTACATGTGAAAGTTAAATAAGTGCGATGACGGTTCGTTACGTTTATTATCTAGGCGAGATCCCCACTGAAAGAATAAATTATATATATATATACTAACCCCGTTGGCATCATATGATTTCGTTTTGCAATTGTAATTTATCATGGTCTATGCGTTCTATCTGTACTTCATAAAAGCATAGTTGAGAGAGTTGAAATGATCAAATGACCGTGTCATTTTGTTTAAGGTGTTTCATGTTTTCCACTTTGAGACCTCTAAGGATGAGCTGGCTCGTAATTATTTTTCAAGTCGAACCGTCACGTGTACGGTTCTATCATCATTATATTTATGCATAGCTTATGAATAAGTATGAATGGAATATGTTAATAAAAAATGATTATGCGTAGCGAAGTTTGGGTATGTTGCTGTTTAAAAAATAAGCATTTTTTTTTCATATAAAGGTAATTTTGAAGTTATTATTATTTTTTTTTTTCAGATTGATACAGGGCCCTCAAATATCTTGATACACCGATATAAAACTGTCTAAACTTCCATCTCAAAAAAATCTTTGGATAAATTGATATTTTACAGAGAGTGCTGCAAATATTAGAAAATTAAAAAAGACAAAATAATCTACAATATCAAATTTTTAGCGTAACAAAAAGGATCACTAATGTCATGATTGTTAAATGGGAAAATTCCAAATAAGAACTCGAAGTAAATTTATTTTCTCAAATAATAACCCAAATGGACTTTTTGTGTCATATAAGGATCCGAAGTTGACCCATTATTTCAAATAAGGACCCGATGTGAATTTTGTGTCAAATAAGAACCCGAAATGATTAAATTAATCTCTATTGAGGACTTTAGTTCACCGGCAGACATTTTCTGGTGATTAAAATAGGGGCAATTTTATCAGAAATTTGTGATTGCAAAAAAAGGGAAAATTATAAATTAATTAAGTTTAGGTTATTCATTTAGATGTTTACGTTCTCTTCTTTCTTCTCCCCCGCTGCTCCTCAACCAAATCACTACTCGATCATCGTTGCGACTCGATTCTCATTGCTCCTCGCCTTGCTCGACCGGCGGAGAATTTGGGTCTCCGTAAACAAAGAAAGAATCATATGGTTTTCTTCTTGTTTTTTAATACGTGCCTCAACCAGCGGAGAATTTGGGTTTTCGATTTTGTGAAGGATGGGTACAAGGAATGGGGAGAACTTCGGTCTTTGACTTTGTAGAGGATGGGTACAAAGAACGGGGACCGTAGAAAACCTAGGGTTTTTTTGTTTCTGTTTTATGATTTGTTAATTTTCCCTATATTTTTGTTGGACAAAATTGCCAAAACTCCGGTTGTCGGAAATGTCACATGCTTGATAGCTGACGAATATTTGGCCTACCAGCAAGCTCATGTTCTTATTTGGAATTGATTCAATCACTTTGGGTTCTTATTCGGCATTAAGGTCCTACTTTAGATCTTTATTTGACACAAAGTTCATTTCGGGTCCTTATTTGAGAAAATTGGTCAACTTCAGATCCTTATTTGGAATTTTCCCTTGTTAAATCTTTTTGATCCCGTGAAGATGCACCTGTTAATATTCTAGGTACATTATAGTCTCATTTCATTTCTTGTGACCAAAGGCACCATTAACGAACTCCTTTTATAGGACAATGGGTTGTCTGAGCTCTCGGTTGCTCCGGCTTGTTATTTCAGACCAAGCTGCAATTTACTGGAAAAAAGCATACAGTTTGTACAAACGAATCAGTCTAAAGTGGACTGATGCTGCCAATATGCATGAGATTAGTCTTGAAATCATACTCCAATAACACATGATGTCATGGCCTAACTTATAATGCTCACTTAAACATAGATAAATTCGACTCTCGTGGAGTGTCGATCAAAGAACAGCTCCCATTTGGTTGGACTCCACTACCAGTAAGTTGTTAAGGTGAGGTAAATCACTGTTATCAAGTCATAATTCAAACGCTTGTGAGTGTAAGCTATCGAAAGGAAGATCATCAGATACTCACATTGCAGCAGGAAAAAGAATCACGGGACCAGTGAATGATCCTGTTAAAATCTGAGGGTGTAGTCTCTTCTCAACAATATACAATGACATTCTCAACCATAAAAGAAGAAAAGAATAGAGACAAAATTTCTTTCCTGTACTGAAATTTGTGCAAAATAAATTCAGATCAATCCTCTATAACCATTTCTTGTATACCAATATGTAGATTCTCTTGACTATCTGACCAATAGCGAAGTAACCTATGAAGAGCACAACCAAAAATCCAAAGAATGATAAGGGAAGTCTGACAAACCCCATGACGGTACCAATTCCGGTGCATGGAATCGATATCCCGATTGCTGAGATTACAACTGTTGACAAAATCACTGGCCATGATGCAGTCTCCTGAATGAATGGGATTTTTTCCGTTCTAATCAAGTGAATGATGAGCGTCTGCATGAGTAGCCCTTCAACGAACCACCCAGAGCGGAAGAATTTGTCCATGTCAACAACATCAGCTTGATAATAGAACCAGAGAAACAGTAATGTGGTCACATCGCACACGGTACATACAGGGCCATTCCATAATATGAACATTGGTAAACCTTGCCGAGACCATCTCTGTGGGGTTTTCACATAATCTTCCTCCATTTTGTCCCATGGGATAGCAATTTGGCCGACACTGTACAAGAAGTTCTGTACAAGGAGTTGCTTAGGAGTCAATGGCTCGAATTGGAGGAAAAGGGTCGCTATAAGGAGGGAGAGAACACTTCCTACATTTGCAATCACGGACATCTTTATGTACTTCATGGTGTTACCGAAAGTCATTCTTCCCCTCACAACTCCTGCGACTAGGACATTTAGATCTTTCTCGAGCAATATGATTTGTGAGAAGTCTTTAGCAACCGATGCCCCTGAATCCACAGAAATGCCGACATTGGCTGCATCGAGCGCAAGTGAGTCGTTGATTCCGTCTCCTAGGAAACCAACCACATGGTTTCCCACAGTTTGCAAGGACTGGACAACACGAAGTTTTTGTGTGGGGGTGAGCCGGGCAAGCACGGTTGCCCTTTGAACCGTTTCATGGAAGGATTCTTGGTCAAGTAGCTCCAGTTCAGGTCCTGTTATGACATGGGTGGTTCTGATGCCGACTTCCTGGCAAACCTTTATTGCCAGAGCAAGCGAGTCACCAGTTAGTACTTTGGCTTTTACTCCCTTCTCAGCTAACCGCCACAATGCTTGCTTAGCTGAGTCCTTTGGTGGATCGTAGAATGTTATAAGGCCAAGGAACACCATGTCTGATTCTGTTACCTCATCATCATCCTTTATCTGACCACTCGCATTCTGCAACAGCAGAAGTAAGCAATCAGTGAAAGAAAGTAAAGATATTAAAAAACAACAAGCAGGAAAGATACTTCAGCACCAACTTTATCTTTCCTCTATAAGCATGCAATGATCTACTCCTCAGAGCTTGATACTGATAATTTGGAACAGACTATGTTGTCAAGGCGATAACATTTACAGGGAAATGTAGCTGTATGATTGAAGACAGAACTAGAAAAGAGTGGATAACACTGCTAACAGAGGACCACTGGCATGTTTTTTGGATCTTTTATTTGTCTACTCTTCGAGTATCATGAAATTGCAGAACACGGTAATTCATTAGGATGGCAAAAAGAAAAGTTGATTACAAACGTGATGAAGAACAAAATACTTGCACGGATCTCAGTATGTAGTTTAGTAGGGTATGCTTTTAGAAGAAGAGGTCTATGAGCAAGAATGATGAGAAGATGGATGATAAAAATTCCAACCAAATTAAACCCACATCAGAGCCACTAACAACAGTGGCCACCATTTAGTTTGTTAGCAAAAAGTGTGATAGTAGTGCATTAAGTCATCAGATAATGGCTGTCCACCACTTGTCGAGGATAGGCAAGGACAAGCATGACTAGATGCATCATATACTTTTTCCATCACGGATTTGACTTATATCATCAGAAATCTGGTTCCTCTTTTTCACTCAATGTAAGGAGATGAGAAGCATATCACAATTAACAGCTACATATAAATTTCTTAACGGAGAATCATTTAGACAGATCATGACATGCTTCAACTGCAAGACCATGTTACTGATGCACAGAACTCAGAAGTAACTAACAAGTTAATATTCACATACCTATTTCACTCTTAATACATCTGTGTACTACTGCTGGAATGTCTAAATGACTCTAAAAATAAGATTCTTTTAAACCAACATCTGCTACAATCAATACAGACTATTTTGTTGCATTTCTTCTTCCATCTAAATTTGTTGATATTTCTTGATCAGCATAGTATGTTCTGAGCAAGTGAATGACCTAACACTTAAGTAATGGTCAAACTCTGAGCAAGTGAGCAACTGCTAAAAGGAAAGAACATATATAATGTAGGTTGCTACACTGTTGCTACACTGGTAAGATGGACGAATGTCAACTCGAGTTATGCATCAGAAAAACTTTCCTTTTATGTGTTAAATTCAAACGTTTAGGACATTTTTCAGGACGCAACTCCTTTGCCCAAAAATCTCCTAAAAGGATGCTACTTGAATCTGGGAGACCACTAATGAAGCCTTATCTAATCATGCAATACAAGCAGAGTCGTTACCAATGTATCAGAACTAAAACAGGTGAAAAAGCAAATTCAAGTGAGGTAATGGGGCACATCAGAATTAAAAGGACAGAGGTAAACTTATACGGACCTTTGTTAGTCTCTTTACTGCAACTCCTATTATTCTTAGCCCCTCGTTACTTAACTCTTCTCCCAAATTCAAAATCTGCTGATATTCTTTGGCAGAAAATGCTGTAGTAGAACCACTATCAATATTCTCAATAAACGAACAAACTTTCATCACTTCTTCAAGTGCTCCTTTTGTTACCATAAATCTATCACTGCTCTTGCTTTTGCCGTCTCTTGAAATTGATTCAATCTCCAAAATAACAGATACACGTCTGCGTATAAAATCAAAAGGGATCTCATCCACCTTTGTCCACTTGGATGGCTGAAACCTGTAGCCATTTGTGTAGACATATGCCAATATCGCATCATCAAGAGGATACTTCTGATCAGTCTTGAAGTAAGAGTTAAGAAAGGCAAATTGTAAGACTTTTTCTCTCTTTACACCCCAGCAATCAAGATGGTCAACCATAATTGCCCGATTCATGGTAAGTGTACCAGTCTTGTCAATACATAAAATATCCCTGATGGCAGAAAAGAAAAGCATAACAATCATTTTTTCTATAACACAGACATCAAATGCAGCTACTACAAACAGATGATCACCAAAATCAGGTACAACAAGCTGAAAGCAAGTTCAATCTAGAGCTATATCAAAGTGAAGTCTTTCTGTTAAGCTTTAGCAAATAGCATCAAGCACGAATCAATTCAGCTCACATTCACAAGCAGTGTCCTATAATAAATTTTTGGGTTTGACAGTCTGATTGCATAAACTTTGGAAATTCTTTTCTAACTTTATTACAGAGGCTCAAGTATCCTTGACAACTAAAGAACAGGAATTCTCCGACTAACACCCAAAGAGAGAAGATTTGTTGTATCAGCCAACTACCCACAACTACGGAAAACTCTTTAATAGGCTACTTCTTGGGTAAATCGAGACTCCATCTGAAAAGTTAAACTTATATCTAAGGGTTGCGACACACCATTCAAATTGGCCTGCTATATACAGACAGAATATTTCAAAGGACAAGGCTGAAATTTTTTTTTTTTTTTTTGGGTTTTGACTTTGACATCCTAAGTGGATGACTGAGTATCTTATCCTTAGTTGCTTGTTAATGAAGAACTGTGCTTACTTCTTTCTCTCTGAAGTCTATAATGAATCTACTCTTTTCTGGGGAAAATATTTATGTTAAAAACTATACAACCAAGAGGTGGTGTAGAAGCCACAGACATATCCTGACATGCAACAAGAATTAGCTACTACCATAAAGCTGAGAATAGCTAGCTTGATAAAATTGGCAGCTGGATGAAGTAAAGAACGTAAAAGCCTAATACTGGAGAGGCAATAAGTGAAGTTCCTTGGATACGAATGTAGGAGTGTCTATTACCTGCCCCACCAGGACCTACCCATGACCTGGAGTAGCTAGGTGGCGAAGTAAAATTAATTCTTGCTCAAACATGGGCGCTGGGCCCTGAACTTCAAGAGGGAAGAATGCTCGATATTATTGTAAACTCAATTGAGAAATCTGTGAGTGCTTGTGGGATCCTCTCTCGTTGCATGGTTGATCTCTCTCTCTCTCTCTCTCTCTCTCTCTCTCTCCCTCCCTCCCTCCGTCCTTCCCAATTTTAATGTAATTCAACAGAGAGTCCACATGTTTAGAAGTCTCAGCTGCCCACTGGTCAGAGGCGCAGGTCCTGATGAGATCTCTAGAAGCAGGATTGCTTGTTCAATTTCACGAAAGGAGGTGTCCATAATTTTCTAAAAAATTGACACTGGATATACACAGGGTGTTCATAAAGTTATTGCAAGAGAATATAAGTCTTTCTGAGTAATATAAGGCGTCATGAAAAAGGTGCCTGAATTTTCTATGTAACGCATGCATGTTTACGATTACTTATGCACATGCAGACCAGTCACCCCGAAATGCTGCTAATTCAACACTTACATGGATCCCATATCTCGTATAGCGGTTATACTTTTGACAACGCATCTGTCCTTCGCCATAGCAAGTGCTCCTTTGGCAAGACTTGTGTTAACTATCAGAGGAAGCATTTGAGGGGTCAAAGCACATGCCACAGAAAGTCCAAAAAGGATGCTGTCACTCAGTTGTCCAGATGTGAAGTACTCCGTTAAGATTATGATAGCGACAACAACTAGCATTACACCAATAAGAACATAAGATATTCTCCGCACGCCCCTCTCAAAGTCATCTGGAGGCTTTCGCTTCCCAATGTTTGAGAATATTGTGCTCATATAAGTTTTGGATCCAGTTGAAATGACTAGACCAGTTCCGCTTCCTGATACCACATTTGTTCCCTGTACAATGCACATTTGACATGTAGTAAGAAATATTTCAAACAAGAAAGGATCCATAAATGAGAACGGTTATAGAAATCACCATGAAGTAGGCCTCAAATGACCAACACAAATGGCAGTAATCAATGAACTCGTGCAAGTTTTGATCTTTCTCAGCAGACCCTATGTAATGCTTAGATCTACTGCAATAATATAGATATACACCTAAATTCTTGTCCAGTAGGCCCAATTTGTATCTTAAATCAATTGAACTGCAAGAAGCTATGATTCTTTTGACCATCATAAAATTCTCATCCCCCCCCCCAAAAAAAAAAAAAAAAAAAATGAATAGTTACCTACCATGAAACATATATTTCTCAAGTCAAGTAGGGGAGTGCTCTCATTTTCCTTGACATCAGCCATCTTGTCCGCTGTTCCTGACTCACCTGTTAATGAGGACTGACTGTGCAAAAATCAGCGTGTGACCATGGGATCAACCAGTGCCCATAAAACTATAGAAAGAGATGGCTTAAAAGGACTGAGAAATCATTGCTCATGTGCCAAAGGAAATTTTGTAGGTGCCATACCTGACTACAAGGTGCTTTGAGGATAATAGGCGCACATCACCAGGAAATAGGTCCCCTGGTTCAAAAATGATAATATCACCAGGAACAATATCCTTTTGATCAACTTGAACTATTAATTCAGTCTGCTCAACTCTGCCGGCACATCTTTGAACTTTAATGGGGCATTTGACAAATTCAGAAAGTTTCATAGCTGCTTTAGAACTGCTGTGCTCCTGATAGGAATCGGAGTGGAAAAATTGATATTGAGGCTTAAATTACCGTATGAATGAGCTTAATAAACAATAATTACCTGATAAAATCGAAGGGAGACACTTATGAAGACCAATGCTAGCATGATACATCCGTTAGGATTATCACTGGTTAGGTATGAAAGTACTGACAAGACGATCAAAATGATATTGAATGGATGAAAGAAAGCATTCCACAAGAGATGCCACCAACTCGGAAAAGTATACTCAAGAGGAGCATTGGGACCATTTTCTCTCAGTCTCCTCTCTGCTTCAGTGAAGCTCAACCCTGAAAGATTAATCAAAAAGAGTCTGCGTCGTTATGGAACATACAAGGCACAAAGCACACTACATATAGAAAAAGAAGTAATAAAACACTTTGATCTTCTGTTCACCTGGTAGTTTCTATACTTTAATTTTTTAATATTTACTTCTCATTTCCTCAGCCTCTCATGATGTGCTGCTAATTCCTTTGTCTCAAAGGCATGAGGGCAACTATGCCTCCCTAATTGTGACCATTAAAGCCTTAATACTGCAACCAGTAAACTCAACTTGAAAAGACTCAACTCGAAACAGGTCTATTGCGAGACATTAGAACAAACTAAGATGAAGACATGATGGATACCTTCTTCCCGCCTCTGCTAACAGTTGAACAATGACAATTCTACAGATAATTCATCGCTAAACCCTAGGAAGTAGCAACCCCAATATTTAGCACTGTCCAGTCTGGAGAAGGACCAGCTGATATTTTCTTAGTAAACATTGCAACAGTTGCCTCATTGAGGCCAGCTAATAAAAGTCTATGACATCAAACCTTAACAGCTAGGTCACAGCCATAGCCACTCTTATATCATTTATCTTGAGTGTTAGTCCACACCAACGAACTCTGGAGTTCATGTCCCTTCTCCTTTTGCATCTTTTGTTCTTTATCATCAAAATCTCTTTGCTTTGTCCCTAACCATGTATACATCTAATTCTGGTCATTTAAAGATGGTTAGCAAAGTGTAACCAGAATGCAAAAATGACTGAATGTAACTTCTAAGCAATATATAGAAATTTTTCGTTTAACATCCTCCACTGCCAGTTTTATCACAGTTGGAGTATTTGTATTTTTGAAATTTTACTTCACATCCTCAATCATTATTTTTTCTCGTTCTGCCATTGTCAAAAATGGTATTTTTCTGTACACTCTCACAAATTAACAAAAACGCCAACCAGGATTTCACAATCACAAGTATGCATGCTAGCGCGTCAAACTGTCAGCATGCACCTCCTCAATTACCACTACCAGCAACTCTCTCTATCTTCAGGCAACCAACCACTACAAGCATCATTGTATCTTTATAAACAAAATTTGCTCATGTAGAAACATTTCCTTTAGGTGGCCGATTTAGTGCTTTTGAAAGAGAAAAAATTAAAGATGTCATTGTGAGTGGGGCATAGGCTTACATATGATAAGAGAAGTGCCTTAATTTGGAGTAAATCTCAATTTTCCCGTTTGGCTTCTATGTGAAAAAGAAAGAGGTGGAAAGAAGTGATGGCTTGTAACATCC
This sequence comes from Eucalyptus curtisii, assembly GCA_017140595.1. NCBI lineage: Eukaryota > Viridiplantae > Streptophyta > Magnoliopsida > Myrtales > Myrtaceae > Eucalyptus > Eucalyptus curtisii. The sequence continues at coordinate 41,192,405 of CM029501.1, read as the reverse complement.
CATAGCAGCAAACTGGTGGATGTGCATCTAGTGCAGACACAAGGAAATAAATTGTCTTTTCCTTTTGGCCAGAGGGAAATAGGTTGGTTGAGTAGGTGATTGTAATTAATCTTCTTTTGATCGGTCGCTATCTAAAATTGTCTGTCAGATTGCTGAGAAAACAAAATCAACAAGGGTCAACAATTTAATCTGATGGTGAACCAGTAATTTGGTTCTCGAGGGTATCACAGAGAAGAGTACCCCACCTCCTTGTTCTGTGGGATTTTCATCTACTAGGAGAGCTAAGCTTTGTGCAATTTTGGTTCCCCTGTTGCTTAGGATGAGGGAACATTTGCTTTGGATACAGAGTTGAGAAAGATGGTTTTAAGGGAAGAAATTCAACATATTATAATTTCATTAACTTAAAGATTCAAAGAGAAATTTGCAAAAATAGAGGAAAGTGAAACTAAACCTATAATGCAGGATGTAATCACAGTATCCCCTTTTAGGTAAGCTCAATCAACTTTAATTCTGTTTGATAATATCGCTTTTGTTTGAACAATGTCAATCAATAGCTCTGCAGGGAAGTGAAAGTAGGCTATTGTTGGTAATTCAGCAGGTAGACCTTGGTGGCAACATAAAAGAATGGATGCTGCAGAGATTGCTCAGTTATCCTACAGTTCTGTTGATATATGCCTCTGCAATAGGCAGGTCATTTTAAAAGGATAACGAATGTCTTCAATGAGAATGGTCTCTTAAGATGCAGTATCAAATTAAGCATGAGCAAGCACTGCACAGCATTATCACACCTCATGGTCCAGGCCGTTTGGATTGGGACTCTTACAGGTGTTGACACCTGTACAATTGCCACATATAATAAGGCCATCGCACAGTTTACGTGGTTAAAGTTAATGGCAAAGCTCAAGTTGTGAAGTTCTTGAATTCGAATTGTAATCATCCAAATCAAATCTACTCTCTGGCAAAGGAAAAAACCAATCTGAGAAGGACTTAAGAGTTTGCGAATGAACACTGTATGCTATTTGCATGACCTCCCTCTTGAGCCAAATTACTATATGAATGTGTATGTCCTCAGTCAATAATAATCAGGCCCAATAAGACTGACTTATCTTAACCAATTTATTTGTTACTGGAAGAAATGGCACCATGCACTCTTAAATAATGGTCATTTCAACTTCTGAAGTAATATGCAGTAGACGTATTACTTCCAGATGAACTCAGAAGGAAGAAAAGAACAGATATGGAAATTTTATCTAAAGTCAATTTGATATAAGCATCAATTGTAAAGACGTAGTCGGCATTTTTCAAGATATCTACAAAATGAAGTGGCAACCAATTTCTGAAAGATCATAGGAAGCGGAGACGGAAAGCAGCCAAACTAACCAGAGTACCTAAGCTGCTACTCATCTGCCTTCAAGTTGCTTAATTCAAATCTACTAAAGTCCTAAAATTTCGACAAATACAATTTGACTACGCCTTTCATCAAACTGTTGACACAATACCAATCTTGGCCCAAAGTTGCCGCTATCAACCTAAACCGCGGTCCTCAAAATTGAAGCACGAATTAAGCACTAGGGAATCCTACTCACTCACCTCTTTCGGTGGATCGAACATACTCGAAGACCAAGTCCTTGTCCGACCGCGCCAGCGCATACAGCCAAGAATACACTTTCTCTTCCTCCTCCGTCCTCGACCCGCCATCGACTTGATCTGCAAACACCACCGAAAAATCAGTCTCGCCTACACCCTTTTCCCAGAACCAGAGACCGAAGCCAGAACAAAAAACAAACCGGGTCGGTTCCGAACTCACTTCCGGACATGAACCGCTGCAAGAACCAGCCGACCACGTGTGGGAATCCGTCCTCGCGAGGCGGGGGCGCCTTCCTCTGGACGAGCCCATCTTCGATGGAGTTACCGACGGGGCCGCCGTCGACGTTGGAAGAGAGAAACGGGAGAGAGGTTCTGGGCCGCCCCATAAGAGCAATCTGGGGAAGGTTGAGGCGTAGGTAAAGCAGGCATAGAGGGGGTTGAGCAGCGTGCGACTTTGAGGTGGAGCGGATGAATTCATATGGTTTTGAAGGGGGGGTTGGAGATTTGACAAGAAGGTGTAGAAAGAGAGAGAGAGAGAGAGAGAGAGAGATTTTGGCGATAAGAACATAGTTTTTTGAAGACTTCGAACTAGGTTGGTGCTGCTCCCTCTCCTTCGAATGACCTGCTCTGTTTCTCTCTCTAGACCTTCACTTCAACTACCAGACTTCAAGTGACGGTTAGGTGCAGAGGAGGCGGGAGTTGATGAGCGAAGAGCAACAGTTTTAACCGTTGGGTCGGTCGGGGCTTTGACCTTCGGAGAACGGCACGTCGTTTTCCCCTTTTTGCAATCGACACCCTGGATTTTAAGAATTGTTGCAATCACACCCCCCAAACTTCGCATTTCTTCGCCCCCCTGCCACGTGCCAGGCATTTGATCCACGACATCGCGATCGCTGATAGAGGCAGGGAAATTAGATTAAAAAAACAAAAAGAGAATGTCCCGACCAGTGGGATAAGCGTGCTCGTGGATGATTGAGATCTTTCACTAAATGATTAGCACGTGCGCAATCTAAGTGATGGGGGATCAAAAAATTAATCAGATCATGTGTTCATCTCAACTTCACCAAAGTACCTTGCACTTTAACGAGAATTGTATAAACACGGAAAAAAATCCACATATTTTTCTCTTTCTCAACACAAAAGTAATATGACGGTGAACCGTCCCATGATTGATCGTTTGCCTCGTAGGACCATTGTTTCAAGTTCACTCGAGGTCGGAAAACTCAAATTGGAAGATGGGACTATCGGTTGGGGGAGACTAGGTGAGGGAGGTGTTGCGGCGCTAGTTGCGTCTTGAGGAAGAAGAAGGGGGAGGAGGAGGAGGAAAATCCAGTGGTTGAAATTAAAAGAATTGACGTTTTGATTATTAAGGGGTGTATCTTTTGGCCGGTGGACTGGAATCTTGGTACAAATTCAATAAAAACGCAAGTTACACCAAACTGATTAGGTAGACCTGTTGATGGAATGACAGCCTGCAAGTCCACTCGAATTTGCATTTGTCCTTACTGATATATAGAGGAATTTTTGGTATTTTGAGTCCATATTCTAAGGGCCAAAATTGGTTTTTCATTGGAGGGATGACAGACAGTATGGTCTCAATTTTTCCTAACCATTTCTCTATTAAAAGAATAAAATTGGTCAAGAAATCTTTTCTTGATTTATACACGATTTTTAAATTTGGTTGTCTATTTTTCGCCAGAAGAAAAAATAGATAACATCTTTGTTGTTTCATATATTAACCAACTTAACCTCTCTTCTCTCCTTTTCTTTTCAAGAACAATGCGTAGAGTAGAGAAGATTTCTTTCTTTATATATATATAGCCCAAGAGCCCACAGTTAATTTATGCAAATTACATAAAAGTGTTATATATTTTTCAGTGCTTGAAATCTCAAATAATTACTTAGAGAAAGAAATTTTTATCGTGAATAAAATTTATTATTTGCAATAAGTCCATGGCGCATAATAGTAGAACTGTTGTTATGCAAGGTGAAAAGGCGTTGGACCTGGGCATGCACAGAATGACCTACTAGTTAAGATAGAAAACAAAACCAAGTAGGTTCAAAAACGGGACATGGCCCACTAGGTTCGTTCAATCACAAACAATTAAATGCATTTGACCAATAGGTACGCCTGTTACGAAATTGCACACTAATTCTAAAAAAGTACTACAAGTAAACAATCTATTGAATATAATATAATAATAATATAACAGAATCAGAAAAATACATAAGAAAATTTATTATCAAAATTCATCCAAACCTGAAATACGTCCCCACGCACGCAAAGGCACTCTACGAATCCACTAGATTTTGAAGAAAATTGAAATTTAATGATAATTTTCTCTCAAGATTAGAACACGAACCCTCATAAAGAAAAAACTCACGTTTTTCTTCTCTCTTTCTCTTGCCTTTTTATTTTCTTTTTCAGTGTTTTGATAGTTAGCGTCTTGCTTTCGCTAATATAAATGTGTAACTTTTAACCTAAAAACAAATCTAATGAAAAAGACAAAAAAGCCCCTAAAAAAACATTTGGCTTCATCTACAATAATCTTCCACTTGAAGACAAATATATCTAATGTACCGAGCAACTTTGCATCCATCTTCTTCAAAAATTAATAATTGAAAAACTTGTGCCTCTGCGATACTTCTCATTAATGAACGTGGAGTAATACCAATGATGGTAGTAGTACAAAAAATGTGGTAAAAATATGGTTCTCTTTGTCTATTACTTTGGTCAACATGTTAGTTGGATTCTTCGCAACATCAATCTTCTCTAGTTTTTAATTTATTATTTTTCAATGTTGACATGATAAAGTGATAACGCTTCTTGATATGTTTAATCATTGAGTGATAAGCTGCATTATTTGCTAAGTGCACTACACTTTGACTATCACTCTATAGTATATTGACTCGCTGCTTTCAATGAAGCTTCTCCATGTAATCTTGTAACCACATGATTTCCTTAGAGGCTTCCATGATCGCCACGTATTCTACTTCTATCGTCAATAGAGCCACTACTTTCTGTAGTTGAGACACCTAACTTACTACTGTACTTGCAACTGTAAATGTATATCCAATGGTCCTCTTACCACTATCTCGATCACCGAGTGATTCGCATCCACATAACTCCGCAACTCTGGAGATGTACTACCATAACAAAGAGAGCAATTTAATGTATTTGTTACATATCTCAATATCTATTTCATTGCATTCCAATGCTCTCTACTTGAATTTTGCATATATCGATTGACAACTCTCATTGTTTGTAATGTCTGGTCTCGTGCTCACCATGACGTATATCAAACTTCCCATTGCTAATGCATGTGGAACTACCACCATTTCATCTTTGAAAGCCGGAATGCTCAAACACATATTCTTGGAATATTTAAAGTGACTCTCTAGAGGAGTCGCAATTGGTTTTGTCTTATCCATGTTAAATCTCATTAATACATTGTTCATATAGTCTTCTTGTGACAATCATAATTTCTTATTTTTCCTGTCCCTGATGATTTTCATGTCTAAAATATTCTTGACCTCTCTCAAGTCTTTTATAGCAAACTGCAATGATAACATCTATTTCACTTTTACAATTCTTTTCATATTAGAGTTAGCCACTAGCATGTCATTCACATATAAATAGTGATATACAATATCACCATTGTCATACTTGCGAAAATAAATACAATGATCAAACTCACAATGTGCAAATCATTTTTCTTCCATGAAACCATCGAATTTTAGTAACTATTTCCGCGAAGCTTGTTTCGAGCCATATGAGCTTTTTTTCAAGCGACATACAATGTACTCCTTACCTTTAACTTCAAAACTCTTAGATTGTATCATGTATAATTCTTCGTCTAAATCACTGTGTAAAAACACTGTTTTCGCGTTTAATTGCTCAAGATGAAGATCCTCCATTGCAATTATATTGAGCATAACTCTGATTGGTGTCATTTTCACTACAGGTGAAAATATTTCAGAATAGTCGATCCATTCTTTTTGAGAAAAACCCTTAACCACAAGTCTAGCCTTGTATTTGATACTATCATCTGCTTCATTCTTAATCCTATATACCCACTTATTTAACAAAGCTTTTTTTTTTTTTTTAAATCTATGGACAACTTGGTCAACTCTCAAGTTTTGTTTTGAAGTAACGAGCTCATCTCGTCTTTCATAACACACTCCTATTGCAACTGAAATTTGTCTTTCTTTATCTCATCATAAGTCTCTAGTTCTCCTGAATCTATAAATAAAACATGACTCAAAACAATATTAGTTGATGGATAAAAATTACCTTTGGTTTTTTCACGCGTGTAGACTTCCTCAAGACAGGTACTTCAAGGTCGTTTGTTTGCTCCGAATCACTGTATTCCTCTTAAACTGCACATCTTAACTAATGATAGGCTCATCTTGAACCTCTTCTTTAGGTGCACTCTAATTTACTGGAACTGAGACATTATGTCCGGCCTAATATATTATGGTTCTACTACCTTCTTATGCTTTGTTTGACGATCCTTGTGCATCTTTTTTTTCATGGAATACCACATTCCAACTGTGGATGACTTTGTTATTCTCATAATCCTAAAGCTTATAGCCATACTCGTTACCATCATATCCGATAAAGATGTACTTCTAGGACTTAACATCAAGCTTCTTCCTATCCTTCTTGTCAATTAAAGCATACGCAATACAACCAAATACTTTTAGATGTGAATAATTGATCTTTTATCTGACCATTGCTCTTGTGGTATTTCTCCATTCAATGCACTAGATGGACTCCTCTTGAAAGATAAACAACTACTTCAATTGTAGCAGCTCATAAATGTAACAGGAGACACGCATGTTGCCTCATGCATCTTGCATGTTCTAATATAGTCTTGTTCATCCTCTCAACTACGTCTTTTTCTTGAGGGGTTCAAAGAACAGTCTTCAACCCGTGTATGTCTTTTCGGCTCAAATATTCTGCAAATTCCTTACTTGTGTATTCACCACTATTATTAAACTTAAGAGCTTTAGTCTGATAACCTGTATCTTTTTTTACCATGGTCTTTCACATCTTGAACATCCCAAATATTTTTAATTTTTCTTTGAGAGTATAGGTCCAAGTCTTCCTTGTGCATCATCAATGAATGTGACAAAATATTTCTTACCAACATAAGAGAGTTCCTGAGCTGGTCCCCATATATCATTATGAACCAACTCTAACTTCCAGCCTTTATTTTGTCGCCCATTCAATTGAAAACTGATAGCCTTCTGAATTCCATAAATGCAACTCTCACGAAAATCTAATTTAACTTTTTGCAAACCCAAAAGTAATTTTTTCGAGTGTAATTGCTTTACACTGTTTTCATCAAAATGTCTCAAACGATAATACTAAAGAGTAAACAAATTATTTATAAAAACTGTAGTTGTAGCCATATCACTGATATTATCTCATTGGAGAAGGTAGTGTACCCGTACACTTTCCTTTTGTTACTACTCTTGCCCCCAAAGTTGTCTTCCACTCTCCGCATCCAAAGGTTGTTATGAAACATTCTTGGTCAAGTTTATTAGTTGAAATCGGATTTTTCTTTAATTATGGAATATGCCTAGTTTCATGCAAAACTAGACATCCTCCACCTAAGATGTTCACAGTCATGGTTTTTTTTTTTTTTTTTTTTTTTTCTAATAATTGGACACATGTAGCCGTTTCTCATAGCCACTTACCCAAAATCTTCACTGGCATAATCATCAAATATATCTTTTTACGAGGTGCAATGAAAAGAAGCACCAAAATCAATAAACCATTTTTCTATTGTTAAGTCAAACCCTACAGAGAAACACAAGTTTTCTAGTGAGGATTCATCGCTAATCACGTTAGCTCCTTGATTCTCATCTTGCCATTTCTTTTTGTAAGCTTCACACTGAAACCTTCGGTGTTCGGTTTGGTGACAAAACTAACACTTATCTTTTGCAATATGTCTCTTACCCCTTGATTGTGATCTGCCATGCTCGCTAAATTTTCCTTTACTTTTACTTCTTCCACGGTTCTCCATTTCTAGTGCCATCGAAGTTGCAGATGTTGAAAAGTTATCTCTACCCGAGACTTTTCTTCGCTTCTCCTCATCCATGATACTGCTTACAACATCATTTAGAGTCAAATCACCATTCATGGTGCTTGAAATTCCCTGTACTGTGATATTGTAGCTTTTTGGAAGGGAACATAAAAATAATAAAGCTTGGAGCTTCATATTTAGATTTATGCCTATGCATTCCAACTAATCCGTAATATGCATAAAACTATTAATATGTTCTGCTACGGAACTTCTGTCAGATAACTTCATATTAACCAGTTTCTTTAGCAAAAATACCTTATTTGATGGAAAGCTTCTCATAAATATTCGTTAGAATATCCATGACGTCTTTTATAGTTTTCGCTTTCGTGATGTGGTACCTTGTCTTTTTCGTCAACCCTAGACGAATTGCACCTAATGCCTTTCGATCAAGAATTTTCCATCTAGCTTCCCCTATCGGATCCACTTCCGCCATCTCGGTTTCCTACCCTCAAGTGGTGCATAGAGATCTTTTTTATGAAGATAATCATTGATTTGTAGTTTCCACCATCCGAAATTTTGCCTATCGAACTTAACGATTCTAATTTTATCTTTTGCAATACTATTTGCTTTCAATCGAACGTCACCGAAAAATCCTCGATATTTTCGATTAGCCAACTTAGGCTTTAATACCAATTGTTACGAAATAATAAACAAATATAATCAGAAGAACATGTCAAAAAATTTGTTATCGAAGTTCACCCAAACTGGGCTATGTCTTCGTGCAGAGACACTCTGTGAATTCACTAGACTTTGAAGAAAATTAGAATACAATAACGATCTTCTCTCAAGATCAAGGCGCAAAGAGATTGAGAACCCTCACAAAGAAAAAACTCACATTTTCCTTCTCTCTTTTTCTTGCCTCTCTATTTTCTTTTGTAGTGTCTTGCTTTCCTTAATATTAACGTGTAGCTTTTAAATTAAAAGAAAATCTAATAGAAAAGAAAAAAAAATCTCTAAAAAAATATTTGGCTTCATCTACAACAAGGTCCGAATTGATGAACCGGCCCAATCCAACCGGGAGCGACTTGGCTGCGCCCAGCACCGGCCCTGGCACTCCTTTGGGTCTCCCTTTCGTGCTTAAAAGGTGGCTGTTGCCATTTGCGGAATTGGTCCTTCTATAAAGACGCCTTGTTTCTTCAACTTAATCCGATCGATCCATTTCGTTTTCCGGCTATCAAAAGATAAAAAAGAAAAAAGAAAAAAAGAAAAACATGTTTGGCCGCACGTCTCGCTAACGAGAGACTTGATCCTTATAACAAAGACATGTCCTCCATTTTCACATGACATATGAGTCATCTGCTTAGGTTATAACTTGCCTGCCACGTTCCCATCCCTACCATTTGCACCGCCCTCGGAAAAGAGACAGATACGAATCCGCAGATGTGTATGCGGCTACGTATCAATGGCAATGTCATCACTCTCGTATCGCTGGTGTTCTCGTCGGTGCACGGTGGTGCCGCCGCGCAGCATGATACTGGGCCATCCCCCAACCCCCTGGCGAGTAGCCACAGCTTGAGCCCTGCCGCAGCACTCGTCTTCGTCCTTTTGGTGCTATTCTTCTTGGCCATTGGCTTCTCCTTCGTCTACATCCGCCGGTGCTCCGACTCGCCGCCGCCGCCCCTGCCTGCTGCAGCCATAGCCGCTCTGGCTCCCCGCTTCTCCTCCGCCGTTGGCGTGGCCCTTCTCCTCCCCTCTCAGCGTCCCGGCCTTGACCCGCACTTGCTGGATGTGCTCCCGACGTTCGCCTACGGAGAGGCGAAGGGCAGGGAGGATTGGATCGGAGGAGCGGAATGCGCGGTTTGTCTGAGCGAGTTCGATGAGCCGGACACGCTCCGCCTGCTGCCGTGGTGCGGTCATGCATTCCACGTCCCGTGCATCGACAAGTGGTTGGCGAAACACGTCGAGTGCCCCATCTGCCGGAGCACCGTTGCGATCCAGTGATCATACGGTGAGTTTCCGAAGACCTAGCTATCCGTGTATTTTTTTCCTCAAAACTGTAGTGCATGTATTTGTAATAATTATCATTGCCTAAGTTCTTGTCACATTCGAGGTCAGACCATGTCTTTTAGTCACTTTGATCGAAGTTAGATACGAATTCATGGATATACAAAATCATTTTTAATTGCAATGATTGTACTAGCAAATAGCAAATAAAAAAAATATCATTGCTAGATATAAAATCGCTCACTTTAGTCGTTGATAAAATCATGGCGGTTTGAATAGAAGCATCTAGGTGAGGTCAAGGTCAACGGGGATAGGGACAGCATAGCAAATAGCCGCATCTTGTCCGTGATTGGCTAAATGCTAATTTGATTAGAAGGAAAACTGTCGGGAAAATGTCAAGTTGCTAATACAGCCCAAATTTATCATAATCAAATTAATGAAAACCGCTTTTATAGTTAATCATTGAAATATATGCTGCACGCAATTGCAATGAGATTATACTCTCCCAATATGATTTTTTTTTTCTCATTTGAGAGATCATGTATCAAAGAAATTCTACACCATCTAAATGATGGATTGGTATTTTCCATCCGCTCAAAAGCATAGAACACGTGTAGGTAAGTTTAAATTGCTTATAATCTTGATTTCGTGAATTCTATCCCTGTATTAGGCTATGTACATGATTTGTTATGTAATGTTCATTTGTCTTTCTCCTCTCTTCTTCACTTTTAGTTATTTAAAACTTGAATGAGTTGTTCGGAACCGCTAGAACATATTAAATAAAAGGAGGGCACGGATATACATAGAACATACTAAATAAAAGGAGGGCATGGATATATATTATGGTCACTTGCCATTATTAATGGGCAAATCTCACTTTCTCTTTTGGCTTTGTTTGGTAAATTAAAGGATTGGCTTCATCCATGCCTTTTATTTTATATTATTATTTTTTTTGCGCTTCTCGTCTCAATTTGGCTATTGTGGGAAAGGGAAGGAAAAGTCAAAAAGGGCAGCACCTCGTGCTCTCCCATCAAAACCTACTTCTTCTGGGGTCCTCCATGTTCCTAGGCAAAGTGGCATTGGCCCCTTCTCTGTAAGAGTGACGAACGTTGCTGTCACATTCAAACAAAGCAAAAGCACACCCTCTTCTCCACCCTCATAACAACCAACATCAGGTCATCGCCGCCGCCACCGGCCGCCCTCCGCCGCCGTATTATTCTTGAGTTGATGGGTCGACGGGCGACGAAGCTCAAGGACCTCTTGGGCATGATGAAGGACAAGGCCTCCCAGGGCAAGGCGGCCCTCCTCCACCCCTCCGGGCAGGGCGGGGGCGGCGGCGGCGGCGGCGGCGGCTCCCCGCTCTCCTTCCACCTCCCCCTCCTCCGTGCCACCACCCACGACCCCCTCGCCCCTCCCAAGCCCAAGCACCTCGACCTCCTCCTCTCCGCCGGCCACTCCTCCCGCGCCACCGCCTCCCTCCTCGTGCTCGCGCTCATGGACCGCCTCCAGTCCACCCGGGACGCCTCCGTCGCCGCCAAGTGCCTCATCGCCGTCCACCACATCGTCCACCGCGGCTCCTTCATCCTCCAGGACCAGCTCTCCGTGTACCCCGCTTCAGGTACAGAGCCGTCCGTCCCTTTGTCTTCGCTGGTCAAATTCCAGATCATAAAAGGAGAGTGTCGAATCGCGTCATAACATGACTGCCCTCGGCTGCTGCAGGAGGGAGGAACTATCTGAACCTGTCCAAGTTCAGAGACGAGACGACGCCGCTGATGTGGGAGCTATCTTCATGGGTCCGGTGGTACGCCCGTTACCTCGAGTCCCTCCTCTCGACGTCGAGGGTCTTGGGCTATTTCCTCTGCTCCGCCTCGAGCGCGCAGGAGAAGGAGAGAGCGGAAGAGAACGTCTCGACTTTCGCCAACTCCGACTTGCTCAAGGAGCTCGACTCCCTCGTCGACCTCATCGAAGAGACGTGCAAGATTCCCGACTCCCTGTACCAAGTGAGCATTGTCTCCAACTTCATCTTACATAACTTTAATTCGATTCCGTTCATCACATCCTCCTGTAGAACGAATCTGTATAGTGTTTTTTCCTTCTCTGCAGGACAACGAGTTGATACGCACGGTGACGGTTTTCGTTTCGGAGGACTACTTGTCTGCGATGGAGGCGATCTTGATCCGGGTCCGGGAATTCGGACATCGGCTGAGTTGTCTCAGTTTCGGCGAATTGGTCGAGCTGGTGTGCGCTCTGAGGAGGCTCGAGCGGTTCAAGGGGAGGCTGTCGCCGCTGTTCAGTCACAAGGTCGCGGCGTCCGAGGGCTTCTGGATTGCGGTGGCCGAGACGAGAGCGAAGCTGGAGTCGCAGAGGGAGGCGGGGTCGGTGTCGGCGTGGCCGTCGTCGGAGGAGAAGAGAGTCGGCGCGAGCGAGTCGGCCCGGTTCGGAGGGCGGATTCCGATGAGTTCCAGCCACGACTCGATCAGGTTCTCGTCGGGGAGAATAGTAGGTTTGAACAGGTATCATTTGCCCTTCCAAGAGTCGGTCGAATTGTTTGCTTGATTTTCTGTCCTTTGGACTTGGTATATGAAGCTTTGTCGTATGCGTATACATCATATAATTTGTAAGAAGATAAATTGATTTAATTTCGACCGGTGTATATATATAATGGATTGTGTATTCTATACCATATAGCTTCTCTTAGTCTTATTCTCATGGATGTTAAAGGTTTGGTTCAGTTTGATTTTTCAGTTTTCTTTTTTGTAATATTATGAAGAGGTTTAGTAAAAAAGGAGAGGTATCGTGTAAATTATACTATCAAGAAGAGGGACAATTTTTAGTTTGATTTGATTCGATCGGAATAGAGATTGGTTATCTTTTTCATTATTCGAATTGAACTAGAATTGCATGAAATTTCGACTTAATTGGGTTTTGTTTTTAGTTTGATTCCGACGCTCCTCCCTTGTTACATGTTTTTCTTACCACCTAAAGCAAAAGACATTATCAATTAAAGTTGCAATATTCGAGAAAATAAATTAAATGTACGACGATGTCAAACATGAAGCATGGAAAATTGAATCAACATGACATCAGGATACTCCCATCGTCATGGTTGATCTCCCGGATCTAATATATTTCTTTTTTGGAAGTCAATAGCCTTCGTCGTCGCATTTTGATTTGGTAAATATATTCCGATTCAACTTGCTTATTACATCAAAACACTATATCTTGACCTCATACTGGTCAGCGGCGTCGGTTGGAGAGCAAAGTAGGAGAATGAGTTTTACCTAAATCTTCAGACCTAAACTGACCTAAGTTAAGATCTACACCAATAAGGTTTTCAGACAGGAGACTGCATTTATCATTCGCAAATTGTACTATTTTCAGCGGTCTCTCTCTGGGTCAGAAGGTGGGCCTGTGTTGCCGTATTAAATTCTCCATTAGATTGAGAAGAACGTGCATCCAGAAATCTCTTGGTTAATTAGACCTGGCACGTTCTTATCTATAAAATGTCTTTGTCCATCCAACTATGCAAAAGTAAATAGCCTGTCCAACTTAATCAATTATTGGCCCCATTGCAATAATATTGGGAAAGTTTTGATTAATGCGGTTAATCTCAATGCGGGCTAAGTCCCGGTGACTTGACTATTTCGAGGCCCATTAGGTCTAAAGCACGGAATGGATGGATTTGGGCAAGCAATTTTGCGATTCGCCATCCAAGCTATAGCATTCCCATGGCACTTAAGAAAATATTGGGTACGCATATCTTGTCATGTATATCATACATCACTTCATTCATACATTTAAGATTTCTTTTCTTTTTTCTTTTTCTCTTCATCTCTCTCATCCATTACCCTCTCTCTAAGTTCGCTGTCGGCAACAATGGCGCCTCTCTTTCCTCCTCTCCCTGTCGCTCTTCTCTCTCCTTCTCCCCCTGGTCCTCTCCCTCACCTGCACTCCTTCGGTTCCTCTTGCTTGAAAAGCCCATCTGGGTCATCCCCTCTCTCTCAGCCCCACCTCCGCAACTCCCCTTCATTGCCACCACTAACTGAGCCAATCAGATCTGGCCGAATGACGCCGATGACGTTCATGGATGAGCGTCGGCATCACTCGCAAGCCGCTCGCCCAAATCTGGCCTTGCCCATCTCAGTCTCCGAACATCGACCAGATATGGCCAAATGATGATGACAACGGCCATGGATAATCTATATGTTTTCATAAGATCTTAATAATGAATCCTTGAAGGCATTAGTTAATATCATTGAAAATAAAAATAACTCATATGAACACGCTTTGCAAATTTAGAGATAATACACCTTGAAAAGGTTGCTTATTTTAAATGGATTTTTTTTTCCAAAGCACAAAACTTAACAAATATCTTAAGGGTACTATTTAACTTTTGCCTTTTTAAAAATTAAAAAAAAATTACTATGACGCTCACTTTTTCTATGACCAAAAAGCTCGTCTCAGTTACGAACTGAACTTTGAATTGTTTGCACTTGGTTGCGTAGAGAACAAGCTTGAAATATCCACCTAAATCACACGCGAAGCTGTTAGTTTGACCGCTAAATCAACCGGATGGAATAGAAAATTCAATTGAGACCAGTAAAGGTAATGTCGTGGTGGCAAATGCCACTTGGCGAGATAATGACATTTTCTAAAGGGGTTGGCACGATGTGCCGGAATATAATAAGAATATTACTAATGCTGTTAAATATAGTAATTTCAAAAATTGCCTACCAGATGATGACAAATCTCTCCCATCTTCCATGTGTGTTGACTAGAGATGGCAACATGAGTCTAAGAGCCCATAGTTTATTGTGCAGGTCATAAATGAGTTGTCTTGAGTTTTAAGAACAGATTTAAATGGGTCCAAGAAATAAATGCCTAACAATATAAAAATAGAGAACGTTTTCAGCGGTCTTCTAAGAATAAATAGAGAGCCCAGTCTATCAGGGGGAGTTGAAGATATTAAGAAAAATATTCTTTTTTCTTTTTCTTCCTTTCTACAAAGTCCAGCGAGGATTTTCGGTTCTAATTGGTCATAGGCTATGGCCGATTGACCCTTGTCGACACCAAGTGAGGGTCGCGCAGCTCACCGGTTGTTGGCGAGGGTTTTACAGCCCTCACCTGTGGTCAGTGAGGGTTGGACAGCAACCTTTGCCGAACTTAGAAAAAAAAAAGGTAAAGAAAGAAAAAAAAAACAAAAAGGAGAAGAAAATACATAAAATAAATTAATTGTTAAGAAATTATAAAAATTATCCATGTTAACACCAATCGTCCTATGTTGGTTGTGTCACCTAGGATGGCTGGTATCCATATTAGCAATTTCTAATTAAAATTGACCGAAAAAACTAAATTGACAAATTGTCAAAAGTTTTAAGACTGAAGTTCTGTTTGGTAACGTCTCAATTAGTGTCTATTTCTATCATTTTGTTTCTCGGAACAAAAAAAGAATAGAAATCCATTTGGTAACGTTTTTTGTTCATTGGAATAGATTAAAACAAAATCAAAAAGTAGAAAAAAAATTATTTCTTTATTCCCAAAAATAATTCTAGAATCAAGCCTTTTCTTCTTCTTTTTTACTCTTTTCTTTTCTTCCTTTTTTTTTCCTTCTTCCTCAAGCCAATCACCACCCTTGGCGATGGCTAGCAACCTCGTCGGCCCATGATAAGGCCGACCTCACGGTGGATGGGCGAGGGCGAGCCTCACCCAGCCACTAGCGAGGCTTGGGTTGACGAGGCTCCCTAAGGCTGGCGATTGGCTAGAGGAAAAAGAAGAAAAGGAAAAAAGAGAAAAATGTAATAAAATTATTTAAAAATTAAAAGAAATTCTAAGTTACAAAAAAAAATTAAGGGTTGTACCAAAGCGCATTTTTATTTGGGAATAGAAATTATATATAGTTATCAAATGCTTTTGAATGCTTAGAAATTCATCCAAGGAAAAAAATAAAAACAAATCATTTTGAACATAAATTGTTCATAGGAATAGAATAATTACTAAACACATTGTAAGTTAGCAAAATATTTAAGATTGAATTAGCATAAAAGTAATATGTTTAGGACTTTTTTGGTAGTTTTTGCATATGTTTTGTCACAACACAAGCATACTTTTCCAGTTTTTTTTTTTTTTTTTTTTTTTTTTTTTTTTTTTAATGTGCATTTCAATCTTTGGGTTTTTTTTAATGCTTTTACTAGTAAATTTTATTTAGTTAATTTATTTTTTGATTTGATAAAATAATCTATCCAAGTAACATATTCTTATGAAGAGCTTAAAGTAGGTTAACTATTTTGGTATGCATGTGGATGTGTTTTAGTAATAAGTGGGTCAGGTTTGGATCGCTAAAATTGTATTGCATAAAAATGGATCAATATGAGTCAAATGGATTAATTTGGGTTGGATCATTTTTGATCAAATCCACTCATTTGATGGGCCTAATCTCAATTACGAAGTGAACTTCAAGTGAGCTAAATTAAGCATATTGTAGAACATGTACCCTTTCACATGGATAAATGCAATTTTGAACAAGGATATTACTAGTGTCATCACATTCACATACACTGAGAGAACTATTTAAATGATATTTTGATTGCTGTCGTGGAGAAGGATGACACTCCTCTTTCAATCGATCCTGCCAACTTTATTACAATAAGTTGAGAGCTGAAAAATGATTATAGAGTGGCAGTACCCTTGCTTCTGCTCATTTTGTGTCGGCCCACTTATTCACGTGTATGCGAGCCTGTTGGGCCTGCAAAAACAGATAAAAATATCATAGCCCAAGCAAATAAATAACGAGAAATTCAAAATCCCCCAATTAACCTGAATTTGATTAGTAAAATTCATGTACCAATGACAAACTATACGTTGAAAATGACGGACTAGCCAAAGCCCTCCAATTACAGTCTGCCGTGTCGTTTATAAAATGAATTTTATTTGTCAAATCTTATGAATTGCTTGAAAAGAATGTCGCTATTCAGTGAAGTATTTGTTACCTCCTTGTCCCAATCGCATCGCCATACGATTATTGCCAAAATCAAGGTCTGAACTGCAGTCCCTCCAAAGATCATTCCAGCCCATATTCCCTGTTCCACACATTATTGCTTTGCCTTAGCTAATGACTAAACCCTCTAATTGAAATGTGACAACTATCTATCTATCTATCTATCATTGAAGACCAAAAAGCACAATAAAGATGAACACAGTGTGGCACATACCATAACACCTTGGTGAAATCCCCATCCCATCAAGAAGCCGAGTGGAACCCCGACCAGGTAATAGCAACCTAAGTTTATGTACGCCACGTAGGATTGCCACCCTGACCCAACGGCCACTCCTTTGGAATCCCAAATGCATGCCAAGGAATAGCATCAAACATTAGCATCCGCTTGGTCCAAAATTTCATGAAACCGATATCGATTTATCTAAAAGATCAGACCTACTATATCGAAGTGTGATATAGTACTTAGACGGTCCGACATCATCACATACCCGAGAGAATAGGTTGAACACTGTTGAGCAAGATGGTGAAAGCTAGGAGTACCGAGAGCTGGTTCACTGCCTCGAGGACGGGCTTGCTCGCGGTGAAGATCAACGCCAGCTTGTCCTGAGAGAACATTATCAAGAACCAGAAGACGAGGCCAATCGCGACTGACGTCACCACTGACACCGCCGTTGCAAACTTGGCTGCTTTGCCATTCCCAGCACCGAGCTCATTTGCAACCCTCACCCTGAACTTCCACAGATATTATCAATACAAGCATTTCCCACGATTATGTAATTTAGTCTTTTTATGCCTGCTAACTACATAAAGTCAGGAAAGATAAAAGAACCTTGATCTATATATAAATTGCGATACAAGAGTTATTCTCTTGATGTTTTTATGGCAAACCCTAACCGTGAACCATTGTATGTAGCATGACCTGTTTTGCATCGAATCTTGCTTCGAATAAACATATTCAGACAAGTTTCGTAGCGTGGAGTTACCGCATAATGTGTGGACATCACGCAAGCGGATCGAAGGGCTCACGCCTTCCCAAGCAAGAGGCGATCGCTCGCGAACGATAACAAATGCCAAAGGGAATCGAATCTGTGTACCACACGGTGACCACAAGGTGTCCTCTTCTCTGCCCACAACCACAATCTCTCTACATCTAGGAACGTTCTGTCTGTACATTCAATGACCGAAGCGACAAAGACACTTAAAACCATGACAAATTTAGCAACAGATTGTCTTTTCATCTTCATATCGACATTTTCTTTGGTTGCATCGAATCAAACCAACCGCGCTTTAGGTGTTTCTGACTAGAACATTTAATGCAGTGGTTGTTGGTCTTCGTGGAATCTTTCATATGGAAAGAGTTTTGCTGTTGCAAATCTACTCATATTATCGTTCACAAGTGACTCCATCGAGAGGTTATTTGAAAACTGGGGTTCTTTGTTTTTCTTTCCATCCTACTGATACTACGAGACAAAAAAATGAGGAAGCAACCTCCTTTTGAATAAGTTGAAGGAGACATTGGATATAAAACACCAAAAAGAAAAGGGAAGACCAGGTACAGGTTAACAACAACAGACAAACATTTCATTTTTTTTCATCAAGCAAATCATGCATGGAGATGCTCTAAGTCACCCTCCGTAATCATATGGCCTCGGCCAATCCTCAGACATGTGGCCTCTATTGCAAAGGCTGTAGGGTCATTTCTAACCCCAACATGACGCGTGAAACTCAAACATGTGGTGTCGAATCTAATAAAACGATTGGAGGAATTTAGCAAGGAGAGAAATGAATAAAAAAGAAAAATGAAACGGATGCGAACGATAATTCGTGAGTTGCTTTTGCCTTTTGTTTTTTTTTTTTATGTGATAAGGATGAGAAGAGGGGGATCGGCGTTTGCGATAGGGACTCGTATTTTCAAGTTAATATTTAAGTGATGGAGAAGATAGAAGTTACCCGGTAGCAGCGAAGAAAGCCAGAGGAATCATCAGCTCCCAGCCATTTATCGTCATGCTGACCAAGCGAAGACAAACAAAGTGAGCCCTCAACACTGACCAACAGAGGCAGTGGCAATGTTGAATACGTTGTTCAGAATGGTTAAAACAAATAATTCAGACTGTCGCCCGAAAACGACAGGCGCTGGCACATGTTCGTCCGCATGCAGATGAATGAATTATTAGCAAAAGACCAGCGCCAATAAATCAGACACCGCGCAGAATTTTTGTGGGGGTGACTGACTAGAAGTGGCATGTGATAGGACTTCTACCATATGGACAAAGCATCCACGGCGATCTTGGCGTTCTCCAGATTCCCGGTCATCAGGATCAGTATTTTGTAGTACCAATTCTCCAAGCTGCACATGAAAGAGTGTCACGGGTGATGACGTTGGTCAGACTTAGTTTGCCTAGTGAGCCTCACGGGCTAGCTATATATAGCACGTCGAAACTAGGGCAAAAACCCCATAAACTCATGACGAATTTATGAAGAGTAATCTCAATCTGACACGATGCGATCGAGCACGACCAAAACTTAGTAACACGATCGAGACCATTTGAAAAATACCCGGAGAAACTCGAGAGCGACTGATACCAACAAGTCTGTGCCGAGAGAGAGAGAGAGATAGAGAGAGAGAGAGAGAGAGAGAGAGAGAGGTACCAGAGCATGAGTCCAGAGGCAGCGGAGAGCCTGACAAACTCCCACAGGCCATAGAAGGCCTCCATTGAGAAGCCGGTCCAAGTGAGAGGACACCCCCGCACACGGTGTAACCGAACAGCCCGAGCACCAGCACCCACCACGAGAAGTTGAGGGTCATGGCGGTCCCGACCACGCCGAGCTGGAACCGGTACACTAGCAGCCAGCTCATCAGCACATGAACCACGAGAGCCGCTAAGGACACCCAGGCGATGGCTGCGGTCTTGAGCTGGCTCTGGAGGAACCGTTGCAGCGGGAACTGGAAGGCGAAGCTGAAGTGGAGCGGGATCATGACCAGGGTCACGGTGCCTGACAGCTCGGCGATGTCGTGGGGCTGGCCAAGGAGCTTCAGGAACGGGGAGGCAAACAAGTAGAGCGGCATGAGAAGGATGCAGCACAGGAAGAGGACGATCCACGACCTTTGCAAGTAGACGCCGAGCATGTAGTACTTCTTGGCCCCGAACGCTTGCCCGCACAACGTCTCCAAGGCGCTCGCCATCCCCAGCTATTCACCAAATTCAA
Source organism: Eucalyptus curtisii (assembly GCA_017140595.1). Lineage (NCBI taxonomy): Eukaryota > Viridiplantae > Streptophyta > Magnoliopsida > Myrtales > Myrtaceae > Eucalyptus > Eucalyptus curtisii. Next base: position 41,172,578 of record CM029501.1, on the reverse strand, counting down.
GAAGAAGCTTTTGGGATCATTGACTCAACTTCTATAAGGGGGAATCACATCTGACATGAAATGAAGAGTATAAGAATCTTTTAAAGTACGTACAAGGAGGCCGAAGTCGAGGCCGATGACGAGGTTGGTGGTGAGAGCCATGGCGGCGAGCTCGAGGTCACCGAGGTGGCCAGCGAAGGCCTGGGTGATGACCAGCATGGAGTAGGACGCGACGCGGCTGAAGATGGAGGGGCCGACGATTTGCCACAGCTTCTTGGATTCGACCCACACCCTTCGAGCCAGACTCTCATCTCCTCCCTCTCGTCCTTCCTTATCCTCATCCTGTCCTTGCCGTTCAGTCGACTTCTGCAAAAGAGGGACCTTCTCTGCGTTCTCTGGAGAGTTCAGGGTTGGCATTTTGCTTGGCCACCGTATGCAGTCCGTGTGTTTTTCTCTGGGTGTCCGCAAATTGTGGACGACTCGCGAAGAGATGCTGATCTTGATTTGCGACATGGTCACTTCATATATATAGGAAAGTGAGTCGATTAGCGTATTGTCCTGATGCGAAAAGAATAAGGATCGACTCATTTGTCGCTATAAATGATTTTTTTTTGACAAACTATAAATGAAATTAAAAGGTCCAGATTTATATGACTATTCCTTTTTTTTTTTTCTGTATTTTTCTTCACCTGGGTTATATAATCAGCTCTTCCCGACCGGTAGCAGCCAACCTCGTTCTTGAATAAGCAACAGATTTGAAGGAGACATACGAAATTAATATTCAGAAGATACTACAAATGTAATTATTGCTATCTGACGACCAACAATCACACACTCATTGACAAGTGCAATGGAACAAAGGCGTAAAATTTAAAGTATGTTACTTATATGATTGATTGATTTCGCGATCCGTGAACGAGTTTATGCGATGATATTTTATATTTGCATTCACGTTTGATCAGCGACTTTAAAATGAAAGTAAGAAGTGACGACAAGAAAAATAATTGATTCATTTAAAAATTGATTCTTAAAAGTGATTCGATGAACTTTAAGTGATATATTTAAATGAGAAAAAGACGTAAAAAGTACTCCACAAAATCTATCACATCTTTTTATTTTCCACTGCTAATTAGATGTGCACCGCACTGGACCATCTATCCTAGATTCGTTCTCTATATTATTTTCCCTACATGACTCGAGGAATGAGTTTCTAGTTAATCAATAAATTGTTCTTTATATATCTCCGAATTTCACGTTGTTTTTTTTTGCCTTTTGTGTTATGATACTGTCGCGACCAAATTTTCCGAGAGTGAATCACCTAGGGTTTGGCTAATGGATTGTTAAGCCTAAACTTAACTCGGGCTCTCCCAAGCCCATACCAATTCGCGACTTAATGTTCAAGTTTTTAACATGCAAATGATTTTCAATTAGGAGTCGCCACTAATCTATTCTTGGTGGGTCGATTAGAAACTCAAGTAAAATAATGGGAGGATTATTTTACTTCTACGAACCAGAGACTTTGGGTACGGAGATTTGGTTACATTAGACTTCTCTAATGCCCTTTCGGTACCTTTCTTTTTATTTTGAAAAATGTTTTTGCAGGCAGCTTTGATTGATTTTAAATCTATTTCCCTAACATGTGAGGTGATCATGCGGGTGCGCAAACCATCAATTCAACACCCAGATAAACAATGAATAAACTGCAAAACTTACCTCGAAGCAACGAAAACATCTGCAATGTTAAATAAGAATCCACATCAACAACCCTAGATGTGATTTCTAATTAACACGCAATTTCTTTTTTTGTTTTTACTTGATTAATGAAAATCATGCAATATGCAATGCAAAATTAACTAAATGGCCTAATTCTAATGACATGCAATTTCTAATTAAATTGACCTAGCAAAAATACTAAATGGCATGCATTTCATGAATCTAATCCTAACGACATGCACATGACATTTTTTATTTTCTTTTTCCTTAAAAGAATGCAATCTACCCTAGAGATTCAAACTAATTTATTCTAAGACATTTTTTATATTTTTTTATGAAATTCGAAATTAGAAAAATGTGAAAATTATCTAATTAGATTAAGATCTTATTCAATTTGTATTGGGAATTAGGTTGAGCTAAATCCTAATTTAAACTAAAATATTATCTTAACCCAAATAATCCTAAAATGCAATCTATTTAAGAAAATGCCTAAACTTATAATAAATTAAGAAAAATATTATCTAAAATTAAACTAAGTGCAATTTAACCCTAATATATCATGACGTGCAAAATATGCCCCCTAATTCTACATGACATATGCATGATGATTTTTTTTGTGGCTTTTCCTTTTTTCCAAAATTAAACGTTAACATGCAATTCAAGTTAAAAACCTAGCAACCTAAATTAATTGATTTGATTTTTTTTATTTCGAAAATTCATGATAAATAGAATATTTAGCCTAAATATGCAAATAACCCTAAAACATGCAATATTCTAACTCGGACATATCTCGAGATAAATAAAGCAATCCAGTCCATTCAAAATTACCTAAAAAAAGATATCACATATCGTTCAGATCAAGGGATAATATTTCGCTAGTAAAATCAATAAATTGATCTTAAGCCTTAAAGATCAAAATATCAATTTTATTCCCACTTGATTAATTATTTTATCTAAAGCCTTATAGATGAAATAAAAAACCCGGTGCGGTTGCGAATCGATGATGTAATGAGATTTTCAATTATGCATAGATAGATATTCCAACCGAAGAAAAGAACATATAAGGAAATAAAAAAAAAAAACCTAAACTTGCCTAATAAATTAAAGTAAAAATACCTAATTTAATTTTTAATTTTTAATTTTTTTAAAAAAAAAAAAAAAAGAAAAAGCTTGGCCGGTTCGGAGGTCCGGCGAGGGAGAGCTTGTCGGCTAGGGTTCCGGCGAGGGCTCCGGCGAGACGGCGTGATGGCGGCGCAGCGGCAAGAGCTTCGGGGATTGGCACGAGGTGGCGTCGGGACAGCGACGTCGTGACCAGCGGGCAACGGGTGGCTCGGCGGTGCGTCGGCGCGAGCGAGTCGTCGAGGCTCGCAGACGAGGTAGCGAGGAGCTCCGACGGCGGCAGATCCGGAGCGACGGCGGCGTCGGGGCAACTCCGGTGCGGCAGATCATGCGGCGAGGAGCTTCGGCGGTAGCAGATCCGGGCGGGTGGGCGAATCTGGAGCGATGGTGTCGGGGGTGACGCGGGGGTCGGCTTTGCGATCAGACGCGGGACGGCTCTGTGATCGGAGCGGCGGGATCTCGGCTGCGGCGGCGAGCGGGACGGCAACACGGCGGCGCGGGGAAGGGTGGCTCGGCGGCGGTGCGACCACGGGTCGCCGGTGGCTCGGCCCCGATGTGGGCGAGCGGGGACGGCACCGGTTTGGCAGATCGAGATGAATCGGCGCGGCGGCGATGGGCGAGCGGCGGCTGCTTCTAGGTCAGACGAGGGCAGGGGCGACAGGGCTTCGGTGCTGCAGATCGGCGACGGGGCGGCGTCGGGACGACGACGGCGTGAGCAGACGGCGCCGACGCCGGTAGAGGCCCCCCCCGGGAAGATGAACAGTCGCCGGGGGGGTTTTCTCTTTTTTCTTTTTTTTCTCTCTCTTACCTCGCTTTTTCACTTTTTGCTTTTTTTTTTTGTGCTTTTTTTACCCAACAGAAAGAACCTCCCTTCAATTTACCGTACGTGACCCCTTTTATAAGCCAAAAAATTGTATCTTGGGGTATATTTCATTTCTAATTTTGCTTGAGTACGATACCCCTAAATATATCGCTGAAATATTTTTCGCATATTCCATCAAGAAAATTCCCCTTTTGTGCAAAAGTGCATCTCCCAGTGTATATTACCTAAATAAGTGAAAAAATCTTAACGAAATATAACAAAAAAATAGAATTTTTCTAAACTATATGCCATGTGATTATGATTTATTTTTTATTTTTTTATTTAGCGAAAAAATAACCCCAAAAATTTAGGTGTCAACAGATACTTTGTATGAAATTTGCGATCACATCTATGGGATTACAATTGGGGGAGCCATCCCCCAGTAGCCTTAACCGAAGAGTTAGTATTGTTACACCTTTCTAAACTTGTGTCGGTTTTTTTATGTATGAAAAGCATGCAGATTCTTCTTTGTTCAGTGGGGGGCAGGGGCAGGCAAGACTTTAGAACAATTATTAACTTGATGTTTAATTTCAATTGACCTAATAATTTCTCTCTGATCTCTCTCCCCATTTTCAAGCGTTCACTTCTGGTCCCTCTTGAGGGCGGCGACCACTGTCGAGATCATCGGCGGTAACCGTGTCTATGGAGCCCATAAACTTGGAGTCGACCACCAAGACCGTCTCTGCCATCTCTCCCCAATTAGCAAGGTTTTTCGTCTTAAATTTCATGTTTTTGTTAAGCAGAACTCGAATCGAATGCTATCCAATATGCCAGAGACTAATTGGGATAGGACATATTTCAGGAGAATTACCAAAAAAGTCCTAAACCTATTGCAATTGTGTTAATTCAGTCATATTTTTTTTTTTGGGCCAATTTAGTCCTAAACCTTTTACAATTGTGCCAATTCAGTCCATCCGGCTAAAATTGGCTGGCCGGCGTTAACGTGGACGCCAGCAAACGCTGACGTGGCATTTAAAAAAAAAAATTAAACCTTTTTTTCGAATTTTTAAAATTTTTTTGAATTTTTGAATTCTTTTTTTCTTCTTTTTTCCCCATCATCTTCTTTGCCTCCTGGCCGGCTGACACCGGTTGAAGGTGAGGGCCGGCGAGGTCGGCCTCGCCGGTCAATGGCGAGGCTCGCCCCCACCGGCCGGAGGTGAGGGGATCTGACGAGGTCAGCCTCGCCGGCCACTGGCGACCAACAAATGTAATTATTGCTATCTGACGACCAACAATCACACACTCATTGACAAGTGCAATGCAACAACGACGTAAAATTTATAGTATGTCACTTATATGATTGATTGATTTTGCGATCGAGTTTATGCGATGATATTTTATTCTCTGCATTCACGTCCGATCAACAACTTTATGATGAAAGTAAGAAGTGACGACAAGAAAATAATTGATTGTGTTTAAAAGTTAGATTCTTGAAAGTGATTCGACGAACTTTAAGTCATATAATTAAATGAGAAAAAGACGCACTAAAATATTCGGTAAAATTTATCACCTCATTTTATTTTACACTGGTGGCCATATGCGCACTGCACGTAACCATCTATCCTAAATCTGTTCTCGATATTATTTTCCTCACACAACTCGAGGAATGGATTACTAGTTAATCAATAAATTATTCTTTATATTTCGAAATTTCATAGTATTTTTTTTCCCTTTGTGTTATGATACTTTGTATGAAATTTACGATCACATCTATGTGATTATGCTTGGGGGAGCCATCCCCCAAGCACTGAAACGGAGAGTTGGTATTATTGCAACTTTCTAAACTTGTGTTGGATTTTTGAGCAGGACAAGCAGACAGATTTTTCTTTGTCAAGTGGGGGGCAGGGCAGGTGAGACTTTTAGAACAAGTATTGCCATGATGTTTAATTTAAATCGACCTAGCAATTTCTCTCTGATCTCTCTCACCCACCATCTTCAAGCGTTCACTTCCCGTCGCTCTTCAGGGCGGCGACCAACGTCAAGATCATTGGCGGTAGCCTCACCTAAGGAGCCCATAAACTTGGAATCGACCACCAATATCGTCTCTGCCGCCACTCCTCAATTAGCGAGGTTCGTCTTAAATTTCATTGTTTTTTTTGTTAAGAAAAGCTCAAATCTGATGCTATCCAATATGCCAAAGACTTATTGGCATAGGACATAATTCTATATCAAACTTAACATCTATTATGTTTATGGATAAAGTATTTGGTAGAGGATTACTTATCCCATCCTATCTAATTCGGTCAAGTAATCCTGATGATAAAACGTAACTAATTAGCTTTGACAGACACTTTAGGAAAGGCTAAACGGACATTTTTTGATGCTGGATAGCAGACTCGATCATGGTTTGGCGGGGTGCAGGCTCGTCAAAGCTCAATCCGAGCCAAAATGGCCCAAAGAGAATTTTACACAGGCTTGAGTAAGGGCATTTAGTGAGAATGTCAAATCCAAAAATTTGTGCATAAAAGTTATAATGAGGGCGGGGCTTGAGCAAAAATTAGATTCGGCTTTAGCGCGTGGACACACCCAACAAATTAATGAATCGATGCTTAGAAGGTGCATAACATTGAGCTCCTTGATAGACACCCCTTCACTACTCCTAATAACTTGTCCGCTGTCCATCATAAGTTTGCATTACATAAAGCCATATAATTAGATACCAAGACTTAGCTTATATTAATAAGTTGGTCATTAAGTAAGTAATTAATCGGTCTGAAGAGATTCGAACATATCGTGAGGATATTATCAACTAATTAGAAAGTTTGAATTGTTAAATGAAATTGTAGTAAAATACTTAAAAGTTTGACTATCTCTCTGCTGCAACCTTAAGATCAATAATACCGATATGGGGAAAAGATGATATTGAGTCTTGGGTACTAAGGGCGCGCATGACAAAATTTCTATTTCTCGATTTCTCTGTTTCTCTGTTCCCCGAAATAGGTTTGGAACAGAAATCTATTTGGTAACGCAATTTGATTTCTCTATTTCTGAAACAGATTTTTTATAGAGAAATTGAAGAAATAGAGAAATTTTTAACTTCTCAATTGAAATAGAAATCAAAAGCTGAAATCAAACCATATAAAAGAACCTTGTGCTTTCTTGCTAACTTAATTCACTCATAACCACAACTTCACAAATTATTGTTAATTTTCTTTTTCTTATTTTGCTCGTGTTTTTATTTTATTTTATTTTTTTCAATTTTTTTTTTGATAACTTCCTCTTTAGGATGAAAGACAATCGAATGGGTCCCCAATTTTCAAAAACGACCAAAGTTCTTAAATGCTTACTTAAAAACAATGAGGCTATTTCCTCCTGGAAAAGGGCACGCACATGGCCAATTGAAGAAAAAGTTTTTACGTAATAGATGAATAAAAAACGTGCCTAGAAATTTAACCTTGTTTCTTTACGAATTCAAAATTTTTGCAAAATCAAAATAATTAGATTGTTACACAATCTTGAATTTTAATTTGAAGGCAAGAGATTCAAGAGAATCTCTCTCTTTGCTATGCAAGGGCCATTAAGGTTCATTGAGCAACGATAAAGAAATTAGAGATGAGCAACTGGACTGATTCAATTCGAGAATCAAAATAAACTGACCTTCCCCCGATTGGTTCCTAACCATAAACGTTACTTCAAGGTATAATTCTCATATATTCCTTTACACCGTCAATTTTATTTTATTGATAATCTTGTATAATACTAGTCTTTGATAAAATGACAGGGTTATATAGGCGTCATTGATGGCACCCATATTCATGCTTCCGTAGTACTTGTCTGAATCTACGTAGGATGAGTTTGCAAACGATACATTAACCGATGAGGGAAACCAAATAAATACGCTTAGGAGAACCATTATCAATAAAATGGCAATGGATAATAATATGCCGGAAATTCCATGAAATTGTATTTTCAACTTTTGTAATGTATTAGTATTATTTCGACTATTATTTTGTATTTGAGGATTTCCTATGTTGTTATCTAATCAATTTATATTCCTATAAATAGAAATTTTATTCTGTTATCAAACGGATTTCTGTTTCAGAAATAGAAATTTTGAGTCGTTATCAAACGGGTTTCTTTGCTTAGAAACTTGTCCGGGGAATAGAATTTGAGAAATTGATTTCTAGCCAGAAATCAATTTTTGTTTAGAAATTTTGTCATGCGCAGCCTAAATCATCAAACTCGTTCTATCAAGTAATCATAAATAAGGCTTGTGCTTTTCTATGCTAATCTTGATGGAAGAAGTATCATCCAAAATTTCACGAGGAACAAGAGGTTGGGTTCTCTAATCTAGCTTACATGAGTGTCCAGCAAATGGTCGTGGGTGGATTCCAACTCGGCTTCGCGCTAGAGTATGGGATTGAAACCGCACCACCAGCCGACACACAAGTATCCCACCATGGTGTGCACAGTATAACTTCTGGTAACAATGAATCCATGAAGAAAAATACTGTAGGGCCTGAAGGCCATGTAAATCAAGCCCATCTCCAACGTTGACCGCTCAATGGTTGAGACGTTATTGGTTTACATGATCTAAAGATCATGCAATAACTTCTATATCCATATGGTCAATGGCTGTGATGTTATTGGTTTACATGATTTATTGACCATGCTGTCACTTCTCTATATAAGCAATGGTTATATGTTCTGCATGTCTGATAAGAGGGAAATTCTTCCAAACCTTTAACTGATGAAGTACAAGTTGTGGACATCACCCATGTAAACATTTAGGTTTCATTTGTTTCACAGAAAATATTTTCCAGCAAAACACTTTTCTCATTTTCCGACATTTTGAATCACTTGGGAAAATGAGTCAACAAAATAGGTTTTCCTAATCTATGCTTAAATTCAAATAAATAATTTTCTTTTTAAAAAATTAGAAATCATTTTTTAAAATATGACTGGACATCGGCGCCTAGACCAAAAATTCTACGCTGGGGCATAGGGACCCCAATGCTCATTCTCAAGTCCCTAGCAATGGGCCCAAGTATAGAGGTTGGGGCTACGTCTATTGAGGTCCTCCAAAGGCAAGCCTTGGTCTATTAGGCAACACCAATGCCTACATGCTTGGGCTAGGGTCCATCGAGGTTGAAACTAGGATCTCAATGCTAGGGATGGGGTCCTTAATGCTCGACCCCATTGAGGCCAAGCTTGGGATCCTCGCACATGGGATTGGGTCCCTAGTGCCTTGGGGTTTAGGTCTATCGAGGTCGAGGCCTCGAGCCTAGTGCTCAAGACTAGGTCTTGGACACCCAAACTTGGGTCCATGGAGGTTGGTCTTGGACCCTAGCACCTGTGCTTAGGTCCACCTAGGCTAGGCTCGGGGCCTTGGCATCCATGCTCAAGTTACAAGTGCCAGGGCTTGGATCCCTGCACTCATGCCAAGGACCATCAATGCCAAGCCTTGCACATTAGCAGTTAGATCGAGGTCCATTGAGGCCAGCCTTGAGACCCCGTGCTCGAGACCGAGTTCATCATGGCGAAGCTTGAGTCAATCGAGGTTGGGCTCGGGACCTATTGCCTGTGCTTGAGTCCTTGGTGCCTATGCTTAGGTCCATCGATGTCGGGATCTCGAGCTTGGGTTAATCAAGGCCAGAACCTCTACCTTGGTACCTGAGCCTAAGTCCATTAAGCCAAGCTCGGGATCGCGGCACCCGTGCTTGGGTCCTCGGTGCCGTGCCCAAGTCCCAACACTCACCAGGTCCATAGAGGATTGGCCTGAGTCCTTAGGCTCCTACTCTTGGGTCCTAAACCCCAATGCAACAAGCAACCTTGATGGACTCGGGTGTGGGTGCTAGGGACCCATGCACTCGCATCAGAGTCTTGGGCCTAGCCTTGATTGAGGCGTAGCACTGGGGTTCTAGGAGTAGCCTTGATGAACCAAGGCATAGGCACCGAGGACTCGTGCATGGCTCGGCCTCGATGGACCTGAGCGTGGGTGCTAAAATTTATGGCTCGGCATGAATGGACCCAGATGGACTTGGGCCTGAGAGTTGGGGTCTAGTCTTAATGGCCTCTGGCTTGGCCATTGGGGTCTTAGGCATGGGAGTGGGGGTTATTGAGCTCAACTCGGCCTCAATGGATGTTGGCCCAAGCATTAGGAACTAGGTCCTAGGCATGAGCATTGAGGTTTAGGGCATGGCCTTGATGGACTCGAGTACGATCCCGAAGGTCTTGAGCCCAACCTTTATGGACCTAGGTAGGGGCACCGGGAGCCCGACACAAGCATTGGGTTCTCGGGCCTGACTTCAATGGACCTAGAATAGTGCTCGTGCTCGTGCTCGTGCTCGTGCTTGGGGTCAGAGATTTGAGCTAGGGACCTCGATGCCTTTGTTTGATTCACCAACTATCCATGCGAAAATCACTAGTGTCGATGCAAAAATCAAATAAGATTTTCCTTAACAAATCACATAAACTATTTTCTAGTTATTTTTTAAACTTAAAATGTTATTTTATATTTTGGTGAGTAAGCAAAACGTTTGCTTTCACTAAAGCATAAACAAATATGTCAATAATCTAATAATAATTAAAAAAAAAAAACTAGTTAAAACAATTTTCTCTACTCGGTGAAAAAGATATGTTCTTATATCTCTGTTTGTTTCACGGAAAATAAATAATTTAGAATATGTTTTTCCAAACATGATATGTTTTTATTGTTTAATTATTTCAAGCGATACAAGGAATTATTTTTAGAAAAATAATTTTTAAATAATTTTTATTCTATGAAATACACGGACCGTACATGCAAGTTCCTTTTCCTTGACTAGATTGAAGTGTGATATACACAATTGTGTCTAGACTATGACGTTGTACTAGCCACCGTCGTATCACCGATTCAAGCAACCTTAAGCTTAACCAGCTTATGAGACAGGTGTTCTCCACTCGTTTGTCAAGTTCTTCGGGCTATTAGGAGATGACATAGTGGTTGGATGACTCTCTTTTCTCGCCCTTCTCGACTTAAATCACCGACGCATCTAAATGTTTATCAGCAAGTCAACACATGAGACAGACATCGACGCACACGTTTCATTTGGGCAAGAACCAAGTAGAAGTGCAAGAAACCATATCTCGCAACTTTCGCGCTTTCTTGCACTCAACATGCTCAATCAACTTTTGCCCTAAAGTCTTCCATACATTTGTTTAAGTTTTCTTGCTTTCTTTAGCTTCCCTGTAAACCGTGTATATAGATAGCCAAACATCACTAAACCCGCCTCACACAAACAACTCACTCACACCCGCACACCCTCTCTCACTCCCTCTCTCCCTCTCACCATGAGGCCTTCTAGTTTTGCGGTGCTTACGTTGTTCATCGCTCTCTTCCTTCTCTCCACTCGAGTCCCAGTGTCGGAATCTGCAATCTCGTGCAGCGACGTGGTGAAGGACCTGAGGCCGTGCGTGAACTACCTGAAGAGCGGCTCGGGGAATCCGCCAGCGGCATGTTGCGCAGGGGTGACGTCGCTCGCGAACGCGGCAACAAGCTCAGCAGATAAAAAGGCGGCGTGCGCGTGCCTCAAGAACGCAGCCCAGAAGATGAACCCTAACGCGCAGTTGGCCCAGGCTCTTCCTTCGAAATGTGGAGTCACCTTGCCCGTCACTGTTTCACCCAACGTTGATTGTTCCAAGTACGTACTTAAGCTAGCCCTCAAAATTATTTGAGAGATTATAGAATATTGCACTGCCAGAGTTAAAAAAAATAATAAAAAAAATGTACATGCTGCCTTATCTCATCACCCACAAAGAGAAGGGCCTAAGAGAACTCCCTCTAACTTTATCATATGCATCGGAATTGTTTGGTTTGGCTTTCAAATAGAAATTCCTAGGAAGATAACCATTTGAAATGAAAATTTATTTACATCAAGTTGAAAATTTCTTATTTTCTAAATTACATGTAACGAATCTCAGTTAATAGAAGAGGCGATCGCTTTTTTTGGACATTTTCTTGATAATATCTGTGTTCTGCTCATATTGCAGGATCGGCTGAAACAATAGTGAGTCTGCATGGTAACGGTTCAAGCTATTTTGATAAGCGACAGTTGTTAGTCTATGAGTTGGAAATAAGGTGAAGAAGGAATCTACTGATGTTTTCTCGTATTACGTTTTCCCGGTACCCGTGTGATGCTCAGTCGAGCCAATATGTGATATGTACCGAGCGATAATAAAGCATACTGTGTCGGAATATGTTTGATGGGATGTAATAAAACTTATTAAGCGGTTTTTATATGGCCTTGTCTCTGTGGAAATTTAGCAGATTTTATTTCTTGAATATGTACTGAGAGGTTTCTACTAAATAATGATCGATCTGATGCATTTTAAGCCAGCTTACTTGAGAAAATAAATAACGCCAAGAACCCATGCATGGTCACGAGCTACACAACACGAAGACCCCAGTTGCTCCACGGAGACTTGTACATATCAAGGGAAAGTTTACTTTCGAAAGCAGAGCATTCAATTGAACCATGCACAGCCTTTTTGATTCTCGAAAAAATCACGACATAAGCACTAACAACGTACGATGAGTCATGTGAACGGCAGATCCTAGTATTCCAGATAAACTAAAGGAAAGCAGCCCAGGAAGGTTTGGACAAAAGCTGGGGAAGAGATTTTTATTTAGAAGAAGCGATGGCCTGGGCAACTTCGCTATCTTAGTCCCTAGGAACTCTCAAAATCTGATGAAGATGTAACGCAGCAGATCAGACCAAAGAATACACATGACAACCCAAAAAGAAATATGTTTCTTGTCTTCATTAGCCGAGTTACAGAAACAAGAAGCAGGTTAGGTCTGCATATTCCACTCGGGCAACCTTTTTTTTCGTGGAAAATCCGTTATTTATAGCCAACCAAGCAACGAGATTGTGTGGAGGAAGGCATGGAATGAACCATACCAACATACACCATGGCACTTTAAGCCCTTTATTCTCAAAGCAGTCCAACCATTTCTAGCAGCTAATAGGGCGTTTGATAACGTTTCTGTTCTCGGGAACAATTTCTGATAAAAAATTATTCTTTTTTATTTTGTTTTCGGAAACAATTTCTAAGCATTTTAAGCCTTTTAGTAACCATCCAAAATTTCAATTCCTTAAATAGAATTGCGTTTGGCACCGTTCTCAAAATTTTTACTTCAAATCATTTTCTTTTAATTTTTAAATAATTTTATTACTTTTTTCCTTTTTTATTTTTTTCTTTTTTCTTTCCTTTCTCCTCTTCTTCTTCTTCTTCAAGGTTGCCAGTTGCCGACCTTGGGATGATCGGTGACCGGTCAGACGAGGGCCGGCGACCTCGCTAGAGTGTCACCAGCCCTCGTCGAGGCCACATCTTGTTAGCTGAGCCTCGCCAGTGGCCAGGCGAGGCTCGGCCACTCCAGATTTGGTGAGGCCGAGGCTCGCTGATGGCTAGGCAAGCCTCCAACGAGCTCGCTAGACCTTCGCTAGACTTGTTGCCAGCGATTGGCGGAACGGCGGTGGCGGCGGCGGTGGCGGCAGCGGTTAAAGAAGAGAAGAGAGGGAAGAAGAACAAGAAGAAAGAAGAGAAAAGAGAAAAAAAAAAATGGGTTGGCTTGATTTTGAAATTGTTTCCGAGAACAAAGAATCAAATTTTTTTTTTTTTACTTCTTGATTATATTCCAAATCTACTTCCGGGAACAAAAAATAGAAAATTGTTCCAGGGTATAAAATTTTTACCAAACTAAATTCTGTTTCAAATCTATTCTTGGGAATAAAAAAACAAAAATTGTTACTATTTAGCAAGTTGCCATACGTAGCCTAACTTTCCGAATGGAGTCAATTTCTAGATGACACTATCAGGGATAGAGATCTTAGGCTGCATAGGAGCACAAAGACCAGTTTGAACCTGCACAAGATCCTCTGATCAAGCAGGAGGCCAAAACCAGTCCAAACATTGAATAACATTAGAAACCTTGGTCTGGGGATGCAGAGAAGAGTCATACTCAACCCTGCTATGGGAAGTAGAACCAATGGATGCTAGTCATCGTGCCAGATAGAAGTAGACTTCCCATCACCAATAATATGCTTGATATAGGGGCTAACAACACGTCTAAGCTTCAAGATTTTCCTCCAATTAAAAGATGCATTAGGTTTTTTTTTTTTTTTTTTTTTTTTTTTTTTTTTTTTTTTTTTTTGAGGTAAAAGATGCATTAGTTGGAATAGACAAAGTCCAAAAAATGAAAATAAATTTCCAAGTCAGCTCTAGCCATGACAAGTAGGATGACCAACATTTACATTGGCGATTTTCAATCAAAATTATCCGAAAGGATTAAATTGACAAATTATCAAAAGGTTTGCAACTAAATCGATCAAATTGAAAGATTTAAGATTGAATTGGTACGAATTCAATAGATTTAGAACTTTTTTAATAATATTCTCATTTTTTTTACGTTTACCAACTCATTTTTAAATCTATCCACATTGAATACAAAGAAGTTTTTTTCTTTTTTTGAAAGGAAAAGGTAAATTGGTCGATGTTTTGCATGATACAAACCTTGGTTGTTGTTAAAATTCTATATTCCACTTCATGTAATGTGAAGTGTCGCTGATGAAATCTGTTGTTTTTTTTTTTTTCCTTCTTTTCCTTGTATTGTAATTCTCCAATTATTTAATGGAAATGTCCAAATCTGAGCGTACCTAACCGGAATTTGTAATTTCATTTATTTATTTATTTACATTCTGGGGAGCATGTACTGCCACCACTTGCTGCATTACAACAAATCAATTATACACCAAACAAAGTCGAACAAATCATGTCAGATCAAACGCTGCGATCGATTCTTTATACAAACTGACTATTTCCGACATTTGCACTTATGAGAACTGGCAAGGTTCAAGCCACCTCCACATGAATACAGATCATCTTCACATGGCCAATCTCCTATGAAGGACAAAGATAAATTATAAAACGAAAGCACATGATGTAAAAGAATATGATCACGAACCTTTTTTATTTCATCAATAAATATACGATGTACATAAAATGGGACTCAAATCTACAAGTGGGACGACATTACACGAGCCAAACACCAATGCCAAAACGAATGACAATCGTCAAATCAAGAATCGAATGGAATCGCTTCACGAAGCTCCAAACCCTAGAGTCAAACCCCCCAACCCAAAATACAAAGAGACGCGGACCAAAAGAAGACGTATGACGCGAAAAAGAATTGGAAAAATGATGAACTAGTCCGCAGACAAATTATAACGACGCCAGATTCTTGACCAAGTTCAGTCCACCCTATGATGGCCCCAGCTCAGACAAGATCGCTAAGCAGTTCTTTCTCTACGCCAACACGTAGGCGAAGAGAATGCCGGTGAGGACGGTGGCGGCGCTAGCGACGGTCGAGGCTCCGGCGCTGTTGCCTCCGGCGGCGGGGGAGTCGCGGGCGCTTCGGACGCCGTGGGCGGGGCGGGCGGGGACGGGGCCAGCGCAGATGGGGACGGGGCGGGAGACGTCTTGGGAGAGAGCGAAGGAGAGGGAGACGGGGTCGGGGTCTTGACGGGCGACGGGGCCGGGGACGGGGTGGCAGGGGAAGGCACCGGGGCGGCGGTCGGCGCCGGGGTCGGAGCCGGCGGGGTCGAGACTGGTGTCGGCGCGGCGGCGGTCGGCGAGGGGGCCGGCGACTGCGCCATGCATGCGGTCGCTAGGAGGGCGAGGAGCACCGCCACCTTGAAACCAGCCAAACCCATCTTCGTCTTCGAGTTCTTTTCTTTGTGTAGAAGCTCGAGTCGATGAAAACTTTCAGAGAGAGAGAAAGCGAGTGATAGAGAGAGAGAGGGAGCGATGGAGTTTATATAAGAAGAGAGGTGGCGGAGATGGTGGTGGCGGGGGGAATCAGCGGAAGTTGGACGACAGCGAATGTAGCAGTCGAGCGATTTGTAATAATAATAAGAGGAGTCGCTGTGAGATTCCTGGCTTATTAAACAAATGCGAGGGTGATGGCTTCACATGATCGTCTTGTCCCCCGCTACTTATAGCGGGAAGCTGGTTCTGACTGGTTCGCCTTCTTTGAAGCTTCTTCGACGCACGTTGGCGTGGGCCGGTTCTTACAGGTGTCGCGTCGCTTTCTCTGAATTTTTCTCCTTCCTTTTTTGTGACCATCGGATGCGTGGAGGGGGGCGTACGCGTCTTTGGCATATCCCATTTTTAATAAAGCCTCGATACTTTGCCATACTTCAGTTTTTTTATTTTTTGGTCGGTTGGCATACTTCAGTTTAGAAACTCGATAAAAGGGCTTTACTAGCATTGCCGTGTTTCGATTATTAACAGAATAACAGTATGTTATGAGTCACAAATTTTTAAAAGAGTGGAGTCTCATAACACACCAAGTATTTCTATCAATAATATTAGGGCTAATGTCAATAAATGATTCATGAATTTTCACCTCGTGTACAATGTGATCCTGGATTACATAGTTCCTGAATTTTAACGCAATTCGTCCTTAGACTTTTGGTGACGATACTTGACATTTGCATATAGATCAGAGTTTAAATTGAACATGTATCTTTAATTAATGGACCATATCAAATAAATTAAATGTTCATTGATCACATTACGCATTAGTCGGATGTTCAGGAATTATTTGTGCTGTTTTTCTATAATAATAAACTTCGGGCTCGTTCCCGGATCTTCCCCATTGCGTGAGATTATATCGCACTTGCGCGCCACGTTTCCACATGACCGTGTATCGTGTCCAACCGCCATGAGACGGTCCGGGATTACTGCTTGGCCACCTTTCCTGTTTTCCGACGGAGAAGTTTCGGAGTTCTCGACATTGAGATCGCGATTGCACATGCGTCGGTGGGCTCTCGGTCGGCGGCGTGTCCCCATCGAATTCTCCCCCACCCCCAGGCCGAAACGCACGTGCTCGTACCATCGGAACGCGAGCTTCCCGACTAGGAGCCGCTCGCCTGTCCCTCCTTCCATCCCTCCGCGTCAACCGGTTCAACCACCTCGGGAACGGTCAACACGACGTTACCTAATTAGCCCCCTCTCGCCTTGACGCGTTCTCACACGCGTCACCCCACCCCACCTTCGAGAGGAAAAAGTCTTAAGAGCAAGGGCCATTCAAACTAGGAGGGTTTTCTGTGTCTCTTCAGCTTCGTGGCACCCACATATGTTGAGCTGGCATACGCATAAAAAAGAGCTGTAATTATAAAAATTAAAGGAAAAAAAGACAAAAAAAATAAATGTTCCGAATTCATTCCAGAGTGCTCGGTTTTGGTGGAATTGACATCCTCGTCTAGACTATAGAGCAATGTAAATTTGGACATTGGCCATGATAGGCCAAAATGCGAGGTTATAGTAGATACCCTAGCCAGAGCGATGGGCTTTCATTTGCTTATTGTGATACTTTTTTTTGGACATAAAAAACCTTAAAATATGTCTAATTTTTTTATTTGTGACATAAAAAATTCAAATTTGTAATTATGTAATACATTTACTTTTTGCCAATATTCTATTAGATGACTATTTCAGCCAAAATAATGTTGTTTTATATACATGCTATTTTAATACTGTTTGCTTTTCAGCATTCATACAAGCAAATTTTTAGCAGTATTCATTGATGGAATCTTGATGGTGGGTAACGGGTCATTTAGGTAGAAGTTTATGAATTTTTGTGTCACACTCACAATCGACATAATTTAAGGGTGTTTTTGTGATTTTTGTTCAAAATTGAAAAATCTCGCGTTTTCCAGCCCCGCAAACGTGTTTTCACGTGTGAAGCGACGAAGTCAAGCTTTCACGTCACACGTGTCGCTTCTGATGGTGACATTTTTAGGCGGTTCGGAAGCTGGGGGGCCTAGATCCGTAATTTCACAAGCGTCATTTTTTTTAAACAATATTTATTTTATTTTGGGTTTTTACTCTTTCGTGAATATTCAAGAGGATCGGGCAGGGATGGACCAACTGTAGCCCACCCATTTTTTTTTTATAAAATTTCCTTTTGGTATTTTCTCATATAATTGGAGAGAGAAACTAATTAATTAAAGCAGAGGGAGAAGGAGAATTGGAGTACAACTAACACCATTTAATAATTAATTAATTTCTTTATTTCTTTATTTTAATTTTTCGGGGGTGGGGTCAATTTAAGGGCCTAACACAGACAGACAACATGCGGTCCCCTTAATTGCATGCCCGCTCGTCGCCCCTCAATGAAAGCGCCTAACGTGCAAATGATCCGACGCGGCGTGCGATTCGGTTGGCACGACTCCATCCTTGTCCGAGCAAACAATTTATAAAATTCATTCATTTAATTATTTTTCTTCCCCTTTCTTTCCTAAGAAGACATCCCCCCGATTTTTTTTTCAATCCTTAAGATCGATGGTCATCGATTGTTCTAGAGCTTAATGATTGGGAGAGCTTAGGAGTCCGCTTAGGAGTCTCGATTTTAACCCGGTGTCCATGGTGATATAGTGGTTCATCGGTTCGAATTGGTCATATTGCCATAGTGCAGTTGCATGGGTCCGATTTCGTTCGAGTTAAAGATAGAGTTAATGATACTCTTAAAAATCACAAACTGATACACCGATGACAAATTTACCTTTTATTATTTTTCGTCAAGTTTTGTCTTTAAATTTGATACACAATAACATATTATGGCGTGAGAAGTTCACATAAAAATTCATAAAGTTAATGCCATAAAAAATTCCAAATTTGTCACAAGTGTACGTTTAAATTTATTATAAGAATATTGCTAAATTTATCACATATGTACAAGTTTGTGATTTTTTATGATATTTATTCTATGACTTTTCACGTGGACTTGCTACGTCAACATATATTGTCACAATGTCTCATCTGGGTTAGTAAATTTAACGTTAAATTTAATGGAAGTTCATGGAGAGTAAATGATAAATGTATCAAAAGTGTATCAATTTAGAGCTTTTGATGGCTAAAAAATTGATTTTCGGTAGATTTATTATAAGTGTATTAGTTTGAATTTTTTATGATTAAAAAATTAATTTGGTATAAACTTGTCATAAACATATCGGTTGAGATTTTTAAGGTATTATTCTTTAAAGATAATGATGGTCTAGTGATAAGTCTAACAAATAATTCCATGGCCAAAAAATTTAATCATTCCATAGGAGTATGGAATGTTATTGGGCATTATTCCGGGATGCTGTTGTCTCTCTTACGATCTGGAAAGGTGTACTTTATTAAGTAATTATTTGCGCTTTTTGTTCGTCGAAAGTTGACCAATTATTTACTTGAGAACGGGCAATGGAGCTGGCGAAAGCTGGCACAAGTGGACATCGCAAGTGACAGCGACTATGTACTGGATCCATTATCCTGACGCTTTTTTTTTAATGTGAATTCGTGACTTGGTGGTCTGGCCAAAGATCAAATGAAGTTTTTACTTGCACGATCGAGAGGAAAATCGTGTTAGGTACATGGCTGTATTTGCTTGGCATAGACTCAAAAGGGGCCTAGCATTATCGCCCCCACCAAATAATGTCCGACCGAAATTATGTATCCGTCCCTATCTCGTACCGTCCTATCTTGGCTTCTTGCAACATCAACAGCGTAGCTCTCGACAATATATAATTTATTTATGTGGTTAGTACCTTTTGTACAAGTGAATGAGACATTTCGCTAATCTAGGTTGCATTTGATAATGCTCTCGAGAATAGGTATTATGTCATTTTGTTCCCGGGAGCATAAATAGAATAAAAATGCGTTTGGTAAGTCTTTTGTTCTCAGGAATAGATTTGGAATAGAAACAAGAAAAAAAAAAAAAAAAAAAATTATTTCTTGTTTCTAGAAACAACTTTAGAAACAAGAATTAGAAACAAAAATCAAGCTTTTTTTCCTTTTCTTTTTTGCCTTTTTTTTTTTTTTTTCTTCCTCTCTTCTTCCCCTAGTTAGTCGCTGTCACCGGGTAGGTCACCCCAAGCTCGTTGGCCATCGACAAGGCCCCTTCGAGCCTCGCCGTGGCTGGGCTAAGCTTGACCTCGCCCAAATCTAGCGAGGCCTAGCCTTGCCCGGTCACCACGAGCTTTGCTGGCCACCAGTGAGGCCCCCCCGAGGTTGGCAATTGTTGGAGGAAGGAGAAGAATTTGTTTTTTTTTTAAATTGTAATAAAATTATTAATAAATTAAAAGAAATTCTAAGTCACAAAAATATATGTGGTTGTACCAAATGCATTTCTCTTTTGGTAACAGAAATTTTATGTAGTTACCAAATGTGTTCAAATGCTGAGAAACTATTCCCGGGAACAAAAACAGAAAAAAGTATTTCTTAAGAAAATTGTTCCCCGAAACAGAAACGTTACCAAACGCACCCCTAGTAACTACTGACCCATATTTGAGTGACTTCGACGTTTTGAAACTGCAACAGTGTAAAGGACTAGAATCATCTCCTCACTCATGTAGATTAACTTCTATTTTTCTTGTTTTGTTTTGCTTAATTTCAATTTTGTAGAGTTGCACGTGTATATTGTATTAGAAAGCTCCATATTGAATTAGTGGTGTGGTGTTGAGCAATTAATATATTTAAGTTGGCTCATGACTCATTAACTTATGTTTTTTTTAATGAAAGTAGGTCTAATTAAGTATATTAATGTGTTTGGATTTAAACTTGCTCTTGGCAGTCCTCCTGGATGAAGGTGTTGGTTTCTACTGTGCATTCCAAACAAATGGAATCAGAGTTCATAATAGATTAATGAGTCCTAGTTTTCGAGCAGGCGGACAAGCCTTCATGGTTTAGTTTAGAGAAAGTGATAGAAAGTTTGACATCGGTTAAATGGTATGATGTGAAGTAATTAATATATTCAAATTGGCTCATAATTCCTTCGTTAAGTTTGTGAGTGAAAGTAGATCCAACTGAGATATGTTGACGGGTTTGGACTTGGGCTTCCTTTTGGAAATTTCCCTAGATGAAGATATCGACTTTTGTTGCGTGCTCCCGACACACTTCAAACTTATTTTTAAAAAAAAAATTGGAAATTCATAAAACTTTCATGACAATAATAAAGTTCGTTATGTATGTAAAATTTGAATAATATTTTAAGTTTTGGCACAAAACAGAAAAAAAAAAAAATTAGCTTGTTTTCAAGGGTAAACAAAAAACAATATTGGGTGAAGCTTTCCAATTCCACAAAGGTTACGTTTTAGAGGAAATGGGGATGGAAATGAGCCAATCCTGAAAGCTTTTAGAGATGAGTATATGTGACTACATATATTTAGGCGGATTTGGCAAATATATGTCGGATTTATATAAGAATTATTGCAAGTGCAATATTTTGTTTACCGAACATTCTTGAGATCATGACATATAAAAGTTTTAATACGTGTCGCGGCGTAAAACAAAGCTATTGAGCTTATTATAAGGAAATGGAGTTTCCAAATTTGTATACTAGAAATGACATCCTATCAAGACCATATTCAAAAAGGGAAAATCACCCAATCAATATCTAAACCTATATTCGCCAATAATTTTTTTTTAAAATTTATTATACATATATCCATTTACTCAAGAACTTTTTAATTTTTCCAATTTAGTTCTATAATTTACGCAAAATCTTCGAATAATTACTAAAACAGTCTTAAACTTATTGTGCGAATGACTTTTTAATTTAGTCAATTTAATTCTGAACTTTTTGATTATTTGCTAATGTAATCATTTCAACTAATTTTGGCCAGCAATCGTTGGCGTGGAAGTTGGCTATTCTACGTGGCATGTGGATAATATTTTTAGGGATAATTGTCGCGACCTACCCTCGGGGGGAGGGAATAGGTTTAGGGGTATTGCCTAAAGGACGAACCTAAGGCCCATGATTAGGCACGGGCTCTCCCAAGCCTATACCCCGCGTGACATTGGGATATTTTAGGAATTTTGCACAAAATGAGTCGCCACTAGTCTATTGGAGTCGGCTAGAAACCAAGTGAGGCATGTGAGTGTACCTCACTTCCTACGCAACCAGAGCATCTAGAGTCGGGTACTTGATTACACTAATTGACCAATTAATGCCATTTCGGTACCTAATCTTGTTCATTTTAACAAAATGATTTTATGCAGGCAGTTTGGATTGATTTTATACCTATCCACTAACGTGTGAGGTGATCATGTGGGTGCGCAATCATTAAAGTAACAGTCATAGCTACCAAGATCCTAATTGCAGTAAAATTAACACAAGTAACTAAACAATTGCAAACATAGTTAAATATGAAAATTAAACATGCAATATAATCAATATACGAGCAAATAAATGCCTAATTACACTAAAAAGGCAATACATAGCAATTCCTAACCAAACCCCGCAATTTTTAGTTTTTCGAATTTTTTTAATTAAAATTTTTTTAAATGAATTTAATTTTAAAAAATGAGCGAATCGGGTCGGATCCGATCGACCCGACCCGGTTCAGTCCGGTCAGCAGAGTCGGGTCTGGTTGGGGAGACGGGCCGATTGGCCCGCTTGGAAAAGAGCAAGGCCCGGTCAGGCCTTCAATTAAATTCGGGTTGGGCCCAACTAGCAGGCCCAATCCGGTCTAAGTTTTTTCATTTTAAAAACGAAGCACACAAGCCCAATGTACTAAAAAAGCCCAAAAACGGCTCAAATAGCTCAAAAACCCTACCCGATTCGCGACCCGCGTTCGACCCGATTTTTGGCCGAAACCCTAGGGTTTATTCGTAGCGGCGGCGCGGCGAGGCACGGCGACGCGGTGCCGGAGGTCGGTCACGGTAGGGCGGCTGAGGTGCGGTGGCCGGCGCAGGTTGCTGGCGTTAAGCAGAGACGATGGCGGCGGCGGCGGCGGCGGCGGCGTCGCTGCGGGGACGGGTGGAGGTGCGGTGCTGGCGTCGGGCGGTAGTAAGTCGCGAAGACAAGGCGGAGCTTCAGACAGCTGCAGGGTGGCAATGGTGTCGCGACCAGCTCAGATCTGCTGGCGTCGGGGACGGTATTAGCTCATGGGCGAGGGGAATCTCGATGGTGGCACGACACGAGCAGCAGAGGAGGCACGAGCCAGTGCGGGGCTCGTTGGGCGGTGGAGCGACGACTAGCTCGGACCGCCGTCGTCAGGGCGCTCGAGCGGGAAGATCAGGACAGCGGTGCTGTCGCGGCACGAGCAACAGAGGAGGCGCGAATTGACGGAGCAGAAGCAGCAGCGTCGACACTCGCGGACGATGGAGGTGCAGTGAGGATGCGGCTGAACGGCGGTGGCGATTGAGCGCGCCGCGCGGCGCAAAGACCGCCGCCGCTTCTCTTTGAGCTCTCCTCTCTTTCCCTGTTTCTCTCTCTGGTTTTTTTTTTTCTCTCTCTCGGTTCTCTCTGGTCTCTCGGTCTCTCTCTGTGCTTCTCCTCTTTTTGTGCCCGATGCTCCCCCCCTCTTTGTTCCATTCTCCCTAGGGTTTCTTTTGTGTGAAGATTAGCTGAGGAGGAAGAAGCTCGGCGCGGGCCGAGCCGAGGGGAGAGAGGAAAGGAGGAGGGCCGGGTTAGGCCAAGGCCAGATTTGACCCAACCCGGCTCCTCTTGTGTCTTTTGTCTCTTTGTTTTTGTTTTTGTTTTTTTTCTTTTTCTTTTTCTTTTTTTTTTTTTTTTTATTTTAACGACTAATTCCTAATTCCGTACACAATTAAATCCTAAATGAAAATGGGAAAATTTAGGTATCAACAGCTGTCCCTCTTTGAATGGGAGCTCGAAGAGGTTGCGTTCAAATACAGAAAACACCTAAATTATTTCGACGGTAGAGAGACCTTAGGCGCATAGGAACACGTCAGGTCGACGAAAAGGACTCATAACTATGGAAGTGCGTATTGTCAATAAGAAGAAGCTCCGGGATACAAAGCTCTCCGGGTCATGAGGAAGACTCTGGGATACAAAGCTCTCCGGGTCATGAGGAAGACTCCAGGATACAAAACTCTCCGGGTCATGAGAATAGAGGAAGACTCTGAGATACAAAGCTCTTCGGGTCATAAGAATGAATGAAGACTCCGGGATACAAAGTTCTCCGGGTCGTGAGAATGGAGGAAGACTCAGGGATACAAAGCTCTCCAGGTCGTGAGAATGGAGGAAGACTCCGAGATACAAAGCTCTTTAGGTCATGAGAAAAGAAGAATGAGGTCTCACCGTGTAACAACGGGTTTCGACTGGGTATGATAGTTTCACCGTGTACGAACGGGTTTCGACTGGGATGAAGGTCTCACCGTGTACGAACGGGTTTCGACCGGGTATGATAGTCTCACAGTGTACGAACGGGTTTCGACTGGGATGAAGGTCTCACCGTGTACGAACGAGTTTCGACCGGGTATGATACTCTTACCGTGTACAAACGGGTTTTGACTGGGATGAAGGTCTGACCGTGTACGAACGGGTTTCGACTGGGATGAAAGTCTCACCGTGTACGAATGGGTTTCGACCGGGTATGATAATCTCACCGTGGACGAACGGGTCTCAACTAGGAGCAGACAAACATGGTTTACTAATGAAACCACAAGCCGTGTGGTTTAGGAAAAGCCACCAACCCCGTGGTTTAAGGATAAACCCACCAACCTTGGAAATAGCATGGTTTAAGGATGACCATGAACCTTGTAGTCTTTAGGGTAGCATTTGCTTATCCATTGGAAGCT
This sequence comes from Eucalyptus curtisii, assembly GCA_017140595.1. NCBI lineage: Eukaryota > Viridiplantae > Streptophyta > Magnoliopsida > Myrtales > Myrtaceae > Eucalyptus > Eucalyptus curtisii. Next base: position 41,148,331 of record CM029501.1, on the reverse strand, counting down.
GCATGGCCTCACTGTGAAATTTTGTCAAACTTAACTTGAGCAAATGTCATTGGAGACGTCATCAAGAGACATATTGGAAATTGTCATTTTGTTCAGGGTTGTATCATTAATCATCAAATTCTCTAGGAGTCAAGTTCTTATAAGAATGACTACGACTCATGAAAAATGCTCATTAAGCATGCCAAACTAAAGCTTCTTAGTCAGAAAGGGTTTCTCACACACTCTTGATAAAATGGTTGCTTGATCCCATCTATTCACGTGGGAAGTAACTGATTGCTGATGGTATCTCACATAACCCATGTCAAAGGTTTTCAGAGACATTCGCGATGAGCACAATCTGATCAATTAAAAAGGTCTTTTGAAAGAACCGCAATATAGATTAGGTCATGGGCTTACACAAAGGGATCATAGCTTTGAGGTCAATAAAGAAACATTTGTCGCTATCTTCATCGGGTTTACAAGTCGAGAACTTGGAAGATAAGACAAGATAGAATTACTTCCACTCCTTCAAGCAATAGCTTCTTTGTGGCATTCTCATTTTTCACTCAAACCATCCCAATCAGAAGAGACTTCGGAAGAGAGCTGTAATGTTAATTTGGGAGAGGCTCAAAAGGCTTAAAATTTTCAAGAGGATTTTTTTTTTAAGAGTCAGTGATCATCATGGCATCGTGACCAGGTCACTCAACCTTTCGAAAGCATTTGGCTTTTGAAATACTGCACATCTCAAAAGCCCCTTTACTAATCATTTCTGCATGGGAGCTTTGCTCTTTTCTCAAATTTCCTTTGCCCTTGCGATGTTTTTTTACGTAGGCACTTGGACTTTGATAATTTTTTTTTTCACATAAGATGCAGCCTTTTGGCTTCTTTTTTTTTTTACGGGCATTGGCCTTGCTTTTATCAGGCATACTGCTTTTTCATGCCCCCTTATTTGTCGAACTTTTTTTGCTCTTTGAACTTCTGTAGCTCTTATGACTTTCTAGATGCTTTTCACATTTTCTCGTGACTGTTAATTGTATTTGGTCAATTCTTATGCCTTGCCCTAGTGAATGGAAAGATCACCGCTCGAGGTTCAAAAATGAATAATCAGGACCAAATTGGTTAAAGCAATGGGTATCAGTGTTTGGGTAGAGAAGGAAATGCTCTTCTTCACCTTGAGATGAGTCAAGCTCTAATGAAAATTCCTTTGAAGTTATCACCAGAAGATTGATGCAAGTGAAAGTAATAGAATCTTTCTCAATCCTTCGCTCTACAACACGCTCGTATCCTCCTATGCTGCCCCAATGTAGGGTCATTCTCGACAGGGGTACTTTGAAGGATCATCTTTACTCCGCCGAAAGGGGTGGTAAGAGATTAGTGCAATACTTGGGATTGATGAAGGAAACGCTTTTATCATTTCGATCTTTGTGCTCAATGCGAATGAATCATTTGTCCTAAGAGAATGTTGTTTTTCATTCAACTCTCAAAAGTATTTAGAGGATGTGTTTGTGAATGGCTTGCCTTTCTTCATCCTAAGCACTTCTTGTTTGGCATGGTTAACATCTCCATCTCATTCTGTTGAGATCATCTGAATAGATCAATCTCCATAGGGGAATTTGATTCAAAATGAATAATCCACAAAACAAGAAAACAATTTTGAGAAAAAAAGGATGCTTAAAAAGTTTGTAAATTTTTTTTTTCAATTTTTCATTTTTGTACTTATTTCTAGGAAAGCGCCAAAGGATCTTTTTGTAATGGAAATTCTCTTCTTTTTTTTTTTACTTTAAAAAAAATTGAGAAGAAGGTTACTTACCTGTGGCATGGTGACCCGGTAACCTTGTAAAGAATGAAAAAGAATATGTTAGTGCAAACATCTTTAGGGATTGAAATGTTGGAAACGATACATTATTACCCTTCATTCGCTTTCATCATTTGGGCGCTAACATCTCTTGAATTCACATTCGTGGATATTTGGTAACTCGACAATACCCTTCCTTTGCATTCGCCTTTAAGTGTTTGACGTTTTCCTGATTCGTTGGTAGAATGCACCGCTTCTACAGTCAAGGTGCAACTTTTTTATCAGCCTGTAAGAAGGGAAGATGAAACGAGTTATCTCCATTCTTAGTTAGGTTCAACTGAGGAACGATACATCCTTCTTGATGAATTTGACAATGTTGTTCCAGCATACTTTGTCGCGACCTACCCTTGGGGGAGGGAACAGGTTTAGGGGTATTGCCTAAAGAACGGGCCTAAGGCCCATGATTAGGCGCGGGCTCTCCCAAGCCCATACCCCGCGTGACATTGGGATATTTTAATAATTTTGCAAAAAGGAGTTGCCACTAGCCTATTAAGGTTGGCTAGAAACCAAGTGAGACATGGGAGTACGCCACATTTCCTACGCAACCAGAGAATCTAGGGTCGAGGACTTAATTACACTAATTGACCAATTAGTGCCATTTCGATACCTAATCTTGTTCATTTTAGCAAAATAATTTTTTGGCAAGCAGTTTGGATTGATTTTACTTATCCACTAACATATAAAGTGATCATACGGGTGCGCAATCATTAAACCAACAGTCATAGCTAACAATGTCCTAATTGCCATAAGACTACACACATACCATTAAACATAACAAGATATGCAATCTAAACATGCGATGTAATCAAAATAAATGCATAATTACACTTACAACAGAAAAACATAGCAATTCCTAACCAAACCCTACCATTTTTGAATTTTCGAAATTTTTTTATTTTTTATTTATTTTTAATTTTTTATTTATTTTTAAATCTTTTTAAATTTTTGAATTTTTTTGAATTTTTTATTATTTGTAATATTTAATTTTTTAATTAATTTAATTAATTTTTTAAAAAACAATAATTTTTTATTTTGAAAAATGGGCGAACCGGATCGAGACTGGTCTGACTCAACCCGGGTTCGGTCCGGTCAGAAGCAGGTGGGCTCGAACCGCGGGCCCAACCCAAGAGGTCCCTTACTCTCTCTTTAAAACAAACCAAACCTATAAGCCCACACTAAACAGCCCAAGCCCACAAGCCCAAAAATCCATAAGCCCACATGCAAAAATAACCAAAATCCGGCCCGAATTGCTTAAAAAAAAAAAACCTACCCGGTTTTGGGCCAAAACCCTACCCGACGGGGCTTTCGCTTGACCAAGCCAAGACCCGGTTTGCCTCCTCTCTCTCCCGCTGTGTTGCGGCGACGAAGGGGATGGCCGGGACACCGAGCGGCGGTCTTGTGTCGACGGTGGCGGCGACGATGTAGCGGGCGGGCGTCGGCTTGGGCGGCGTCGGGCAGGAGAACGGAGCAACGAGGCAGCGGCGGCAGGGACGGCAACGCGAGCTCGCAGGTGAAGCGGTGGCGCGAGCTCGCGGGCGAGGAAGAACTCCGGCGGCTGGCGGGACGGTGGCCGACTCGGATGGAGCGGCGGTGGCACGAGGAGGCTCGGACGACGTCAGAGACCCCCCCCTTTTTCCTCTCTGGTCCTCTCTCCCTCTCCGATTTCGTCAGATCTGGGTTCCGGGGAAGCGAGCGGCGACTGGTGTGATCGATGGCGGCACGACTCGAGGAAGCGACACAGGCGAGGGGGTTGGAGCGGCGGTGTCCGCGGAGCCGGCGGCGTCGTAGCTTCGGGCTGCAGGGAGCGACGTTTGGAGGGCAGTGGCGCGGACGGCGTCGGGCAGCGCCGGCGCTACCCTCCTCCCCTCATTTCCTTCTTTCTCTTCTCTAGTTTTCTCAGTTTCTCCTTCGGTCTGTCTCTGCGTTCTCCTCTCTCTGTGCTGTGTTCTGCCGGTCCGAGCTCTTCAAGCTCAACGGTCGGTGTGTCTGGTTCCTGCCTTGCCAGCCTGTCGACCGGCCTGCTCCCAGACCCGCGGATCACGCCGAACCTTGATCTTCTTGCTCTCGCCGTGTTGCTGCAACTTCTCCTGCTCTCTTTTTCTTTCTATTCTTGCAGGAACTTGCGCGAAGACTACGGCCGAGCCAGTTGCCGGCCGGTTGCTCCCGACCCGCAGATCATGCCGCACGCCTGCCACACCAATCCTCTGCTGCCGTTCTCGCTGCTGTGCTGCTGCCCTACTTTCTTTCCATTTCCAACTCTCTGCTTTTTGCAGGTTGTACAGGTCGTGCGAAGATTGAAGGAGGGGGAAGATCGAACGAGGGCCGGGCCGAGGGAGAAAAGAGGTTGGGCCGGCCCAGCGCGCGGGAGGAAAAGAAAATGAGAGACGAGTCGAGCCAAAGCCGGATCCGGCCCGACCCGACCATATTCTTTTTTTTTTTTTTTTTTTTCGATTTAAAAAAAATTAATTAAATAATTTTTTTTTATTTTTCTTTTAATTTTTTTTTTTTTGTAAAAATATGTGTCAACACACTTCATTGGTGGGTGAAGGAGAGAGTTTTCTCTAAATCGAACGTTGTTCTCCCACTCTTTATACGACTTGTTCCGTCCAAGTCTGTCATGCACCAAAGAAAAGGACATGTCATTTTTTATGCTGAAGAGAATCAAGTTTAGGAATGAGATACATCCTTTTCAAAGTCGAGCGATCAACATCCCAAGGTATCTCTCATGGAGGAAGGGATAATATTACCCCTCTGTTTCATCATTTGAATCTTTATTTGTTTAAGATGAACGGGACTCAATAATGCTCCATCGCATTTGTTGGAACGTTATAGAACTTGGTACTCTTGATGTCTCCTTGACAATGAAAAGAAAATCATGTCAGAAACGGTATCAGAAATAGATAATTGGAATCGATACAGTTTACTCTTCCTTCGAATTCACTCTTTTGGATACTTGGCAACTCCTTCCATTTGTCTCATCATGCAAAGTGAACGAGATCAATAGGCTATTTTGGCACCTCAGATATTCGTGAATAACGAAACTTCCCAGAACGGAATTCAACTTCGTTCCACCTCTATTGGAAGATGAAACTTCGACGCAAGCTTGCTTCTCGGGTTCCATGAGCCTACACTTTTATCTTTTAAAAGGGGCAAATGTCAATCTCAGATAACCTCCTCGTCTTATCGGAGAAAGCGATTTTGTGAAGAGAGGGCCTTAAGCAAAGCTTTCTTGAAATTCATTTTGGAAGGTAGATGTAAAGATTCACTTGAAACACTTCTGAATTCGTTTTTTTTTTTTTTAAGGGGTGATTTTCATGAAATTGAATTCCATCATGAAAAAGTGAGTCGCGTGATTTACAAAAGCAACAATTGGATTCGCAATCAAAACTCAAAATGAAAAACATGATTTTTAACAAGAATAAGGACAATGATAAAATACAAGAAACTCTTGCAAAGATAAGAGTAAAAATCAACTCTTGTTCTAGCTCTAGAATTCACTTCTCCATATGGTCGAACACGAAAATGTCAAGGAGCATCGTGCATAACCTGCAAAAAGACGACAATGTTAGTACATAAATGAGAGAAAATGATATCTCAATAAGGTCGCTTCTTACAACAAAATCGAGGCGATGGTACATGCCCCAAAGTCCTTACTATGGGATTTTTGTATTTCGCACAGATTTTATCATAAGAGAAGACATCATTAAAATAATCAATCCACGACCATCAATTGAATGTCCACTTTTATGCCAAAAGTTTTGTATGCAGAAGTGGCATTGATTTTTTTGAAGAGATTGATTTTATAATTTTACTCTTGCAAAAAATGAAGTGACTTCTATTTTGAGATATCTATACAAAATATGATTTACATTTCAGTCCCAAAATGTGAGAAGGAAAAAGTTTGATAAAAAATGCAATCTCAATTTTTGTGCCCCAATATATAATCACAACTTGCGAGCCCTTTTTTGGCATTTTTTTTTTCAATATGTGATTTTAAGCCCATAACTAGAAATTTAAGTAAAGTCATGTGTTCAACAGGACTAAATCAAAATGTTTAGAACTTGCATTCAAATGTTCGCTTGTCAAAAGTGATTGCCAATTTTTCAATCATAAGCCTACATCACTGAGGGCATTCGATTGATTTCCGCGAATTTCAAGATGAAAATTCAAAACAAAATGAGCAAATAAAAAAGGAAAATGATACTTACAATGGGTGTCGACCTTTGTCTTTATTTTTTTTATTTTTTTATTTTTAATTACATAAACATGCACATGGGATGTGGTTCGATTTCTACTCTATCCGGCTCAAAATGGAGCCATAGGATCATCGGACTGAACCGGCAAGGTCGTGGCTAGGTTGGGTTACCCATGACTCCGGCTTTGTCTAAGAACCGACCCGTGTCACACGGTTGCAGACCGAGGTGGGTACCTTCGACATGAAGAAAGAAATTTCGGGATTGAGATGAGCGACTCGTACTACATGGTTGTAGTCGGAGTGGTATCCACCTCAACACCATCCTAGGTGATCCTATGCGGCCCAAGTCCGACGGCAGGTTGTGTGTGCTAAGGTGTAGTGCAATTCAAATGATACATGCACAACAATTTATAAGCAAACAACATTCCATACATAAAAAATGAATCATACATTCCTACACCTCCCTGCAAGACAAAGGTGAGCAAACACTTCCCCTTATACCTCCCACTCTGTAAGAACATTTAACACCTTAAATGTTAGGGACGTACCTAAAATCCTCGCTGCCAAACAAAAACATTTTTGAACGAGATTAATTTTGGCCTAAGTCCTCTAAGGTTTAATACCAAGTCCCCAGCGAAGTCGCCAAGCTGTCGCGACCTACCCTCGGGGGGAGGGAATAGGTTTAGGGGTCTTGCCTAAAGGACGGACCTAAGGCCCATGATTAGGCACGGGCTCTCCCAAGCCTATATCCCGCGTGACATTGGGATATTTTAGGAATTTTGCACAAAATGAGTCGCCACTAGCCTATTGGGGTCGGCTAGAAACCAAGTAAGGCATGGGAGTGTACCTCACTTCCTACGCAACCAGAGCATCTAGAGTCGGGGATTTGATTACATTAATTGACCAATTAGTACCCTTTCGGTACCTAATCTTGTTCATTTTAACAAAATGATTTTATGCAGGCAGTTTGGATTGATATTATACCTATCCACTAACATGTGAGGTGATCATGCGGGTGTGCAATCATTAAAGTAACAGTCATAGCTACCAAGATCCTAATTGCAGTAAAATTAACACAAGCAACTGAACAATTGCAAACATAGTTAAATATGAAAATTAAACATGCAATATAATCAATATACGAGCAAATAAATGCCTAATTACACTAAAAAGGCAATACATAGCAAATCCAAACCAAACCTCGCAATTTTTAGTTTTTCAAATTTTTTTAATATTTTTTAATATTTTTAATATTTTTTTAAAAAAATAATTTTTAATTTTAAAAAATGGGCGAACCGGGTCGGATCCGGTCTAACACGACCTGGTTCGATCCGGTCAGCAGAGTCGGGTCCGGCTAGGGAGACGGGCCGATTGGCCCGCACAGAAAAGAGCAAGGCCCGGTCGGGCCTTCAATTAAATTCGGGTTGGGCCCAACCAGCACGCCCGATCTGGTCTAAGTTTTTTTGTTTTAAAAACGAAGCCCACAAGCCCAATGTACTAAAAAAGCCCAAAAACGGCCCAAATAGCTCAAAAACGCTACCCGGTTCGCGACCCGCGTCCGACCCGATTTTTGGCCGAAACCCTAGGGTTTATTGGCGGCGGTGGCGCGGCGAGGCACGGCGACGTGGTGCCGGAGGTCGGTCACGGCATGGCGGCAAAGCAGCTGAGGTGCGGTGGCCGGCGCAGGTTGCTTGCGTCAAGCAGAGACGATGGCAGCGGCGGTGGCGTCGCTACGGGAACAAGCGGAGGTACGGTGCTAGCGTCGAGCAGCAGCAAGTCGCGAGGATAGGGCGGAGCTTCGGACAGCTGCAGGGCGGCAGCGGCGTCGTGACCAGCTCAGATCTGCTGGCGTCGGGGACGGTATGAGCTCACGGGCAAGGGGAATCCCGGTGGTGGCACAGCATGAGCAGTAGAGGAGGTGCGAGCCAGTGCGGGGCTTGCTGGGCGGTGGAGCGACGACTGGCTCAGATCTGCCATCGTCGGGGTGCTCGAGTGGGAAGATCAGGACAGCGGTGCTGTCGCGGCACGAGCAACGGAGGAGGCGCGGACTAACAGAGCAGAAGCAGTAGCGTCGACACTCGCAGACAATGGAGGTGCTGCGAGGATGCGGCGGAACGGCGTTGGCGATTGGGCGCCGCTGCCGGCGGCGGTGCTTCTCCTCTTTCTGTGCCCGATGCTCCCCCCCCTTTTGTTCCGTTCTCCCTAGAGTTTCTTTTGTGTGAAGATCGGCTGAGGAGGAAGAAGCTCGATGCGGGCCGGGCCGAGGGGAGAGAGGAAAGGAGGAGGGTCGGGTTAGGCCAAGGCCAGATTCGGCCCAACCCGGCTCCTCTTGCGTCTTTTGTCTATTTGTTTTTGTTTTTTCTTTTTCTTTTTCTCTTTTTTTTTTTTTTTAAATTTTAGCTACTAATTCCTAATTTCGTACACAATTAAATCCTAAATGAAAATGGTAAAATTTAGGTGTCAACAATAATGATATAAATGGTCCATAAATTTTGACTCAATGTATATTGTGGTGCATGAACTTTTAATTTGTTTAATGTGGTCCATAAATTTTTTATACATGTTTAACTTAATCCATGAACTATATAAACATGTTTAATATTGTCATTCCATTAATTTATTTCATGGACTTTATTGAATATTTTGATATAGTTCAATGACTAAATTGAATATGTTTTACAAGTCTAGGGACCACATTGAACAAATTAAAAGCTCATAAGCCATATTGCAAATTAGGTTATAGTTCAGGAACCAAATCAAATCAGTAAAAAATTTAGGGATCACATTGCACATTAGACTAAAATTCAAGAATCATGTGTGTCATTTTCCTTTTCTTTTTTCTTCTATTTTTTTCATTGTGGCCGACGAGGGTCATCGGGTTCGCTTACTACTGGGCAAGGGCTTTGCAGCTCTCGCAAGAAAAGAAAAGAAAAAATAACAAAAAATTTAGTTTGTTTTTCTTTTTTAAATTAAAAACTTCTACACGTTAGTTGCGGCTGTGTCATGTAAAATTGACCGAAAAGACTACATTGGTAAATCATCAAAAGGTTTATGATTAAATTTAATAAATTGAAAATTTTACAAATAAATTGGCATCTAATACAAAATCGCTAAAAACTAGCTAGGTACGTGAGAAGGGTCAAACCGGCCAGTATCTCGAACAAAAATTGTGATTACTCCAAAAAATAAACACAAGCCCTCCACCGGTGCAACTTCTCCTTTCCCAAATGGACCCCTCGAGCTCAGCCAATTCCCGCCTCGGGGTTACCCCTAGTTGACTCTTAATTGATCCGAATGGTCAGTAGCATTAGGATCTAAACTTATATGGTAGGCATCGGCGTGGATACTCGAGAGACTGATGAGGATGGGTCGTGAACAAGGTCGCTAACTCTGGCGGAACCGTCCGCCGTTGGACAGGGGCTAGAGGACTGTAGCTTCTGGCCGAGACGCACTCTTACTTAATGCGACTGCATTTCGCTCCAAAAGACGGCGGAGAAAAGAGCGAAGCCATGGCCGAGATCCGCGCTCCTGGAAAGCACAGGATTTTGTGCTTCCACGGGATCCGGACGAGCGCCACAATCCTCGAGACACAGATCCGCAAGTGGCCCAAATCCTTCCCGGAGAAGCTGGACCTGGCGTTCCTTGACGCCCCGCATCCTTCCGCCGGCTAGTCAAACGTGGAGGGAATCTTCGACAATCCCCACTTCAAGTGGTTCCAGTTCCAAGTTCATCAGGTCTGTGACGCGTGTCGAAATGTTCAATATGACATGAAGACTTTAGGAAAATGTTGATACTTCTTAGGCACCGACATGTCTTTCCAAAGATTTGGCCTTTGCCAGAGCCACGGATACAATATCCGGCAATGATAGAAACTCTAGCCATTCTAGGATTCTCCCTTTCTCCACCAGGTGCCATCAAACATCCGAAAGCCGATTGTTCTCGAGGAGCTTATGTACCAACATTAAAAGATGTTGATAAGTTGAATATTTTCTGGTCACATGACGGCCCGAGCAATGATTTTTGGTCGTGGCATCAGGTTCAGTCTGCCCATTGATCAAGTCTAGGCACGACTGAAGTACTGTAAAGCTATAGCTATTCCAAAACGATTAGAGAAAATAGAAAAGAAAGAAAGAGAAAAAAGGGAAAATTCCTGGAGCTGGTGATGGGCGTGTCTTGTTTCTGTTGCATGCTCCTAAGAGATGATATTAGAGTCCATTCTAGATTAGCCCCAAATTCCGAGCTGGTGGATGTGCATTCATGGTTTGGTTTGGAGAAAGTGTTAGAAAGTCTCACATTAGTTAAACGGTGTGGTGTGACTTTCTCATTTATTTTAATTTTTCCTTTTTTTTTTATTGTGTCAACGAGGGTTGTCAGGGTTGCTTGCTATTGGGCGTGGGCAAGAAAATAAAAGAAAAACTAACAAAAAATTTATAAATTTTTTAAAAAATTCAAAAATTGTCCATGTTAACTCTGGTTGCGCCACGTAGGACGGCCAAAGTTTATATATGTGGTTTCCAGTCAAATTTTCCGGAAGGACTATATTGGAAAATCGTCAAAAAGGTTTAGGATTAAATTAGGCAAATTGAAGTTTTATAATTGAATCGGCATCTATGTGAAACTGCAAGAAGCTGGTTTGGTATTTTATTTTATTTTTATCGGTCATATTTTACTCCTACTCCAACCCTCACTATATGACTTTTTCCCTACCTCCTTGTAGGGTGTGGGAGTCAAAACTCACATTTGAAGTTAAATTATCCCCACCCCAACCCCTGAGGAGGTGGGGACTCCCCACCTCTCCCTTGGAAGAGTGGCCACCTGTGATTTGTACTTAAAAAGGGTCATATTGGACATTATCTCAAACATAGATAGTGATTACTCTAAGAAATGGCCGCCAGCCAGCCAGAGCCCTCCACTTGTGCAACTTCTCCATTCCTAAATGGACCTCGTGCTAAGCCAATTCGTGCCTTCGAGCTACCCCTAGTTTACTCTTAAATGATCAGGTTGGTCGGTAGCATTAGGATCTAAAACTTACATGGTGAGCGTCGGCGTGGATGCTCGAGAGATTGATGAGGATGGGTCGTGAACAAGGTTGATTACTCTGGCCGGCTGGCCGCCGTTAGACAGGGGCTAGAGGACTAGCTTCTAGTCGAGACGCACTCTTACTTAATGCAACTCCATTTCGCTCCAAAAGATGATGGAGAAAAGTGCGAAGCCATGGCCGAGATCCGCGCCCCTGGAAAGCCCAGGATTTTGTGCCTCCATGGGTTCCGGACGAGCGCCGCAATCCTTGAGACGCAGATCCGCAAGTGGCCTGAATCCATCCTGGAGAAGCTGGACCTGGTGTTCCTTGACGCGCGGTATCCTTCTGCTGGCAAGTCGAGCGTGGAGGGCATCTTTGACCCTCCTTACTACGAGTGGTTCCAGTTACAGGTCCATCAGGTTCGTGGCCTTGTTCCGAGGTTTTTTTTTTTTTTTTTTTTCCTAGGTCGGATTAGTCTCATTGTGTTGTCCAATAACTGCATTACGATATACGATGCCATGTTGCGCCAACGTGCCTTTCAAAAAATTTGGCCTTTGCCAGAGCCACGGATGCGATACCCGACAACGATAGCATCTCCAGCCGTTCTAGGATTTTCCCTTTCTCCACCAGGTGCCAGAAACATCCAAAAGCCGATCATTCTCGAGGAGCTTATGAACCAACATTAAAACATGTCGATAATTCCAATCACACATCGGCCCGGGCAAAGATTTTTCGTCCTGGCATTCGGCCGGTCTGCCCATTGATTAGGTCTAGGCATGACTGAAATATCGCAAAGCTATAGCTAGACCAAAACGATTAGAGAAGACAGAAAAGAAAGAGAAAAAGGGAAAATTCCTGGAGCTGATGATGGGCGGGTCCTGCTTCAGGATCATACAGAGTACCAGAACTATGAAGAGTGCATCGCCTACATTGAAGACTTCATGGTGCAGAACGGCCCTTTTGATGGCTTACTGGGTTTTTCCCAGGTGATTCCCGGTCAAATAGAAAGAGAGATTCTTTCACTTTCCATCTCAATTTTGTGCGTTGATTAAGCGATTTTGGTACTTGATTACTGATTACCAGGGAGCTTCTCTGTGTGCTGCATTGCCAGGAATGCAGGAGGAAGTAAGACACATTTCTACTTTTCCCTGAATTCGAAACTGATGGTCGATATACGACATGCAAAATTGGAAAACAAGCCGATAAAATGTCATCAAGTTCGTGCAATTAACGTATGCTGAAATTTGCAGGGAGTGGCACTCACCAAGGTGCCCAAAATCAAGTTTGTGATTATAATTTCCGGTGCTAAGGCAGGCGGAGCAAAATACAGTGCACCTAAGCTCGCAGCTAACGCATTTGCGGCTCCTATTAAGTGCCCTTCTCTTCATTTCATAGGTAACCACCTAAACTCCAGCCACCCGCGGCGTACGGGCTTCCTTGGGTCATCAAAAAAAAAACACTATGCTTTTGGAAAGTCTATCCTAGCTGCGCTCTACAACGATGACAATACGACCGAAAAAGGGAGGGATATCTTTCCTAACGTGACATTAGTCGTTAGACTAGCTTCAGCTATTGGAAGGGAGATTGTGAATAATTTTCCTACCACTAATTGTTGTTGAAGGAGTTTTAGACCATTAGTTATCTTCTCCCTCTTCAAATTCAACTCTTCGTCGATTGTTGTAAAGCAGCATATGAACCAACGATTTCACTTTCATTTTAGTGAAATTGGTCGTGCACTCAGCGCCTTTGGTGAGAAAGCAATTATAAAGATTTTATTGAAACTTTAAAAGCAATGGCTTCTAAAAACACCTAGGTTATAGTACTTCACAATGCAGTTACCCAGGACGCAGTTATAGATGTGTCACATACTAATACTAAATGGAATCCACTAGGGGGTGTGCATCAGTCTTAGTCTAACCCGAGAGCTGGACTGAACCGGCTAGTTCTCGGTAGTTCTCAATTCCAATTGGTTCAGTTTCCGGTTCTGTGTACGAGATTGGATAACCAACCAACCAAGATTTCTTTTTCTTTATTGATTTATTTTTTATTCTGAAGCAAATTCTAATTAATAAATTATTTAATTCTTTTGATGTTGAGAAACTTCCACTTGTAGGGAATTAAAAAAAAAATCAAATTCGGTGGTTCTAAGACCGGGTGGGCCGATTTCTAGTTTCACAAACTGGGAACCGACTTTGCCTAGTCTGATTCTTGGTTCTAGGGTGGAAAACGATCTGTTTTGGAACTGATCACCCTTGCATGATAGCCTTCTAAGAACACACCAAAAATTATTGATACAGATGTCATTATTTTGTTGTAGGTGAGGAGGATTTCCAGAAGACAGAGGGACTTGCTCTAATTGATTCGTTTGTGGATCCGCTGGTCATTCATCACCCAAAGGGCCACACAGTCCCCAGGCTTGGTTAGTGCCCCTACTGATTATATATACACACAAGTCTCATTTCCTCATTGTCTCAATCCATCTTTTGCTCTTAGATAGAATCCTGTCTATGTGGTGGATCAAAACTCTCGTGCTCTTAGAACCCCTGAATTAATTCTCTTTCTATATATCTAAGCCGGTGCTTTGTTTTCTTTTCTGTTTCGATCCCTTGCGCAGATGATCAGAGCGTAAAGATTGCGCAGAATTTCTTTGAGAAGATCCTGAATCTGGCCACTACATGAGGCGCTTCCTTGCAACTAGCAATGAAGATCAATAATAATTCTCGTCTGAGATTCGACTTGCCAATGATAATTACTCGAAGTTACGCAGTTGGATGATATTCTTCTTTTTCTCTGATTTTCATTTCGTGGTCTGATGGGACTTCTATCAAAAGTGCCTCTCCTCTCCTCTGCCCAAACGCATGCGAAGCGAGCGTTCTATGGCCGGTTTGTACGTTAAAAAATCGGACTTTCTGGGTATCCGTGGAATTCATTTGGTTATATCTGTGGATGGAGGAAATAATCTTTCAACGGTTTGGCACGCCTTACCAAAATCAGTATCACACAGTTTTCATTTGGTAAGATAATGGAGGGTCAAGTTGTAAGTTAAAACAGAGAATTACAAGTTAAACCAGCCGAAGTGAATGGGTTATGAATACAAGTTAAGAATGAACGGATTGCGTTAAAGGGCCTATAGAGAGAACTAGCCAAAAACCAGAAGAGTCCACTTTCAGCCGAGACTCCTTTCAAGTTCCTGATGTATTTCACTCCCAACGTAGTAGAGAAAGTGAGAGCCAAGTGTCACGGGTCGGTAGATCCCTTGGCCGTGGATCAACCCGTGCGGCGCCTGGCGAGCAGAACTCGCTAGGCTAACCTTCCTTCTATAGTTGTTCCAGTGAACAATACGGCGAATAGCCCTTTTATCCGAGATCGTACCACGTCCAGCTTTGCTCGAGCGTCTAGTCCGTCGAGCGAGACAGCATCCCTCGTTAGGCTCAACAACTGGTTTCGGCCTGCCCTGGCCTCATCAGGAGAGCGGCATCAGCTCCCGACCAGTTTGTGCACGGGAGGCCAACCCCGCCTTCAGAGCTCCTAAGCAATATACTCCTTCTATACTAGAACTCCTAGCACCAACCGTCCTGACACCACTCCCACGGACCAGTTGTGATCATCTCCTCTACGTCCTCACTCTTCACTCGATAACCCCAAGCTTCACTCCCAAGGGCACATGGGTACGGGAGCATTCACGGACCGTGTCATTCTCCCCCACTCAATTCCGCAACGCCCTCGTTGCGGGCTGTTCTGTCGCTTCCCGCATCCCAACCATCAAGGCCACTCCACAGGACTTACATCGATGGCGACGCTCGCCCAACAAAACAGTCTCACCACTCCATTGCTTGTTTCCCCGATCAAAGCTGTTCATGAATCCAGTCACTTGTGCTTCCCGACAAGTGTGGCACCCCGCCAACCGCACGGCAGCATCTTCAACCATCTACTAAGCTCCTCCTGATTTCAGCAAGCCAATAGAGGGTCCCCTTGGTGGAAACGTGATCCTACCTCTTCTTAAGATTCGCCTATTGATCCAGGAATGTTATCCCCATTCAGCGAGCAATTCGGTTCCTTCCTATGCCCCCATTGCCATCCCAGAAGCTAGACGAGAGCCGCACGTTGTCCGAGCCCTCCTGGCCCCGGCGATCACTCTCCGCTCTCATAGGACCGGGAAGACCACAGGCTTTCCCCGAATCACCCACCTACTAGAGGGATCCCCGCTCTGATACCAAATTGTCACGGGTCGGTAGATCCCTTGGCCGTGGGGGAGAATGACACGGTCCGTGAATGCTCCCGTACCCATGTGCCCTTGGGAGTGAAGCTTGGGGTTATCGAGTGAAGAGTGAGGACGTAGAGAGGATGATCACAACTGGTCCGTGGGAGTGGTGTCGGGACGGTTGGTCTTAGGAGTTCTAGGATAGAAGGAGTATATTGCTTAGGAGCTCGAAGGCGGGGTTGGCCTCCCGTGCACAACCGGTCGGGAGCCGATGCCGCTCTCCGATGAGGCCGGGCAGGCCGAAACCGGTTGTTGAGCCTAACGAGGGCCTGCTGTCTCGCTCGACGGACTAGACGCCCGAGCAAAGCCGGGCGTGGTACGATCTCGGATAAAAGGGCTATTCGCCGTATTGTTCACTGGAACAACTATAGAAGGAAGGCTGGCCTAGCGAGTTCTGCTCGCCAAGCGCCGCACGGGTTGATCCACGGCCAAGGGATCTACCGACCCGTGACAATTTGGTATCAGAGCGGGGATCCCTCTAGTAGGTGGGTGATTCGGGGAAAGCCTGTGGTCTTCCCGATCCTATGAGGGCGGAGAGTGATCGCCGGGGCCAGGAGGGCTCGGACAACGTGCGGCTCTCGTCTAGCTTCTGGGATGGCAATGGGGGCATAGGAAGGAACCGAATTGCTCGCCGAATGGGGATAACGTTCCGGATCAATAGGCGAATCTTAAGAAGAGGTAGGATCACGTTTCCACCAAGGGGACCCTCTATTGGCTTGCTGAAATCAGGAGGAGCTTAGTAGATGGTTGAAGATGCTGCCAGGTGCAGTTGGCCAGGGGTGCCACACTTGTCAGGAAGCACAAGTGACTGGATTCGTGAACAGCTTTGATCGGGGGAAACAAGCAATGGAGTGGTGAGACTGTTTTGTTGGGCGAGCGTCGCCATCGATGTAAGTCCCAGGGAGTGGCCTTGATGGTTGGGATGCAGGGAAGCGACAGAACAGCCCGCAACGAGGGCGTTGCGGAATTGAGTGGGGGAGAATGACACGGTCCGTGAATGCTCCCGTACCCATGTGCCCTTGGGAGTGAAGCTTGGGGTTATCGAGTGAAGAGTGAGGACGTAGAGGAGATGATCACAACCGGGTCCGTGGGAGTGGTGTCGGGACGGTTGGTCTTAGGAGTTTAGTATAGAAGGAGTATATTCTTAGGAGCTACGAAGGCGGGGTTGACCTCCCGTGCACAAACCTGGTCGGGAGCCGATGCCGCTCTCCCGATGAGGCCAAGGCAGGCCGAAACCAGGTTATTGGCCTAACGAGGATCTTTGTCTCGCCGACGGACTAGACGCCCGAGCAAAGAAATGGACGTGGTACGATCTCGGATAAAGGGCTTATTCGCCGTATTGTTCACCTGGAACAACTATAGAAGGAAGGCTGGCCTAGCGAGTTCTGCTCGCCAGGCGCCACACGGGTTGATCCACGGCCAAGGGATCTACCGACCCGTGACACAAGGCTGAAAGCCGAGCCCGCAATCTACTATCTTTGGCACAAACACAGTTATTCATGGCAACACAATTGGTTAACGTTCTTTTTTCTTTCTGATTTTCGTTTCGTGTTCTGATGGGACTTCAATTGAGGATGCCCGCTCTGCTCCACGCCTGCGAAGCGCGAGTTCTAGGCCAGTCGTATGTTAAAAGCAAACTTGTGGACATAATCTTTAAACAGTTCGATATGCCCACCCAGCATGAACCGAAATCACACAATTTTCATTTGGTAAAGACAATGAAGGGTCAAGTTGCAAGTGAAAGGCAGAGAAGCACAAGTTTGGCCGGTTGGTCAATAGCACTAGGGTCCAAACTCGAGTTTTGCTGGTGGTTGAGGTTGGCGGGGATTCTTTAAGAGCCGGAGCGAATGCGTCATCCATACAAGTTAGGCTTTGAACAAATAATATCGCATGGACACCAGAAAGAACGGGCCAAAAACCAGAGGATTGACTTGTGGTTGAGATTCCTCTCCAACTCCTGCCCTAGTTCATTCCCAGGATAGTAGGAGAAAGCGAAAGCGATGACTGAAAGCCAAACCCATGAGAAGCCCAGGATTCTGTGCCTCCACGGATTTAGAACGAGCGCTAAGATCCTCGAGACGCAGATTCATAAATGGCCCGAATCTGTCCTGGAGAAGCTGGATCTGGTGTACCTCGACGCCCCATACCCGTGCACGGGCCAGTCAGGCGTGGAGGGCATCTTCGATCCGCCCTACTTCGAGTGGTTCCAAGCCAATCAGGTCAGATTTCCAGTTTCATCTGGACTCCGTTTGCTGTAACTTTAACTATACCACATGGTTGCTGCCTGGATCTTCGAAAACTATTGACACCTTGGAATGCTTGTGAGGCACACAGTGCTACGAAATGTCACGGCACGATCGTAGCACGGTGCAAACGGGTTTTTAGCCAAAAAAACAGGGGAAATTCATCGAGCTGATAATTGAGAGTGTTGGGGTTCCAGGATTTTACGGAGTACGAGAACTTTGAAGAGTGCATCGCCTTCATTGAAGATTTCATGGTGAAGAACGGTCCCTTTGATGGTTTGCTGGGTTTTTCCCAGGTGAGTCCGGTCAAATGAAAGGACAAAGTAACATCTATTCTTTTGGGGGTCTGTTCGAGTTCTTAAATTCTTTAGGTTTTGGGGCCACAAGAAGAAAGAAAAGAGACGAACTAACAAAAACTTTCATCGCCATGTTTACAAGATTATCCTGTTTTGATTACCAGGGAGCTATGCTAGCTGCAACATTGCCAGGAATGCAGGCACAGGTACACTTTTTTTCTACCTAATTATTCCAACAAAAATTCCAAATCAAAACACATAAATGAAAGGAAAAATGCGAAGCATCAACAAAATGCTGAAATTTGCAGGGATTGGTACTCACGAAGGTGCCCAAGATCAAGTTTCTGATTCTAATTTCCGGGGCTAAGCTCGGCGGATCAAAGTACGGTGCGCCTCCGCTAGCAGCTAATGCTTTTTTCCCTCCTGTCAAGTGCCCTTCTATTCATGTTATAGGTAACTCCCTGAACTTAGCTCTCTTCCATTCTACTACGATCCAATCACCATTAACTCGCTTACAAGTTTTAAAGTCTAGTCCGACAGTGCCTGACAACGACGACGTTAGGTAGCTGTAATTAGTTGTTACAACCACTGCATGACCTCGTTAGGCTAAATTTCAACAACCAAAGTGGGACTAGTGATGATTTTTTGGTGCTGTCCTTCACCTAAAGGTCTAAATGAGTTCCGAGTTGCAGCTTCATATAGAATGCTATCGATCCAGTCCTGTCCAGTGAAGTTGGACCATAATCCATCCTTGTTTTACACTTTGAATCCGGAGATTAGGACCTAGACAAATAGTGTCAATATCAAGGTGCGCAAGAAGATCCACATGATAAATTCGAGCTTCTTCAAACACTAGCAAGGTCAATAATGGGAGATTTTGTGGGATTAGCTATTAGATGAAAAAGTGATTTAATATTTAATTATTTTAAAGCTTCCTTTCACGCTTACTTTGGTCTTTTTGCTTAGTACTAAGCGTGAACATATTTAATTGAGAAGGCAAATAGGGTCTGGTAACATATGAATTTAGGACCTCTAGTTCTAGTACCATGTGAGATTTTGTGTGATCACTGTCGATTATTTTAAAATATTAAGCTATTAAATGAAGATGTGGTTTAATATTTGTTTATTATAATGGTCAATTAGCTAACTACGAAAGAGATTATAGATTAAGTGGGTACGCATCATGGCCTCGTTAACTGATAATTAAGAAGTGATTGTTGTGCTGTTAGGCGAGAATGATTTCCTGAAGCCGGAGTCGATTGCTCAGCTCGATTCGTTCGTGGATCCGATCGTCTTCCATCACCCGAAGGGCCACACAATCCCCAGACTCGGTTAGTGTCACTACCAAGTGATTCAGTCTCTTTTCCCAATGTTTCAGTTCCTCTTTTGTTCTTAATCTCACTTTCATCAATTAATAGAAAGAAAAAAGTGGATAGTGAACATCCACTCGATCGTAATTTTGTCGGGAGCAATCTCCCGTGTATCGAGGGATAGGAACGTTGTGTTCTGAGATGCCATGAATGTTTCGCTTTCTACGAATTCATGTCGGCGCTAAGTTTTCTTTTTGGTTCTTCTCTTGTGCAGATGATCAAAGCCTCGGGATCGTTAACAATTTCATTGAGAAGATCCAGAGTCTCGCTACCACATGAGTCATTCTTTATTTGTGATTTGGCTATCTTTTTTTAATCTCTAGAAAGCTTGAAGGGCAAGGCATGGAAAAGTTCGTCTCTTAACAATTTGCATAATTTTATGGTACCTCCTTCTATAGACAAAAAAAAAAGAAAAAAAAAAAAAATCTCTCAAGGATGAGGTAGCGAGGTAGCTTGTAATTTCCCAAAAATATAGTTCCACTAAAAGTGCAACACGTTGCTAAAAGCTCTATTGGTAATTATGGTGCTAGCAAGATTACATGAACCAGGTGTTTTTCGCTATTATAAGATCTAAATGTTGTATGCCCTAGCAGTTATGCTACGTTCATTTTGCAATGTAAAACTTTATACGGGATACACTTAAATGTCAAAAATTCATAAAGATATATTTAAGTATTAAAATTGAAGCAAAATGAATTAGTTAAGTATCAATGGCGATAAAATTTGACCAAAATATCGATGTGGCGTATTTCCAGCAAGACAAGTACAAAACGACATCGTTTTGCATGCTGACGTGGCTAAATAAGCCGAAAACGAAGTTGTTTTAACTCGAATTTGAATTTTAATATAAATATTAATGAAATTAAATTTAAAACAAAATAATTTTTTTTTTTTAAAAAAAAAAAAAAAAGGAGAAGAAGAAGTTACAAAAGGTGTTGGGCAAGGGCTGTGCAAGCCCTCGCCAACACCTCTAGCCTTGGCCAAGGGCCAATGACCCCGATCGACTGGTGGTGACGGCTGCAAGCCCTTGCCCAAATCTGGGATAAGGGTTGCGGCTTTCCCCTAGATTCAGCGACCCGCCAAGCCTAGGCTTGGCAACGCCGACTGACCCTCCCCCCACCGTTCCTTCCTGGCAACAGTGGGGAGGTGGCGGCGAAGGCTTGCACAGCCCTCACGGTTCTGCGATCTCCCTTCTTTTTTTTAAATTTGGTTTTGAATTTAGTTTAAAATTCAAATAAGAGGCAAAACAAGTCGTTTTGGCTCTTCTTTACTGACTCAACTCTTTGACGAGCCATGTAGACGAGTTATATTAATAAAAAAAATTGCCACGTAAGATTTCCGAGAGGCTTTGTCGGACTTAACACTCAGATGTCCCAATTTTTTTAAAAAAAAGTGACACTTATGTGTATATTTCATAAGTTTTTTGGTACTTAAGTGTTCATCGTGTCAAGTTTTGGCATTTGCACTATATCTCTGCCTCCATTTTTTACTTAATTATGAAATACATCATTAACTAGATATAAATCTAAAGAATGTATGCTAGGACATAAGTCTTCAAACAAGAAATCTTGTATATTCCAATTTCGCCCAACTGACTCCTAAATGTAGGTAATCTACCGTTGATTAGGATCCATAGGAAGTTGTTTTCAAGACAACATGGAAAGAGCCAAACCTATCTCTAGGTCAAACCCAATCATCTTGTGAGACAATAGCATAATTTTTTCTGGCGAAATACATGTTTTTTTTTTTTATTCTATCTCGTCGTGGAGAATTGAAAAATTGATAGGGAAAATTATTCAATCAATCTTTAACCTATTGCGCAGATGTCAATTTAATTATAAATATTTTAATTTTGTCATTTTAGTCCTAAACCTTTGCACGAAATTCTAATATAAATCTTTCAGTTAATTTCCACTAGAAGTCGTTGATGTGATGATCAAGTCATTACTAGTCATCTTACGTGGCCCACCGCTATTGATGGGGCAAATTGCCTTGTACAGTTAACGTAATGCATGGTTCAATAATGCTCTACACGAAATAATACTATCACAAGCAAAATCTTCACCGTATTATTAGAAATATTTTTTGCTGGCACACGTAAACACGTGTACAAATATGTACATATACATTCAATTCGTTAGCAACATAACCATATAATAGATTTCTTTCACTTAAAATTTTTGGGCTTTTTTTGCTAATGTGTCCCAAATGCATTTGCCACAATTTAGACTCTCAAACAGATGCATATGATGTTTCTACGGCGAAATCTATCGCTGTCTTACCTTGAAGTTCATACGGGCCACCGTGCTTGATTTATTTCATTATTACCATATCACCTCGAATAATTTTCAAAATTTTTACATTCTGAAATAGATCGTTACCCAACTGAATCTAGGGCATTTAAGGAAATCAATTTATTCTTTAACTTTGGAACATGCCTCACTCCAATCAATATCCTCACGATACCATCATGCATTATGATTCCAACATTGCCAACGCTAACAACATCACATTCAACGTTGTTCCTTAACTATACTTCATTACCATCCGTGTAATGATAAATAGTAAACTAGTTTCTATTTTGTGTAACATGAAAAGAACAATCAAAATCCATAATTCATTCATCAAACGATGAATAATCAATAACAAACAAGACATAATCGGCACTATCAACTACAGCTTCAATATCATCTGCAAAATTAACTATAATTTTCTTAGGCAAAAGTACACTCTAAGTGCCAAAACTTGGCATGATCGGACACTTAAGTACAAAAAGTTAAGAAAGTGACACTTAAGTGTCATATTTTTTTGAAAAAATAGACACTTGAGTGCCACCTCCAACGAATCCCGTTGGAAATTCGATGTAGTAATTTTTTACTAATTTTGCTCGCCTACGTGACTCGTCTAAGAACCGACTTAACAATGAAATGTAAAAGCGATGTCGTTTTGGCGCATATTTGAATTTTAATATTAAAAATTAATTAAATTAAATTAATATTAAAAAAAAAAAGAGAGAAAGGAAGAAGATGAATAGTTGCAAGTGACCGAGGGCCCAATCCTTGCCGCCACCGCCTCCCCACCATCGTGGGGTGGGGGGGGCTAGGGTCCCACAACCCTAGCTGATCGTAGGTGAGGGCTCGTAAGCCCTCGCCCAGATCTAGGGCAAGGCGACCCAACAAGCTTGGCCAAGTGAGGGTCGGCGACCCTCATCATGTTTGGAGGAGGGCCGCGACCCTAGCCCCATATGTGGGCGAGGGCTCGCAGGCCCTTGCCTTCTATCGGCCGGGGTCGCTAGCCGACCCTCCCCCCATCGTCGCTAGCCCGTCTCGACAACGGTTGCGAGGTTGCGGCGGTGAGGTCTGATTCCTTAACCGCCTACAACTGTTCATTATCTTCATTCTTTTTGTTAAAAAAAAAAAAAAACTGGTATTAAATTTAATTTAGTTAATTTTTTTATTAATTATTTACTCATGTCAAATGTCAGCAGCAAAACGACATCAGTTTTACACTTGTTTAGCCACGTCAGCATGCAAAAAATGACGTCGTTTTGCACTTACCTCACCGGAAATTTGCCATTTC
This sequence comes from Eucalyptus curtisii, assembly GCA_017140595.1. Taxonomy (NCBI): domain Eukaryota; kingdom Viridiplantae; phylum Streptophyta; class Magnoliopsida; order Myrtales; family Myrtaceae; genus Eucalyptus; species Eucalyptus curtisii. Next base: position 41,125,533 of record CM029501.1, on the reverse strand, counting down.
AGCATTTTGATCGGATTTTCTCTCAGTTGGCACTTAACTAATTCATTTGCTCCAATTTTGACACTTAAGTTTCACTTTTTTAACTTTTGACACTTTAGGTGTCCGGCACTTAATTTCCTTACCCTTCTTGTTTTTCAACTTAAGACAATTCTTTCTAAGATGCCCCTTTTTGCCATAACTTTAACGGATAGCATTACCAGTCCTAGATTAACTACGCCTGTTCATATTAGTATTACTCCTGCTAACACGTGTTCAAGATTTTCTTCTATTTTCACCTATTAAAGTAACATCTATAGGTTAGCCAGATTTTCTTCTATGGATGTCCTCATTTAAAATTAAATCTCAAAGCCCCTTAAACGTCAAACTAGAAGAATTACTAACGGCAATAATAGCAATTTCCAACTTTCAGACAATGAAGAAAATAGAATTAAAGCACGTACCTCATCTTTAAAGTCAATCTCAACTAAACTCAATTGACTAACAATCACATTGAATTTATTAAATGATATGCAATTAATGCACCTTTGCTCATCTTTAATAATCACATTAAATTTATTGATATGATCTACAGCTGACACTTCACTTATCTTTAAATTAAACAGACGTTGCGTCAAATAAACATTGTTAATTGCAAAGGGCTTCTCGTACATATGTAACAGGGCTTTTATCAAAGCAGTGGTCTTCCTCTTCACAATGTTAAACGCGACGTTACGAGCCAACATCTACTGAATAAAACCCATAACTCGTCTATCCAAAAAATCCCAAATAAGCTTGCTTCATCATCTTTGGTTTCTCTCCAGATAGGAGCAAGTGCAATTTTATCTAGTAAAGATAATCTTCAATCTATATATTCCAGAAATTAAAATCATTTCCATCAAATCTTTCAATTCTCACTTTTCCTTCTTCTGTCGCCATCGATTCGCTTCAACTCTACCAAGTCTAATTTTGATACCAATTATGGTAGAAAGCGAGCGATGGAATAATAAAATAGACGGAACAAGAAAATAAGTCAGACACTAGATTTATGTGATTCAATTGTATAGAACTATGTCCACGGGGAGAGTAGCGACGGATTTGCTATAAATCAAGCGATACAATGGAGATTAGACACTTAGCCACTCAAATACTCTTGGTATTTTCCAAGCCCCAATTACATCCAATAACTCACTCAATATTTAACTTCGAAATTCCTTACGAAATAATCTCTCAATCTCATGAAGAAATTCACAAATCTTACCACAAGATTTCACGGCTACAAGCACTAACTTGATGAATGTAATTTAAGAGTTTTCTCTGCACGTCTTTGCCTACCAAGCATTTGTATACAGACGGCGCTTTAAGAAGACCTTTATTCATCAACCGCAGCACAAAGATCGCCTTCACGAACAAGCACTCACGGCAAATCAACAACGGCGCGCCCAAATTCCAGTAATTATTCAGCCCGTATTTATAATATACAAAAGAAACAAAACCCTTCATGAAACCGAGTCCAACGTGGTAAAAAAAAAAATCCACGGTCAACTCTCCTCAAATTTATTTTCCTTGCTGACTTCAATGTAGAAACCAACTGGTGCGTATATATAATTTTTCGCTTTCTTCGCCGACTACAGCTCGTAAAGGAAATAAATTACGTTCAAGATCACGCCACCAATATGAATGAGTTTTCTGCATTATGCAAGATCAAATCTTGAACTTTGATCTACGGAGTTAACACGCAAATAAACTTGGGTCGGGTTCATTCAATAAGCTTAAACTGAGACATATTTTAACAAGTTAAACCAGAGAAGCACAAGTTAAACTGACCGAAGCGAATGGGTCATGAGTACAAGTTAAGATATGAACAGATTACTTCAAAGGGTCTATAGAGATCCAAAAACCAGAAGAGTCAACTTTTAGCTGAGACTCCTTTCATGTTGCTGATGTATTTAACTCCCAAAATAGTAGAGAAAGCGAAAGCCGTGTCCGAAAGCTGAGCCCGCATTCTACTAACTTTAGCACAAACACAGTTATTCGTGGCTGCACAATTGGTTAACGTTCTTTTTTGTTTCTGATTTTCGTTTCATGTTCTGATGAGACTTCAATTGAAGATGCCCGCTCTGCTCCACACCCGCGAAGCACGAGTTCTAGGCCAGTCCTATGTTGAAAGCAAACTTGTCGGGCATAGCATGAACCGAAATCACACGATTTTGATTTGGTAAAGGTACTGAAGGGTCAAGTTGCAAGTGAAGGGCAGAGAAGCACAGGTTTGGCCGGTTGGTCAATAGCACTGGGGTCCAAACTCGAGATTTGCTGGTGGCTGTGGTTGGTGGGGATTCTTTAAGACCTGGACATACAAGTTGGGCTTTGGACAGATTATATCACATGGACTACAGAAAGAACTGGCCAAAAACCAGAGGATTAATTTTGTAGTTGAGATTCCTCTCCAATTCCTGCTCTAGTTCATTTCCAGGATAGTAGGAGAAAGCGAAAGTGATGACCAAAAGCCGAACCCATGAAAAGCCCAGGATTCTGTGCCTCCACGGGTTCAGAACGAGCGCTAAGATCCTCGAGACGCAGATCCATAAATGGCCCGACTCCATCCTGGAGAAGCTGGATCTGGTGTACCTCGACGCCCCGTACCCATCCACGGGCCAGTCCAGCGTGGAGGGCATCTTCGATCCGCCTTACTTCGAGTGGTTCCAAGCCAATCAGGTCAGATTTCCATTTTCATCTGGACTCTGTCTGGTGTAACTATAACTGTAGTTCATGGTTGCAACCCGGATCTTCAAAAACTATTGACAACTTGGAATGTTTGTGAGCCACACACAGTGCCACGAAATGTCACGGCACGATTGTAGCATGGTGCAGCTATAGCTGCGCCAAACGGGTTCTTAGCAGAAAAAAAATGGGAAATTCATCGAGCTGATAATTGAGAGTGTTGGGGTTCCAGGATTTTACGGAGTACAAGAACTTTGAAGAGTGCATCGCTTTCATTGAAGATTTCATGGTGAAGAACGGTCCCTTTGATGGTTTACTGGGTTTTTCCCAGGTGAGTCCGGTCAACTGAAAAGACAAAGCAGCATGTTTTCTTTCGAGGGATTGTTCGAATTATTAAATTTTTGAGGTTTTGGGGCCACAAGAAGAAAGAAAAGAGACAAACTAACAAAAACTTCATCCCCATGTTTACATGATTTTCCTCTTTTGATTACCAGGGAGCTACGCTAGCTGCAGCATTGCCAGGAATGCAGGCAGAGGTACACTTCTATCTATCTTCATATTCCAACAAAAATTCCAAATCAAAACAAACAAATGAAAGGAAAAATGAAAAGCAACAGGACTTTTGATCGAGTTGCTGCAATCAACAAAATGCTGAAATTTGCAGGGATTGGTACTCACGAAGGTGCCCGAGATCAAGTTTCTGATTCTAACTTCTGGGGCTAAGTTCGGCGGATCGAAATTTGGCACACCTCCGCTGGCAGCTAATGCGTTTTCCTCTCCTGTCAAGTGCCCCTCTCTTCATGTTATAGGTAACTACCTGAACTTAGCTCTTTTCGATTCTACTACGATCCAATCACCATTAACTTGCTTACAAGTTTCAAAGTCTAGTCCGACGATGCCTGACCATGACTTTAGTTAGCTGTAATTAGTTGTTATAACCACCACATGACATCGTTAGGCTAAATTTCAGCAACCAAAAGTAGGATCAGTGATGATTTTTCTGTGCTGTACATAAAGGTCTAAATGAGTTCAGAATTGCAGCTTCATATAGAATGCTATAGATCCAGTCCTGTCAAATGAACTTGGACCATAATCCATCCTTGTTTTACACTTTGAATCCGGAGATAAGGGACTAAACAAAAAGGGTCAACATCAAGGTGTGCAAGAAGATCCACATGATGTATTCAAGCTTCTTCTAACACTGGCAAGGTCAATTAGCCAACTAAGAAAGAGATAATAGATTAAGTGGGTACGCATCATGGCCTCGTTAACTGATAAATTAAGATGTGATTGTTGTGCTATTAGGGGAGAATGATTTCCTGAAGCTGGAGTCGATTGCTCTGCTCGATTCGTTCGTGGATCCGAACGTCATCCATCACCCGAACGGCCACACAATCCCCAGTCTCGGTTAGTGTCACTACCAACTGATTCAGTCTCTCTTTTCCCATTGTTTCAGTTCCTCTTTTGTTCTTAATTTCACTTTTATCAATTAATAGAAAGGAAAAAATAGATAGTGAACAGCCGCTCGATTGTAATTTTTTCGGGAGCAATCTCCCGTGTATCGAGGGATGGGAACGTCATGTTCTAAGATGCCATAGATGTTTCGCTTTCTACATATTCGTGTGGGCGCTGAGTTTTCTTCTTATTTCTTCTCTTGTGCAGATGATCAAAACCTCGAGATTGTCAACAATTTCATTGAGAAGATCCGGAATCTCGCTGCTACATGAGTCATTCTTTATTTGTGATTTGACCATCTTTCTTTAATCCCTAGAAAGCTTAAAGGGCATGGAATGGAAAAGTTCATCTCTTAACAATTTGCATATTTATGGGGTACCTCGTTCTATAGACAAAAAAAGAAAAAAGTCTCCCAAGGATGAAGTAGCTTGTAATTTCCCAAACATATAGTACCCACTAAAAGTGTAACACATTGCTAAAAGCTCTATCGGTAATTATGGTCCTAGCAAGATCACATGAACCGGGTGCTTTTCGCTACAAGATCAAAATGTCGTGTCGATACAGTTACGCTACATGCGTTTTGCATTTAACTATGAAAATGTCATTAGTTATATATAAATCTAAAGAATGTATGCAAGGAACATAAGTCTTTAAATAAGAAACCTTATATATTCCAATTTCACCCAACTGATTCGTAAATGTAGGTAAGCTACAGTTGATTAGGATCCATAGGAAGTTGTTTTCAGGACAACATGGACAGAGCCAAACCTATCTCTAAGTCAAACCTAGCCATCTTCCAGGACAATAGCATATGTCTTTTTCTGACGAAAGTACATTTTTTTTTTAATTTTTTTTTTGGAGAATTAAAAATGTTATAGGGAAAATTATCCAAACAATCTTTAAGCGATTGCATTTATGCTAATTTAATCCTAAATTTTTAATTTTGTCACTTTAGTTCTAAATCTATGTATGAAATTCTAATATAAACCTTTCGATTAATTTCCACCAAATTTGACGATTCAATCATCACTAGTCATCCTATGTGGCGCACCACTAGTGATAGGGCAAATTGCCTTGTAAAGTTAACGTAACACGTGGTTCAATAATGCTCTACACGAAACAATACTATCACAAGCAAAATCTTCACCATATTATCAGAAATATTTTTTGCTGGCACATGTAAACGTGCATACGAATATGTACGTAAATTTTATTCTTTGTATTTGGGAAACAAAAAAAAAAAATCGAAATTTCGCTCTTACATTTTCCGAATTATTAGATGGGCCTGCTAGCCATATAACTTGAAAAATCTTGGTTACTATATTTATGTTGTCATGGAAATTCCATCTCTTTAAAGCAATTATTGTGCAGCATAAACAAGATCCAAACGACAACGTAAACAAGCTTCTTTTGATAGTCTTGCAAGGACAATAAGCCCAACTAAGAAAGCATTACATTCCAAGAGGCTGTCCGGTACAGCCTTCCCCGAACGGTTTCAATTATGAAAAGGGTGCTCCAACTTTTATGATTTGTTTTGGCAAATACCTCAGAACTGCAGCACATACGCGGTCACATCATTATATACTGACTTTTTAGCGAACCATCCCAACCAGTTTTAAGCTAAACACCGAGGTTGCAGCACTTCACAGCACAATTACAACCTGACACATTTATAGTTCATATATAGCAAACTATATGCTTTTGGATATCCATCGAACCTATATGGTCATATGGATGGAGTTTATTGTCTTTTGAGACGGGTCCATAGGGTCGGCCTAAATCCGTATCACAGAAAATTCATCTGGGAAGACAATGAAGGGTCAGGTTGTGAGTTGCAAGAGAGAATAACAAAAGTAAACCGGCCAGTTGGTCAATAGCATATAGGGTCCAAACTGGAGATTTATTGGCGGGTGTGGTTGGTGGGGATTTTTTAAGAGCCGGAGCGAATGGGTCATCCATACAAGTTAGACTTTGAACAGATTATATCACACGAACTATAGAGAGAACTGGCCAAACCAGAGGATTAACTTTGTAGTTGAGACTTCCCTCTAATTCCTGTTCTAGTTCATTTCCAGGATAGTAAAAGAAAGCGAAAGTGATGACCGAAAGCCGAGCCCTTGAGAAGCCCAGGATTCTGTGCCTCCACGGGTTCAGAATGAGCGCTAAGATCCTCGAGACGCAGATGCATAAATGGCCCGAATCCCTCCTGGAGAAGCTGGATCTGGTGTACCTCGACGCCCCGTACCCATCCATGGGCAAGTCTGGTGCGGAGGGCATCTTCGATCCGCCCTACTTCGAGTGGTTCCAAGGCAATCAGGTCAGATTTCCAGTTTCATCTGGACTCCATTTGATGTAACAATAACTGCACTACATCGTTGAGACCCGGATCTTTGACGGTTACAATAACTTTGAGGAGTGTCGGGGTTCAGGATTATACAGAGTACGAAAACTTTAAGGAGTGCATCGATTTCATTGAAGATTTCATGGTGAAGAACGGTCCCTTTGATGGTTTACTGGGTTTTTCCCAGGTGAGTCCGGTCAAATGAAAAGACAAAGCAGCGTCTTTTCTTTTGGGGGTTGTTGGAATTCTTAAATTTTTGAGGGTCTGCGACCACAATAAGAAAGGAAAGAGACTGAAACAAAAACTTCATCGTCTTGTTCATGATTACCAGGGAGCTGTTCTAGCTGCAGCATTGCCAGGAATGCAGGCAGAGGTACACTTCTATCTTCTTATTCCAACAAAAATTCCAAATCCAAACACATAAATGAAAGGAAAAATGCGAAGCAACAAGACTTTTTGTTTGAGTTGCTGCAATCAACAAAATGCTGAAATTTGCAGGGCTTGGTATTCACCAAGGTGCCTGAGATCAAGTTTCTGATTCTAATTTCCGGGGCTAAGCTCGGCGGATCGAAACTCAGCGCGCCTCCGCTGGCAGCTAACGCGTTTTCCTCTCCTGTCAAGTGCCCTTCTCTTCATGTTATAGGTAACTACCTGAACTTGGCTCTCTTCAATTCTACTAGGATCCAATCACAATTAACTTGCTTACAAGTATCAAAGTCTAGTCCACCGGCTTAGCTGTAATTAGCTGTGACAACCAACTGCGTGACGTCATTAGGCTAAGTTTCAGCAATCAAAAGTAGGATTAGTGATGATTTCTCTGCTGTCCTATACCTAAAGGTCTAAATGAGTTCAGAGCTGTAGCTTCATATAGAATGCTATCGATCCAGTCCTGTCAAAAGAAGTTGGACCATAATCAATCCTTGTTTTACACTTTGAATTCGGAAATTAGGGACTAAACAAGAAGTAGCATCATCATCAAGGTGTGCAAGAAGATCCGCGTAATGTAATCAAATGTAATCGAACTTCTTCAAACACTAGCAAGGTCAATTAGCGACATGGCCTCATTAACAGATAAACTAACAAGTGATTGTTGTGCTGTTAGGTGAGAATGATTTAGTGAAGCCAGACTCGATCGCTCTGCTCGATTCGTTCGTGGATCCGATCATCGTCCATCACCTGGAGGGCCACACAATCCCCAGACTTGGTTAGTGTCGCTACCAACTCGATAGTGATTTTGTCGGGATTTGTCTCTGGTCTGTCGGGATAGGAACGTCGTGCTCTAAGAATCCCGACATATTTCTCTTTCTACTGATTCATGTCAGCGCTAAGTGTTTTTTTATTTATTTTTCCCCCTTCTATTGAGCAGATAATCAAAGTCTGGAGGATGTCAACAATTTCATTGAGAAGATCCAAAATCACGCTACTGCGTGAGCCATTATTTCTTGCAACTAGCAACGGAGATAAAAATTCTCATTAGTGATTGGGCTCTCTATCTATCTCTCTCTCTCTCTCTCTCTAAAAAGCTTGTATGGAACAGCTTTTATGCACTCTTCAATGGTTATCTCTTTTGAGGTAACCATAACTCCCTATGTGTGTGCCTGAAGCTAGTCTCGTCCTTTCTATCTATGTTGATTGATACTGTCACGCTCATTCTCTCCTTTTAAGGACAAGGAAGCGAAAGAATTGACCTGATATAATGCATGCTGTGAGTCTCATTAGTAGGGACATGGAATGTCAAAGAGAGATGCATCTTAATGCTGCAAAATGAATTTTTTATTACTTACAAGGTACTATTGCTTATGTGCTATTTTATGAGAAGGAAGAGAAGTCAGATCTATTTGGCTTTATAGACAGTGACATGCTGGAGATCTAAATGGAGAAAATTATCCAAAAAATCCTAAATCTATTGCATTTTTGCTAATTCAGTCTTAAACCTTTTAATTTTGCCAATTCAGTTCAAAATATTTTCACTTATTGCCGATTCAGTCCATCAAGCCAATTTTCGTTGAAAAATGCTGACATGGACGCCGGCAGTGCCACGTAAGACTGTTGACGCTAACGTTAACAATTTTTAATAATATTTTAATATTTTTTTGAATTTTTAATATTTTTCTATTTTTTTCCTTTTTTTTTTTTTTTTTTTTTGGCTTTCTTAGCCTTTTCCACCACTGGCCACCGGCCACAGCCAGCCGGCTAGCCTCAACCGCCACAACGAGGCCCGGTCGAGCAAGGAGGAGCCCCGGCAAGGGGAGCCCTCACCCAGGCACGACCCAGCAAGGGTTGCCTGGGTGAGGCTAACCCTCACCCAAGCCAAGGCGTGGGATTGGAAGAATCTAAGTGCATCCACATGATGAAATGAAAGATTTGAAGAACATGCCCTCATTAATTAACAAATCTAAGAAGTGATTATTTGTGTTGTTACGTGAGATGGATTTCCTAAAGGCGGAATCGATCGCTCTGCTCAATTCATTTGTAGATCCGATGGTGATCCATCACCCAAAGGGCCACACAATCCCCAAGCTCGGTTAGTGTCACTACTAATGTAATTCTCTCTTTTCCCAAAATATATCGAAAGTCTTAAAACTCATCACAAAAGTAAAATCAAATTCTAAAATTTTTAAAAGGTGTAATCAAGTTTTTAAACTTGTCGTGAAAATACAATCGAGTTCTGAAATTTCAAAAATGCAATTAAATTCTAAAACTTGTCACGGAAGTGAATTTGAGATTTAAAATTTCAAAAAGTGCAATAAATGAAATGACTTAATTAGATCAATTTAACAATTTTTTTAGGACTTAAATGGACTTTTCGACAGTTTTAAGACTTAATTGCTCTTTGTGATAAATTTTAAAACTTAATCACACTTTTTAAAAGTCTTAGGACTCAATTGCAATTTCATGACAAGTTTTAAGACTATCAATATTCTTATCATGTTCCACTCCATTGTAGTTTCATGACAAGTTTTAAGACCGCCAATGCTCTTACCCCATTCCTCTTTTGTTCTTATTTTCACTTTTGCTAATTAATGGAAAATAATGAACAATGAAAATCCACTCGATTGTAATTTCGTCGGGATTAATCTCTCCGTCTGTTAGGGGATAGGAACGTCATGCTCTGAGAATACCTCAAATATTGCGTCAGCGCTGAGTTTTCTTCTTGTTTCGCTTCTTGCCTAGATTATCAAAGCCTCGAAATTGTCAACAATTTTATCGAGAAGATCCACTAAAACATGAGCCGTTCTTGATCGCAGCTAGCTAAGGAGATAATAAAAGTTCTCATTTGTGATTTGGCTCTTTCTTTTGAACCTTTGAACGTTTGAAGGGCAAGGCATGTAGAAGCTCATCTCCTCAACAATTTGCAGGTATACATGGTATACCACAGGGGATGTAATTGTACGCCACGAAAATAAGTTTTTGACCTGGTAACCTTACATGGTTTAATTGCACCGACTATAACATAAATTGGGGGTGTTTGTTTTATGGGAAACTCAAGATTTGGATGACATTTTCCAAAAAATGATTATTCAATTTGGTTTTTGTTTAATACTTTAGGCTCTTGAGTAGCAAGTAAGTCATCTTCTCCAGCAAGCAAAGGCTTATCTAGTAACTATCATGTTTTTCTATTTTTTTTCTATTCTTTTATTTATGGAACAAAAAAAGAACAAATAAAAATCCGTTTAGTAAAGTCATCTAATTTTTCTATTCCCCAAAATACTAAAGTAACCGGGGAATAAATTTAGAACAGAAAAAAAAAAATTATTTCGTCTTGAGAACATAAATAGGAAAAACTATTTCTAAACAAAAATTATTCTCAGAAATAAAAATGTTACTAAATGAACTCTAAGACAGAAAGATTGTCGGTAATAGAATTGTTCCATATGCTTTTGCCTCTATGGGCAGGGTTCTCGAGTCCTGTTGACTATAAGTTGATAGTCCTAATCTTTTAGGCATTGTGAGTTGGTGTCGGATATTCTACCCAGAGTTCTGTTTCTTGCCGGATGGGGTGTGGACTCACTTTACATTGACATAGAGCAATGTTAGGGATACGGAGTATTTGTTATATATTCTTTACTAAATGATGTGCCAGCACATATGACATGCTTGAACTATGAATTGCCAAATATATAAAGAGTGTGGTGTGGAGAACTTAATTTATCCAACAATAATCAGTCGTCATATCATTAAGTAAACAAAATTTCAATGCACTTTCTTAGTACATATCGCATTTCTTATGTAGTCATTATGTATGTCCCTCTGACTTTAACTTCGGTGGAAGTTGCACGATGGTGTTGCTTATAAAATCATATTGTTAGGTATTGAACTTCCTCATTGCCAATGTCATGAAACAGCGAGTCGATTTTACTGAACAATATGTTGCTGCGAGCATTAGAAGGCCCTGCCTCTGAGTTCATCGCTGCTGCAAAAAATTAATGTCTACATTCCAAGTCTCCCCTTTGCATGGTGTATTTTGCCTTTGTGTGCAGCCGGGGAGTGTAGCATTAGGAAAGGGGTTGTTCAGCTACTTCAAGTGACGTGACAGATAGCAAATGAATATTTAATCATATCCAATATATAAATGGACTATATAAGCACAGAATTTGCCAAAAGAATCGATTTCTGATGTGATCTTTATACTAGAAGCTCTATATAAGCACAAAATTTGCCAAAAGAATTTATTTATGATGTTATCTTTATACTAGAAGCTAAGGCTGCTAGTCGATATTGTGTTTGTCGGCACTTGGTATTCCATTGTTGTGGTTCAATGCTAAATAGGTTGTTCGTTTTGTGTTTGTGGAATGTTTTTTGTCCGAAGACTTTCTTGCTATAGTTGTGGAGCTGCTCCTACAACTTACGAGGTGCTTGATGAACACCTATAACAGTTGCGGCACCCAATTCTACGGCTGAAGTTGTTGCAGGAAAGTCGTACCAAATGGTCACTTCTAGTGTGTAAGCATCTTCATTTTCCGGTGCGAAAATAATAAGTTTTGCAAGCGATTGCAATGACCATATGAAATTTTTATGGGGTAAGTATATTATCAATGCCAAAAGTTGTGTACGGCACTCACTTTGGTACCAAAAGTTTCTGCCGGATCACTTAAATACCAAATCGGAGGAAAAACGATCACTTTGGTGCCACCGACGATAGATTCCGGCCAAAATGATTACGTAACTTTTATATTAAAAAAAAATTGATATAACTTTTAAACGACTTCGTTTTCCATCCTCCTTAAGAAAACGACGTCGTTTTGCCATCCTAAGTGGATGGCCTCATAAAAACGACGCCGCACAACTCATTTGGGGATTGAAATTATAGTTTTTTTGCTCAATCCTCGCCCAACGCCGACCTAGCTTGCTCAGCCGCCATCACTCGACCACCGTCCTCGGCCGCCTCGCTCGGCTACCGTCATCACCGATGCTCAACAACTTGCGGTTGCACTTGAGCGCAAGCTTTGTGATCGAGTCGAATCACGCGAACAGCGTCGGGATTGCCTCTAGCAGCTCTGGCCTTCAATCACAAGCCAGCGGTGGCACACGAGGGAGCACCAACCCCAGTCGCTAGAGCCTAGGTACTGGAAGACGCAGGCCAGGCACTCGTTGGGGGAGATCGGAGATGGAGAGGGAGAGATCAGGGGCGGTGCACTCGTCGACGGCCTCTCTGAGCACCGGCTAGATCACGGCCTTCAACTTGGCCGCCGAGTGGCCGTCGTCGGGGTCGGGGTCGGAGCCACGGCCGCCGAGCGCGGGGGCCATCAAGGACGGCGACTAGCCCATCAACTGGCCCATCGTCGGCTTATCTTCTCTCTCTCTCTCTCTCTCTCTCTCTCTCTCTCTCTCTCTCTCTCAATAGGGTTTTGAATTGGGAGAGAGACACCAAACGGCGTCGTTTTGTTGTTTAAATGCTTATTGTACTCTCCAACGAGCCACATCAACTTCAAAAATTAATAAAAAAGTGCCGCATCGGATTTCCGGCCAATCAGATCGGAGTTGGAACTAAAATAGTCGTTTTTTAAACTTTTTTACACTTAAGTGATCCAAACTAAACTTTTGGCACCAAAGTGAGCGCTATACACAATTTTTTGCACCGATAGTGTACTTATACCAAATTTTTATTGTCTATATTGTGATAGTAATTTTTTGAGTAATTGTCCCTCGGAAGCGAGACTATAGAAAAAGATATAACTTTTCGAGTAATTGTCATCTCATAGCTTCCACACTCTTTCTAATTAGATCCTTAAGCCTTTAAATTGTCTAATCAAACCCTTAAATTTACTTAATTTTTCCAGTCACGTCCTTCAAATGGCAGTTCTCATCAATTCAAGTTGACATTACTCATGGACCAGGCCGAAGTCCAATGTGAAAAATGTTTTTAGGTATCTTCGAATGGCACAATTTTTATACTATCCAGTCCTTACAGGCAAAATAATTCAAGCTATTTTCCACCGTGGAGGCAATTTCTTTTTCTTCATATCATATTCTATTCTGATTTGATAGCCACGTCGACTCAAATCGATCGGAATTAGGGCATGTTTAGTAACCATCCCAACAATGCCAAATTTTAATTTTTTGTTCCCGGGAGTAGTTTTGGAATAGAATCGTGTTTAGTAAAATTAGTTTTGGAATAGAATAGTGTTTAGTAAAATTTTTGTTTTTGGGAACAAATTTTTACTTTTTTGTTCCTAAAAGTAGATTTGGAACAGAATCAAGAATAAAAAAAAAAAAAAAGATGATTCTTGTTCCTATGAATAAATCTAAGAATCAAGCCATTTTCTTCTTCTTCTTCTTCCTTTTTCTTTTTCTTCATCTACCGCCACCGCCGCGGTTGGCCGTCTGCCGCCGCCACTGGTCGCCGGCAACCTGTTTAGCAAGCTTGCCAGAGGCAAGTCCAGCCACCGGCGAGGCTCGGTCGACAAGGGCCGGCAACACTCCAGTGAGGTCGCCGGCCCTCATCTGGCCGGTCGTCAGACCGGCGACCGGCTACTTGAAGAAGAAGAAGAATAGGAGAGAGAAAGGAAAAAAAGAAAAAAAAATTATTTAAAAATTAAAAGAAAATAATTTGGAGTAGAAATTTTGAACATGGTACCAAACGTAATTCTATTCTAAAATCAGAAATTTTGGACAATTATGGCGCGTTTGATAACGTTTACGTTACGGAGAATAATTTTTGAACATAAATAGTTTTTTTTTTTTGTTTCTGTTTTAGAGAATAATTTTTTAGTATAAGAACGCGTTTGGTGATTACGAAAAATTTCTACTTCATGAATAGAAACGCGTTTGGTAAACTTGTATAATTTTTTAATTCTTTTAATTTTTTAATATTTTTATTATATTTTTCCTTTTTTTTTTTTTTTTTTTTTTTCTTTATTCTTCATTTTGGTCGATCGCCTCCTAACTAAGGCAAGGCCAAGCCTCGTCGGGGCCGCGACGCTCTAGCGAGGTCACCGGCCCTCGACGACCGGTCGCCGACCATGGCCGAGGCTGGCGACCGGCCAAAAGGAAGAAAAAAGAAAAAAAAAAGAAGAAAAAAAAAGTGTTTTTCAGAAGTGTTAAGTAACGAAAACAAGTTTTTTTTCTACTTTTTTTCTATTCTAAAATGCTGTTAAAGGAACAAAAGTGTAAACAAACACGTTTCGCCAAACTTTTTTTTTCCCGGAATAAAAAAACAAAAATTTGTATTCCGAGGAACAGAAACACATTTTGCCAAACATACCCTTACCAAACGGTTTAAAATGCTTCGAAATTATTCCTAAGAATAGAATAAAAAATAATAATTTCTGATCAGAAATTATTTTCGAGAATAAAATCGTTACCAAACGCGCCGCCATTAGTGTCGGAGGGATTTGATTAGAATACATACATATATATGCAAGTCGAATTTTTATTTTATTTTTAAACATGGGATTTTGAAAAGAAAAAGAAAAAAAATCGCCGGGAAGAAGACTCGATTTATGTGGAAATGGATTGCCAAAAACGACATGCCCGTCGCGGGGGAGCGGCGAAGACACGAGCATGAGCGTTAACGGCTTCAACCACCATTTCCACCGCCTCGCGACCCGCCGCCGCCTCATTTCTCCCTCCCACCTCTTCGCCGCCGTCGTCACCGGGCCGCGCCGATCGATGGCCACGGCGTCCGCCGCCGCCGCCGCTCCCTCCTCCGCTGCCACCGGCGGCAACGGCCGCCGCCGCGGCGGGGGCGGCGCCGCTTACACGACGATCAAGGAGAGAGTCGTGTTCGAGAGGGAAGTCAAGAAGAGCAAATTCATCGCGATCGCCGGCCCCGTCTCCGACGAGCAGTCCGCCTTCTCGTTTCTCTCCCAGGTCGAGGCTACTCGAGATCCGTCGTTCGCTCTCTCCTCATTTCTTAGGGTTTTCGCAATCTCGATTGTGCATTCTTCTGTATGGGCGTGATTAGGTTTCCTGATTGAATTGATGGCACACTTGCTGCAATCGGTTCTGTTCAAAAATTGTGGAAAATCTTCCAGGTTTTTCGTTTTGCGAAGTTCGATTTCGATTGGGACTGACCGATTCTTTGGTTTCTGCTTCTGGCTTCTCAGGTTAGGGATCCGCGCGCGAATCATAATTGTTGGGCTTATAAGGTGCGTGTTCTATGTGAAATTCAATTTGATTCAGCTTTATGTGTGGCCTGTATGCAGTGCCGGTGTTAGTTGCTCTGTTCATCGGCTGCGTGACCGCTTAATTTCGATTATTCGCCGTTTTGTGCGTGAGGGGATTGATGTAGCTCATTCTGTGAATTGGAGGGCAGGTGGGTGATCAATTCCGGTCTAATGACGATGGAGAACCATCGGGTACTGCTGGAAAACCCATTTACTCTGCCATTGAATCTTCGGGGATCGATAGAGTGATGGTTGTAGTTATAAGGTAAAGTTTCTTTTGGGAGGGGGTGTTTATTTCGGAAGAAGCTTCCTATCTTAAGTTTGGCTAGATCCCATTGTTCTTATCATATAACATTCGATGCTCTTAGAGTTGATTCTCCTCTGTCGCAGCCTCAGTTGTCTCTGCTTGGCTGAGCATAATGTGTATTCTCATGATTGATAATGCTTTTAATTTAGGCACTTTGGAGGTATTAAACTAGGTACCGGAGGGCTGGTGAGAGCATATGGTGGAGTGGCATCAGAGTGCTTAAAGAATGCCCCAACTTGTCTGGTGAAATCTAAAGTATAATATAATTTCCTTTGGCAGATTTTAACTTTATCTCCCTTTATCTGTTTTTGATCAGACTCAATTTTGTCTGTTGAAGCTTTAAGCTTGAGTAGAAAAGGTGATTTTTCATGTGTTAATGTCTTTACATTTTATCACTTGAAATGACATATACGCTGCTGTTCCATGTAATTATCTGTAGGTTCCAATGGGTGTGGAGATTCCTTATGAGCTATTGGGAGTTCTATATCATCAGGTGAGTCGACATTGCTGATTCATCATCTATAACATTTAGGATTGTATCAAGTTTTTGTTCACCCCAGGGGCTATGCCGGAATGTTCGTGTTTTTGGGTAGGAGATATTTGTTAAGGATGTTCAGCCATATAAATTCTCTCTGAGCATCCACCACATAGGAAAGAAAATTACCAGTTTTCACTGTTGTAGTTGGTAGATATCAGTTTGAGATAATTCAGAGAGAGAATATCCACCAATGGGTGCCCTTTGCTTTATATTTCATAACTTAATTAGACAACATCGTTCATATGATTTGTGATTTCTCTGTCTGAATTTTCTTTTTAGACAGATGGAAACCTGTCAAAATTTGCCTCACCCAGTCGTCTTCCTATCTTTGTCATGTTAGCTTACCTGATTTGTCGCCAGAATTTTTTTTGTTATTTAATGCAGTTTGGTTATTTGCATTATGTACTCTCTGTACAGTTTCTGGTTTGCCAATATATATTTAGATTGAATTTCTGTCGTCTCACTTATGATATTTTAATCAACTGCATTTTAGTTCAGAGTATCCTTGCTTCCTTGCCCCTTTAGATATAAAGTGGTTCAGAAGTGTACATATCTTCTTTTTTCGTGTCCATGAAGTATCCTTCTGTTGATTTGATTTCTTTCCGACTTTACAGTTACAAGCTTTGCATGCTGAGGACATCAAGCAGGACTATGAGACTGGTAAAGACGTTACCACCATGGTTACCTTCAAGGTTGATTACGACCAGATGGAGAAATTGGAAGAAGCTATCAAAGCAAATTGTGGTCGTGATATTCCATTGTATAAATCCTGACTGACTCTTGCTCATCTATCTTCTCTGAGGACAGTCTTGTCCATGCGTCTGATCCTGTAATGACAGGATGCAGGTAAATAATAGGTAAATTTTCTCCCTTGGACGAAGTTAATGGGTAGAAATTTACTCGATGCCAATGTGCACCCAAAAGCAATGATTTTTTTCTGCCCTAATAGAAAAAGCTCAGCAGAAAGACTATATAGTCTAAAGAAAAGGACAGGAATTTAACCCTGACTTCCCCAGATAGATTGGTCAAATATGTGCTGCATGCGATTGAAACCTAATGAGGCATAGGATAATATCTGTGGAGCTATGATCCAATTAATCGTTTTAAATTTCAAATTTTTGTCGCTTTAAAGAATCACTAGACCAACTGACATTGTAATTTTATTTTATGATCTCTTGTTGTGTTTCCTCGATTGATAAGTGAGATTATGCTCGAAACATTTCAGGTGGGTAGATGCTATCTCTTGATTATGGTTACTGAGACTGGCCTGTTATTGATCTCGCTTGACTATGCCAAGTTGAAGAACTCCCAAAGTATTGATTTACTTGCACGGTGGAGTCATTCCGGAGATTCTGATGGGATTGATCAGACAAGGAGAGGCACCTCATGAAATTAATAGGATCGATTGAATTTATTGCGCTTTTGCCTTGAAGGCAATTGTTTTTTATCAGAAGGGGCAAAGATTCTTTTGCGGTACATTGCATCTTGGTTTTACATCCAATCCTAGAGTGGTTACTCATATTATGTGCAAATAAGGATGTAGCCGGGAAGTTTTGACATTTTCCTGGGCTTTCCTGATACTGAAGACAACTAATTTAGTCCTTCATTTATCACAGCACGTTCCTCAGCATTACCATCTGTGGGGCTGGACGAATCAGCAAATGCCATAAAGTAATGCCGCCAAGCGGCTAGAATGAGACGGTCCGGGCCTGCCGGGACCAAATATCTATTTCTCGACTCATGCTCCGGTCCCAGCGCCTGAGGTGGGGCAAAGCTCCCTCGTTGCTCAAACTAACCGCTGTAGATGCATCACTTCCATGACTTTGTCATGCGTTCGCAATTCACATAGAGTATCCCCGTTCCTTTCGCGATTTTTTTATTGCAGATTTATAGTTCAAAAGAGGGCGTTCGATTAGGGCACGTATCAGAAGAGAAGAGCACATTGCAGCAGCAGCTGCAAAAAAAAAAAAAAAAAAAAAAAACAAGAAGAGCCAGAGAGAGAAAGAGACAGCGTGTGACCGTATTTACATCGACCCAAAACAGAGGTTGACACAAAATAATAGTTCCCCCTCTTAAGCAGCACTCACCAGAATGTCGTCTCCTACGTACTCAAACTCCAACTCCAACTCCCCACCACCACTCCCCTCCTCCTCCTCCTCCATTTTCTTCGTTCCATCTCCTCCGTTGCTGCCCGCATTGCCGCGGCCCGCGTCGTCGGCCACGCTCCCCAACCCGCCCTCCTCCTCCTCGTCTGACGATATCTCCACCAGGTCATCCCCCACGTCTATCTTCTCCTCCACCTCCTCGTACCTCAGCGGGAAGAGCCCGAAGCGGCAGTTATAATGGCCTCCCCCCACTCCATTATCCGCGGCCCCGCCGCCGCCGCCGAACGCGGCCACGGCCGCCGCGTGGAAGCCCCGCCCGCAGTTCGCGCACCGCAGGCAGCATTCCTCGTAGGCCTTCTCGTACTCGTGCGCGCAGTAGCAGTAGGGGCACAGCGTCCAGAATGTCAGCTCCGCCGCCGTGCGGCAGACGCGCCGCCGCTGCTCCTCCTCCTCCATCGGCGCGTGGTGGGCTCCCGGTTCGTCCCCGCCGCCAGCCGCCAGCCGCCAGCCGCGTGGGGAGGGGGGTTTTCTCACTTTTCTTAATCCGTCGTGCGAATCGAGGTAGGCAAATAAAGAAACGAAAATGACCGCATATGGGGTTACATGGGAGACATGGACCGTCGGATGGGAGACTGATGGGGGAGCGAAGGGTTCGGATTGGATAACGAGAACAACGAAGATCAGGGCAATGAGGAGGGCATTATCGTAATTTCACCTGCAAGACGAGCAGGAGGCAAGAGGTCCCAGGTTCATGCTTGGGAATTGCGAAATTGGGGTCAAAGCATCTCATCTTGCATCGCTCCAGATATCATCCATTCTTGTTCAGTGGAATCATCAGCCACAATCTATCTACAATATGCCCTTTGGATGATATTTACTCAAGTAATCAAGTTAAATCATTTTCATAATCCATCTAAAAGTATGAATATAGTGTTACTAAGCTTTCGCGACGAATGCCAGAAGCAACATCGTCGGGCATGTAACCGAAAAACACGGACCCTCTTCTAAGATTGTTGCGCGCAGCTTCTGATGTATGGATGCACTCGAAAAGACTTGACTTTTTTTACAGGAGTAACTCTGCATCTTGCTGAAAGCTGATGAAAAGAGGCTATGAGACTACTTCCCCTTGTTGCCGTCTTGCGGGAGACGGAGCCCCATGAGACCGAGCAAATTCGAAGCCGGTCCAGGAAGCCCCTCTTGGGAAGAGAACGAATCAAGCAAGCTCTTCATCAGGTTCACATCCACGTCGACTGGAGTGAAATCCTCGTCCATGCCTTGGGTGGAACTTGATGCTCCCTGATACAAAAAGACCATGGAGTTAGGACACCAAAAATCAGATGGAACAGAAGGGTGTCTCTGAAGAAAAGGGCACGAGCATTCATAGGAAAAGAATGGCAGTAGTCTAGTTCCCCTTTCATGCTTACCAGACACAAGAATGGGGAATGAACCCCCGGCAATCCCCAACGTTAGATTACAAGGTCATTGACAGTTTGAACAGAATAGTTTCGAATAAAAAGGGAAAGAGTGAACTGATTATGACACAACAAAATATCTCACAAGATTGAACATATTCACCGAGACATCGAGGACATTCATAGATTTGACTCTCAATTCTCTAACTTTAGTTATTTAAGAGGGTACTTTGTTTTCCTCCAAGATCTGTCCATAACTAACAAGCTAGTCAATGCTGGGGCACAGATGAGGCTCTACTTCTGGATCGGCCTAATCTTTTCAGGCTGCACATTCGATCAAAAAGTTTTTACAAACCAGGACAAACAGCAAACTTTGAGAATAATTCTCTGACAAACAGCAAACACGGTTCCCAATGGGCCAGAACAAAACAAAATTTGAGGAGTGGAACCTCACAGTATGGATGCTATGTATTTTCTCCTGTGTGCACCAGGTACACACGAGACATTTGAGACAATTGAAGCCAGGCAATCTCGCAGCTCCCAATCACATCATCCAAAGAACACACAAGTTGCCTTGGCACCCAAGATGAAAGTACTAGTTTTTTGCCAAGTAATAAAGATTATCTTGATAATCAAACAAGGATGCGAAAGTTTTCCAGGTGATAAAGATCTATAGGCCATGTATGGCAAAATTCCATGGCTCCCAATTGCAACTACTCTTGGAAGCATTGCCCCTTCATGGCACATCTGATGGCAATGATATCAATATGAAGGAAGAAACAGCCAACTGATTTAAATTAAGCAGAAGGTCTGCCAAAAAGATAAGTGGTGCATTTCTACAGGACAAGATGAGAGTACCTGATTTGTTTTTGATGGTTCTTCATTTGCACGAACAAAACTTTTAGTAAGCGTGCTGCTCTTTAATTCCCGACTTAGAGCATCTGAATAAGAATCCATGAAAGTATCCTCCTTATCTTCATCATCAGTTGCATCTTCAGATTCATCTGATGAGATCATAGAAGGAATGAAAATATCACTCACATACATATATGTAACAGAATTGTCCTTCTTGACAAAGTA
Organism: Eucalyptus curtisii; assembly: GCA_017140595.1. Lineage (NCBI taxonomy): Eukaryota > Viridiplantae > Streptophyta > Magnoliopsida > Myrtales > Myrtaceae > Eucalyptus > Eucalyptus curtisii. The sequence continues at coordinate 41,104,989 of CM029501.1, read as the reverse complement.
TTTAAAGGGCACCCAATGCAATGTAAAGATTGACTTATCAACAATCAGCACTAAACGGCAATGGCACAATATAAAGGTTAGCTTTTTCCTTTTCTTGCTAAGCAAAATAAGATCATATGAATAATCAGAAAAAGATTTACTTTACAATTTAGACTATTCATGCGTTTACATTAAAGTGTACAAAGTGAAGAATTTTCTCCATAAATGCCACACACATTGCTCTCCATCATTTTCGCCCTTTTTTTTTTTTGTCTTTCTTGATAATTAAATTACTACTAAAAGCGATATAAATAAGAAATCAGGATTTTGCTAGATCCAACAGGTCCCTCAGGTTATGAAAGTTTGGGCACATCCACATCAGACTGAGTTGGACATCCTTAAGTATTTCTTGCGCTGAAAAATTCATAAGATTACAACCCCTAAAATCATGAATCAGGTGCATCTTATTAAATAGGCCATCCTACAGAGCAATCAACCTAATCTGACAAGCCTTTTCAATCGCCGGTCTTGGTCCCATGAAACCATCCATCAGCTTTTGTTCAAAATCATCCACGACATAATCTAATTCTTATTCCATTAATTCTCTTCGTGCCAATGAATAAGGGCAGTTGCAAATTAATACAGTGATCATACCTAAAGAATACCAATTAAACAGATCACAAGGCTAGAACTACATGCTCCCATAAGTGCTGTTAAAGTAGAACTTACCAAAATCCATGTCCGAGGAGGACCCTTCCCCAGCATCTCCATCTGGAGAAGTAACCTCCGTTTCATGGCGCCCGAGTACAGATTCCATGTCCTTAAAAAAACGATCCACATCGAGGTCTACTGTATCCCTTTAAATGGACAAAACAAGATCATGTAAGGATTGGATTACGTGACTTTATCAACAAGTAAGGACATGCGATATGTCAACAGAAGAGAGTTCAAGGCTGTTCTGATTCCAAAATGCTGCACAGAACTTCACTTTACTAATCCCTACTGTTTATCAATATATTGCTTGTCAATCATCTACTGTAGCCATGTTACAACACGTCTCAGCACAACTAAGTACCATGATTTTAAAATTAGATGTATGTAAGGAAATCCCTTCTTACACCACAAGAAAAACTTCATAGCAAATATCACTGCATGACAAAGCACCACAGATGCAGCATTAAAGATACATATAAGAGGACTTGAAGACAATTTCAATATTGATTTCTCACCTTTCAAGGTCATCCAAGCTAAAATTCCTGTGAATCAATTGTAAAACCCAATAACAACATGCCAAATACAAAAAAATGCAAGTAAGTTGAAAACCTAAAATGTAAATGGTTGTCACTTTCTGTAGCCCACCTAAACTGTATCAGTTTGTTATTGTAATGATGGACCAACATGCACCAGTGCACACATGCCCATGGCAAAGACACAAGAAAGACAAAATTTTCCATATTAAGCAAACAGACCTTTGATCAGGAACTTCCGCTCCCTCGTAGCTTGACACCTTTTGGACGAATGCCTCCATGGTCTTTGCTATATTACTGAGATCACAATCATCATTACTGCGGTTCAAAGGACCAGTGTCTGATGGCTCTTTTGACTTCTGCTTTTTCCCATGCATAGCATCATAAAGTTCCATCTCCTTCTGTCTTTCCAGAAGTGCAGAGTTCAATTCATCCTCGCCGGTGTATAGCCAAGAGTCATCATCAGAGGGAGGAACCTCCTGATTCCCAAAATCATCGGCTGAGTGAGGTAATGCAAGAATCTCATCTATGCGCCTGACTGGAGAGCTCAGCGTTTCACTGCAAAAGGAAAATGTAGCATCTTTAGCATGCTAAGATTTAAAAAAGAGAACACCATCAGTTGCAGCAAAAACTTATGACTATAACCCAAAGAAGCAACCAGAAAAGCCATATTTTTGGTGGACAGATAAGCACACCTCATAATTTCCGGTCATCCAAGAAATTATATTCAATGTTTCATATCCCAAATTTCAAAAAGAATCATCACAAAGGAGTAAGTTCGATGATTGAATGAAATTATATTGGTTCTGTCCCCCCGATACGAGGAAATTGAGAAATGGAACAGATCTGGAAAGCACCAAAAATCTTTAGAAGTTGCATAATTGCCCAGCTTGAGAACGTACAAAACTCCCACAGTATTGAGCTGTCAACAATCAAGTCCTGATCTTTTACCAATAACGAGCTAAAATGATGCTACCTCAAAACTCAGCGGCTAATGCAGAGCATTCTAACTATGGCAGAAAATGAATCAAAACCAATCAGCGAAGCACTGTTATTTAGAGATCAAGTCCTACATTTATGGATCGAACATTAATAAACTAGCCAAGGACGCGCCATGATACTAACAGAAAACTAATCCTTCGCCAGGGAAAGAAATATGTACCTAGCCTTCGAGAACAAGGAACTATTCTTGTAATACTCCTCTGCCTTCTCCATCAACCTCCTATATTCCTTCGAACCCGGAAGCAACCCTTCAAAGTATCCGCTCCTCTCCAAGCTCTCTCTATATGCCTCCCACGTGCTTCCTTTCCCTTCCAATCCCTCTCTTCGCCGCATCTGATACATCATCTCGAAACCACAAGCAATCTTCATCCCTAATTCAGCTTCCATATACGCCCTGGGATCGCTCCTGCTCGGCATCGGATAACATTTCGGGGCCTGAAACGTCTGCTGCACCAGCTGCGCATACATCGCCCTCGACAAGGTGACCGCCACGGTCACGAGCTCCTCCTCTTTCCCCTTACTTAAGAACCTCTCCATCCTCGCCGCGTACTTCATCGAGTCGATATCCCTGTCGTAGAACCCTTCCACGGCGAGCGAAACCAGGCAGGGCTCGTGCCTCAGGACATGCGCGACCGACGCCGGAACCCTAACCCTAACCCTGTGCATGTTCCTCCTCGCCTGCTCGGGGTACCCGGCGATCCGAGCCTTCACCGCGTTCTGCACCGCCTCCCCGGCGCGCGACTCATCCCCGCTGGCGACCAAGAACCTCAGCGAATCGACGATCGACGGGGACACGACCTTGTCGCGGGGGACGATGTGGAGGTCGCCGTGCCGGACGAAGACGCGGTTGAGGCTGGTCTCCGGGTTGAGCCAGCGGGGGAGGTGGAAGGCGGCCTCGATGAGGAGGAACTCGCCGTCGGTGTCCCAGACGCGGACGGAGAGGTCGGGGAACTCGCGGGAGATGTGGAAGAGGAGGAAGACGACGAACCACTCGTCCTCGAGGTTGTCGCCGTAGCGGAGCCGGCCGTGGAGGTGGAGGGGGAGCGGGGCGGCGGCGGCGGCGGGGGAGCAGGGGCAGGGCGGCGACGGCGGCGGGGAGGAGAGGGAGAGGGAGAAGGGCTGGTGCTGCCAGAGGTAGGAGGAGGTGAAGGGGGAGACGGAGGAGAGGATCCGGAGGTGGAGGGATTGGAGGTCGGCGGGGGACGGCGGCGGGGAGGAGGAGGAGGCGACGGCGGAGTCGGGGAAGATGGAGTAGAAGACGGTGTCGTCGGGGAGGCGGGAGCGGTGGTGGCTCTGGGAGAATATGGAGGTCGGAGCGGCGGCGGCGGGGTCGGAGTCCGCCATCCTCGGCTGTGCTCGTCGCCGGCGGTGAGGTTAGGCGGCGGCGGGGCGTGGGGGGTTTAAGCGGTTTTATTCACAAGACCTGAATTTTCTTGAACGTTCTTCTCGGCCAGATCCTAGTCGGCAGAATCGTACGATGAAATTTAACGTGAGACGACACATTTTTCTAGACTCTTTGCAAGTCATTTTGAACAACTTTGTAAGTGTTTTCAAAGTCCTAATCTACATCTTCGACTAGTAATCATGTCTTAAACCTTTCGATTGATACAATGACATCCTAAACTTAATTTTTTTCGATGTATAATATAGAAAACGCCAATTGACACCCGAAAATTAATTACATGACAAACAAGTCTTTTTACTATAGCTTTAGGGATCCAATTCTATTTTAAAAAAAATGTACTTTAGATGTAATCTCAAATCTAGCCTAAACTTTATCATACTTAGAAAAAAAATACAAACTTTCACTCGTATCTTAAATCTAGCCCTCTGTTAACCCTCTATGCATAATCACCATGACATTTGCACATAAGCATATATCCACCACCTCAAGCTAACGTGGAATTAATGGTTAAACTGCATTGTTCACATTTTCAATGTCTAACACACGATTTATGCAATTGGGGAAAGTTCCTTTGAGGGCTCCATTTCTTCATCGTATATGCGTAGGAGTCTTAAAATTCGTCTAAAAATCTTTCGCTTGCTCATTCATTCTCTCATAAAGATTCGCTAACTCTCGTACACACTTATTCTTCTCCTTCTCCTTCTCCTCCTTCTCCTTCTTCTGCTTCTTCTCCTTATTCTCCTTCTTCTTCTCCTTCTCCTCCTGCTTCTCCTTCTTCTGCTTCTTCTCCTTCTTCTCCTTCTCCTTCTCCTTCTTCTCCTTCTTCTCCTCCTCCTCCTTCTCCTTCTTCTCCTTCTTCTTCTCCTTCTTCTCTTCTTCTCCTCCTTCTCCTTCTTCTCCTTCTCCTTCTCCTTCTTCTTCTCTTCTCTTCTTCTTCTTCTTCTCCAAATTCTCTCTCCTTTCTTTTGTCAATCGACTTTTCTTTTTTTATCTTTTCTTTCGTTTTTCTTAATGATCAAAGGCACCTCCTTCTTCTCCTTCTTCTCCTTCTCCTCCTTCTTCTTCCTTCTTCTTCTTCTTCTTTCAATAGAGTCAAATACTCCAAGTCATGACATATCCACCTCTAGTCATGATTAAATTCATTTTTTGCTCAAGCTTTGACATGATCAAATTCAAATCTCTAGATGATTATAACACCTGACAACTTCATGAGTTTGTCATACCTAGAAAATTTAAACTAATTTTAGCTTTCGTGAGATAGGTCACTTCTAGACAAACTATCAAGCACACTATGACTATAATTTAATATGTCCAATGGGATAGGAAGAGGAGGAAGAAGAAGAAGACACCCTTTTTGAAATCAGTTAGGGAGTCCTAGTTCCAATTCATGGGAATCAGTGAGTATTGGTCCAATTCCCAGTTCTAGGTGTGGAATCACCCACTTGAACTCGAATGGCGTGTATGCGTGCACACACATATATTAATTTCAGGTAAAAAAAACCCTAGCTCTCTCAACTTATTTCTTTTACCGTTCGGTCCTCAGACTCCTCACATGAGTCTTCCACCTCCTCTGACACGATCTCTCTCAAAAAAAGCAAGAAACCCTCCTTCTCAACTCTCTCGCCTCTCAGTCCGTCGGTCAGTTCACCCCTCAATGAGTCAATTGATCCTTTAATCTCACCTCCGGCGCTCTCTCATGGACTCACTAGTCTTTCACCTCCCTCCTGTAGCTTGATGTGTGCTTTGCTCGTATTTCTCATTGTTGCTTTTCTTCATTTGGTTGATTGGGAGTTCCTTTGAATTTCGGTTTGAGGTCAGTCCTCATTGCTGCTTTGTTGCTCCTTGATTTGTATTGTCCTCATATTGAGCATATTCTGGAGCACATAAGACAAAGCTAAGGTGGAATTTAAAGCTGATGTTCCAGAGTAGAAAAGATGGGTTGATTTTAGCCAACCCTTTTGGCATTATACACTTCTCAAAAAATCATCGAATCATCCTTGCTATAAACTAGTTCCATGGACCCACCCAGGAGTCGACCGAACTAGTGTTAAGGTTCTCGGGTGGATTCATGGAACTAATGGACCGTTCCTTGTTCCCATTTTGTAGAATTGGCTCTCAAGAGCGATTCACAATTTCAAGATGGGAACTATCAATCTTAAAATCGATCACCCTTAATTACGTCAATTGAAAGATAAAACTATCCGTTTGCTATACGTAAAGTTTAAGACTTGTGCAATTTTGGTCATTTTATGTAAACAAGTACCATTTTACCCAATGATGATGATGACGATAAACCAAGTTACAAGGAGAACCGATAAATAGAGCTAACAATGCTGAGAAGAGAGGATGTTCGAGTGTTCCAACCTAGCAATAATATCTTTTTCTTTGAAATTAAATATTATAAAATAATCTTATAAATCTAATTAATTCAAAAATCCACGAATCACGTTATCTCATCGTCCGACATTCTTGTTTCGTCGAGAGAAACAATCTTAACATAAAAAATAAGGGCATGCCATGTAAGATTAAGATTATCAAAAAAGTGAAAATGAAAAATAAAAATAAGCATCCCTTTTTTTAATTAACCGACCAAAAAAAAAAAAAAAAGAGAGAGAGAGAAAAGAAGTCACAATTTTTTATTGGACATTAATTGGTTGGTAAAGGGAATTAAAGAAATACCAGCCGCTGTTCCTCAATGCTGTCGCCACGCGACGCTCCTGTCCATCGATTGTCATCGCCACCGCCACCGTCCTCCACCTCCGCCGGCCGCGACCGCCGCTGAACCCGCCGCCGCTTCCGCCATGTGCTACGGCCACCACCACCATCCCCACCGGAGGCCCTTCTCCGACGACCACTTCGCCCCCGCGCGCGGCGGCGGCGCGGGCCCCCTCCTGAACGCCGACGCCGCGGCGGCGGCGGAGGACCTGCGGAGCCGCCTCGCCGAGACGGAGGCGCGCCTGGCGCGGGCCAGGGCCCGGGAGGCCGAGCTGAGCCGGCGGCTGGAGGAGATGAAGCGCTTCGTCTCCGTGATGGAGATCCTCGAGACTTACCTGGCCCGGCGGTTCTCCGAGCAGCGGGATCGCGTCGAGCGTCTCCTCGTGCCGTCGCCGCGCAACTAGAAGCTCGCTCTCCCTCGCCGTGGGGGATTTCAACGCTCGGGGCAATTCCTCTTTGTCCATTCTGGGTTTGCTGTATAGTTCGATCTCCTTTTTTTCCCTTCTTCTTCTTCTTCTTGTGTTTTCGTTGTGCTTGATAAGAAAGTATGCATTAACGCAAGATAGTGTAGGAGTTGCATTGCTCCATCTGTTCCAACTGAATTGATATCTTTTTTGGTTGTTTGATGAGTCTCTAAAATTTGGATCTTGGGCAGAGAATTGTTGATCAACACTTTGTTGTTGTGCGGCTCGGTGGGGAGTTCAGATGGTGTGTTTTTATCTGGGTGATCCCTACCTAATTGAGGAAATGCATTGCCCAATGAAAGCTGTTCTCTAGGATAACTCAGAGAATTCCCTTTTAAAATTACCCAGTAGGATTGAGATTCAGGATATGGTGATTTAGATCTGGAGATGATGTTTTCAGGTGAACTGCGATTGCGACGAGATAGTGTCTTTGTTCGAGAAAGATCGATAGGAAGATCATTGGGTGACGCTCTTTAGTAGTAAGTTTAGTTTCTTCTCATTTAGGAAGACGTATTTCATGATCATAGGGGGGAAAAGCAGCCGTCTTTGTGCTTAATGAGAAAGATCAATAGGAGGGTTGGTTGGCAATAAGCCATGCTCTTCTGTGGTATGCTTAGTTTCTTCTCATTTGGGAAGAGGTATTTCATGATCATAGGTGGAAAAAGCAGCAGTCTTTGTGCTTTTCATGGCGATGATAACAATAGCTATAAGCTAGTTTCTAGTGCACTCTGTTATTGGAGCAGTGCAATAGAAGTTTACAAAATACAAGCACTATTTTTCTGCTCGTTACCTATAATCTGTCTTGAAATAATTGAACATGTTCCAGTGTCTTGGAGAGGTAACCGCACCAGCACCGGCTGTTTGAGCATTGATCTATTTTGTGATTTCTTGGTCTCAACAGAAGATGTTCTCATTTAGGTCTGTCATTATGCTGTCAAGCACATAAATGCATATGAACTGCGGTTCCTATATTCCAGAAGATCCACTCCTACTATGAAGCTTAGGGAGTTCCTTGCTTGGATGCCCTCCTTAATTTTGCCAAATTTTATTGGCATGTGCTGTTTTAGCTTTGTGTATCTATTGCAATCTGCATAGATAATTTCTTACCAATTGACAAAACTATGCGGTCATATGGATCTCCCAAGTGAAAATATTGCTCCTTATTTTTCAGTTTACTCACTCATTCCATCACCATAAATGCCAATCATCCATAGCAGACTGATCTATCTTGTTGAGTCACAGCACAACCTCTGGAATTATTATTCCTGTTTCTCCAGCTATTGAATCTTGTGAAGCAGCAGGCTTCCTTGAGCCCTGGATAAGCTTTGAGGTGCTTGAGTAATGCTTTATGCAGCAATAGTTATTAATTGAGAACATAAGGGGACTTGGCAGGACATCATAGGATTTACAGTGAGGTTACCGATGGCTTCACTATACATGCTTATTTTGTTGCTCATAGGACTTTGCAGGACATCATAGTAGAGCTCTGTGTGGGAAGCTAACTTCTCAATCAGCTGCTTTTGGTTGGATAAGATGGCTTGCGCTTGCATGTTTTGTAAAGGTGCTTGAGCAAAGATAAAAATTATTGGGAGAAGGTGGAATGCGGTAGTTTTATGGCTTGATCCTAGTGCTTGAAACACAGTTTCATCATTTTGGATGGTTGCTTTGGGATGAATTAGCTGCAAGACATTAGGCTGTTGAAATGTTATAACTCAGTGGTTGCACCGTTCTTCGCCTGATTCTTCTCTGCTGAAACCAGAAACCTCATTAGTTTCTCAGAACTTCCTTTCTCAAAGGAAGTGGGAGGTGGCTGCTGTGTATCTACATTTTGTTGTTCGACATTAGTGTATCTGCTGATGCATCATCTGTGGATTTTGGTTCTTATTACCCTCGGTATGATTGCCCTGTCATAATGTATTTGTTGTTTATGAAAATGTTTGATTTCCAAAGGCGCCACTTCTACCTACACAATTTCAAAAAGGGCGAGTAAACTAGGTCCTATTCAAATTTCTGTGCATAATGGAGGAGATGCTTTTACTTTAGTATTATAGGTGTTTCGATTTTAGGCAGTGCTACAGTGACATTGTGCATTTCGGTAGTACATATCGCACAAACGATCTGATTTGGCATTGAACGTTAAGCATTTGGTGAAGCTATGCAACATCACTATCTTTATCAGGGATGTAAATCAAGGCCGAAAAATGGAGTAAACATTTATGGCCCTTCATATTGCCATCAATTGATGGATCATCAGTGGAAAAGCATGGCAGTCAAGGTCGCCCTAATCCGTCGGCCCCTCAATGTTTGAAAGGTTCGGTGATGAGTACCGTCGGCATTGAGGGTGATTGCTTTGTGGGACCATACGGCATCACATACTGTGGCCTTCGATGACCACAATCTTTCAGTTTCGACAATACAGGTTGCGTACAAAATTGATTACACACATTATGGTGTGGTAATCAAGATGCGGCAATGCGCCTCCTCTCCGGTCACTCTCTCAACCCCGAGACCAAACCTGTTTTAGCCCAACGGTCTTCGGCCGGAGTATGTAGACCTGACTAGCAGCTTGTTGACCCACCTCGCCCCCTTTTCCAAGCCTGGCCCCACGTTTTGTATTCAAGACGGCCCTGGCTAAGCTAACCTGGGTTGCTGAGCAGTCCTGGTAGAACCCACCTCAGCATCCTTCAGTTGCAATGCCCTTTACGTTTGCTTCCGTTTGAAGCTCTTTCGAATGGTTCGGTGGATGAATTTTCCTTTTCCTCGCGTTGCACACCCTCAAATTACCTGGAAAAGCGCAGATCAGACGTCTTTTTTCCACCGAAAAAAGCCAACAAGATAGAGAATTTCAGAAGAAGATTGGCAGATACGGAAATGGGAATCGGAGAGAAGCGGATAGAAAGTGACATCAGTGTTGCTTGAGAAAGATTCTATCATGGAGGATTTGGAAATGGGGAAAGAGGAAAGATAGTTGAGTGTGCTGTTGGTCCCTTTATCACGAAGTCTTTCGAGTTCATAATTTGAGGTAATATCCATGTTCAGATGCCATCTTAAAAGTGGTTTTAAGAGTCTTTTCAAAAGGCAAAGCATTCCAAAAACGAAGGCGATGATGGATCTATCCTTGCTTTCTGATTTCTTTAAGCGATCAATTCCGACCGATGGACCCATCTCGATCATGATCGTTGCCGTTTCATCGCAGCTCGCAGTCGCTATTCATGGATTTACACTGGGTCGAGAGGACTAGATTCAAGTGCACACAGTACAGGATTTTGAAAAGAGAAGCAAAAGGGAAGTTTTTTTCTCCGCACTAATCTAGTGGTGGACATCGGAAAAGCTTTGATAGTATAGTATTATTTGAGAAATTGTTTACGGTCGATGAGAAGTACATGTGCTGATTCCCGAAATTAACTCTCATCTTGAGAAAGTAGTTGTCTCCAAAGACATGCATTGATTAACACTCCACCTATGGCCAAAAAGGCAAAACACACCCCACTCCTTTAATTCTCGGAGCGACGTCAGATCATCGATCATCATTTTTCTTATCATTCTCCTTATGTTGATTACTATCTCATCGCATCAATTGATACTGGCGGCATATGTAGACAATTGTCATCATATTAATTTTTTCACCAAAACAAACGCCAAAAAAAATTATCAAAGGAACTTCTTCCCCCTTCATTTGGGACAAGGAAAAAAAAAAAGGGCAACGACTTTATTAAGTTTACGGTCGGATTGGTGTAAGAAATGATTTCCATATTTGCATTTGGATGGTTGATATATGAAAGAATTCAATTACTAAAACTACTCTTAGCACATATAATGCGTAAATAATTTCTTATACTTGTGATGGATCTAATAATAGTAATTCCGAAATAATTCACCTAAACAATTGCAAAGCACAATTTACAGTTGGAACGATGATAATAATAAACTGTGTTGTGGATTCAACGACAGGAATATCCCTATCAGCAAGGCTGCTCTTTTTTTTACTCCCTTTCCCTTTCAATTTTCAAAAGCCATGGTTATTCTCTCACAAGCTTTTTCCCTCACAAAGCAAAACCCCTCAGCACCTGCGAATCTTCCCAACGGCCGAGAACAGGGCGCTTCTGTAATTTCAATCGATCCGCCATTCATGATTGAGCACCATAAGGATGGTGACTTGCGACCTGTAAGAATGGACCAGTGGAGTTGAAAACAGGACGCTGCTGCAAATTTCTCCCTTCCAGTCACCGTCACCGTCACTCTCACTCCTTCAGCTCGCCATCCTCAAATGACGACGCACCAGCGTTGTCGTGTACCCATCCCGTCTTCCAAATCCGAATGATGCCGGTTCCCACTTTGCTTTGCTCTTACTCTCTCATCATTACTCAATCCTGCTCGCTGTAGTTACTGGGTTTTTCTCTCTTATTGTTTTGAAGTTAAGACGGAGAGACAGACCTCACTGACGACCACCCATTTCTCAAAGAGCTGAAATGGAAGCTGGGTCGAGCTCCAAAAATGTCGGCAGGGCTGAAGGGAAGGTGGGTGGTAGGAGACTGGGCTCAATGTTCTCAAAGATCGATCCTTTCGTTGGGAGAACCGACCACAATCCCAGGGAGCTGAGATCTTGGGCTAAAAGAACCGGGTTCATCTCGACCTTCTCGGGGGAAACTAGTGTCAGCTCGAGTGCGAAGTTTGATAGCGGCGGGTTTGATCTGGAGAGAGATGCTGACAGGAGAGGTGGGGGGTCCTCGCCTAAAATAGAGATCGACCCGGTTCTCGGCAGGACTAGACGGAATAGCGGGGTCGAAATCGAACCTGCTTCGGTTGCCGGAAGTGGAGTGAGCAGGGACGGAAACGGTGGCATTTTAGGGGCTAGGAATGGGGCATTGAGGGGCGAGAGCCAGAGGGTGAGGGTGGCGGATGAGGCGAGTTTGAGGGACAGGGAGGATAAGAGGAAAGTTGGTGCGAATGGAAATGGGAATCTTGAGGGAGGTAATACTAGGAATGAGAATTCGAATCAGAACAATGGGAATGGGCGTGGAGTTGCGGCGGTTGCTCCAGGTATGGAGATGAATAAAGATGATACAAAGGAGGAAGGAGATGTGGGGATCGATGTCTATCCGGAAGGCGAAGAGCCGGAGAATGGGTGGTGGAACAGGTCACCAGGAATGAGGTTGGGTTTAAGAGATAAGCCGGGCTTCGGTCAGTAAGCTTCCCATTTCATGGAAGTCTTTGTCTTAATTTTTAACTTCGGCTTGTCTTAGTTGTGTGGCAGCGTCTAGTGAGCACTTAGGCTGCATTAAGGAACCTGTGTACAAGGGTGGATGCGACAATAGTTATCTTGTTCTATTTAATAGGGGCATTAGTTTCAAACTGCATGATGCTTACATTTCTCCAAACGTGATCTCAATGCTTTTACTTTTCATGGATGTTTGCATGACTCAGGCAAAATACTTACATGCTTAGTTGCGATAGTTACTCTTTATGATAATGTTCATGCTTGTAATATTTTTCATTCTTATTATCTTTCCAACCACTGGACTATAGTAAGGGCAACTAGGGAAAGGAGAATGCCGTAAAACTTCAGTAAGACATGCATATTGTCCAATTACCACACATTTGTTGGAAGAAAATAGAATTATCTTATGCATTATGCTTGACTGATCTGTTCGAACCAATGAAGTAATTGGACATGGAGTTCTCAGTGAGTGCCAAAGTTAGTACTATTCTGACTCCTCTTCATATCTGTCGGTTGCAGTGCCAATTATTTACTACAGTTTGCAGCACTATTTGTCACTGGCTGGTTCACTTATATTCATCCCCTTGATCATGGTCCCAACCATGGGAGGATCCGATGTAAGCTTAGTATTGGAGAGATAAATTCGATGTTTTCTCAATTGCTTTGATATTTTGTTGACACATCTTTAACATTTTTTACTACAGAAGGATACCGCGTGACTGTAATTTCCACGATGCTATTGGTGTCTGGCATTACTACGTTGCTGAACTCTTACTTTGGTACCCGTCTTCCATTAGTTCAAGGGAGCTCGTTTGTATTTTTGGCGCCAGCTTTAGTCATAATGAATTCACGGGAATATCGCAATCTCGCTGAACATGTAATACTCTTATATTGATGAATTCATATTGTCATGCAAATTCATTCCCTACCATTTCTACCGTATGTTTAGAAATAAATGGTTGTAGTGAGCATGCACGGAATCGGTTTGATGGTAAAAGCAGGAAGTACAACAATTGTGTTGCCTTGTCTTAGTCTCCTTTATTTTTTTATATCATCTTTTATATATAGCAGTAATTTTTTAGGTAGAAAAAGGATATCTATGTACTACTATTGACTGAAATGAAATTGAACATGCAACCCAGGCAGTCATTTTCTCGACGCCTGTGGAAATTCTTGCAATGATGCTAACTTGTACTGTCCAATTAAGTGCAGAGGTTTAGGCATATAATGAGGGAATTGCAAGGTGCTATAATTGTTGGTTCAATTTTCCAAAGCTTTCTGGGGTTTACGGGTTTAATGTCCCTCTTAATCAGGTAATTTGGATTTTATAGATGAGTGTTTCCTCATGTGTTTAGTTATTCTTGTAGATCTAATTCTTTAGCTACTATTGATGCATCAAAGCTTACTGATTTAAAATGCAGTCGTTAATGTGATTTCTTCACGGAACTCTTTTATGATCTGAGACCTAATATAGCATCTAAAATCTTCTTTCAATTACATTAAAATTTTATGGATCAAAGCTAAATTTTTTGAGCTTCAGGGTAATATGATTCTGCTTTTGCAGGCTGATAAACCCTGTGGTGGTTGCACCAACTGTTGCTGCAGTTGGTTTAGCATTTTTCAGTTATGGTTTTCCTCAGGCTGGTAGCTGTGTGGAGATTGGCATTCCGCTGATACTATTGGTTCTTATTTTCTCATTGGTAAGAGGCTCCTCTTGCTTGCACTCTTAAACCTCTGTCAATGAGTCCTTTAAATTGATTGTCTTTTTTAAGGTCATTTTCTGTTTTGATTCTGTTCAGGCAAACATAGTAATTTACCTCATGTATAGTAACATTGCTTTTGTTTTTCCAGTACCTTCGAGGGATCTCCATCTTTGGGCATAGATTGTTCCAAATATATGCGGTATGTACAGTTTTGAATTAGTTATTAAAGTGTTTAAGTTTCATCTTCCAAACCATTGTTCCAAGTGTAGATCTTTTTTCCTTGTGAACTTTGAATTTTGAAGACATCGAATTATATGTTCAATTTTTGCAGATTTGAACCCTTTTCTTTTAAGTGCTTAGAATTGTACAGCTTGTGCTTCCCCTGAAAAGGACCCTTAATTTCGTTTACCAGCCACATGAAAATCTGATCAATAGCTTGCTCAAGCATTTCTTGTATTTGCCAAGGCAATTTTAAAGTATTTTGAGAACAACACCGTTACTATACTGGATTGAGTTAAGTTACATGACATCTCTAAGTAACTGCAGGTTCCCTTCAGCGTGATGATTATATGGGCGTATGCATTCTTTTTGACGGCCGGTGGGGCATTTGATTACAAAGGCTGCAGTCCCAACATACCCAGTTCAAACATATTAGTTGATTCGTGTAGAAAGCATGCTTACACTATGAAGCATTGTAGAACTGATGTCTCTAATGCGATGAGAACTGCTGCTTGGGTCAGAATTCCATACCCTCTGCAATGGGGTGTACCTATATTCCATTTAAGGACTTCCATGATCATGATCGTCGTGTCATTGGTCGCATCTGTGGATTCGGTCAGTAGTCGGTACCTTGTACAGTTAAACATGCAATGCATTCAGGAAATAGAACGGAGGTGAAGAGAACTTGCTGGAGAGGGCTGGTTAGGAGCCATCTTAGAAAATCTTTTAACAGATAACAGGGAATATAACTTGGCAAACTGTTTCCTAGGACATTATTTTACATAACTGCTCCTTTACTTCAATTGTCTTCCTATTTTTGCCCTAATTTTAGAAAAACCATGGATGAGAAATTTTCTAAGTTTTATATTAAAAAATGATTGTTGAAATCAGTTTGTGGGTATTATTCTCAAATTGGTATCTTCTCTTCTTCAGATACATTTTGAGACTTTAGAACAACTGAGCTTTTTTTATGTCTTTGCTTTAATTCCTTTTAGACAAGATTTGCGAAAAATTTCAAAATTTGCATTGACTGAGTTCTCAGCTTTTCTGCAATCTGTATTTTACCAGTGTTTTTTGGTACTTTGTGATGCCAGATGAGATGCAGATGATAGAGATAGATGTTATAAGGATAAACAAAATAGATAGCCAAAAGCCACTTAATGGTGGAATAACATAAACATAAGAGAACTGCGGGTTTAAATTTTGAAGCTTTTGTCAATGTTGCATCTTCTTGGCAGATTGGAACATATCATTCTGCATCAGTGTTAGTCAATTTGAAGCCTCCCAGTCGTGGAATTGTTAGCAGAGGAATCGCACTTGAGGGTTTCTGCAGTCTACTCGCAGGACTTTGGGGTTCTGCTACTGGGTCAACAACATTGACTGAAAACCTTCATACTATAAGAATCACAAAGGTGGCCAATCGTAGGGTGGTAGAAGTTGGTGCCGTTTTCCTGATTTTCTTCTCATTCATAGGTATTGCACCCTTTCACAACCTCTTAGAGCAGCCCTTAATGTATCTACATTCTCATGCACTTTAATATTGATTCTCATTAGTATAATGCTTGATGACTCTAATTAGAAGTAAACCGGGAAGAAAAAGAAACATTAGAAAGAGAGAATTTAGTGAAGTCAGCTAGGGTAAACTTAAGCTGGCTTTAAGTATCTCCGTTTCTTTCTGTTAGGGCCTTCAACTTCAATAATTGACTTTGCGGCTAAAGGTAGTTGGACATATGCATTTCTACATCTTGTCCTAATGGTTCATACTCTCAATTCACTCACTATTTTTGCATTCTCAGGAAAGGTGGGTGCTATCCTTGCTTCTATACCACAAGCCCTGGCTGCTTCTATACTGTGTTTCATATGGGCGCTTATTGTGGCGCTGGGCCTCTCCACGTTGCAATATACTCAGACAGCAAGCTTTAGAAACATGATAATAGTTGGTGTCTCACTGTTTCTTGGTTTGTCTATACCCGCTTATTTTCAACAGTACCAACCAGAAGCAAGTTTGATGTTGCCTGGTTACTTAATACCTTATGCTGCAGCATCAGATGGTCCAGTCAACAGTGGCAGTTCTCAAGTAAGTCACTCTTACTCCCTTTGATCCCATCCTTTTCTATTTGGTTCATTTTTTCCCTTTCTTACTCTCTTGCTAGATCAGGTTTGAACAAGGGTTTTTGGACTCGAATTCAAATTGGTTGAGCGGTGTGATCTCTGCATTGCAGCGTGCTTGATCTATTAATCTCTAGTTTGAAAAGAATCATTTCGAGAATTAGGGAGAACGTTGAAGTCATACGTCAGCAATCTTGAATGCTGAATACAACTGACTTATGTTATGATGCTTCTATGAACTCCTAATAGATTCACTGTCTTCATGATGTCTGATCAATTGAACTACTGCAACTTTTTTAAAGAACTGTTAACTATAGTATTCTTCTTTGAGATTCTGCATGTACAACAATGATTATCCTGTCTCCAATTTTCAAAGACTTTATGCTGTACTGCTGAAAGTGCTTTGTGAGCTTAACACTTCCCAATTGTAAAGCAAAACTGACATGTTGTGTCTGATGTTAATGCCTCCAGCTTGATTTCGCAATAAACGCGCTCATGTCATTGAATATGGTCGTGACTCTATTGGTGGCAATTGTGTTGGACACCACAGTTCCAGGCAATCGGCAAGAGCGTGGGGTATATATATGGTCACGACGGGATGATATAGCGGCAGATCCATCTTCGCTTGCTGATTACTCCCTTCCTAGAAAAGTTGCCCGAATCTTCTGTTGCTCAAGGTGTTTGACTGCCTGAAATTTGGTAGATGATGGCTTGTGTGCTGCAAGACGTCTTGCATATACTTGTTAAGGAGCCTTGAAAAATGGAGGGCTCTCATTCTTGGAGAGAATACAGCTGATTGTGAAGAAACCCTTTGATGGCAAGCTCTTGCTTGCAAATTAAAATCTTGGTTATATTATATAGACAGAGTTGTGATGTTTTGCCTTAGTAGTCAATTTTATGATTTTAACTAGAGAAAGAATATTCTTTTGTATTGGGTGCATTTTGTAAACTTCCAATTTAATCTGGTCCTTTGGGGAAGGATTTGATTTATCCAGATGACCAGCTGGAAGCATCTTAGATAGCCTCAAATACCACCTCATCATGTAACTCTCAGCATATATTTATTCAGATATTAACCTAACTGTTGAGTAAACATGTGTTTTGGATGAGTACTTGTATTGCTTTATGGTTTGAACATGATCCCCGAAAGATGATAATTGATCAAGTGTCTCTTCTCTGCTCCGACAGACATGGCGAGTACAGGATGCTTCCATCAGTGTGGTCATTCGAATCTTTAGTATTTCTGGTAAGTAACGACAATGGGGGAAGACATTACATATTGACTGTATTCCAGCACCCATTTTACATGCTTTTTCGATATTTCACTCCCTAGGAAAAAAGAAAAGAAAAAAGGAGGGGTGTTGTGCTCGTGTTTACATTTTTAAAGGAATTGAGCAATTAGCCAACTTGCTAATTCTCACCCTCGAGACAGCGCATGCAAAGAATTCTTCTTGGCGATGGCAAGTAATTGCGAGAAATGCCGATGCACTAAGCAATTTACTCTTGCATAAGAAGCTGCATGTGCCGGTTAAGATCCTTGAGATAGGTAGTGCAAGAATAGTCTTCCAGGTCACAGGCATCCAACAGAAGTGCTCTTCCTGATACTGATTTCTGCTTCCACTCTTGGGCACCATCCTCACCCTTGAGCATCTGCACAACCTGGAGCCCAGAAAAACCAGCATTATCTGTATCACTCTTTTAACTTCGAGCCAGCGTGCGGGTTTGTGGATTAAATGCCATGCTACCAATGACTCGCAAATTCATTAATGATGATGCTTTTCGCATGTGCTGTGAGGGTGACTAGCAACAACATTTGGTACCAAGAAGCCGTGCTTATTTATTTTACCTTCTTCATATCTGGACGCATGGTGGATATGCAGTGAACGCACATTGAAGCCGTCAGTGCGGTTCTTTTCATTTCTGCAATATCATAAGTGTCTTTCAACCGTGGATCCGCCAATTCTCTGATGTTATTTACGTCGAGGAGTGGCTTTGCCTGCACGACAGAGATAACATTCCAAAGAGAACTTCCAGAAATTGGCAGCAACTAAAATACCGGAAGAGGCATGTCAAAAACCTTCATTAAAGTTTACAAATATCCCGCTCCTTAGACTACTTGAACTGACGACTATTTCGGATGAAGATTTGAGGAAAGTGACCTACCCACATAACTAGGCTCTGGCGGGTTGAATCAACAGCACGGCGACCTGTAATGAGCTCAAGTAGCAGAACACCAAACGCAAAGACATCGATCTTTTCGTCCACAATTCCGTGCATGAAGTATTCCGGGGCTAAATATCTGTAAAAATTATAGATTACAGCAGAGAAGGCATTGGAAATAATGATTATCATCACAAATGACTACATCGAATGGCATGCCTAACCCGAATGTGCCCTCGATTGGGAACACGACGTGCTGAGCCCACTTCTCAGGAAGCCACTTTGCCAATCCAAAATCAGATATCTGCCACAAAGAATTTGGTTCCTTTGGTTCTTCATTCTTACTTTCTATTACTGTAACTCTTTGTACTATACAAAAAGGGAAAGTTATACCTGGGGCTCATAGTCTTCGGTGAGTAATATATTGGAGGCTTTGATGTCTCTGTGAATGATCCTCCTTTGGCAACTGTAGTGGAGATATTTCAGCCCTTCAGCTACTCCCACAGCAACCTTAAACCTTATTTTCCATTCAAGACTCTCTGCTGAACCTGCAACACCGAGCATTTTTCATCAGTATCCCATTAACGGCTTATGTACCTCCTCTTCGCAATTAGGTGAGTTAATGGCTCGAGTTACTGTAGTGCGTAATGTTTACAATGAATTCAGGAGGCCAGCAAAAACTTTATACGTTATTGGGGTCATCCAACCTGACAAGAAACAATCCAGCACAAGTAGCTCATGGCTAGCTAGTTCGACTCGCAGGCAATCGAGCTTTGTACGTCTCAAGTCGAGGGGATCAAATGCTTGACAATGAGAGCTAAGATGACATAGAATGCAGAGAGAAAGAAAGCACATCACCGTGAAGTACTGAAGCAAGGCTCCCGTGAGGAGAGAACTGGAGGACAAGGTGCAGACCGCTGTCCACGCCATAGCCGAGCAACCGAGCCGCATTTGGGTGGTCGATGTGGGCTATGATCCCCAGTTCAGACAAGAAATCAGCAGTCCTAGTCTCTTCTTCCTTATCTTTCTTGATCAATCGCTTCACCGCTACAAGCTGGCCATCGGGTAATCGCCCTTTGTACACCTCCGCGTGCCCTCCTTTTCCAATCAAGTTCTCTGAAACGGATCGAGAGAGAATCAGTCGAATTACTCAAATCATTTTTGAATGTCTAATTACTCAATGGTCCAGTGACAGTGACTAAATTACTGAACAGTGAACTAAGTGGCAAGCGGTCCGGAAACTGTCTTTCAAGTACCACCACCTTGATTTTGTCCATCTTTAGGTTGATAACAGACAAAAACACGATTTCAAAGATGGGTTAAAGACTTCGTGAAAAGTATAGGTTGTCCTGAATTAGCTCGATGAAATTGCTTTGCCGATAAACGTCCAATCATTCGCGCCAAAAGAAAAGCATTCAGGTTCGCGCTGCGGGCCTTGACTAAATCCGGAGTGGCTGGTCCCTCGTCAAACACTTAGGTTTTCACATTTGCTGGTGTCCTGTCGTCGCCTTTTCTTGGTCAAAAGTAGATCGCAAAAGTCTTTGGAATTCGCAAAGACCGATCTGTTCACACTTTCACTGTATACGCCCGTGCCACTCAGAATCAGCGTATATTCACAAACATGGAATAAGTGCACATACGAGATATAAGGTCTCCGCCGGTAATTGATCGAAAAAAGTCATAATCAAGTCTCAAGCTCGTTATTAATGAAATTCAAGACACCAGGCAAATGACCAAATATTTCACCTTCTCTAAAATTCTAAAATTTAAATCCTTTCTTGATCAAACTGTCGAAACATTGAATCCTACTCTCGCACTTATCCCCCCCAAAATGCTCTCCCTCATCGGCACGGGCGTGCGAGAAGTGTCTCTCGGACAAAGGCGCGATGTTGAAAGCCGTGAATCTCGCTGCGGCTATTCTTTCAAGCATACCTAACCCCCTCTGTCCTTTGGCGCAACTAGGTCCACTAAAAAAAGTCAAAAAGGAAGTCTGCGGTCGATGAATTTTCATTACCAAAAACATCACAGTCCCCCCCATTTCCCCCCCCCCCCCCCCCCCCCCCCAAAGAAAAAGACGAAGGGCACTATACAGAAAAGCAATAGCAGAGAGCATATCAATACCCATCTAAAGTTGGAACATCCGAACCGGCTGTCCAGAGACAACAAAAAGCTAAACCTAACATAAGTCACTCTCGAGCATCTGTTTCCCCTAGCCATAGTCGTAGTTGATGACTATCCGAACGTGACTAAAAAAAAAAAGAAGAGAAATTTGGAGGCACGGACTTAATGTTGAAGGCGCTCTTACGTTGAATTCGCTGTCTCTACAGTTAAATTTTGTTGAATTTTACGTAGAATATCAAAAATTTAATGATAGAAAAGAAGAGGACTTTGAATCACCGAGTCAACGAAACGTCGATCTTTCAAAGACAACGAAGAATCATATGTTAGCATGTACAAAGTCATTCTACGTTAAACACATCTAAAGATGCAGACCATGTGGAGCGGTCGAGTATAAAATTTATGAATTCGGAATGAGTTGGAGATGGCAGTCAAATAAAGTCGGAATTTTTTTCATAAAAACCTACATTAAGTGAGCATGGATAGAATTTTCAAAACGTAACAAGGAGGGGGACCGATCGAACACTTGGGTCCTCCCCCTGGCACCATCATCATCATCATGATGTTCGGTCCTCAAGCACGTTCTGGGGAACAGTCAGAGAGCAAGAAAAGTAATAAGAGTCTCCGAGCAAAGAGGCGCGACCGTTTCAAGCAGCCACTGCATTAATTTTCGTGCAGCAGGCAGGTCCCGTAAAAGCAAGGACGAAGCACGCGCGCCCACCTTTTTTTCTGATCCCCCCCTGCTCTGCTCTTGACCCTCCACGTCCCCCGGTGGTCGGGTTTAGGACAAGAACGGCAGGAAATCATTACATGAAAACTTTACTGTTCCTGGTACGGTATTCCATTCATGTTTATGTTTGCTTTTATGCATTATTAAATTCGAAGTGTTCTTGGGTAGTCGATGGTATGTATGCTAAGTGTCTTGGAAATTAGTCGAGACGAATCTAGTTCATGCAAATCATTCTAAAAAGAGAAAGAAAGAAGAGAGTGGAAAGCAAGAATCTCTATTTTCTTAAATTTAAATTTACCAGGGCTGAAATTGTCTGTAGCCGCCACGAGCTCTGCAAGGTCGAAGCTCCGCCAAGTCGGCTTCGGCGCCGGCAGATTCATAGACCCGCGATCGATCCCGTCCTCGGCGCTGCGAATCCGGAGCAGCTTCTTCTTCTTCTTCGCCTTCGTCGCGGTGGCGGTCGTCGTCTTCGATCCTCTTCGCGAAGAAGGATCGAAGGCGCACGCGTCCGCCCTCGCCTCCGCGGGAGGACTCGTCAGCAGCAGCAGCCTCCTCGTCGACCTCCTCCTCCACGCGTCGAGCACGCCCCCCAGTGCAGCCTCTGAGCCGCCGCCGTCGGCTTCTGGGCCGCCGCCGCCGAAGACGCCGAAGACGACGACGACGAGCTACTGCAGCTACTGCTGCTGCTGCTGTGATCGGAGTCGGAGCCGAGGGACGGGATCTCCAGGACGCCTCTCGGAGACGACGCCCGGCCCTCGCCCCCGGCCGCCTCCTCCTCCTCCACCTCCACCTCCACCTTCCCGACTCCATCTGGTCCCGGCCCCTTCTCCGGAACACCTCGACCTCCTTCCGTCTCTGCAACAACAGAATCGATGGATGCTCTGTTTTTGGCCGCAGGGGAAAACAGAGGAGAAAACAGAGAAGACACGGAAGACGCTTACCGCCACCGCCGCCGCCGCCGCCAGGCATTGCGAAAGCCGGTGCTTCGACTGCAGAGTTTCTCTCGAGAGGGGGTTGAAGACAATTCTCTGGTCTACCTGCAGGCCGCGAGAGCCGCCATTGATACAAGCCAAAACAGGGGTATACTCCGCTTCGAGTTCGAACAGACAAAGCCTTGACTCTCTTCTTCTTCTTCTTCTTCTTCCCTACTTTATAAAGAGCCTCGACTGGAGAAAGTCACAAGCGCCAAATCTCCTATGGATGACGCAACCTCCCTTTTCCATTTATTCCATTTATTTATTTTTGTTGATTCTGGCCTTTTTCGTTCCGGGAGATCGTTAATTTTGGCGCAACTAACGCTCGGACAGGGCGCGCGGGGCCGAGGGGCAATAACGAACCTACCCGACACCTGCCGTCCGTAAATAGGGGGGCCTCCCGGGGGTAAATTCGGAATCTCGCGCCTTTGTGGTCCGACCGGACTTTGGAGACACGTTCTAATGTAGGGTCGTGTTCTTGTACCGGTGTCCGCTGCTCCGTACCACGATGGGTACAATACCGATGAATAATAAATGAAATAGGCCGAAGTCTCCGTCTATCACTTTTGATTCGTCGAGAATACTCTCTGTTGATTACGTTTTTCTAGTCTATACAGAATTTATCGTGAGTATAATCTTTATCTATGTTCAAATAGCAGAGGCCTTGCTGAAGTGAAACAAAAATCTCGACGATATCTTTGGTGTATTTTTTGGGATTAATTTATACGCACCGCCAATCCGCTTTTTCTTTTCGAATGATCGGGTGGCTGAAAGAGTTCGTGGAATGTGATGAGGACTCTTTAAACGGAAAGGGAAGTTGGACTTGTGTAAACTTTTTCTTTATCTAAAGATTAATTCAATAAATGTGTTGGAGATTCTGAACTCTTGGCGGGAGAGTAACCTATGGACGCACCAAAAATCAAAGCGATGTTAAGTTGACCTTGATTGATGACTTCCGTCTCGTCGTGTTTATTGTAATGAAACTAATACGGAAATTAATGGGTGCTGCAATTCAAATCTTAGACCAGGATAAGGAATTACAAAAAAAAAATATTCAAGATGAATGATAAGGATGATGGAGATTTATATAGTTAAGCTAAAGTGACAGTACCTAATCCACAAAAAGAGCCGGCTACTAGAAAATTCACTATGAGTTAGGGAATCTAGAATTTATAATTGTTCAAGTGTTTCTCGATGATAAATTATTCTGAAAAATAAAATCGACAAATATTACCTCACAATCTATCACAAAGAAACAGAAAACTCGTTAGAAAAATCCCTAACACTCTTCTTATTTGCCCTAACGTGTAATAGTCAAGAAGAATTATATTTTTACATGTTCTTATACGACTTGTTGATTCAAACTAAAGAAACCTATTTAAACTAGGAATCCAACTCGAACATGGAAAATATGTCTATTATCTATTGCTTGTTCAGATGTCAAATTATAGTCCTTTTGGGTTTGAAATATTTACATATATCAGATTTCTTTTACGGATTCAAATTCGAGATTTAATTTAAAAATAGCGATCCCTCAAGTCCTTTTGGGTAATGTTTTAATGGCTAAGCCAACTTGTGGAAGATGCACGATGATTGAAGGTTCAAGAATCAAGAACACATTCAATCTCCATTTTTCTTGTATCTTGTGAGAATGGATCTGCTGACTTGGATCTTAGAACCCACTAAATCCGGACGCAATTAAATAATCTAAATAAGATCCCAAACCAATGCATCTAGACAAACATAATAGCTATAGTTAATGGATAACCTAAATATGACCCCCAATACAATACATTTAAACGGGTATACACATTATATATATAATTTGCCCAAATTCATTAGGACAAAAATAGAAAAATGAAATCGTTAGTAAAACGAACAAGAGAGAATTTCTCGAGTACCGTGGGACAAGTAAAAATAAGAGATGGAAGTTGTTAGAAATAATTTTCTACGACATTAGTGACCGCAAAACGAGGATCGGACATGATACAATTAGACGATCCCCTTCAAATTTTATTGGACTACCCCTTAGGAAAATCCATGAGCTCGTTTCATGGTCACAAATTAGTTTTGTATTTGTCTCTTAAGTCGTCCACTAAGTCATCGTGTTATATTATTCACTGCTTTAAATGCGTTAGGAGATCACTATTTGGGGGGAAGAACCACGGTTGTTTACTTACTGGTTGGCGACCAGTGCGTAAGTTGACCTGTGCCAACGATATCAGCTTGGCCTCATTTCAGATCGAACATCCTCCTAGTTTTTCTATATTTCCCCCTCAGCCATTATGTCATTTTCGTGGCACGGCAGAGTCTTATATCATGCGCAAAAATTCTCCCTAGTATATGCATAACAACACCTAGATCCTAAAGATAAATTTATACCTTTCCTTTTTAGTAAACTCTCCGGAGTACTCATAACAACATCATCATATCTTTGCAGATATAATTACACTATTATCCGATGGAATAAGTTGCGTATTTGCTTATTTGGACCACTTTGCTAAACTTTGGTCGATAGTATTCTTATGCTTGGTCATATTCAATCTGGAGTTATCAAATGTTCAATAACTAAAAAATAATATTGACTTATTGCAATGAGTGACCTTGCATGGTTGAGCTAGGGCAATGCTACGATTAATGCACAAAGTATAGTGACATGAGACCCGACATGTGATTCTCCATCATCTTAAATGAGAACCATACCCCTCATTTGCGGTACCAACATTCTCAAATACAGTATTGTAAAAATTAGGGATGCTCAGTTCCAGGGTATCAATTCCCAATTTTTGGAATCTGTAACTTACCATATTTGTCTAGTTTGGATTACAATATTTTTCCTTCATTTTTTCTTAAATCAAGACAAATATCAATTATAACAAAATAGTATAAGCAACAAAATGGTTAAAAATAAAATATGCTAAAAAAGACAGAAATATAAAGTAATAAAATAGTTAATTTGATTTTAAAAAGATAAATCATCCTCGTCCAACTTCATAAAATAGGTTCTAACCGTCAATTTTCTATTGGGTGAGTGGGTTTAGTATCCAAAATCTAGAACCTATCCACACAGTACTGATTTTAAATTTTTGGAATTGGGACCACGATCCTAGTAAAATTGTGTTAGTAATTCGCCACAAGCTCATTATACGTGCCATGTGGAAAGTACCTTAGGCGTCCGATGTACCTTGCAACCCTAAAATGACCGTCGCCCGTAATCTTTTTTTCTTTTTTATCGGCCATTGACCTTATAGTATTCATCAAGGGCTCCAAATTTCTCTCCCACCTTTTCTTCTCCCCCTTCCACTGTTAAGGAAAAGGTGGGCAAAAAGTGCTACTAATGAATGACCTAGCGAAATGCGAGAAAATGGCGCATGGGACAAGAACAGTAAAGTCGACATGGAATCATAATCGTAATCATGATCTTGTGATCATTATTCTTCTCGAACTACCAAGATGATTCTTCTTACTGCGCGATGATGGTCGTCGACACCAAGAGCACTCTCGAGCAGTGTTTGGCTTTCGCCGCTTTGGTCAAGAGGCAAGGCCTTTAGCTAGCTAGGAATATTCGTTCATCAAGTTAGAAGACTCAAAGTTGAGCTACTAAATTGCCCTGAAATAATCTCACTAATTTCAAAGATCGATACGCCATGAGTCAAAAGTTTGAGTTGGTGAAACACGCAACTTTCCCTAGTTAATTTTTTACCATGTTACGAAACAATTTTGAAAGGTTGACATGGTGGTTTGCTCATTATACAATATTTGATTAACATATTAAAACTCAAGAAATCGATAATAAGCTACATACAAAAAATCAGACCAAATTTCCCATATAAAATCACATCTTTTCCATATGTTCTTATTTCTCGTACTCATGGTAAAATAATAAACGCTCATGCATATACGAAGTGCATTTCCTCATTTCTTTGTTTTTTCACATTTCGAGAACAAAGTGTTGTAGCATGCACTACAAATTTACATGGTTTATTCCGGTGAAAAGCATGTACAATGCGGCTAAATACTCTGAACGCACGAAATCCCTATGTTAGTTCTTTCGTAGGTGTAGAAAGAAAGGGAGTGTTGGATTTGCGTCGGCCCCAGATTACGCAACTTTCCCCACCAAAACCCTAGTCAACAAGATGGAGAAGCTCCCAAGTCCACTAAAACTTGAAAAAACGGACGAGTGGATCCTTACATCGGATTCAACTATCGATAGTGGATTTCGCAAGTACTCATCCCATCAAATCCACAAACTGCAAGACCGAACCATACAACTTCCTACTTTTTCCCTAATCAGAAAACATACGTGCTACATTGCACACCTGATGGAGTAGAGGGATTTTCCAAAAGAGGGTGTTCCTCAGAAAGATGTCGTATGTCGAATTTTGGTTAATCTTTCCTGGGCGCGACGTGGCGTCACCACCAAGAGCGTGATGATGCATGGGAGAAAGTTGAAAAGAGATAAAGAAAAAGAGCGAAATCAAAGTGGGAATGGTCATATGGGTTAAGTGGGTGAGCTAAACCCGTTGCTGCAGTGACTTAATCCATGTCCTTAAAGCATTATAAAAAACAGCCTCACCAAACCCTCACCAATGTCACTCAAACGGTTAGGGAAAGTGCGTTTAACTGAATTCTCGACTGCACTTGACCTCGGAAAAATCTTCTAACAAAGGACAATCTAAAGATACCCACATCACTGAAAACTAAAATTCGAGCCTGGGAGTTCTAGGTGGTCTTCCGAGCACCTCGTGACCTCACCACTATCAAGTCCGATTAGCAGCGACTTGAGAGATAAGATAACGTGTCGAATTCTTAATCTTTGTTATTTAGCATTATTCTAATGTTTACGAGTGCATTTAAGTAAAGGGATGAGGATAGTTTCCGATTTTCATTATGTTTCAATGATGGCAAAAGAATTGACATATTCTTCGAGTTTTTCACGGGCACTCCTGAACAAACTCCTAAAGAAGAGCTTATAACATTAAAAGTTAAAATCGTTATGGTATTTATGTTTAATGATTGGTCACGAAATCCCATAATTTCATCGTTTATGTTTAACAGATTTTTTCAATATGCTCAACAACCATAATGGCAATTTAGAGATACGTGAACAATTACTTACGTGGTTTATCATTATTAGTAAGTACAACCTCCAACTTAAATTATTAGGTCGAAAAGTGGTAGGAGACTATTTGTATATTTGACTCATTATAATCAAATATTTGAGCGATCTATAATCGTATTTAGCACTCAGTATGTAAGCGACTCAACCCAACTCGGCTAAACTATTGTGAAATGAACACAACCCTTATCGTGTGAGCAAGTATTCATGAAAGGAATCTCGAAATTCAAACCTTCTAGTCTAATACTATGTTAATAAGTTCAACCTAAAAACTTAAGTCATTTTGTAGTGGGAGATTATATGCATATAAAGTATATGACAACTACGCATTTAAGCAATGTAGGATTATTTAGCAGCTCATATTTCACTTTGTCTGTTGACATCCTCTCTCTTGATAATCTCACGGACAAAGTAAGATGCCAACCGAGCCTCGAATGGGTGATCAAATGTATGGTTATTCACAGTTAGTGGTGTGAGGGATCGAAGCTATGTCCCAGTCCATTCAAAGGGTTCGTCCTCTGCTCATTAGGCAGATGAGAGCCAGAATTTATTTTTTTTTTCGAAATTCAAACTAAAATTAGGTGTGATTCATATCACGTGACAATTATAATTGGCCGATTATACCACATCGATCATGCACTACCAACATAAGTCCAAGTTGATGTGATTTCCTATGGGCGAAGCTTTCACTTTCTACCGTTTCCGACCGCATATGGTGCATCAACAGAGGTAGGACAACAACCCAACAATATAGAGAAAGAGAGGGATAGAAAGAGGGAGTTAGGTATGGCTATGGTCACGGAGGTATAACGGATTGGTTGTTCCACCTGATAGATGTTTTGATCACTTCGATAGATAACCAGCATTAGCAACCCAAGTCGTGAAACTATGACCCCATTTCGTGGGATTGCGTCCCCGTGCTCTGCATGTTTGGATTTGGTGTTCTTGGGATTGATGTGATCAGGCTACGATAATGACATACACTAGATATGTTAACGGTTTTATAGGATCGGTTTATAAAGTCACATGACGAAGGCTAGATAGGTATTGACCATGATTCGCTTGTTCAAATGATCATTTGGTGTTTATCACCTCGCTTTGTGAATTCATAGGTGGCGTATGTCATATCAGAATATGGTGCATTTGCAAAAGGCAACGCCTGTATATTAGCATCGGATTCTGTAATGTGAAAGTTCGCTTTTGATCCTTGGAACTGCTTAAAATTTTAATCTATCTAGATATGCCCTTAAATATCTGTAACTTTTCTAATAAGTCCCCTCACGTTTCACATTCGGTTAATTGAAGACGACTTGCATATC
Source organism: Eucalyptus curtisii (assembly GCA_017140595.1). NCBI lineage: Eukaryota > Viridiplantae > Streptophyta > Magnoliopsida > Myrtales > Myrtaceae > Eucalyptus > Eucalyptus curtisii. The sequence continues at coordinate 41,076,508 of CM029501.1, read as the reverse complement.
AGAGCATGCTAGAGTTTGACGTGGAAAAATTTGTCACTGTGGACTCATATCGGAGAAAGAGTTTGACGTGGAAAGATTTGTCATTATGGACTATTGGCTAATGCTCGGGATTAAAAGTTTTGAAAATGAATGCCATAACCGGACCTCGAGTAGTTTGATTTCTCGACACGAATATTGCCCACGAGCTTTCTGCATCTGATTTTGTCTGGTCTGAATAGAGCCGAGAACACATTTTGGATCCGACGTGCTAGGATCTATGTACTTATTCATCTCTTCCGTTTAGTTCTAAGCTTTGTCTCACAAATTCTCTCGATTTTATGTTCAGTTGAACGATTATACCAAAGAAAATTAACAGTCGATTATTGTTCGGTTATTAGCATGATAATGTTAAGACACCAACCACAACCAAAAATAAAAATCATGAGACAAACGAATTTTTATTTTGGAAAAGTACATGCGTTAGGCTATCTAGCATCTGAACCCACGAGAAGCCATACTTCCGCGCTAGATTGGTTAGGCAAGTGACTTTGGGTTTTGACTTTTGAGAAGTCCAAATAATTTCGAATTATAATTACAAGTTTTGTTTTATGAGTTTGTTGGTCGAAACAACATTAGGACGATGTGATTTGCTAGAATTAAAAAAGTAGAGGTGTGTATCAGTTGTGGTCCAATCGGGAATCAGATTGGACTGGAGAAACCGATTTTGGTTGGTTCCTATACGAATTGGCCCGATTTTGATTCCAAATTTTTGAAATAGGAAATCAGACTAACCAATGGAACTGGCCTAGAGTATACTATTATTTCCATTATTTTATTAAGCAAGGGCAAAATGTACAGATAATTTGTGGAAATAATCTCTTCTTTTACTAGTAACTTCTCTGCAATTAATAATTCCATCATACACTAAAGTTAATTCAATAAATTTAAGAACTTATGATAAAGAAAATAAAACTTAAAAAAAAAACTAACACCGATTCAAGAACCGGATTCTATTCAACCCAGTTCTTAGTTCCAAGGTGAGAATCGACCCACCATCAAACCGATCAACCCTAAAAAAAACATGATAGCTACTTTATTTTTGTTCAATAAGATAAGGAAAAAATTATCCAAAAAGTCCAACACCTATTGTATTTTTGCTAATTTGGTCCTAAACATTTTGATTATGCTAATTGAGTCATAAACCTTTTTCATATTTTGCCTATTAAGTTCATTCGGCCAATTTGGCTGGAAATTGCTGACATGGACGCCGGCTGTACGACTTGGCATCGAGGGGCTAGTTATCTTGAAGACAACTAATCATTCCTTGGACTTATCGGAGACTGATCCTGCAAATGTGAAGATTATGATTAGCAATCTTAGAGCCAATATTCACTAACAAAAAATATAAACCAAGACTACAACTTTTAAGGCATGAAACCTAAGCCCGGTCATGAGCCGTAACATTTTATGGACTAGTGCCCAAGCCCAATGTGATTTGATTCGAAACGGTCTCCACTCATGCTAGGCTGGGATCACTTGAACCGGGCTGGGCCATATTGGGTCGGACTTGGAGACATAAATGGATTGGGCTTTTCTAGATTTGTGTCGATTAGTGACAAGGGCTTCATTTTGTAACTTGAGTAATGAGACCTAGGGTGCGTTTGGGAAGTCTTTTGGGGAAAGTCTTTAGGAAAATGCAAAGACCTTTGAGTTAAAGGTATTTTCCAAAATACAAAATGTGTTTGGTAAATTGTAGTTTGAAAGCCCATTTGAAGTACTTTTAAGCAAAATGATGTTTGGGGGAATTACATTTACAAAGGGCTTTGGTGATAAAAAAAAATTATCAAAAGAAAAAAAAAAAAATTAACCGGCAAGGGCAGGTGGCCGCCGGACGTCCATTAAAGACCTCCGGCGAGGGTCGCCGGACGTCGGGCGACCACTAAAGACCACCGGCGAGGGTCGCTGGATGTCGGGCGACCATTGAAGACCACCGGCGAGGGTCGCCGGACGTCGGGCGACCACCGAAGACCATCGGCGAGGGTCGCCGGACGTCGAGCGACCACCGAAGACCACCGGCGAGGGTCGCCGGACGTCGGCGACCCCGCCGCGACCCGGATCTCGGGGGCGGCGAGGTCCCCGCGACCTCGCGACCCGGATTTGGGTCGTGGCGTGGTCACGCGACCTCGCCGCCCTTGGATCCGGGTCGCGCCGAGGTCGCGCGACCTCCGGCGATCGCCGCGACCAAGATCCGGGGGCGGCGAGGTCGCGGAGGACCTCGCCGCCCTCGGATCGGGTACCGCCGAGGTCGGCGACCCAAACCTCGCCGCGACCCACGGCGATCGCCGCGACCCGGACGGGCGGCGGTTGCACCACTCCGGCGACGGTCGCTGGGCCACCGCGACCATGCGAGCCGTCGGCGGTCGCTCACGGCTTCGAGGAACACGTCGTCGGCCTTCAACGGAGAAGAAGATGAACAGTACAATGATGAGGGCAAAACCGGAAAAATCGAGAGTAGGTGAGGATAGTTTTGGAAGAAAATAAAAAAAAGTGAACAGTGCCACTTGTATGCCAAGAAAGCTGAAAGCCCAAGGCACCCCTTCACCTGCCTTGGGCTTTCAGCCTTGAGAAGGCCAGCTTTGGCCTAATGGGAATTTTAAAGTTGTTCCCAAACACCCCAGCTTTAGCCCAAGTATCTTTAGAAGCCCAAAGTCCTTTGCAAAGTTGATTCCAAACGCACCCCTAATGGCCTGCAACGGATGCTAATGAAAGTTTTGCCGACTTTAGTATCGGATCATATTTCTTCATTAAGCCTTTGTCATTGTAAGGCTAGCGATTTTCGACACTTTAAATGTGGTTAAGCACCCTTGGGTTAAGACCGGACAAGTTTATAACATGCCTACTTAGACATGTTTCGATTGACTAGGTCAACATCATTCACTTGTATTGCTTAACGTACAATACAAATATTTATTTATACAACATATTGCTCGACAAAAAGAGAAGGAAAAGATCTACGCACTATCTCTGGCTAATTCTAAGCGATACACCAAATATTATGCTAACTGAAAAAAACAAAAAGTAAATTCTAATTGATAATAAGAGATACATCAAATATTAGAAAAACAGAGCAGATCTTTCATTGCATGCATGATGAGCAGAAGTCGGGATTGAGAATTCAAGCTAAGGATCCATGCTGATAAAATAACTTGAATGCAATATCAATCAATATCATCATTGCATGCATGATGTGCACCATTTTGCGACACTGTTCAAGCCGTCTAATATATTTAGCACGAATGTAAATTGGACTTTAACTCTTCTTTTAAGGTAAAAAAAAGAGAGAGAGATCTATCTATGCTCGAACATTATCTCGTCAATTTCGGTAAATAATAGACCATTTACATTCGGAGGATCGGACAATTCACACTAATTTTCTTATGGCAGCCCTCGTTCCGAGCGGTTGTGCCCCAAAAATAAAGAAAAACAGATTGTTGTTGATTTGGGACATTTCATGAGAAATATATATTTCCAGTCGCATCGTAAAATAGGCAAATTCCTAGTCAAACACTTACAACATAGCACCAGCTGATCAAGGACCGTAAATTTTGCATCGCGACAAAGGGGTTTTTAGTCTTTTTATACGATGGACCCAGTTTCGGGTCGGTCCGGGTTTTTCCAATTCTTTTGGTGGGCGGGGTGGGGCGGGGGGGAACTTGGACCCGACTGATTCCGAATAAAAAAAATAAAAGCTCTCTCGAATCGCTAGAGGGGCCTTTTCTCTCTCTTCGTCGTCTTGTGTTACCGTCCGAAGCCCAGAAGCAGAAGGGAGAGAGTTTGTCTAACACTCTGCTCCGCTCTGATTCTGCCCCCCCTCATAGCTTCATGTTGATGCCGGATCCAGAAGTAGGAAGCTTTTACGTGTTCCGACAACTAAAGATGCCGATCTATGATCTCGACGGGCCGCCGCTTTGGCGTAATGGCGAGAATGTCCAAGACGAAAGGCTCTTGGCGGAGCAGGCCGGGAGTTTCAGGTTCGATCGTTTTCTTTTCAATGGGTTCTAGACCAAAGGATGTTTCAGCCGGACATTTTAATTTTCCGTGTTTTCTCTTGCGGTACTAGTGTTTGAAGCAGATTTCTTTCTAGGCATATCAACTTTAGTCCTGGAGTAGTTTTAAGGGGTGCTGCTGGATGTTTGCCAAAAGAAATTGTGGCACATGGGTACGAATATGGTGATGGGCACTGATATTCTCTTTACTTGAAAGATGTTTACAAGCATTTTTCTGTCTTTCTATTTCAGGAATTTGTCCTCGAGTCGAGTCTTGTTTACATGCCGCCTTGCTGCTTGGTTACCCTCAAACCGTGGCAACGCTAGCAGCCAAGCCCCCTCGTTTTATGGTGCCCTCTGTTGAATCTTGCGGAAACATGGTACAAATATACTTTACAAAATATAACTTTCACTATTACAATATTTTCTCACACCACATACAATACTTGGACCACTCTACACAATTTCTCTCACACTCACGTGCATATACAACACACTCTACTCAACACACTCTCAAGACCCCTACACACACCCACACACCCCCTTGGACTTCTTACTCATACACTCTTAGTTGGACACTCAAATGAGGAGCAACTTGCTCCTATTTATAGGATGGAAAGTCAGTGACTTTCCTAACTTTCTACACTCTTCTAGAAGTATTATTATTATTTTATTATAGCCTCACAACTAGATTTCTATGGAGAAGTCTAGAAGTGGTGCAGCTTTTATTGATGGATTTTGCTAGAACATTCTGGAGAAGGGAGTGATCTAGAGAAATCCAGAGAGAGAGAAATCTGGAGGAGTAAAGAGAGATATGGAGAACTCTAGAGAGAGAGATCTAGAGAACTCCGGAGAGAGAGAGAGGCGGTGATCTTCAACACTCCCCCTCACCGACTACTCTCTCTCGATATAGTAGCCGTGCCGATATTGCTTTTGGACTCTTTAACTGTCTTCCTTCATTCAGCATATTGCGAAGCTTCCTCGATGTGGATGGCTCTATGGCTCCATCTTCGTTACTTCTCCCGCTGCGACTTTCCATCGGACTTTTTGAAGCTTGGGTTTCTGCAGTGTCAATTCATTCTGCCCTTTAGGGTGCGAATGGTAAAATTTCTTGGCTGGGAAAGAGTTTTTTTTCAGAAATAGTTCTTTTCTATTTCTATTCCGGGGAACAGTTTGAGCAAAAGAACCCGTTTGGTAATCGCACAAAATTTCTATTTTCGGAATAGAAAAAGAAAAGAAACCCGTTTGTTAAGCGCACAAAATTTATATTCTAAATTTTAATTTAAAAAAAATTAAAAATAAGAAAAAGGAATAGATTAGATATTACATAAAATTGACAAGATCAAAATATTATTATATTAATAATACATTTGCTTAGGTGTAAGAATTCTAGTCGAAGATGAACCTATAACATAGGTGGTATTGTAATAGAACGTGAGCTATTATCTTATATCTATGTGTGAGGATCTTTACTTATGTAGTTTATAGCCTATTGAATTTAGGTAGCGTTTTGAACTATAATTCTCAATAATATATTTTCTTTTTGCGAATTTTAATGTTTGGTATAGCAAATATTGCGGAAAAAGCACAAGGGATATTGTTAGCCAAATTAATTTGTAGTGATTTCCTTGGAACTAAGTTTTTACTCTTTAAAAAAAAAAAATTGTAATTCTAGTGCATGCGTGGCTTGGGGATTTTAGTTTTCTAATCTTGACATGGATGTCGGGTTGGGGTTGGAAATTTCCAACTATTGGAATGGTTCATGCATGGCGTGGCTTTACTGTCATTATGCATTTAGTTCATAGTTTAGTTCATAGTATGCTCCTAAAACACTTAGTAAAGACCTCGGTCTCTTGTATTTTGAGCCGTCGATGCATCCCATCTTGATGCTACTTTTTACCTTGCTTCTTCCGAATTACAAACTATTTCATTTTTGTGTTTCACATAAGCTTATAAGGTTTTGGCTAATTTTGATGAAGGGAAGTGTTTTTCCTCTCCTCTTTTGCTTTTTTTCTTTCTTGACTAGGATGCAAGCTTTGGACGGCGGTTTGTAGGTCTTTAATTGTAAACTGTACAATAGCATACAATTTGCTTCTCTTCTGTTTGTCCACATTTATGATACATTCAATGGCATTTGTGCTCACGGAGATAGAATTTGATGACCTTAATACGATTAATAGAAATGTATTCATAATAGTTTACAAACACATTGCAAAAGTGTTATCACCAAAAAACAAAAACACATCGCAAAAGTCGGAAATAAAAAGTCATGGAATCTCTTGCATATTGTGATCCCTTGCCATAATATTTGCAATATTTTTCCTGATCATGTTTATCTCAGCCGCCTCATCACCTGGGTGTATCATCTACAACCTCCTCTTGTGTAGGTCTAATGGATACGTTGGATCTCCATATAGGGCAAAGTTCCTGTCCATCTTGTCTTGGTCGCGAATATAATTATGGAGAGTACAACATGCGATTACAATATATGCTTGCTTTCGAATTGAAAATGGAGGTATGTGTTTCAAAATGGAGAAGCGATTTTTTAATGCCCCAAATGACCTCTCGATAACATTTCTCAACGAAGAATGCTTATAGTTGAACAATTCTTTTGCTGATCTGGGCCGTCTAATTCTTCCCCTATAATCATTCAAATGATACCGTTCACCTTTAAATGGAGTCAAAAATCCTGGAAGTGCTGCATAACCAGAATCTACTACATAGTATTTTCCTACAAGAATATTTACAAAAATTTGTTATGATATGCAATAGCTATACAATCATAAAGAAAATCACTTGATATAGACAAAGCAAATACCGGTGGTGGTCGAGGAAATTGCAATTGAGGAGTCTCGAGTGCCGCGAGAGAACCCGACAATCATTGCAGATCCTTCCCACCCAAAGCATATACGAAAGTAAATTTCATATCGAACGAACAAGCGCACAGCACATTTTGAGTGGTAGTCCCTTTCCTGCCTCTAAATGGGATTTGTTTCGCTATAGGGACGGATGCATTAATGTGGGTGCCATCAATAGCACCAATGCAGCCCTATGATTTTATGAAAGTATAGCGTTAGACAATATTATTAGCTATATATATTTTAATAATGTAAAATTGATATAAAAATCTTACCTTAAAGTAACGTCTATGGTTAGGATCGATAAGAATCTCTTTCGGAACAATATCAAAAGAAGGCGCCTTGATAATCTCTTTTGATAATTCGAGAAGTGCTTTTAATACTAGAGTAAAAAACTTACCGATTGTTTGTCCCGAACGTTGAAATCTCTCACATAAATCTCTATTGGAGTTTTTGTGACCAACCATAGATAAGAAAATCCCAACTTGTTCATCTACCCTTACATATCGAGTATCTTTCAGCCAGCCTCTTGCCTTCATTAGATCACATAGGTTAAGAAAAACATGTCTCTCTAACCTGAATGCTTCATATATCCTATCTCGAATGTCCGTAAACAATTTCCCTTACCCATTCGGCTCTGATAATCTACTGTCCCTAATAGACTCTTTCGTATGCAAAGACATGTCCAAAGTAACAAGACATAACCATGCTATTATTATGTCAATATCAACCTCATCCAAATACCATTCAACTGCTGCTACCTCTCCATTAGACACACTATTTGATTCATCTTCCATAGTACCTATGCCATCACACAAATACAAGAAATTCAATATAGATATATGTACAAAAAAAGAAAAAAAGAAACCAATAACGTAAGTAATAGAGTGAAAGCAAACCAAATATAAAAAATCAACACAATCCATCATATCCAAACTACAACACAAATGCAAAAGTCTCAACATCAATATCTTGAACAACAAAATAACAACCAACAACATAAAAAACATAGTATAATAAAACTCCATGCAATCCACGATACATTCCCTAACATCCACTAAAGCAATCGAGAGAAGTCCATATCTCATTTCACTTGGGGTTTTGATAAAAGCCTCCTCCACGTGGCATTAACGCAGGCTCGTTCCACAGCTTTGCTATAAAGATCTGGCTCCAACGTAGGCATGGCAAGTAGGATATCAATCACAATAGATACGGAGAATGGGTCTATAGGTGGTGATGTGACTTGTGAGTTGACAGAACCACTCACGATTGACTAGCCCTACTTTTGATCATCTCTTGTAAGACTTTGCAAGTGCTAGCAACATCATTTGATTGACTCCTCCTTCTCCTCTTACTATTTGGAGTTTTATCCATCCTATGTTTGTCATGAACTGGAGTAGGAGTTTTGTCGGACATAAAAACTTCCTCATCGTTCCGGTGTTCATTAAAGTCGCCGGTCCATCGTCCGCATCATCACCACCAATGCCAAGTTCATCCGACATCACAAAATCTGCGTCATTTCCTACTGCATACTTCCCAGTAGCATATGTATCACCAAATACAGTACACAAGTCGGGATATTGAGGAAATCCATCCTTCTTGAATTTTGCCCACTCAATATTATCCTGCAATTTTCACAATGACAACATATATCAGCAATACAATTAAACATCTTGCCATGTACATCTATAGTGATCTCAAAATGATCAAAGGTTAAATCATACCTTGACGTGAGATTCCCATATACTTGGATCATCAACAACAACTGTTTTGTTCACATTATCCCAGCCAAATCCGGATTGTGAAAGCAGCTTCTTGAAACTAGCATACTGCTTCTTCAATTTGTTCACCTTGTTCTTCAACTGTATTGCAGTATATTGAAGTTCTGCTCGTTTATTGAATTCTGTCCGTATGTTATTCCAGCCTGCTTTGTTGAAAGTACAAGAGGTGCTATTTCCCTTTTTGACCTCTTCTACCAACAACCGACGTACAAGTTGGTTAGAGGCTCAGTCCACTTTGCAGTGAATGCCTCTTTTTGGGATGCCATGTAACCTTCACTAGTTGAGCATCATATGAGTTCAAAACAATTAAAAAGAGAGTGCAACATGCTGCTTCCTTCTTTTCTCATTATAGCAGCTACAAGCATCAAACCGAATCAATGGATCCAACTCTAAACTTTGGATAGCTACCCAATGCATCAAAGTTCCTAAAAAAGTCCGTATCTTTGTCCTTTTGTGTCATAATTTTCACTTTGAGTTACTTTTTGCCTTTCAATGCGTAAATGCCGCTATACCTTCATCATTGCAGCTTTCGTGTAGGTCGTACATTGCCATCCAAACATACTACGCTTGCCCAATACAAGCAAGTGCATCGACACACATACACAACACCCGGATTGGCTAAAACAGATCCTTTATCACAGCCTATCGCTAAAACGAGCATCGACAACTTCAACTACTCACGCACACGCACAAGCGCACACATACACAATCCCTGGATTAGCTAAAACAGATCATTTATCACAGCCTATCACTAAAATAGAGCATCGACAATTTCAACTACTCACGCAAGCGCGCACACATACACAACTATCTCATTTCATTTCATACTCCCACTGGTTTTGAGAGACAAAGAAGCGAGAAAAGTGCACCAGAATTTTGGTACTGCTCATCATATCAGCTCTAGTTTGTTTTACTCAGCCTAGCTGATACATGTGAGAATCAAGGGCGACACAAGCACGAGGGAAGCAACATGAGAGAGGCGAGCACAAACAGAGGCAACACAACGGAGGCGACACGATTCAACTTCAGAAAAAGTGAGAATCACCACTAGAACAGGTACAATTAGAAGGAATCAAAGCAACAAACCTGATTTAGGGCAAGACGACCACGAGGAGATGCGACCGGAGAAATTTGGCGCTTTTAACCTTCCAAGCAGCAATTCAATTGAGAGACAAGCGTTGTATTTGCCTAGTAGCAAATAGCCTCAAAACACAAAACTAGATGAATAATAGAAAAACAATAATTAGCTCCTACCATGAAAGAAAAATAGGAAAGTATTGTAGAATGACAAGTAGGTAAATTAAAACATAAAGACCATGAAGACGTAATTAAGAAAATAGCAAACATCACCTCAAGAGAAAATCTTGGATGACTAAAAAAAATTATGTGAGCTTCTAGAAAAAGTAAAAATGAATGACGTTACAATTGAAAACCCCTACGAGAAATAAATATAGATCAATATGCTAAAGATGCCACTTAAAATTTAGATTTAAAGATTTAGTATTTAAAAAAAAAAGTACTTTTCTATGTATTTCCTTTGTTCTATTGATTTGGTCACTTTTTGATATATTTAAAAAAGATGCTTTGATCACCTTCAATCGCAACTGGGGAAGCACGGTTTAATATTGTACCAAAGCCGGCCTTAAGTTCGCTAACGAGTAACATTGATATTGAAGCTCTAAATCACTATTTCGAAACATCAGCATGACAGTTCATTATTTCGCCACCAATGGGAACATTTGCATCAGCCACGGTGTTCACCGGCCAAATTCAAAACAACTTATTTTTGGCAGTCAAGCAGAAAATTGGGAGAGCAGCATTCAACAAAAGAGAATGGCCAGGTACATTGGGTTGAACAACGGTCCGCAACTAATATTTCAAGATACAACTTTCTGTTCCCATCTTAAGGTTCAAGAACGCTCAAAACCCAGCCCAAAGATGGTCTCACATTCACTTGAGTTCTGACAAGAGATTCCAAGTTATTGGCATGTCCGAGCAAAAATCCAATAGAGATAATGACCAAAACTAGGGAAAAAGGAGATTGCTTACACATCACCAGGTCACTTGGTAGATGATGGTGAATACTCCTTCTTTGGCTCTGGCTTACGGAATGGATCCTATAGATATGACAATGTATAAAGCGGTAAGAATATCGAGAACAAAAGTGACAAAATATGACTTTGTGACTCAATTGCATGCTTATCCAGAGATATGTTACATAAGGGACAAGTGGAAAAACTGCTCAATGAATTGACTGAAGTTAATTGGACCTAGCGTGGTTGTTGCAATTTCGCTTTTTTCAACGAGTGTTTAAGTGGAAGGTCGGTGCAAGCCTATACAATGTACTTCCTATTCTAGCTCAAAAGCCTTGGCAAGTGAGATAGCATTGCCACTTGTAATAACAGACAAGCTGAAGTCTAAGTTATATGGGTCATGTACATGTATTTCTTATCCTAGAGCAAGACGTATATCCATGGGAATGAACAAACAATAAGAAACTGGCCAGACCGGTCAGAAGGAAAGTCCAAGGATGCACATAATATATATCTCTCTCGAATCCATATGGAGCTATGTCTATCCAACAACATTGGATTCTCATAATTATACCAACAAAAGTAGGTCTTTCAGTTTCATCCTACAAGTTCAACTCTATCTCCCAAACATCCCTTTCTTTCGAGCATCAGTCCTAGTGGTCCTCCTCTTCCACTAGATCGAAACAGAGAGAGAGAGAGAGAGAGAGAGAGAGAGAGAGACAGAGACAAAGACAGAGAGGGAGGCTCACATTGAGAAAAGCAGCGTCCAAGTAGGAGACGTTTGTCACCGATCGGGGATGGGAATACACCGAGCGTGAAGAGGATCAAGCATAGCGAGGCTAACGACCGCTTCGAGCTCTTCATCATCGAAGCCAGAAACGCCACCGACGATTTCTTCTCGTTCTCCATCTCTTCCGACTCTATCTATCCAAAAGCACGAACCTCCGAGTAGCAGAAATCCCAACAGAAGAAACGAAGATCGCGAGCAGAGATCAGCTCGGATTTCGCGCCGGAAACGACAGGCCGAAGCGAGGATGTGACGGTTGGCAACCGATTGTGGCGGTGGCGGCGCGCGGAATCGAATCTCGCCGCGAAGGAGAGGACTTGGCGACGGGCTGGGCAGGCTATGGAATGGAGGCCACAAGACCGGTGACGACTGGGGATCGGCAACGACGGGACCCGGCGGCGACGAGACCGGCGACGACGGACAAGCGGCGGCGACGACGGGACGGGCGGCGGTAGGACCGGCGACGATGGGACCGGGCGGCGACGACGGGACGGGCGGCGACCAGACGGCGACGATGGGACGGGCAACGACGGGACCGGGCGGCGAGACCGGCGACGACGGGGACTGCGGCGACGACGGGACGGGCGGCGACGGGAGGTGATGAGATCGGACAGAGGCAAGCGGACGAAGGGAGAGGTGAGCTGAGAAGGGGCGTGAGTTGAGGAGGGAAAAGGGAAATTAGGGTTAAGTGAAGTCGTTCCTCATTTTCATTCCCGGGAAGAGAAGTGATTTTTTTTTGTTTCTAATTTCTCTTCCAAAACCATTTCTGGGCTAAGTTTTTATTCCGGGGAACAGAAAAATAAGCTGGCGTTATCAAACAGGTTTCTGTTCTTTTTTCATTCCGGGGAACAAAAAAACAGAAATTTTGAGGATAAGAAATTTTGCCATGCAGCCCCTTAGTCTCCTTTTCCTTCTTCTCACCAGATTCGGTCTTCGTATTCGACATATCTCCTCTAAGAATTTTGAGATTGGAACTCATGCGGTCAACCTTCTCATTTGTGACTTTCATTTCGTGCTTCAACCGATTCAATCCCATCCGAAGCATTTCAATGTAGACCTCTTGATCCTTTTCCTCATAAAATTTCTTCCCCTTGATCTTATTCCACCTATCCTTACACCATGGGATGTAGGGTGTAGATGGCCTCCTTTTTTCAAAGAAAACTTTCTTTTTCTCCTTCATTTGTTCGTTGTCTCTTCCGATATGATTAATTCGGGGCGTCATAGTGGGCTTGAAGTCCTGAAGCTTCTGTAGCTTCTTGAACTCACATCGGAACTTCTCTAGCTCCCTTTCTTTTGCTTTGAGCTCTCGATCCTTCTGCCTTATCATCTCATCCCTCTTTTTCAACATATTCTCCATTTTTGCCTTCTCAAATTTTAATTTCTTTATCATCTCTTGCATCTCTTGCAATTTCTTTTCAAGACTGCTTGTTGGCATTGTTAGTTGCTTCTTCGAGTTCTCCCTTGGCTTGGTCTTATTCGGGGTCGTGGTAGAACCTGTCGAATTATCCAACTCAATTATACAAGCGGTTGCAAGCTCTTCTCGTTCCTTCACGGCAACAGCAACAGGCGCTTGAAAGTCCCATTCTTCTCCACTTTCAATCTCCTTGCAGGAAGTGACGACATTTCCTTGTTCCTGCCTATACTAACAAAATCTGGCGATATGTCCTACCTTGCCACAAACGTAACACCGTTTGCTGCGACTTTTGTTGCTCTTGTCTTCTTCGTCATCGTCGTTGCGATCTTGACGGGCTCCCCCCGGCTGATAACCCTTCTCGTCTGGTTGCCTTCGCCAATCTCCATGATTTTTCCATGGTTTGCCATCCCTTGCACCTGCTCTATTTCTATTCTGGCCCTTGAACCCTCTTTTGTTACTGAAGAGGGCGCTTTCATCCTCCTTAATTGTGACCTTAGAAATTTGTTTATCTAAGGCTTCTTGGTTGGCCAATATATTCTCCAACTCTGTTAGAGTTGGCTCATTTGCCCATCCACGGGTGGCCGTAACAATACCATTATATTCCGGCCTTAACCCGTGAATTATTATTCTTCTCATTCTTGTCTCGAGATGGCATTCTCGGATCTAATTTTGAAATTTCTTCACAAATAGATTTAACTTTAGAAAAGTATTGACTCACCGTCATACTTTGTTGCGAGACTGAGAGGAGCTCGTTCTCTAGGCATTGTAACTTGGCATCGTTTGTCCTTGCAAACAGCGTCGCCAAGTTATCCCATGCCTCCTTCGGGGTCTTCGCACTCTTTATGTGTTGCAATAATTCATCTTCAACAGTTACGGCAAGAACATAAAGAGCCTTACCTGATTTTATGTTTCATTTTCTTAATTCGCTATCATTCGTGGGTGGTGTGGTGTTGCTCCCGCCAACGATATCCCATAAATCTTGTCCAAGCAAATAATATTGTATGCGGGTACTCCAATTATTATAATTGAAGTTGCTGAGCTTCTCCATGCCGTTCACAGAACTTGAGAAATCCGCTATTGTGACTTGAGTATAATGCCCCGCACTATACCAAGTAAGCCTGGTCTCGGACCAACCGACTTCACAATCCCGGATTGTGCACGGCGTAACTCCGACGTACTCCGCTCCTTGGCTCGACGATCCCGACCGCCTACTCACTTACAATGGTCCCCGACCACGTCTTCGCACGGTCTACGACAACCCGCTTCGATACCACTTGTTGAATCTTGCGGAAACGTGGTACAAATATACTTTACAAAATATAATTTTCACTATTACAATATTTTCTCACACCACATATAATACTTGGACCACTCTACACAATTTCTCTCACACTCACGTGCATATACAGCACACTCTACTCAACACACTCTCAAGACCCCTACACACACCCACACACCCCCTTGGACTTCTTACTCACACACTCTTAGTTGGACACTCAAATGAGGAGCAACTTGCTCCTATTTATAGGATGGAAAGTCAGTGACTTTCCTAACTTTCTACACTCTTCTAGAAGTATTATTATTATTTTATTATAGCCTCACAACTAGATTTCTATGGAGAAGTCTAGAAGTGGTGCAGCTTTTATTGATGGATTTTGCTAGAACATTCTGGAGAAGGGAGTGATCTAGAGAAATCCAGAGAGAGAGAGAGAAATCTGGAGGAGTAAAGAGAGATATGGAGAACTCTAGAGAGAGAGATCTAGAGAACTCCAGAGAGAGAGAGATCTAGAGAACTCCAGGAGAGAGAGAGGCGGTGATCTTCAACACCCTCGTGCGTGCGGACGGATCGTCTGAAAAATTGAGGTGTGTGAGAGAGATCTAGGTGTTCCAAAAGCCCGAATTAATATAGTCGACATTTCAGTAGACTGCTTTTTTTAGTGTTGCATTCTTGCATTGTGAAAGGCAAGCCATTTTCTGATGATAAGTCACGAGAATGTGCCACAAGAAAACAGGTGAGCCATCACCTTTTCGGGCTCCAATCTTTTATAATAGCACACATGCAACATGCATCCACCACCCATGATCTCACCATTCACATCAACCAACACGATACCACCTTCTTAGGTATGCATACAAAGAGCTGCTGCATGCAATGCCGGTGAGGATTAGACGATTAATATATCCCCGAGGTTTTTCAAGGATGATCATTAAATTGTGTCTTGAGTTTGAACTGTTTACGGGACCTGACCCCTCGGTGTGCATTTTTAATCTTGCGCAAATCTGGACCATTCAGCCGAAGGGAACTTGATCGTTTTATCTTTGGCCGGTTTGACTTCTTAGGTTCTGTCTTGCGTACAAGAAGGAAGCTACGAGAGGACACAGAATGGGATCGCACATTCTATAACTTATACATTTCTTGCGGGCGAAAAGAAAAGAAAGTAAAAAATATAGTCTTTTTGTTTTGGCTCTACCCCAGTAGCCCTAGGTCGTCCTCTTCCTGAGTGTGCGGCCGCCATGGGTTCCTTCTTGCTTTGTTGCTTATACTATTTTACTATTACTGCTATTCGTCCACGAATTGTCGAAGGTGATGATGATGAAGATGATGAGTTGAAGTGAATTGATGCGGTCCTTGACAGCTTCAGTTCTTTGTGAATCGAAAGAAGCCTTGGACGGTTTTGAGTTGATTGAGGAAGAGATCTTAGTTGGCCTCTTTCTCATCGACACCAGCCGTAGAGCTGCTAAAACTTTCTCTCTGAGATGCTTTAAAAGCTTCGAAGAATCTAGACTTGCAGGCACTCTAACACAGCAGTTTCCTGTGGCGGTGGTGCACCACCTTCTTCCAGCAACTTTGCCGGCCGGTTTTTGCCTTTGCCTGTGATGGTTAAACTCCCCCTTTGACTCGATCTGTTATTTCCTCTTGTCACATCCTTCAAATAGCTTGCTTTACCTCAAGAAAATGAAGAAGGGCAAGAACTAGAGAGAGCAAGAGAAGGCGGGGTTTGGTGTAATAGGATATGATTAAATAATCATTTTCTATCTGTTACATCACTTAAATCAGCTTAACACCCCTTTCCTAATGCTACATGCCCCGGCTGCCCACAGAGGCAAAATGCACCATGCAAAGGGGAAGACCTGGAATGCAGACATTAATTATTTGCAGCAGCTATGAACAGAGGGAGGGCCTTCTAATAATCGTGGTAACATATTGCTCAATAAAATTGACTCGCTGCTTCATAACATGAGCAGTGAGGAAGTTTAATACTTAACAATATGACTGCATAAGCAATACCGTCATGCAACTTCCACCAAAGGGACATACATAATGATGGCACAGGGAAGTCCTCATCTGAGAGCCTATGCTCAAGAGAAATGCAATATGTACTGAGAAAATGCACTGAAATTTTTTTACTAAATGATATGACAATTGATTATTGTTGGATAAATTAAGTTCATTGCACCAAACTCTTTATTTATTTGACAATTCATAGTTTAAGCATGTCATATGTGCCGGCACATCGTTTAGCAAAGAATATATAACAAATACTCCGTATACCTAAAATTGCTCTATGTCCATATAAAGTGAGTCTAACCCCATCCGGCATCAAACGAAACTCTGGATAGAACACTTGACACCGACTCATAACATCTGAAAGATTATGACTATCAACTTATAGTCAACGGACAAAATCAGGACTTGAAAGCCTCCGTCCATAGAGGAAAAAGCATCTAGAACAATTCTATTGCCAAGAATCTCTCTGTCTTAGAGTGCATTTAATAACATTTATGTTTCTGTGAACAATTTCTGTTCTAAAATAGTTTTTTCCATTTCCGTTCCCGGGAATAACAAAGTAAATTTTTTTCCTTCTTATTTTGTTTCAGATCTATTCCTTGAACGCTTTTTTATTCTGAGGCATATAAAAATTAGTTGATCTTAACTAAATGGAATTTTGTTATTTTTGTTTTTTTTTTTGTTTCAGGGAACAAAATAACAAAAAAAGAAAAAGAAAAATGAAAATAGGATGGTTATGGTTATCAAACAAACCCTTACTGGCTAGAGAAGATAACTTGCTGTTCAAGAGCCTGAAGTATAAAACAAAAACCAAACTGAATAATCATTTTTTGGAAAATGTTCTCCAAATCTTGAGTTTTCCATAAAGCAAACTTCCTCCTAATCTACAATAGTCAGCACGATTAAAACATGTAACATTTATTGGTTGGAAACTTATGTTCATGTCATCCAATTACATTCCCTATAGTATAGCTCGTATAGTGCAAATTGTTAAGAGATGAGCATTTACATGCCTTGCCCTTCAAACTTTCAAAGGTTCAAAAGAAAGAGCCAAATCACAAATGAGAAGTTTTATTATCTCCTTAGCTAGCTACGATAAAGAACGGCTCATGTCGTAACGAGATTCTGGATCTTCTCGATGAAATTGTTAACGATCTTGAGGATCATTTGGGCGAGAAGTTTCAGTCGGTTTTCTTTTCTTCAATGTCCTATCGCAGTACTGTTTTGAAATAGATTTCTTTATATATGGTTTGGCAAGATACAAGCTGTGCATGTCTAAGTGGAGTTCATGTTGGAATTGAGTCTGCCTATGACAGATTGCGTTTTATATTCCGGTTCTCCTTGGTGCTTGATATGACAGGGAGAAGGAGAAAAAAGGAAGAACTGCTGCAGCGTGGCCGTGTTTTCCTTAACTATTTTGGAGGCTTTGCAGTTTTACTTAGACCATTATTGTTGATCATGTGTGCGAGTATTCATGGTAATCGTCAACTGATTTTAGCCCATCGAGGTCGTTCCTAAACTTGTAGGCAGCACCTCCTTCCACGGCCTTGCATTTATCCTCTCTGTCCGGATTCACTTGGATTGGACTCTGCTTTGCTAGTTTAAATCCTGGAGAGCTTTTGTGTTTATCACTTGGATTGGATTCATTTGGTGTTTTATCACATGGCGTAGTAAATTCATAGGTGGTGTATGCCATATTAGAATATGATGCATGTGCCAAAAAGCGACGCATATATAGTAGCATCGGATTCTAATATGATAGGAGGAGGAGGAGGAGATAGACATGGAGGGTTATTTGGTGGAGATATTGTTGGGGATGAGGAGGACCAGTGGGGGAGTGAGGCTGACGTCTCATAGAAATATTTGATAGGATTCGATTCATTTTCATTCATTTGATCATTTCTAGCGCTCTTTTTTAACTTCTTTAGGGTAGGATCTGGGTCCAGAAACCATACCTTTCTCTTGATCTTCTATCATCTCCAATTTCAATCCCAATCATCCATCGTATACAATTTCCATTCCACATGGATACTCTCCAAAAATTCGGATCTAAGTCAAGACAATAAATAGAGACACTTGGTGCCCAAACTGGCTCGCTGCACTTACTGTTTCGTCCATCCCCACAGATAGTAATGCTGAGGAACATGCTGGGATGATTGAAGGACCAAATTGGTTGTCCTCAGAATCAGGAAGCCCAGGAAATGCCAAAAGCCTCATAAAACGGTGTCATTAGCAACATAGCGGGCTCCATCGTTATTTGCCCATGACCACTCTATAACTAAGGACTGGATAAAAACCAAGATGCATGTAACAGCAGAAGAATTTTGCCACTCCTCCCGATAAACAACAAGTGCCTTCAAGGCAAACGTGTGCTTGGCTCTATGGTCCATAACCAACTATTATTCTTACATTATATTAGCAACCATAACAAAATTATTTCTCTATAATATATGGTTGGAGATCAATCACATATTGCATGTGGCAACCAAAGTGATGATGAGGTATGCGATCAATGCATCAAACTCGAACCAATTTTTGGAAGGATATAGCCTATGATTGGCCACCAATTGCTTAATAGATGGATGCTTCTTGGCTAGTTGCTACTTGATGAAGCTAATTAAGGAAAATTATCCAATCATTCCTAAATCTATTATATGAATACTAATTCAGTTATAAATTTTCAACTTCATCAATTTTGTCCTAAACATTTGCACTACTCTAATGTGATCTTTCTGACCAATTTTCGCTAAAAATCATTGATGCGATAATCCAAACATTGGCTGCCATCCTACATATGGCCCCATTAGAGATTCATGATGAAAATTAGTTAGAAATATTATATTGGAATTTCACATAAAACATTTATGATTAAAAGGGTGAAAATGAAAAATTTTTTTTGTCTAATATGTTGCCATGGTCGTTTCCCGTTCACAATCACAACTCAAATAAGCAAAGGGGCCTTAAGGGTCAAGACAAGTACTTAGTCATTTCATAGGAGAAAGTGACTAGATCTAATTGAATATTTGAATAAATTAAGTAACTTGTTGATCATAGTGAAGCTTTTGCAATGTGTTCAATATGAAGAAATGCAATGGGAATTAGATAAATAGCACCATGTTAGTCTATAATAAAAGAGAATAATGTACGTATGCAAAAAAAGACAAAAAGAAAATCGAGGACTTGAATGTTAAATTTTCTCCATAATGTTAGTATGAGAAGAATCGATCATGCTCAACTAATTCACTGACCATAAACAATGGACTCAACACTGAAGTCATGATTTCGTTGCAATCCCCATCCCACGTCCCATGCGTAGTATTATTCATGTTGACATTTCATCTTACATTACAAGCATATCTTAAATTAGGAAAAGATTATGAGGTACACAAGACGAACGTGCACTCAATGTGTACATATCAACTTTAATTTTTGATGACTTTACGCAAGACTTCACACGATTTAAAGCGCTGGTCTAAATCAGAGTCGGACAGTGGCCCTCCTTCTTAGGTTCCAAAGTTTTCTTTGTTGCTAAAATCGAAAGATTTCAATACGATGTCCCTCAAATCTAGTCAATTTTTTTTTTTCTTTAGATGCTATTCTTGGAACACAAAACTCTCCAAAGCTAGTGATGGAGCAACACCCACTCTGACAAAGTGCTTCGTCTAAACCTTACTCCATGCGGCATTACTTGATCGGCAAATGATTAGGGTCATAGAAAACGATAAGCGACCACAGAGATAGAGAGAGAGAGAGAGAGAGAGAGAGATAATTCAGAAGATGATCGCCACTTGACTTGCGCATGCGCACTGCGACACCAGTTGTCATTTCTACGTTCAAATCCACCAACATCTCTCTCTCTCTCTCTCCATCCCTCACGAAAGCTACATTCATCCCTAGAGAAAGAGAAGTAGAGAGAGACAGAGAGAGAACGGGGAGAACGAGAAAGGGACACGCACGCACGCAAGCAAAACCCTCATCATGAAACACCCACAGTCGGCAAACCCCAAGCCCACCGTCTTCAAGTGCTTCCTCCTCTCCCTCCCCTTCCTCCTCCTCCGCCACCACCTCCGCCCCCATCTGCCCTACCCTCCTCCCCTATCCTCCTCCTCCTCCGGCGACCTCAGGATTAGACCCGGGTTCACCACCTACGAGGCTTACATCCAGCGCCAGCTCAACAAGACCCTCAACCCGAGGCTCCGCCGCGTCTGGACCACCCGCGACTGGGACCGCAAGGTCTCCGCCTTCGCCCGCTTCTTCTCCGACCTCCAGCGCCGCCGCCTCCTCTCCAATTCCTCCCGCGCCCTCTGCGTCGGCGCCCGCGTCGGCCAGGAGGTCGAGGCCCTCCGCCGCGTCGGCATCGACCTCGTCCCCGCCCCGCCCCTCGTGGTGGAGGGCGACTTCCACCGGCAGCCCTTCGCCGACGGGGAGTTCGACTTCGAGTTCTCGAACGTGTTCGACCACGCGCTGTACCCGGGCCGCTTCGTCGGGGAGATCGAGCGGACGCTGAGGCCCGGCGGGGTGTGCGCGCTCCACGTGGCGCTGGCGCGGCGCGCCGACAGGTACTCCGCGAACGACCTGCTCAGCGTGGAGCCGCTGGTGGAGCTGTTCGAGGGGTCGGAGCTGGTGCACGTCCGCAAGGTCGACGGCTTCGGGTTGGACACCGAGGTCGTTTTCAGGAAGAAGATTCGCCAACTGCTTTTGTAATTTTCTTTCCTTAAAAAAGAGTTTTCTGTGCATATTCTGTAATCTCGTGACCTTTTTTATCTTATAAAAAAACGAGAAATTCTTTAATTATTGTTTTGTTTTATATTATCGAAATCCAAGCTCCTCAGTTAGCTTCTTCATCGACATGCATGCGCACTTTAATGAATAAAGTTAGAGTACTACATACTACTAATTAGAAATTTCTAGTTGCATAACATCTTGTGAATTTATATGACTTTCTTTTCTAATTTCAAAACGATAAGATATCCCACGAAAGGACATTTGTCACTTACAATAAGTTAGGCCCTGATAAGGGAAATACCAAATCTAATATAAAATAGGCACGCATTAAACGTCAAGAGAATTACGTATCCCAAGTTGTATCGACTTAATTTTGAAGGTTAAAATGTACAAGTTACTAATGTGATAACACTTTCCACCGCACTACAGTAGACTTTAGTTTTTTTAACAAGTATCCGTATTTAATTACTCAGCGAAAAACGGCACCCAAATTTAATTAAAGAAAAGATTCATTGAATAGATTTTGCTTTACACAATATGTCTAGATATTACAATTTCTTTTCATTTTAACATGTTAGACAAGCACCTAGGAAATGCTTTTGACATTAATAAGCGGGACATTTCGGGCCTATTTAGATAGATTTTACTGACGAAACTTTTATAGTACACCAAAGTTGACTCATAGGAAAAGTAAAAATAAAAAAAAAAATAAAAAACTTAAGCTGAAGCAATCAAGCTCAATTTTTGAGTTCATTAGAACAGTTTAATTCACAGGATTTCCAAAGACCTTTCTTGAAACATTGAACATCTGAATTGCCGTGTTAGTCAGGTCTCTCCTGTTCAGATGGCATTGTTTCTCCCACATTTAAGTGCTTAAATTGGCAAATCGACAACAAATTAAGTTAAATAGACAAGGCCTGTCATTGTCATAAAAATCATTCCCTACGCACTATAAACAAAACATCGAAGTGTCCCCATATATAATATGCGCGCGCCCCGAGAAATCTCAATATTCGATTAATTTTATGAGATGTTAGATTGATAGATGATGTGGTAATTTTTGTTTCATAAACATAGTTTTTCGGCACGATTATTGGGTTCACCAGAGAAACATTTTTTACCCCCTGTAACGGTGAGATGGTAAATGAGAGAAATAGCTAGATCATATTTGGAAGAAAAGACAGAATATAAAAAAGAAAAAAGACAATCATTGCTAAGATGAATATAAAATCTTTGAGGGCCTAAATGACATGTTATAAGCTAATCACACTTACTTTGAGTAAGATTAACGTAAAAGGGTGATACTAAGACCAATGTGATGGAAAATGAAAGCACCTAAGTTCTCGTGCCTTCCTGTATAATTACCTCGGAACAAAACAAACATGGGATCTTCCACAAAAGTAGAATCACTGGCCTTGGCAAATTTTGTAGTGAAGTGAAAATCTGCTAGCTTTCGTTGGTGAGATTCAGGGCATGATTGTATTGTGCAAAACTCAAAATTTGGAGAATATTTTTTAAATAAATGATTGGCAACATCATTTAGATGAAAAAAATTAATCAATAAAAAATATGTTCCTTTTGATACTTAATTATTTTCATCGGTGATGAAAAACATTTTCTTTCATTCATTTCCGTTTTCGGGAATGCTCGGATGTTTGGCAAATTACGATTGGAAAGTGGCTTGTGTGAAAATAAGTAATCGCTTTTTTTTTTTTTTTTTTTTCAAAAAATATTTTTTAAAGTATGAACCTCAGCGCCCGGAGGCGCAGAGGCTTTTTTTGTGAAATAAACACACCGTTAATGAGAATTATATCATTATGCATGTTCCAAATGAATACCTCAAATTGAAGAGACTTGAGAATTAGCCATAGATAATGTTGTGAAATAACCTCCTCCACTATCAACCGGTTACAACTTATTATGTTGCTATAAATTTTGTAATTTTCTTGGTGCTACTTATTTATTGAGTTTATGATGGGATTATAAAATATATGATCTGATTGCAATGTCTTGTCATGTCAGTAATATAGACATTGCGTGATATAGGTTTTTTCCAAGGCTAGAGCCTAGAATAATAGATCCGTGTATCTATCTGTCATAGGGTTTTTATGACGTACTATGTTACTTTTGAAACCATTTTAAGCACCTATCAAAGACCCGCCAACCTAAAAATCCATATAAAATCCTACATAACCCGTGAACATGTTAAATTTAGCCTTCCAGACTATTTATGTGGCCCTTACTGGGATAATCTGAACTCATTTGATGAGATTTGAATGGGTAATCTTTCGTTCCCGAGTCGAAATTCTTGTGAGCTGAAAAACCCCCTCGTGAAGGACCTTTTTATTTGTTTATTTATTCATGGACAGCTAATTCATGGGGACCTGCTATTATCTCATGGTTTTTCATTTGCCGCAGCAAGAATCTATTGAGAGTGTAGACATGGGGATTCTCTAATAAGCCGAAAGAGCGGGCTTACTTGCTCCGAGCTTTGCTTGCCCGGCCCATCGATGGATCTTGTCCCTTGGAAGAGCCCATTTCCGTCTTGTACTAATATATTAACCCATGCCTCGCCTTGGGACGACCCAAAAAAAATGAACAATCCCAACATTTTTTTTTTTTTGGTAACTGAGGATCTGCTTCATTGCTCCGTAATGCTTACGCCTGAGTATCTAGGACTATACTTTGGGAGAGACTAGCACATGACCCCACCACCATGGCCTCCCATTTAAGACGTGATAGCAACGCTGGAGTTCGAACTTGCAACCTCTCGATGAGGAACCAAGCCACCCTACCAACACAGCTACCCACCGATGGGTACAATCCCAATATTATTAATCTCTTCTTTACACTAAAAATTTCACATGATTTTCTAAGTCATTTTTTAAGTTTTCGACATTTGTAGTGCTTTCTATAGATCTCAATTTCTCTAAATACTTTTCTGGAGTAAATTTTTAGATGATTTTATATACATAAATCGAGATAATTGAGGATTTTTCTATCAGCAATAAAAATATAACTCTAGGATTGTCTTTGTAAGTAATAATTTATTCCGAGCCATCCATGTTTTTTAATAATGAAATCAAAGGGTTAACTTTTTGATGGAGATCCCACGTTAATTCTAAATATTTTGATGACTTGCTCGATGAAAAAAGGATATATAATTAATATATGATGTGTCTCCTTTGCGATAGTGAATTCATAATCATGATATGTTCATATGCAATCATCATTATTCTTAAAATTTCAAAATTGAATATCAATTTCGTGAATTTATTTTATTTAGGAGCTTAAATAGAAATTTGGGCACTTATAAATTATTGATGTTAAAACATAAGTCATAACGGCACTATAAGTTATGTGATTTAATGATCATGTAACATTTGATAAGAAAAATACTAATATAACATATCTTGAAAAGTAAAGTATAAGAAATTCGATAAGAAAAAAAGTGACTAAACGGAGATAATGGAACAAAGGGAAAAAGTTAAAGTTTGGTGAATTTAGTAAAATGAAAGTTTGGAAAAAAAGGGAAAAATAACAAAAAAGGAGGGAGGAAGTGACATATGTCATATGTCCTTTTAATAATTTCCTTTAGCATGCAGGATATATAAATAGATGTATTCACCAAAAGATACATTACAGAAGGAAAAGGGAGGAAAAGGGATAGAAAGGGAAATAGGTTTAGAAAACAGTTAATATCATGAAAAATTTCAAATTGGTACACCCAAAGTAAATTTAACAAAAAATAATTTTTGGATCACTAAAAACTCAAAACCGATACACTTATGATATATTTACTCTCCATTAACTTCCGTCAAATTTTACCATGAAATTGCCAAGTCGGATTACATATGGTGATAATGTTAAAGTCCATGTGAAAATCCATATTAGTTTAAATTAATTTTAGATAAATTTGTGACAGATATACCAATGGAGAGTTTTTGATAACTAAAAAATTTAGCTTAAAATAATTTTATCACAGATTTATTAGTTTTGGATTTTTCATGATATTAACGCTCAAGAAAAATCAAAACTTACTTACATCAATTCCACATTCGACCTCCTCTCCTGGTCAATATGATGACTACACTGCCATATAGTCTTCAAGCAACATGATAATCTTATCCATACGTCTAAATCTGGTTTATTACAATCCCACACGAAACCTCGCGCTCCACATCTCAAGAGAGTCAAGGAATCAGTCGACCAGTTCGGCGTGCGTTGCTCTTTCACTTCCACTTGCGGACGTCTTCCTCTCGCTTTCTATTCCGAGACCACTGACAATAAATACTACTCAGTACTGACGCGACCATCTAGTACAAAACGAGCAAATTTTAAGGACTTTCCCATGATACAGTTAAGCCTTTGGATACCTTTCTGAACCGCACTTGCAAACTAAACCTAAACCAGAGAAACCACCGTGGAGAGCACGAAGTTCTTCTGTATTTATCATCAGGGCACCAACCTCAGAGGAAGCAATCAAACAGCATCTTTACCAACTCACCTTGCCGATCCGTCTTAGCTTGAAGGGTCCAACTAACATTATGCGTGCTAGAAACCAAAAATGGGTCGTCCCCGACCAGGAGGGATGAAGATTTCTCCACTTCGTACGGTTCAGTGTTCCAAATTTGCGCCCCGACTATTTTCCAACCGCCAATGAAAGTAATGACGATACGAATTAAATGGTGGAGTGGGGCTACGAGAGCTTTGTGTGCAGGGGATAGTGAACCCACTTCCTGACCGGGCAACAATAAGACTAGCTCGGTTCAGGTTACGACCAATTCGAAAGCTGATCGGCCAAGATTGCAATCACCACGTCCCCATGTGCATGTTGAATAGTCCGTCATCAATTTCTCTTTTCGCGATCTAGTCTATTTTGCTAATAAACAACGTGTGGAAAAGATATCTTCTCAGACTTTTTGTTGCCCGACATGTCCATTTATTTGATACTTATAGAGCCGATGAAATGGTTGGACGGAAAAGGTCTCATAAATATATACCTAACTCGTACTGAAAATGGCGGTTCCCACCGTTGACATATTTCACCTAGCTACGGCCGCCCTCTCTCTTTCTTTCAATGCAATGTCGCACTTTCTCTAAACATGCAAGCTGTAATTGGGCCGTATTTCATGGAGCCCGCACCACGCCTAAGAAAAATTGTCCATCAAGTTGATCATTCCAAGATTCATCTTTCAAATCTCGCATGACTTACTATTTTTCTTGATATAGAACCAGACGGGTCATCCGGATGACACGGTTTTGGAGATTGGATTTTTATGCCAATGGCCTATGGAATAAAAATCCATTGTAAAATTGAAGAATTATATGAATTAGGGTTTATATGTAGCTTAAGTACTTTGTCTGTTTGATGTGCTATCGATACACTCGATCATATGGCCGTGGCTCATCATTGATTTACATAATTTACACTGAATGTCCAGAATAAAAACCCCTTATTATTAGCATGGATCAACTTCCACGTCGTATCATGTGAAGCATATTGACTAGTCCGACGGTGCATTAATCAAGCTAAATGATCCATAAAAGTACACGGCTCATATTCAACTCTCTCATTACACAATAATCATAAACTCTCAATGTGTATGCAGCTTGAATTAAAGTTTAATTAAGCTAGTTGATTGGAAATGAAAAAAGTATGATGACGGCCCCCTTCATTTGGTTGTGCTAACCTTCTCAAGTCCGAAGGATATGAACTCAATAGTGGAAGATACGTATAGAACAATGAACCCTATCGTCTCACAAGATCGTGAAACGATCTTGTAAAATGACCAACCCTTGCACGACGTGTGACCAATAAGGGTTGCACTGACCCTTGTAACCGACCTACTACATGTTCGCTCCACTGAACATCTCGACAAACGGTACGAGCATCGTACACCTTCTCAACATAGTCATCTTTGTAGCCGGGAAAAGGGGAATATATCTAGAGAATTCGAGAATACATCCGTTTCAGCTCCTTTTGCGCTTTATACGACTTGCATATGAACTTAATTCAACATAGATAGTGAATCTTTTGACACGTGGTTAAGAATTAATGATTCATACAAGACTTATGCATGTATAATCTAATGGGTAGCATTAATGTAACTTGCAAGCACAGTTGTTTTAATAATGTTAAGGATAAGTAAGTTAAAAAAATCTTAAATTATGTTCATTGTAAGTTAAAAAAATCTTAAATTATGTTCATTGTGACATAAGTACTTCAAATTTTTTTTTTGTCATCAAAATCTTTATACTTTTCAATTGTAATACAAATACCCCAACTTTTTAAAAAGATCCAAGCTTAAATATGTGTAATATATGTACTTTCTATTTCAGTTCCATTCATCTATTCATATTATATTTAGATTTTTTTATGACAAAGAAGAAAAAATTGGGGATATATGTGTAAATTTATGATTTTTTGTGATATAAAAAAAGTTCGAAATATATGTGTCATAGTGGATAAAGTTTGGAATTTTCTTTGGTATTAATTCTAATGTAACTTTCCACGGAGTTTCATCCTTTCCAATCTATGCTAGGATAACATGCAGAAACCATAGCTAGGTTGGTCGTTTTAATTACATTCATGTGCTGAAAGGTTCAATAGAATCTATCTATATTATATATAATGACATATAACATTCAATTACCCGAGAACATTGCCATAAAAGTGCAATTAACAAACAAAATACAATTCTCATTTAGCATATGTAAAGTCCACGATGATACGATCTGGTCTCCTCCATTGACGGAGGAGGCGAGGTGACGCCGGCTATTTGATAGAGAGGGCGAGGCGGCTTGGAAGTGGTGGATGGTGACTATGGACGAGAGAGGAAACGTCGAGGCTGCATCTTTCTATTGGTTGGGACGGTCACCGGCAGTCGCGACTGTGGCGGTGGCAAGGTGGCCAGGTAGAGAGGATGAGCTGAAGCGGTCGTCCCGGTTGAAGACTAGCTTTCTCAGTTGCATAACTGTTAAGAAATGATCCATTTACTAGAGAAATCTAGGATAATTATCCAAAAAATCTAATACCTAAATGATATATGATTTTTCTTATATATTTAGCTGACGCTTAATATCGATCCCTTGTCTCTTGTACTTAGACTGATGCTTTTTGAGAACATTACCAGAAAACTGCAACGAATCACATTGTTCTATCAAGTTCACATGATTGAACTATAATAATAAATATGATATAGACTTTGACACTGTTGTAAGGTCCTTTTAGATCCAGATAATGTCAAACCTACTAAATAGCTGGAATGTTAAGCGATGCACAAACTTTTATCCGTCGTTGAATTTGATTAACTTCTTATTACTACTTATAGTCCATCACATTGTTTACCATGTCAAATTTGTACATAGCTACAATCCTGATATAGCTACAATCATAAAAGGAAATTAGTAAGAAAGTGAAGACTTTTGCGATATATATTAACAAATTACCGAAAAAAGAAGGCACAAAACTGGAGGAAAATCGAAACGTACGCTTTGGTGGAGGCATACAAGGTCAGAAGAGGAAACGAAGGGATACACACGGAGGAACCAGAACCACTGTTCAAGATCGCTCCTCTCTTCCTCTTCAACATTCCATCGATCACTCCCTTCGCTGCCCACAACGCTGCGTTAACGTTCATCCTCAACATGCTCTCCATCAACTCTCGATCCACCTCGTGAAAGCACCTCGGGTACGGATAAGCCGACCCCGCGTTGTTGACGAGCAACCTGACGTCGATCCCTTCCGTGGCTTCCGCAATGGCTGCCGCTATCTCCTCTCCGCTCAGCTTCGTGAGGTCCGCGACCCCAGTCTTGACCTGGACAAACTATCTCATTCGCGGATATACCATCACTCGGGAATTCACGCGAATTTATAACGTAAATGGCATATGAAGTGCTAACTATGTGATGGACCTCGGTGGTTGCTCTGAATCTATCCATCAGCTCACTCGAGGTGGCTTCGAGTTTGCTGGGGTTCCAGCCAATGAGCCCAAGGTTGAGGTCCTTGGAGGCGAGCTCGAAGGCTAGGGCTTTCCTGATGCCGTTGGTGGTGCCGGTGACAACGGCCCACGAGCCGTAGTCCTGCAAGTCCTTCGGCTTCCTCAGGAAGTGGCGTGCAGCCATCGGGCGAAGGCGAGCAGGTTCTTGAAGAGCGAGATGAAGCATAGTACGGTGGCCGTGGCGATCAAGAAGTCCGCAAGTACCATCGCTTTGTGCGGAGTGTGGTTTCACCAGATAAAGTAGTGGTGGCATTTGCTAAACATTTATAGACGTCTCTCACCTCACTGCTCTGCACAACTACGCGACGTACCATCTCTCCTCACCCGTCCGAAAGATAGTTTTGTACCCGGATACTCCTATTGTAAATTGTCAGAGTGTACATTATTTTCTCGCAGTGATCTATATATATATTGTTGATATGTGTATGATGAGATGCAATAAAGACACCGGTTTGTCTTAATGTGATGTGATGTGATTGAGAGGGGTCTGAGTAGTTATATTTTAAATGAAGTATAAATAGGATGATTTCAGAAGATAGCCAACTGCTAATAATAGAACGTTTAAAAAAAATACTCTTCCTTTTTCTCTCACACTCCACAAAAAAAGAACGAACAAAAGGCAATTTCATTTCTATTTTAAGAAAACAATTAGCATTAACACTGAAAAACGTGAATACTTTCTTTGTAATAACTCGGACCAATGTGAAATCTTATCATCCATAATTCACTTGTGATTCAACGTATGTTTCTAAGTAATTCATTTATTACGCAATAAAAATGTTAGTTGTTTCTTCCGCTATCTTTCATCCCTCATTGATCTCAGAGCCTGTGTTATGATATCTATCTTGTTTTTCTGTCGAATTTTCTCGCAAATTGTTTGATATAGGGATTAAGAGGATGAATTTCATATTGTTTGAATGTTCATTGATTAGAAATTGCAACATGAATCATCGAAAACGAACCAAAGCAATGAATGGCTTTGGAGGTTGTGGACGTCCATCTTTGTTTTGGCCATTTTTCAGAATATTTTTCGGCCAAATTCAATTTTTGAATATATGAAATTAAAGTATTTGTTGAGACGATCATAACGGCGGGTGACATGCCACCGGACGACGCCAGACGCACCTACACATGCGTGGCCGTGTGTGTAAGCGCCATCCACACGCCGAGAATGCCTAGCACATGAGCGTCACGTATGCGTTGGCGAATCAATGTGGGCTGACGTCAACGATGACATTACCAACAATCAAGAATCGACCTACTAATTGGCAACCCGACCGACCGGAGATCCAATTTGACCTGGATGAAGACCTAACTCGAAGACCCGACCAGGTTGATCGATCAGGCAGTCGGATCGATTGGACAGGCCAGAAGCCATATTGGCTTGCCGTCGCATGCGCCACATGCGCCAAGCACTCAAACAGCACGTGTAGGCGTGTGGGAGTCCAATCGGCGCATAGTTGGTGGTGTTTGGTTCGTATGAATATGCTCTACATTGTGATGTATTTATTTTACATGTTTGAATCTTTTAAAGGTGTAAAAATGCGTACAAAACCCTAAATACACATAATTTTTGGGGTATAAGCGAATTGTTTATTCCTTCAAACTTGTATTTCTCTATGGTTTTGGAAATACAGAAGTTAGTCTACATGTAAATGACCACATATATGTCGTGTAGAGCTTGGCTTGATGACAGCATGTATATGCTTTAATATGCTTGCAATTTCCTAGTTTCGAATAAACTCAAACAATGGCTGTAGATCATTGATCTTTTCACTACATCATGAATTTGCTTTCGATTATAGTTGTTGTATGAATGTTTGTACATTTATTCACATCATGCTATGCTTTTTGATATTAATAGAAAATGTAGAAATTATATGAAGTCATATAATTATTTTTTTTTAGTGAAAGTTGTAGGTCGGTAGAATTTAAATGAGTCCTTACATAGAACTTGACATTTGCATAAATTAAACTAATTAATGATAGTAAAATAATCATACACAAAAGCTGATTGGGAACATAGTGAATTTTTATTTTTGTACATTTTATTGAATTATCATTAATTTAGTTTGTCTTTACTGCAAATTAAATGTGTATTAATGTGGAAAATGTGCTAATATTGATTCTGCGTTTATTATATCAATGCGGCTATAGCAATTGATTATGTTTTCGGCATCAAAGACCATTGTGACCGACTTTAATAAGGGTGAAAAGATGAATGGTTATAATTATGATATTTTGCATTAAAATGTTCAGTACATCTTTAACAAGTAGGAGGTTTTGGAAACCTTCAACGCATCATGGATAAACTCGAGCATGGAAGCTCAGTTCAGCACAGAAGAGATCAAGAAATTTATAAAGCTTGGAAAAAAAAAAATAGCATTGCTTGCATCACGTTACTGAGTTGTATGTAGGATGATATCATAT
This sequence comes from Eucalyptus curtisii, assembly GCA_017140595.1. Lineage (NCBI taxonomy): Eukaryota > Viridiplantae > Streptophyta > Magnoliopsida > Myrtales > Myrtaceae > Eucalyptus > Eucalyptus curtisii. Next base: position 41,045,163 of record CM029501.1, on the reverse strand, counting down.
ATGAATTTGAAGGTTATGATAAAGCTTAAGTAATGTGGACTGCCTTGAAAGATAAGATTAGGAATATATCTGCCATAAAGTTGATGAGACTCATCATCAAGTTTGACACATACCGAAAGCACTCAAATCTAATTATGAGACAGAATCTTCAAGAAATGTTAAACATGATATGTGAGCTGAAGTTGACAGGTTACACTCCTTACTAATGAATAGCAAGTTCATGCTATTATAAGGTTTTTTCCGATAATTTGGAGCATATAAAAATCAACATGACGCACAATGAGAATATTATCATTTTTGATGATATAACGCGTCATTTGGAATTAGAGGATGAGTGTCTAAAGGCTACAAAATCCTCTGTTTATGCTTATGTTGCTAAATTGGCTTCTACAAAGTTTCGAGCTTCAAGCATACGGGGAACCATAAATTCAACAACAAAGGGAATGAGATTGATTAGGCACCCAATAGAGTTAAGAAATTCCGACGCAAAAAATGTGATGGAAAGAAGGACAAGACTAAGATGATTGATGCTTTTAAGGCATTGATGGTGAAAGAATTTGAGATAATGATCTCATGAATTATTTCCTTAGGATCGAAGTGAAGCAAAGTGCCAAGGGGATTTTTATTTCCCAAAAAGGATATGCAGAAAATATCATTGAAAAATTTATATAAAGAATTGTACTCTGATCAATGCACTAATTGAGTGTGGAACCAAACTTTCAAAGTTTGATGATGGTGCCTATGTTAATTTGATATATTATAGAAGCTTGATTGGGAGTTTGAGATACTTGACATGCACGAGACCGGATATTATGTATATTGTTGGAATTATGAGTTGATATATGGAGAAGCCAAAGTCATCTCATCTTAAAGATGTCAAAAAGATACTTCGGAGCATCAAAGGTACTACTTCTCATGGCCTACACTACTATCGTTTTGAATCCTTTCAACTTAGAGCTCATTCAGATAGTGATTATGTTGGAGATATCAATGATCGAAAGAGCACTATAGATTTTGTATTTTTCTTATGTGAAAATGCTTTCACGTGGTTATCAAAGAAGCAACCCAGTATCACTCTATCGACATATAAACTTGATAATGGAAGGTACATATAGAATAGTGAACACTATCCTTTAACGATCCTGTGGGCACCACCACGTAAGCATTTGAATGTAAAAAGTGAATCGTGCTTAAGAGGGTCCAAAGTAGAAGCACGATCTTTGTTGAAAGACCCAAAAACACAGTGTATAAACGAAAACTTATGCATACCGAATGAAAAATAGAAAGTCTTCATATCACATGCCATATTCAAGGCTCGACCACAGACCTATATCACGCCACTCCAAGCTTTCATATCAAAGTCATGCACACAAGCTGCAATTACGTCGGGGTGCGTCTAAAAATGCGATTACCATGTTCGATGACCTAACGACGCGATCTTTCTCGAGCCCCTCTCAACCATTTCGCGTAACATTCGAGACCCCAAACGATGATTGTGTCCAGCGTGCGTGCCACGAACGCCTGAACCGAGTGCGACCAATAGGGGTTGCACACCCGGTCGTACCCGATCCACCGCACGCTAGCTCTGCTGAACATCTCCGCCGAAGGTATGAAGACATACCATCTCTTCATCCTAGTCATTTTGGTGGCAACGAAAAGAGGAGCCTGCAATATAATTGGAATTCAATCGCAGCGTTAGTTCTAAAAGCTTTTTCCTTGGGACTTGCGATTCATTAATTTCTATGAAAACTTAATTACACATTTGAAGTGAATCTCTAACATCCAAGCATAACTGTTTATCTCATAGTTTCAAACAAACAGTCAAGGAGAAGAAGACAAGCACAATAACAAGACCATAAACAAAAGAACGCACATTAAGATCCGAAATTATACCTTTGCAAGATACAATGCCAGAAAAACCGTTTTCCTTTAGCTCATATAATGTCTTGTTTCACCAATTAGCAAAGGGCATCGAGTGGCATTTAACTAGCAGGTACAATCGATACAGCTAGGGAATGTTTTGGAGGTCAGGGGTTAGTGAATGAGGCATGCAGGGTCAATAAATTTACCGACCCATTTCACTTCTTCTTACAGAAGTACATAATCAGTATTGCACCCTTCTTTCCACAGAGGAACTTTTTTGAGTTTTAATAGGATGAAAGTCTTAAACTTATTATATGTTAGCCAATTCAATTATAAACCTTTCAATTGTGCCAATTTAGTTATAAACTTTTTAACGATTTGTCAATTTAGTCATAAATTTTTCAATTGTGTCAATTTAGTCTTAAGCCTTTTGAAGATTTGACAATTTAGTAAATCTATTATTTGGCCAAAAGGACCACATTGCCAAAATTTCAAAAGGTTTATGATTAATTGGAAAAATTATCAAAATGTTTATGTTTAAATTGACACAATTAAAAGTATAAAGATTAATTTGGCAAAATTGAAAATTTTAAGACTAATTTGGCATAATTGAAAGGTACTGAATTGATCTCCGTACAATAAATTTAGGACTTTTTGAACAATTTTCCTGATGCGGAGAACTCACAAGTGAAAGAGCAAATAAGTGATTGCATGGTCTGGCTGATATGAAACATGACCAGTAAGATAATCGCACCGACCACCGCATAGATTGGATTTTATGACCCCCAACATGCGTTGTGGAATTGTCGCTAATCACGAAGTACCTAGGCTTCTAATCATCTTCCCTCTATTTGTGAAGTCTTGGAGAATGAGACCTTGCTCCTAGTCTTTATTTTTTGGGGCTGAATATCACTCATTGAACAAGATCAAATTGATCCATTGGAACTTGAGTGGTTATCACGTCATTCAAGGAGAAAGTATATTATGCATCCATTTTACTACTAATGTGGAGAAGTGAGTCAATTAGTTTCAATAAAGTGATTGTGTTATGAAGGGAAATTCATTGGCGTCTGATTTTCTTCTTTTTTTAAAAGAAAAAAGTAAACATTAGAACAATGTTCTCTCGCAAATTTTTGAGTGTTTAGTTAGGAGCGAAAAAAAGGATGGAACAAAGGGGACACGAAAAAACTAACCATATCATCACCTAAATGATAAATGATTTTTCTCATACATTTACCTGACATTGAATATCAATCCCTTGTCCCTCGTACTCCAGACTGATGCTTTTTGAGAATGTTGCCAGAAAACTGCAACAAATCACATTGATATATCAAGTTCACATGATTTAACTATAAGAATAGATTGGATATAGACTTTGACACTGTTGAAAGGTCCTTTTAGATCCAAATAATGTGAAACACACTAAATTGTTGGAACATTAAGCGATGTATAAACTTTTGTCCAGCATTGAATTTGATTAACTTCTTATTACTGCTTATAGTCATCACATTGTTTACAATGTCAAATTTGTATATCAATCCTGATATAGCTACAATCCTAAAAGGAAATTAGTAAGAAAGAGAAAACTTTTGCATTATAAATTTGATTAACAAATTACCGAAAAAGGAAGACACAAAACTGGGAGAAAATCGAAACTTACGCTTTGGTGGAGACATACAAGGTCATAAGAGGAAACGAAGAGATATACACGGCGGAACCAGATCCCATGTTCAAGATCGCTCCTCTCTTCCTCTTCAACATTCCATCGATCACTCCCTTCGTCGCCCACACCGCTGCGTTGACGTTCACTCTCAACATGCTCTCCGTCAACTCTCGATCCACCTCGTGAAAGTATTTCGGGCGAGAAGCCATCCCCGCGTTGTTGACCAGCAACCCGACGTCGATCCCTTCCGTCGCTCCTGCAATGGCCGCCGCTATCTCCTCTCCGCTCAGCTTCGCGAGATCGGCGACCACGGTCTTGACCTGGACAAAGTGTCTCGTGCGTCAGATGTACCATCACTAGGGAATTTTAATGTAAATGGCATATGAAGTGCTAACTATGTAATGGACCTCGGTGGTTGCTCCGAATCTATCCCTCAGCTCCCCCGAGGTAGCCTCAAGTTTGCTGGGGTTCCGACCGACGAGCACGAGGTTGAGGCCCTTGGAGGCGAGCTCGAACACCAGGGCTTTCCCAATGCCGTCGGTGGCGCCGGTGACGATGGCCCACGAGCCGTAGTCGCGCAAGTCCTTCGGCTTCCTGAGGAACGTGGCGTACAGCCATCGGGCGAAGGCGAGCAGGTTCTTGAAGAGCGAGATGAAGCCTAGTACGGTGGTCGTGGCGATCAGGAAGTCCGCAAGAACCATCGCTTTGTGCGGTGTGTAGTTTCACTAGAGGACTTCGAGATGGCATGTGCTGAACATTTATTGACGTCTCTCTCACCTCACTGCTCTCCAAAACTCCGCGACGTACTAGCTCTCCTCACCGCATATCCAAAGATATTCTGTACTCGAATCTTGACCGGATGAAGCTAATATTTTTTCTTAACGAGAACTCAGGGGGTCGCTAGGAGATAAAGACCTAGCTAATGTTTGGGAACAGTCACCAATTTTGGCAAAGTGAAGGAAGAAATAAATGACAAGGCGAGTGCCGTACGCTGCACATTTACCAAGCGTTGAATGCACTTGTCCCATCAGCCAGGCTGGCTTGTCTCGTTTCGTCGAAACTCATAAAGATAGAAATTATTACGGAAACCGACAGATCAAATAATAAAATAAAAAAAATAAATCAAACACCATAATTCGATTATGATGATTTACACTAATAAGAAAGTAGCGATAAGTTTCATTATAAATCACACGATAGAATGGAAATTATACACTTTAGTTATTCAAACACTTTTAATGGCCTGTTATACCAAATAACTCACGTAGTGTTTAACTCTAAATTCCTCACTAAATAATATCTCGATCTTACAAAATAAAAATGATAAATCTTACTACAAGATTTCAGTTATAAATACTAATTTGATAAATGTAATTCACGAATTTCCTCTGTGCATCTTCGTTCACCAAGCACTGCGGCGCTTCAAGGAGACCTCACGACCACGGCAAGACTTGCTTTACATATATAGATGCAAGACCCACAAAAATAAACCCTTGAATGTTAGTATCACCACCACAGAGAAGAAGTCCAAGTCTGTCGCGTCTTGGTCAACAAAAGGAAATCAATTGACCGAGTAATTGCGATTCCAATACACGTTGGATTTCCAATATTAGTTCAAAGGCTTCAACAATCCAAATATAAGTTGTTGATTATATTACCTCCTCTATTTTGCCCAGCAAATTCAAATTTGATATAAGAGAATATCCAACTTGGACTTTAACATTGAAATATGAAATATGTAATTTCATGGCACAAATTTGGATGTCCACAAATAACAATATATCTTAGATCAGGATTTGTTCATGGGCCAAACTCGAGATATATTTTAACAATTTCCACATTGACTCGACATTTGAGTCAAGTTGCAATCGCTTTGCTAAAATTTGAACCCTATTGCTACTTTCCCAGTCCTCAATGGGCATAATGGGCATAGATATCTTTTTAAGTCTAAGCCGTGCTTAAACTTCACCATAATCGTGGACCTCATTAGAATATCAACTCCACATGCACCTTTAACTACTCCACAAGAATTATTCGACGCAATTTCCTTAACTGCAGATAAAGCAAAACCATCGTTACATCTATATTTATCAGGATATCAAATACATACATTGTTAATATAAGCAGTTACAGGAACCGTTGGCTTTATAAGCACAATCCATGTCGATTATCTCATTAGTACTCGTATTGCTACTTCAAGAGTTTCTAATTGCAACTCCACCTCAAGCTGAACATCATTTAGATGCGTATAAATATTGTTATAATCACTCATAGCCAGAAGTATCCGAGACTCATCAAACGTAATTTATATACTAATACCAAGTGAATTTAATTTCGGGCACCATAATCAATAATCCTGCTTATCTTGTGCATAACTTAGGAATATACACTTTCGTACCCGTCTATTGAGCTTACCATTACTAATTCAAACATAACAAGGGTAACCAAATATTCAAAGAACAAAATAATAAGCAATATTACCCAACTACACTTCTTCGGGTGTCCGACATCTAATCATATTCGATGAGAATCTATTCATCATATAGTTTGCCGTACTAAGCGCATCTGCTAGGAATCTCCTAACCATACTAGCACTAGAGAGTATTTTATGGGCCATCTCTAATAATATTTTGTTCATCAATTCTACAACATGTTGTCATTCATTGGCACTAGTGCGGTGTCTCACTATGCTTTCCTTCAACGGAATTCATTTCATAATTTCAAGTAGAACTCTATGCTATTGTTAATCCACACATGCTCGATCGTTCTACTAGTTTCATTTTCAATCAAAGCTTTCAACTGCATGATATTGATAATAACATCAAACTTGTGTCTAAGTACAAACATCCATGTCTACATCGAATGATCATCAATAATTGTTAACATATATCTGACAGTCTCCTTTGAAGGAAATCGCGACAAGTTGCAATTTTCATGGTTTCTATGACAATTGTAGTGAATTGCACTTTCCGTTATTGATCTAAATCACGACACTTGCATACATTCAGTTCATTAGTAACATAATCACATAGCAGATTTTTTCACTTAAAACCTTCGGGCTTCTTTCGCAAATGTTCCCTAAACGAATATGCCACAAATCAGACCCTCGAGCAAATGCACCTGACATCTTCGCGGTGAAATCTGTCATTGTCTCATCTTGAAGTTCATACACGCCACTATGCTTGATTCCTTTCATTATTACCAAAGCACCACGAATAATTTTCAAAATTCCACATTCTAAAATATATAAACACCCGATTGAATCAAGAGCATTCAAGGAAATTAAGTTTTTTTTTTTTCAACTTTGGAACATGCCTTACACTAGTCAATGTCCTCACTATACCATCATGTATTATAATTTTAACATTACCAATACCGACAACATCGCATTTAGTATTGCTCTCCAATTGCACTTTACTGCTATTCGTACATTGATAAGTAGTAAACCAATTTCTATTTGGTGTAGCATGAAAAAGACAACCAAAATCCATAATTTATCTATCAAACGACGAATCATTAGTGATAAATAGAACAAAATCAGCATTATCTGAATTATCTTTAGCTACAGCTGTAACATCATCTGCAAAATAAACTATAATTTCTTTACCCTTCTCATTCTTCAGCTTAAGGCAATTCTTTCTAAATTGCTCCCTCTTGCCATAGCTCCAATAGACATTATCACTAGTCCTAGACTAACTACATCTATTTAAATTAATGTTACTCCTGCTAACATGTGAACTAGATTTTCATCTATTTTCATCTACTAAAGTAGCAGATATGGGTTCGCCAGATTTTTTACGGATGTCCTCATTTAGAATTAAATCTTGAATCCCATCAAATGTCAAGTTTGTTGACCCAAAGGAATTACTAACAACATTAATAGTAGTATTTCAACTATCAAGCAATAAAGATAATAGAATTAAAGCACGTACCTCGTCTTTAAAGTTAATATTAATTGAACTTAGTGGGCTGACATTCACATTATATTCATTGATATGATCTGCAACTAACGCACCTTTGCTCATTTTTAAGTTAAATAAATATTGCATCAAATAGATCTTATTGATCGTAGATGGCTTTTTGTACATGTTCGACATGGCTTTTGTTAAATTGGCAGTGATTTTCTTCTTCACAATGCTAAACACGACGTTACGAGCTAATGGTAGCCAAATAATATCCATAGTTCATCTATCCCACAAATCCCAATTAGCTTGCTTTATTGTCTCTGGCTTCTCACCAGATAGGGGCAAGTGTAGTTTCATCTGGTAGAGATAGTCTTCAATTTAGATCTTCCAGAAACTTAAATATTTTCCATAAAATTCTGTTGATTCTTACTTTTCCTTCTTCCGTCGTCATCGATTCACTACAACTTAACCAAGTTTGGCTCTGATACTAATTGTTGCGGAAGGCGAGCAATCAAATAATAAAATAGACTGAATAAAGAGAATAAATCAAACACTAGAATTACGTGGTTCGTAGTGACCTACGTCCACGGGAAGAGCAATGACGAACTCCACTATAAATCAAGCGATATAACTGAATTACACGCTTGAATAACTCAAATACTCTCTAGCTCCTTTTACACCCAATAACTCATGTGGTGTTTAGTTCTGAATTCCTTACTAAATAATCTCTCAATTTCATGAAGAAATTCACAAATCTTACCATAGAATTTCATGGCTACAAGCACTAACATGATGAATGTAATTCATGAGTTTCCTCTGCGCATCTTCATCCACTAGGCACTCGTACACAAATGGCACTTCAAGAAGACCACACGGCCACGGCAAGACTTGCTATATATATATATATCCAAAAAAAAAAAAACCCTTGAATTTTAGTATCATCACCACTGAGAAGAAGTTCAATTATGTCACGTCTTGGTCGACAAAAGGAAACTAACAAAGCACTTGCAATTCTAGTACACGTTGGATTTCCAATATTAGTTCAAAGGCTTCAACAATCCCAATATAAGTTGTCGATTATATTTCCTCCTCTATTTTGCCTAGCAGATTCAAATTTGATATCAGAGAATATCCAACTTGGACTTTAACACTGAAATAGAAAATATGTAATTTCATGGCACAAGTTCGGATGTCTACAAATAACAATATATCTCGGGTTAGGATTTGTTCTCAAGTTCAAACTCGAAATATATTTTAATAGAAATTGTGGCACCTTTAGGAATCTTGCCATTGCATGAAATAAGGTTGGCTTCTTGTCATGTAATTACGGGCGAACACCGTTTTTTAACTTCTTTTTTATGTAGAGTTGAGGCCGATAGAAGAAACTCAATGATCTCAATGATTAAGGTTCATAAACAATAAGCTATTTTGTCTTTCGCGTGTTTTAATCCTACACCGATTTTCGTGGAGGAAAGAGTTCAAATCTTAAACCATTTTTATCTTTTCGAATATATTTATAAAATCTCTATGTGGTACTACTCTCTTTCCAAATATTTATTTATGGAAATATTTACAATTAAATGGTTTTATATTATCTTTCATTGGAAGAAAGTCGACAGAAGACGACTTACATGTTTCCGATGCGCAGTAAACAATTTACTCGGGAATGACTGTTGAATTTGCGGATGAATCACGAACAATATTGCTTCACGTTGGTCTGAATGTAGTCACGAGAAAAAAAATCCAATTTTCACAGTGTAAATGCCAATTGTTCTTGTAAAGGAGATATGGAACGCCTTCTTTTTCTTTTGATGGAAAGGGGAAAAGAAAATTGAGCTCATGCCCTTTCAAAGGGTGTCTTTCCATTGTAGCGTATCAAGATGAAATGGTGCGTTCTCATCGCACCTCATTATGGACGTACTAATTAACTACAACATCTTCCACTCGGACATGATGGGTTTGATAGCGCTCTATCAGGAATATAAGGCATTCAACATTCATCAACTTTATAAAACAATTTATGCTGGCAAATAAGCCGTGCAACCAGTGAGTACACCTACACTTGGGAGTTCAAATTATGCACCTGTTAGGGATGACATAATGGCTACAACCCTAAAAAGAAATAAACAAATGATGTATCGCAATGCCCCCACACATATTTTGTTACATTAATCCAAGTATACCTATCCCTTAAAGGCTATACTTGACTATTCTAAAAAACACTATGTATTTACAATTATATTCGCAACCACTTAAGGCGATATAATTGGTCGATCATTAAATACATGTGATAGATGTAAAACAACAATAGTCTTCCTTCGCACTCATGTCTCTCTCCATTTCAGAACAATTGCTTTCCTAGACACGTCCCATTAAGCCATATCTATTCATGACCGCCGGTAACATGCTAAAGTAGCAACATTGATATTTCACTTCAAGAACATAGTCAGAAGTAACATAGGGCATAAAATGAGGTAAATTATAAATTACCTCGAGGGCTCACACGATTAGTAAATAGGGATAATTTTACTCACCTTCCCTTATTGGTCGTACAATACACATGTAATATGAATTACATGCTATAGTGGATTTCTCTTTCTATAAGAGCGTATGTTATTTATTAAATATATCAACTATACGGATCTTAACCTAAACATAGTCATGTGCTTCTCACGTACTTATGTTTAGTTCGAGTGTTATATCAACTCGCTTTCTATAGAGTCCAATTAAGTACTCGCATTCGACATCTTTCAGGCATACATGATTATGGGACTATCATGTTTGGTCTTATTATATATAAAACACAAACCTCATCTTGACTCTAATCAATGCGGCACATTATTTTATGTACTAAAATTGCTCTTCAGCATTTATTTGTACATAAAGTCTCATCTTAACGTGCTAACTATAGCACTTGAGGTGATTGCTCGTGCGAGTGAGCCAATCATTGCATGCTGATATACTTTTTAATAATATATATGTGTATGTGTTAGTCTCATAATGGATTTGTACTTATTGATAAAACATCAAGTCACTAATAAACAAACAAGTACAAAATATATGTCCACATATGCATAAACCAATGATCCTCTATAATAACACATATCACATTTTACACAATCCTAGTGACATCCTATGGGTCAAGAATACATTTCTAGGAACAACATTCGTAAATGGATCAACAATCATTCTATTAGTTGAAATGTACTGTAGGATCACTTCTTTCTACGCTATTATATCTCTGATGAAGTTGTTCTTTATGTCAATGTGCTTCGTCCTTCCATGATATTTGTGATCTTTCACATAGGCAATGGCTTCTTGACTATTGCAATAAATTGTCACCGGTTTTGGAATTTCAGTGACAGTGGCTAAATTTTCCAAGAAATATTTTAGCCATACTGCTTCTTGCACTGCGGCAGAGCACAACAGAGCATGCAATAAATTCTGCCTACATTGTAGACAAGACCGTGCATGTCTGTTTCTTACTATTCTAAGAAATTGCACCTCTATTGAGCAAGAACGCATATTCAGAAGTCGATTTACGCTCATCTAGGTCTCCACCCCAATCAGCATCTGAATAGTCTAATAGGCGTAAATCATTCCCTTGGTAACAAAGTCGATAGTCCATGGTGCCTTTTAAGTATATGAGGATCCTCTTCATTGCTTTCTAGTGTGTTTGATCGGGATTTGATTGATATCGACTCACTAATCCCACAACATAACATATGTCGAGTCGAGTACACATCATAGCATACATCAAACTTCCGATCGCACTAGCGTAAGGAATAGTTTCCATTACTTTAATTTTTTCTGGAGTCTTTAGACACATCTTAGTACTTAGGCCTTCACCTTGCATGACAGGGATATCAATGGGATTACAGTGCTGCATATTGAAACATTCAAGAATCTTCATTATATAGGATTCTTGTGATAAAGCAAGGAGTTTCCTTAATCGATCTCTTTCGATCTTAACTCCTATTATATAAGCAGCTTCTCCCACGTTATTCATTTCAAAATGAGACGACAACCATTCTTTTATGGTAATAATCAAAACCTTGTCATTTCTAGTCAATAGAATATCGTCCACATAAAGTGATAAAATCACAAATTTATCTTCGGACCGCTTGACATATACACAGTGATCTTCTTCGATCATCGTGAAAGCAAAAGTTGTTATGGCTCGATGAAAACGAAGATACCATTGTCTAGATGATTGCTTAAGGTCATATATTGAGCAATGAAGTTTGCAAACTTTATACTCTTGATCTTTAGCTATGAAACCTATTTATTGCTTCATATAGATTTCCTCATCTAGTTCTCCATTGAGAAATGCCGTCTTTACATCCATTTGATATAAAACAAGGTCCAAATGTGCAACGATGGCTAGGATAAGGCGTATTGAGGCAAACCTTACAACTTGTAAAAATATTTCCTCATATTCAATACCCTCTTGTTGAGTATAACCTTTCGCCACAAGACAAGCCTTATACTTTTCAATGGATCCATCTGCCCTTCGCTTAATCTTTTAAACCCATTTGTTTCCAATGGGCTTACGATTGGGAGGTAGATCAACCAAGTCCCATATGTGATTTTTTTTCATTGAGTCAATTTCATATTCTAAAGTTTTTCTCCATTCTTCCTTATCAGAGGATGAAAGAGTATCTTGAACAATCTTAGGCTCGACATTGTCTTTCGGAGCAATCATAAATACTTCTCCTTCAATCTCAAAACGACGACGAGGAATATTTTTATGATTACTTTTACGTAATTGAATTTCTCTTGAATTTAGTTCACCAGGCAATGCAATACTCCCACTAGGTCTTGCATGTTGAGGTAAATTTTCATTTTCCTCTACAACATTAGTGAGTGTGTTATTAGAATTTTCCATCTTATATAACTGGAAGTCCTTATTAATCTCACCTATACTAGAAAAATCGTTCTCCAAGGACATGACATCTTGTGACTCCATTTCAGTCATACTTCCATCAGCTTGTTCACCTATGAACATGTACCATTTGGAGTGTTCAGAATATCTTATAAGATACATTTCTCCCCCTTTCATCATAAAGAGTCTTGAATTGCTCCGATAGATAATTACGTTCGCAATCGATTCTCAATGCCTTTATTGTTTTGTTCAACTAATTCTTTACCATCGTTATATATCGTCTAAAACAGTCTAATGCTTCTGACTTATGGGAGATCAGAAAGACATAATCGAAATGCGTGAAGTCATCTATGAAAATAATGAAATATAAGGCTCCATGCCTCGCCCTCACATTCAAAGGACCACAAATGTCAGAATATATGAGTTGCAATGAAAATTCGGCTCTAGTCCATTTACCAAATGGTTTTCTAGTTGCTTTTTCAGTTAGACAATATTCACATACGGGTAGATTAACATTAGTGAGTGACTCTAAAAGTCATTCTCTAGCCAATCTTTGCATTCTTTGTAACCCGATGTGACCTAATCTAGCATGCCAAGTACTTGCATCAATCTCAACATCACTAGAAGATGCAATTAAAGAAAAACATCCATCGACATTAACATTGTATTGATCATAATCAATGTCTAACACTATAAAATCATTTAATACATGACTTGAACCATAATAAACTGTTCCAAATAAAATGTCAACACAATCACCATGAAAATTAAATACATAACCTAGGCTAAGAATAACAACTACGGAGATAAAGTTTCATCGAATATCTGGAACATAGAGGATGTCATGTAGGAATAGGCTTCAACCACCACGTAAAATTAATTTATATGTGCCGATACCATTCACTTCAATTCTTGAGTTATTTCCAACATATATCCATCTTCTTCTAGGCTGTATCCGACGATACTCCACAAATGTTTCTCGGTCTCTAGTTACGTGATCTGTTGCTCCCAAGTCTACAGTCCACATTGGATGAGATTCAACAAGCATTACAGTGCTAAAACAAAAGAATTACTTAAAGCAATTGAGTAATAGGGTACCTCTTTTGGCTTAGTGCATTCACGAGCAAAGTGACCTATCTTGCCACAATTGTAGCACTTCATCTTGGCCTTGCCTTTCTTCCCACCACGTTTCTTGCATTAGAAGGTCTTAGCCTTCTTCGGTGCCTGATCAGTCTTCTTCCTTTTGTTGTTGAATTGATGATTCCTTTTACGCTTGAAGCCCGAAGCTTTGCGCGAACTCGATTCAGCAACATAAGCATGAGTAGAGGATCTTGCAGTCTTTAGCGCTCATCCTTTAATTCCAAATGACGTGCAATATCATAAAAAGTGACAATATTCTCATTATGCGTCATATTGATCTTCATATGCTCCTAATTATCAGGAAGATACTTTATAACAGCATGAACTTACTATTCATCAGTAAGGGAGTGATCTGCCGACTTTAGCTCACGAATCATGTTTGACCTCTCCCGAAGATGCTACCTCATTGTTACATTTGGGCGCTTTTGGTATGTATCAAATTTGATGGTGAGTCTCATCAACTTAGTGGCAGATATACCCCTAAACTTATTTTTCAAGGCAACCCACATTGCTTGAGCTTTATCATAACTTTCAAACTCACATATGAGATCATCTTGCATACAACTCAGCAACGTGATGCGAAAAATGCTATTCTTATTCCTCCAAGCTTGATAAGCTTCTACATCTCTCCTGTGTTGAGTTGAATGTGTTGAGTTGAAGTTCCATGCTTAGGTTCATCCATGGTGTGGTTGAGGGTTTCCAAAACCTTTTGCTCCTCAAAGATGTACTGAACCTTTCGGTGCCAAATATCATAATTGTCACCGTTCAGCTTCTCACCCTTATTGAGGTCAGTCACAATGGTCTTGAATGCCGAAACCATAATCAATTGTTATAACACATTGACATAATAAACGCAGAATTAATACTAACACACTTTTCAGAGTAACACACATATTTAATTTGCAAAAAAGACAAACTAAATTAATGATAATGCAACAAAAGACACAGAAACGAAAGTTCACTATGTTCCCAATCAATTTCTATGCACGATTGTTCTATTATTATTAATTAGTTTAATTTGTGCAAATTTTAAGTTCTAGGTGAGAACTCCTTCGAATTCTACCAACCTATGAACTCTCACTAGAAAAAATAGTTACATAACCTCATGTAATTTCTACATTTTTCCATTAATAGAAAAGAATAGCATGATATAAACCAACGTACAAAAAAAAAACAAAAACAATCATGATGCAACTACAATCAAAACCGCAATTCAACATGTAACGAAAAAATAAGAATTTCCTACCATTGTTCGAATTTTCTTGGAACTAGAAAATTGCAAGTAAATTAAACTATATACATGCTATCATCGAACCAAGCTCTACACAGCATATATGACATCATTTTCAAATAGGCCAGCTACTGTATTTCCTAAAACATAAGAAAATATAGACTAAAAATGAATAAACTATGTATTTATACTCTAAAAATACGCGTACTTAGGGTTCCCTACACATTTTTATACATTTATAAAACTCAAATATATAAAATAATTATATCAAAGTGTAGAGCACATTCATATGAACTAAACGCCGCTAACCGTACTCCAATTCGAGCTTGCACGCTCCTACACGCGCTTCCTGAGTGTGCGGTGCATGTGGCGCATGCGCCAGCGATCCTCAAAGGATCCTGGCCGGTCCAACCGGTCCAATTAGCGACCGGTTCGACCGGTTGACTAGTTAATAGGTTGGGTCTCGGGTTGGGTCGGGTTGCCAGTTGGCCAACTGTCGCCATTGATAATGTCATCGATGACGTCATTCAGCGGTTACCAACCATTGGATGACGTCAGCACGCGTCGGTTCGCCAACGCGCGTGTGACGATCACGCGCTTGGCATGCCCAGCGAGTTAGGCGCGTGGCACCCACGCGCATCGGCTTCTGGCCGCACGTGTGGGCATGCCCGACGTCCTCCGGCGACGCACGACCCTTTGTTGGACTCATCTCGACGAGTATTTTCACTCTGTATATTTGAAAATTTATTTTGGCCCAAAACATATTCTGAAAAATGGCCAAAACCGTACGGGTGTACGCGGCCCTGAACCCATTCTTCGCTTCGGTTCGTTTTCGACGATTCAGATTGCAATTCCGAGCAATAAATATCCAAACAGTGTAGATTTCATTCTCTTGATCTCGATATCAAATGGTAAACGAGAAAATTCGATGAAAAATGAAGCATAAATCACAACCGGGCTATGATACCAATGTAGGAAGAAAGTCGGCGGAATACAACTTACCTGTTTCCGATGCGCAATCAACAATTAACCCAGGAACGACTATTGAATTGCAGATGAATCACGAACAATATTACTTCACGTTGGTCTTAATATAGTCACGAGGAAAACATCCGATTTTCACAGCGTAAATGCCAATTGTTCTTGAAAGGAGATATGGAACGCCTTTTTTTTTTCTTTTGATGGAAAGAGGAAAAGAAAAAGGAGAGGAATTTTTTAGTGTATATTATGTCAACCGTATCTTCAAAAAAATTTTATATAAGTCCCTCATGGTCTTTATCTTCAAAAATTTTTATATAAGTGATTAAGTACATGTCCTTTTAAATGTCAATTTCTTGCATCCGTGCAATGTTCTTTGTTAGGAAAATACTTGCATTTTTACATAAAATAGTCGTATGTACTTTTAAAACAAATTCCCTCTTTCGCACGTTTTGCAATTATTCGCTCTATTGGAGTGGACTGATTTATACATGAATGCAATACGTGTCGTATTATGTTCACCAAAAAATACTCCAATTTATGAATTCATTTCATATATTTTCTTTAGTCAATTAATTACGTGACATGTAAAAAATCATTTATGCCCAAAATATGATTATTTATCCTTGTCATCCCCAAATTTTGTAACGGCTTTTCTGAGAAATTTTCAAAATTAAAAAATTTGATTGGACCTTCAATACGAGTAAAACCTGCAAAAACGCATAGAAGCACAACTCGCTCGAAACCTATGAGGTGAACTCTCAAAGTTATTCTAAAAATTTAACGTCACAAAATGAAAGAGAGAAAAAGTAAATAAGAAAACAAGATAATTAAATGACAAGGTCACGTCAATAAGATGAAAACAACGTGTGGTTTTAGATACATTGCATAATAGAGTTTATGGTCTTTTATGAGCACCACGTCCGTGTAAATTTTCAGCATTTGATTAAAAAAGTAAACAAAAAAAAAAAAAAATTAGAACCGTTCAGGTTGAAATTTATCAAACAATCAAAATCCTTTGCATTTCAATGCAACGGCGAAAAATCACGAGGGCATCGCACCCAGTGGAATCTATCGGCTGACCCGGTGGTCTCTTTGTCGGAAGAATGACAAGTGGGAGCAAAGGCTTACCGGCATAAGATTGTCAAAATCCATAGGGGTGTCATGGCGGATACGAAGACCAGCGGTTGGGTTGTGAGATCGTTATATTCAAAGCACCAAGGCTTCTACTTGCCATTATCGACATCATCCAAAATGAGAAGCAACTCATTGCAGAGATGTCTTTTATCAAAACGAGAACATATTCTAGAAAACCCTCTTCAATGATGATTCAAGCAGGTGTCTGAAATGCTCCGGACTTCGAATCAATAGGAAAATGATAATAACTTTGACTTCTAACTTTAGTGGTAATCCATATGTGATTTATAATAAAAAGAAGAAAAAAATCAACGGGAAATATGGATTATAATTCTTTTGATGTTTTCTTTGTATTAGATTGAATTTAGTCCTTTTTTTTCTATGGTCAATTTCATGCTAACTTTTGTACCCAGTGAAAATCTTTCAGCAATGTTGATCCTATGAAAATCTTTCACCAAATGTTGTGTTTTGGTTTTTATCATAGGAGACTCAGGTTCTATGTTGAGCTTGGACAGAGAATGTCAAATACAGGGAGAAGCCTTATTTATCAACTTATATATACAACCTTAACAATTGATACTCGAATGACTTGAAGACTAACTGCTCTTGAACATAAATCACACTAGAATTTAATCAATTATGTAATAGGGACACTAACAGTTATAACTAGAGCTCAAATTACGTTGTAGCTTAATCTACAACAAAAGTGTGAAGTTAGAATTTAATCAACAGCAGTACTCAAGGCCGGATTCGGCCCGACCCAACTCGTAAACATTTATTTATTTATTTATTAATTTTAATTATTTTTTTAATTTGTTTTGTTTGTTTTTTTTTTTTAAATATGTGTCAACAGCTGCCCCTTTTTGAATGTAGCCTCGAAGTGGTTGCATTCAAAGACAGAGGACACCTAAATTATTTAGGCGGGAGAGAAATCTCGGTACATAGGCGCGACGGAAAGAACTTAGAGCTATGGAAGCACATCCTGTCAATAAGAAGAAGGAAAGACCCCGGGCTACATAAGCACGCCGCGTCATAAGAAGAAGGAAATAAATGAGGTCTTACCATGTAACAAACGGGTTTCGACCGGGTTGGAAATACATGATTTTAAGGAAAACCCATGAACCTTTTGAAAATCGCAGTTTAAAGATAAACTCATGAACATTTTAAAGCGTGGTTTACGGATAGACTCATGAACCCCGTGGTTTAAGGATAGACCCACCAACCTTGTGGTTTAAGGATGACCCACCAACCGTGTGGTTTAAGGATAGACCCACAAACCCCGTGGTTACCCACAAACCATGTGGTTGAAGGATATACCCATGAACCCCGTGGTTTAAGGATAGACCCAGCAACCTTGTGGTTTAAGGATGACCCACAAACCGCGTGGTTTAAGGATAGACCCACCAATCTTGTGGTTTAAGGGTGACCCACGAATCGTGTGGTTTAAGGATAGACCCACGAACCGTTGGAGATGGCATGGTTTAAGGATGACCCACGAACCTTGTAGATGACATGATTTGAGGCTGACCATGAATCTTTGGAGACAGCATGGTTTAAGGCTGACCATGAATCTTGTAGATAACATGGTTTAAGACTGACCATGAACCTTTGATTTTCAAACCCCTTGAAAACTGCATGGCTTCAATGAGGAATCCTATCAAACTCAACTTGAGCAAATGTCATTAGAGACGTTATTAAGAGACGTAGTGGCAATATTGTAGCATTAATTGAACAAGCTAATCAAGCTAAGTCCAACTGCTTTAAAAAAAACATTCGATGTCAATCGGTATCATATGGCGCAGAATTGTCATCTTGCTTGGGGATGTATCATTAATCATCAAATTCTCTGGGAGACAAGTCCTTATCAAAATGATTTTTCCTTGTGGGAAGGCTTATTAAACATGCCAAACCAGAGCTTCTTAGTAAGAAAGAGCTTCTCACATACTCTCGATAAAATGTTTGTTTGACCCCATTCATTCATGTGGGAGATAACTGGTTGCTGAGGGTATCTCATATAACCTATGTCGAAGGCTTCCAAAAACATTCGCAACGAGCACAATTTGATCGATCAAAAAGGTTTTTGAAATGACCACAATATAGGTTTAGTCATGGGCTTACACAAAGGGATTATTACTTTAAGGCCAATAAAGGAATATTTGTCGATATCTTCATCGGATTTACAAGTCAAGAACTTGGAAGATAAGACAAGATAGAATTGCTTCCACTCCTTCAAGCGGTAGCTTCTTTATGGCATTCTCATTTTCACTCGAACCATCCTAATTAGAAGAGATTTCGGAAAAGGGTTGTAATGTTGGCTAGGGAAAGGCTCAAAAGGCTTAAAATTTTCAAGAAAGCTTTTAAGAGTCGGTGATTATCATGGCATCGTGACCGGGTCACTTGACCTTTCGAAATCATTTGACTTTTGAAACATAACACATCTCGAAAGTCCATTGACTAATCATTTCTGCATGGGAGCTTTGCTCCTCTCTCTAATTTCCTTTGCACTTGCGATGATTTTTTTTTACGCAGGCACTTGGACTTTGCTCATTTTTCTTTCACATAGGATGCAGCCTGTTGGCTCTTTTTCTTGATGGGTATTGGTCTTGCTTTTACCAAGTACACTGTTTTTTTATGCCCCCTAATTTTGTTGAACATTTTACTCTGAACTTTTGGAGCTCTAATGACTTTTGAGATGCTTTTCACATTTTCTCGTGAATGTCAATTGTATATGGTCAATCCTTCTGCCTTGCCTCAGTGATGGAGATGATCACCACTCGGGATTCAAAAATGAACAATCAGACCTAAATTGGTTAAAGCAACGGGTATCGGTGTTTAGGTAGAGAAGGAAATGCTCTTCTTCACCTTGGGATGAGTCAAACTCTGATGAGAATTTATCTGAAGCTATCACCAGAAGATTAATGCAAGTGAAAGTAATAGAATCTTTCTCAATCTTTCGCTTTACAACACGACCATAATCTATGCTGCCCCAATGTAAGGTCGTTCTGGATAGAGGTACTTTGAAGGATCATCTTTATTCGACCTGAAAGGGTCGCAAGAAATTAGCACAATGCTTTGGATTGATGAAGGAAACGCTTTTATCATTTCGATCTTTGTGCTCAATGCGAATGAATCCTCCGTCCTAAGAGAAGGTCGCTTTTCATTCAACTCTCAAAAGTGTTTGAAGGATGTGTTTGGAAATTGCTTGCCTTTCTTCATCCTAAGCACTTTTTGTTTGGCATAGTTAACATTTCACCTTTTTGCCCGAATAAAATAATT
This sequence comes from Eucalyptus curtisii, assembly GCA_017140595.1. Taxonomy (NCBI): domain Eukaryota; kingdom Viridiplantae; phylum Streptophyta; class Magnoliopsida; order Myrtales; family Myrtaceae; genus Eucalyptus; species Eucalyptus curtisii. Next base: position 41,025,085 of record CM029501.1, on the reverse strand, counting down.
TTTACGAGCCCCTTTTCTCAAGGGTCACCGACATGAAGCACGCATAGTGACACCGGAAATAGGTTATACGAATGATGCCATGTATTTTTTTTTTTAAGAGTCTCGCTTTACCTCTCATTTAAGAAAAAGAGATATTCAATTGTTTGTTCGGAGACTTGATGGGTCATTCAATTGACTATTTCCTCCGCCATTTCCTCATCGAACGATAGGGTACCTGAAACACAAGTAGATATGCATGTATGTAACATATGCATGATATCTACGATATGATGCATGATGTTATGCAACTCGGATTGTGCATGAAGTGGCTCCTTTGTCTTGCTTTCATTCATGGAAAATATTTCTTGACTACATCAGTGTTTACAGGTCTAGGCAATTCCCTGCCATCCATTTCAACCAAAATTATAGCACCTCTAGGAAGAATCCTTTTAACAACATACGGCCCTTCGTAGTTCGGGGTGAATTTGCCACGAGGGTCTGGTATGATCGGAAGCACTTTCCTCAGCATAAGGTCATTGACTTTGAAGTGTCTGGGACGCACTCTTCAATTGAAGGCTTTTGCGACTCGTCTCTAATAGCATTGACCATGACATATAGCTTGTAATCTCTTCCCATCGATCATGTTTAGCTGCTCATGCCCCTATTGCATTCACTTAGTCTTCTCGAGCTTAGACTGGGAAAGGACCCTTGGAGAAGGAACTTCAACTTCAATAGGCAAGACTGCCTCCATTCCGTACACGAGTGAAAAAGGAGTTGCCCACGTAGAGGTGCGGATAGAAGTTCGGTATGCCATTAATGCATAAGGAAGCCTCTCGTGCCAATCATGATAATTTTCGGCACTCTTTGACAGGATTTTCTTTATGTTCTTGTTTGCCACTTCCACCGCTCCATTCATCTAAGAGCGGTACGGTGACGAGTTCAAATGTTTAATTTGAAACTTACTGAGCAAGCCATCCAAGACTTTGTTATTCAAATTAGTGTTGTTGTTAGTAATGATCACCTCCGGCACCTCATGACGGGCAACAATGTCGCGATGAATGAACCTGGCCACATTCTTGGCAGTGACATTAACATACAAGTTGGCCTCGATCCACTTGGTAAAATAGTCTATCGTAACCAAGATAAATTGATGCCCATTTGAAGCTTTGGGGTTAATGGGCTCAATCACATCAATCCCCCACATTGAAAAGGGTCAGGACTAGGACATTTGGTGAAGCTCATTAGGAGGGGCATTTATCTTGTCTCCATAAACCTGGCACTGGTGACACCATCACATGTGTTGAATGCAGTCAGACTCCATGGTTAGCCAATAATAACCGAGTTGGATGATCTTTCTTACTAAGAAGTGTCCATTCATATGAGGGCCACACTCCACTTCATGTATCTTTTTCATCAAACGATCGGCTTCTTTAGTGTCGACACACCTTAGCAATGTCGAGTCGAATGACCTTTTGTAGAAGACATCTTCATCGGCGAAGAATCTTTACGCTAATTTCGTTAAATGCTTTTTGTCTGCTGCTTCACTTCCTTTGGAGAATTTGCCATTCTACAGGTATTTCAAGATGTCATGATACCAAGGTTGCCGTCCGATTCCTCTTCGACCGTCATGCAATAAGCCGAGCGTCTAAGGATCTCAGTTCTCAACGGTTCAATGTCCATGCCTCTAGCTACTTGTAACATTGAAGACAAGGTAACCAGGGCATCAGCAAACTGATTTTGAGACCTTGGTGAAATTTCTTGGAATTCCTCCGTCAACTCCCCAGGAACTCATGATACGGAATCAACTTAGAATCTCATGTTCGCCATTCGCCTTCGGTCTATAAGATGATAAGGGCTGAATCACCATAAACTTGCAGCTTCTGTATTTTCATATTGATGGCAGCTTGGAGATCGAGAACGCATGCTTCGTACTCAGCGATGTTATTTGTGCAAGGGAATGTCAATTTAGCGGCGACGAGGTAATGTTGTCCGTCTGGGGAGATAAGAACTGCTCCAGTACCCGACCCAGCTAAGTTAACTGCACCATTGAAGTACATCGTCCATTTGTCACTTGATACAAGTAAGATTCGCTCATCTGCATCACTATCTTCATCAGATGCTCTAAACCTCTCGGAATTTTCTGCCAACATGTCTGCTATGGTGCGACCTTTAACGGATTACTGTCCTAGGCTCTGAACGTCAAACTCTGAAATTAAGATCTGCCACTTGGCGAACTTGCTAACCAATGCCGGCTTCTCTAGGATATACCTAATGGGATCATTTTCGGTCACCAACAAGATTCGGTGATGAAGCGTGTATTGTTGCAGCCTGTGCAAGACCCAAATCGAAGTCACGCAAGTTCTCTCAACTTCGGTATAGTTCATCTCGAAAATGGTGAACTTCTTGCTCAAGTTGTATATTGCGTATTCTCTCTCGTCATTTGGTCTTTTCTGGGCTAACATGGCTCTTAGTGACTCGTCATGTATGGTCAAGTATAAAATCAGAGGAATTTTAGGGAGAGGGGGCACTAGGATTGGTGCGTGAGTGAGATAGTGTTTTATCTTCTCGAAAGCGTCTTGGCACTCGGCATCCCACCCAATCTTTGCATTCTTTTTTAAGAGCTTGAAGAATGGCTTTGCTGTTTCAAACAATTGATAGATGAACCTCGCCACATAATTAAGTCGTCCCATCAAGCTGCGGACTTCCTTAACAGTATTCGGGAGTTGTAAATTACAAATGACCTTAACTTTTGACAAATCAATATCTATGCCCTTGCTACCGACCATAAACCTCAACAGCTTCCTAGATCTCGCTCCAAAAACACATTTCGCGGGATTAAGGCGTAGCTTGAACTTCTGAAGACGCTCGAACAGTTTTCGCAAGACTTCAACATGGTCCTCACCTCGTCTTAATTTTGCGATCATATCATCCACATATACTTCCATCTCCTTGTGCATCATGTCATGAAACAACGTGACCATGGCCCTTTGATACATTGCCCTAGCATTCTTTAGACTGAAAGTCATCACTTTGTAGCAGAAATTTCCCCAATGAGTTATGGATGATGTTTTGCTCCTATATTCCTCCTTCATACTGATTTGGTTGTATCCAGAAAAGCTATCCATGAAGGAGAATAACTCAAATCCCGCCGTACTATCAACCAAGACATTGATATGCGGGAGCAGAAAGTTGTCCTTGGGACTTGCTCGATTCAGGTCGCGATAGTCCACACACACCCTGATTCGCCCATCTTTCCTTATTACAGGCACGATATTTGCTATCCAATCAAGATAACGCGTCACTTCGATAAAATCTACTTTCAGCAGTTTCATCACTTCTTCTTCGATCTTCTTGGACAACTCTGGTTTAGTTCTCCTAAGTCTTTACTTCTTGGGTGGCACATTAGGATATATTGGCAAAGCGTGTTCCACAATTTTGAGGTACAATCCTGGCATGTCGGCAATGTCCAATCGAACACATCTTGATATTCTTTCAAGAGTTTAGTCATCATTTTCACATTTGACTCTAAGAGACATACCCCGATTTTTACTTCCCTGACATTCTCTGCATCACCCAAGTTTATGGTGATTGTTCGTTCTTCTGTCAACGGCTTCGATTTTTCATGTTGATTCCATTCACGCACAATACCCTTCTGATCGTCGTTGGTGTCGTCGGTGTCATCGGAACCTGAGAGACTTTCTTCATGCACATCCGAGTCACATGAGTCCTTATCATGATTATGCATAATGTAATGCCTGAGATGCGATGAAATAAGTTAGAGCATGTCAACAATGAAAATCATGCGTGCCATTTTCGAAGAATTTTTGAAGTATTTTTTTGTAAAAAGTTTCAAGAACTCATCCTCATATCCTCGAATTTCCTCGTCCTTGCAAAATAGTCAAATTTGGGAGCATGTGGAGGCTCAGGCCTCAACAACCATCATAGGACCAATTTAATATGCTTCCACATGTCCTTAAAAAAAACATGTGTCTATTTTATCAAATGAGAAAATATAAGGTTGTATTTTAACACACACCACCCTTGATCAACGGCTCAAGATCGGGGTTGACCATAGTTCATGTTACAAATGACATAAACAAGAAAGAAAAGACTACGAGATCCCATGCATGGGAAAAGACATAAAACATAAGGCTAAGCTAAACGAGAACCGCCTTACTCTGGAGGGACGGCTACGATTTCGAGGGACTTAGCTTCCTCGCACGTCAGGATGGTGCATAAAACGTCCTCCTCGAACAGCTCGGTCACACCATTGATTGCCCCCTCTTCCTCAGACAGTATCTTTGGAGGTCCTAGAAATGTCTCTTCTAGCAACGGGGGAAAAGGCTTATGATTGCCCCTGTCGTCCTCGTTTCGGGCAGTGCATCCACCTCGATTTCCATACTCACTTCGGCCTCCTCGAGTACTTCGACCTCTTTGCCTTCCATGGCTTCCTCACTTGCCACGACCACCTCGCTTGTTATGGCCTCCTTGCCTCTCGACATATCTTAAGCCTCTTCTTTTAAGGCTTTTATGAACTTCGATAGGGCTTCGTACACCCTAACCATGCGATCCAAGACCCTCTCCAGAGTTATACTCGCTCACCAACATGATTCTACCCGCCGCTATGGCCGTCTTAGAAAATTTAGGTGCTTTTATGAAAGAACCCATGGGGACATGAATCATGGATACCAGCTCGAAGGTTTGAAAGTTGGATTCCTCGGTACCCTTAGGCTCTACATAGGGGATGGCCGTCTCGTAGTAGATCTTGAAATCAGATTCTCCATGCACCATGATAAGCTGGTTGCCAACCACAAATTGCACCTTCTAGTAAAGGCTGGAAGGAACAGCACTCGCCGTGTGGATCTATGGCCTCCCTAGAAGAAAGTTCAAGGCCCTCAGTATGTCTAACACTTGGAACAAGACTTGGAAAAGCACAGAGCGAATCAACAGCTCAAGTTCAATCTCTCCTACCACCTCCTTCTTCATCCCCTCAAAAGCCCGCAAAGTCGACTTGCCAGTGCAGATTCTCGCAAGATCAATGCCAAGGTGGTGGAGCGTAGCCAACGGACATATATTGAGTACACTACCGTTATTGATCAACACTCTACAGACAAGAGTGCTCTCATACTTTACTGAGATGTGCAGTGCCTTGGTATGATTAGGATCATTGGGGGGAAGATCCTTATCAGTGAAGGAAATCTGATCTTTCATTAGTATAGCCCCAACAAATTCTTCTAGTTGAATTTCATCGATTGTTTCTGGCATGTGTACCTCATTAAGGACCTTTAGCAAGATGTCCATGTACTTCTTGGAAGATTTGAACAGCTTTATGAGAGAGATTTGAGCCGGCAACTTCAGCATTTGGTCTATCACATTGAGCTCACTAATTTTATCACAGTCAAAAATTGTTTTGCCTCCTCATCGGTCACGGTTTTCTTTTCGACTCCTTTATTGGGTGCGTAACAGCTGCCCGATTGTGTGACTATGTCCACCTTATTCGTTCCATAATCCCAACATACTACTTTGGGATTGAATTTGGGAGGGTGCTCCAACATTATCATTCCATCTTTCTCCTAGGGTGGCAATTTAATCATGACCGGCGTCATGCTCCCTTCCGCGACTTCGATTACCAACAACTTCTCGACCATAAGGTCGATCATCATGGGCTCGGTGATTTTCATCTCGATATCTTCAGCGGGCTCCTCATCAGATAATTCAATCACTATCGGGGTTATCATAGCTATACTCTTCCTTGTACAATGCTGGTGTCTTCGAAACTCCAGGCACATTATTCTTCGCTCGAGGGATGCAGGAAAAATTGCAGAAAGATTAACGGAATGATGATGGCACGATCATGGACACCCTCTCTTCCTCTTCTTCACGTCGAATTACCCCCATAAATACTATTCTGCGGACATGGTTTATTTTCTCCACTGAGGTCACATCCTCATCACTTCCATAGTATCCTGCTAGCACTACAAACTCATATAATTTGGAAGTATCTACCACTAGAGGTCATTGACCCCCTCGCGTCTTCTCGAAGATTGAGTTCATTCCCTCTGCATTATTTGGTAGGGGGTTCTACTGCACGTTAGACTGAGCTTTACTGAAAGTCAAGATGTGCTTATGATGACTTTGTATTTAGCAGCAATTATCTACGATGTGTGGACTTTGTATTTCGTATGCTTTACGTCACAGCAATTTCGGGGGTTGTCCCTAGGTACTTCCTTCACAACCATCCTTTACTCGAGAAGCATGGGTAGCAGTTTTGACAATAGACACGGTAGCGGAGAGAATCCCTTTTGGATAGGCTTCTTGTTATATGCCTAGGATGAGTTCTCTTGAGCCATTACAGGCATATGCACGGGTGTTAAAGGTGGCCTAAAGAGAAATGGCTCTTGCACCAGCGCTACTTCAACCGTAGTTTCCTTATCTCTCTTTGCCAAGAATTTCTTGGTGCTTGCGGTAGATATCATTGCCTCGATGATTGCCCACTTGACTCCTTCACCCATATGTACTAGTTGTGAAAACGTCTAGCATCCTGAGTACACTAATCCTTGGAAGTATTCAAGGGGCAATATTTTGAGGAATAGCTGCTTCATTTCCCTCTTATTCAAGGCTGGCTTCACCTGTGAGGCCATGGTTCTCCATCTTTGCGCGAAGACCTTAAATGATTCATTCCTCTTCTTTTCTACGTGGGTCAACTCTTCCCTTGTGGGGGCGAGCTCAGTGTTGAACCTGTATTGTTGTAGGAATTCATTGGCCAAGTCCTCCCAACTGGTAAACATTTCGATGTCCAGTGCGATGAACTACATCAGGGCGATGCATTCTAAGCTATCTTGGAATGTATGAATGAGGAAGAGCATGTTATCAGCATAGCGAGCCATTTTCCTCAAGTAGTAACTAAGGTGATTCTTAGGGCATCATATTCCGTCATACTTCCTCGTATATTCAGGCTCTTGGAAAGTCTCAAGGAAGTTCGTCTTGGTATACAGGGACAGCTTGTCGGCTCCTTTCAGCTCGTATCCTTGCAAGACGCACAGTCGCTCCTCTATCTTAGCTAGGCACTTTTCACTCTCTTCATCTAAGTGGGGTGTTGGCTCTTCCTTCCGAGGAGGATCTAAGTCGACGACGATTGGCGTGACAGAAGAGGCTTCTCTAGCAGTTTCCCTCTCGGGAAGGTCGGCGACATGTGGGTCTCATGTCAATAGGGGAGTGTGTCCTGACGATGTAGGAGTGGATGTCCCGGCGACAGTTATGCCAGGGGGCTCTTTAAGCTTTTTGCTTATCTCGAGCATCATCGCGGTAAGTTGAGCCAACTGGTCCTCCATCTTGACCATGCGAGTGTCGATGTCTTTGTTCTCCATCCTGACTTTCGCACGAGTGCGAATCGAAGATCTCTGCTTGGCCGTGTCGACGATCAACAGAAGATAATCGATTGACAAGTACCTGAACAAGGGTAAATAAGCATATATAAGCACAAGAAATAAACAGGTAGTCGGCCCATGACAGAGATCGAATCGCCTCAATTCGTTCTTTTCATTGAAAGCAAGGTTACTACATAATGTGGGACAAGACATGAGAGAGAAACCCTAGACAATGTAGTTATTTTGAAGATGGAAAGACATGACTCTTAACTCCCAACATTGAGACACAAGACAAACTCCTTAACATTGTAATGTATGTGGGCAGGGGCCCATTACATTTCGTACTTGACTTGAACTAACTAATGAGGATAGCTTCCACTCGTGGCATCCCCGCTAACTCGGGTCAACTTCGTGGCATGCTCTTTGGCCTCCTCGAGCTCTCCTTTGAGGCGCTTGATCTCAGCTCGATGGGTGATCTTCAATGGCACGTCAGGAATCTTCGGGTGTAGGCTCTCCGGGATCTTGTGCCTAAGGATGTACTCCATCGAGGCATAGTAGGTCTTCTTTTGCCCTTCCAACTCCTCTTCAGGCCACATTAGCTTCCAAGGGTGGCACATATGCTACATCGACTTGATCAGCGTGATAGAGTCCTCGTGATCTTGACATCCATTGAGGAAGTCTATCTTGAGCGGGTCTTCTTAAATTGCCAATGGAAGTTGTTGAACCTCTTGAAACTGGCGGGTGACTCGAGTCGGGTAATATTCGGTGACTCCAGTGACTCCCAACAAAGGAATATGTTTAGTAAGCCTAGACATGAACCGCACTTCCTGAACTTGGAGCCATTTGGCATGCCATTAGAAATTCTCAGGTCTAGGGTTGGTCATGAAAACTAGCCACTCAAAATAATGATAGTCAGGGGCAAACATTTTCCTATCTCTAAACTTCAGGATAGGGTGACTAGAAATAGAAATGTTGCTCATGGTCATCAAGCTACCGAACCCCTTAATGTGAGAGAGAAACCAAATTTGCAAGAGCTCAGGAGGAGCATGGAAAGCTTTGTCTTTGTTTTCTTTAAAACGAGTAAGAGAAAGAAAAGTTTCAGTTAAGATGGCATTAATAAAGCCCTTTCCCATACATACTTTGTGAACTACCTATGCCACGGAAGGGTTAATAGTATTCATACAATGTGGGAAATCACAAACCCGAAAAAAGCTAGCAATCTTATTCTTTTGGAAATATAAGTCGTTTTGAAAAAGATCATTTAGGAATGAACAATGGCAAGTTTTGCGATTGGCTTTCAAAATCTTTTTCACATCCTTTCCCTTAACTTTGAGGAACTCAGATAAGGTCGACGCATGCTCAGTCCCTACAAGTGGGCTAACAACGGGCTAACTAACTCCAACACTAGGGGTTTCCCAATGGCAACACTGTATTCCTCCAAGGTTGGGGTGAGCTCGTGGTCACCGAAAATGAATGTGCAAGTCTCGAGGCACCAGACATGTGCCAGCGCTCGCATGACACCATAATGAGTCTATCTCTAATAGGGGAAGTAATTGTCCGACATAAGATCGCACCTAGTCACGACCAGTTGAATCTAGTACATCCCACCACGCAGAAAGCTTAGCTTTTAGGGTGGGAATAATGCGAAGCTCGGGTACTCCCGTCGTATGCCAACCAAAGGTACGACCAACCTAATTTGTCATGGACCGACCAAAAGGAAAACGAATAAGTAAATTGCGAGTAAAAGGATCGCAAAACTTACCCTACAACATTGAGTAGAAATGCCAATGATAGGGACATGCACATGGGATGGTGATTCGATTTCTACACTAAACGGCTCAAAATGGAGCCATAGGATCACCAGACTGAACCAACAAGATCGCGGCTAGGTGGTGTTTTCCATGACTCCAGCTTCGTCAAAGAACCGACCCGTGTCGCGTGATTGCAGACCAAGGTGGGGACCTTTGACATCAAGAAAGAAATTTCGGGATTGAGATGGGCGACTTGTACTACATGGTTGTAGTCAGAGTGGTATCCACCTCAACACCATCCTAAGTGATCCTATGCAGCCTAGGTCCGGCGGTAGGTAGTGTGTCATGGTGTAGTGCAAAGGAGGGAATGCAGGCATGACAATTAATAAGCAAGCAACACTTCGTGCATAAATAAACTATTCATTCCTACGCCCCCTTACAAATTAAGGGTCAATAATCACTTCCCCTTATACCTCCCATTTAGCATGAACATTTAGCAACTGACATGTTAGGAATGTACCTTGGATCCATGCTGGCAAACAAAAATTATTTTTGAACAAGATAAATTTAGGCTTAAGTCCTTTAAGGTTTAAACTAAGTTCCTAGCGGAGTCACCAAGCTGTCGCGACCCACCCCTCGGGAGAAGGGAGTAGGTTTAGGGATATTGCCTAAAGGACGGACTTAAGCCCATGATTAGACACGGGCTCTCCCAAACTCATACCTCGCGCGACATTGGGGAATTTTTAAAAATTTTGCAAAAAGGATACGTCATTAGCCTATTAGGGTTGGCTAGGAACCAAGTAAGGTATGTGAGTGTACCTCATTTCCTACGCAACAAGAGAATTTAGGGTCGAGGACTTGATTAAACTAATATTATACCTATCCACTAACATGTGAGGTGATTATGCGGGTACGCAATCATTAAAGTGACAATTAGCAACCAAGCTCCTAATTGCAACAAAATTAATGCATGCAACTAAACAATTGCAAACTTAATTAAACATATAAACTAAACTCATGACAAAATCAATGTGTAATCAAATAAGGGCTTAATTACACTAAAAAGGCAAGATGTGACAATTTCCAACCAAACCCTGCATTTTTTAGAATTTCGAAATTTATTAATTTTAATTATTTTTTTTTCAGAATTTTTTTTTGTGGTCGGGTCCGGTGTGACCCGGGTCTAACCCGATCGAGGTGGGTCGTAAGAGCCGCCTAGATCCGACCCAATTGGGGGCGGGTCACGTCAAACTCGCTCGAGCGAGTCAGGCCCGATCAGCCTGGTCGAGCCTGAACTAGGCTGGGAATGGGCCCCAACCGACGGACCCAATCCTCTACAAAAAAAGAAAAAAGAAAAAAGAAAAAAAAGGTTTCCGCAGGCCAACAACCTAGACTGATTATGGGCCGTGGGCTGCGAAAGAGAGAGGCCGAGCAGGCCAGAAAGATTTGGCCCAGCTCGGCCTACAGCCTCTGGTCGCCATTGCTCGGTCGCGACCGAGGGGGAACCGGGACAAAGATAGTTCCCCGAGGGGGGTTCTCTAAGGAGGGTGACGGTGGCCGCACTAGTTAGGGGCTAGTCGAAGGCTACAAAAGGGTCGATCGAGGCTCTAAACAACGGACCTACGCTTGGGTTTTGGCTGGGCATTTTTACGAACATGTGGAAGGCGCTTTGGGGAGCGGGGGTTTCGGCGCTCGGCCGAGGCCCAAGCGCAGGTCCTAAGAGCTACGAAGGCGTGACGGGGCAACATGAAACATAGCGGGGGATGGGTGGTGGCTAGAGCTTGCTCGAAGCAGTCGAGGGAGCTTCGGCCCGCTCGGTACAATGCATTCACACCAAGTGTTTGGTGAAATGCTTACATGGGTTCCGAGGAGACGGCGGCAGTCGTCATCGGTCGGGTGGCTCACCGGCGGCAACAGGGCATCCCGAGGGCGTGTCAGCGGCGGTAGCACGAGCCCGGAGACTCCTCTCTTCTTCTCTTCTCCTTGTCTCCCTCTCGTTTCTTCCTTCTCTCTCTCTTCTGTCCCCCCCCTTTTTCTTCTCTCCCGTGCGTGCGAAAGGACCCTTGTAGCAAAAGCAAGTCGACGAGACATTGCTCGACCCATGGATTGCGCTGCCCACCCGCCCCCTCGCGATCTTCTCCTCCGGCCTTGTTGTACTATCCCTTCTCCTTTATGCCCGTTTGCACGCGTGAAGGATCAAGGAGGAAGAAGACAGATTGGGGGCGAGGCCAAGTTGAAAGGGGGAGGGCCTAGGCCGCACGAGGGAAAGAGAGAAAGAAATAAGGACGGGCCGAGCCAAGCCCACGCAGGGGAAAGAAAAAAGAAGAGGGGCGGGCCAACCAAGGCCGGATCCGGCCCGACCCAACCCGTAAACCCTTTTTTTTTTTAATTAATTTATTTAATTTTAATTAATTAATTAATTTTTAATTTTTTAATTAATTTTTTGTTTTGTTTGTTTTTTTTAAAAAAATAGGTGTCAACAAAAAGCAATTTCATTTCTACTTTATGAAAACAATTAGCATTAATGCTGAAGAACGTGAATGCTTTCTTTGTGATTGTACTCGGGCCATCGTGAAATCGTATCATCCATCGTTCGCTTGTGATTCAACATATGTTCCTAGGTAATTCATTTATTACGCAGTATAAATGTTAGTTGTTTCTTCCGCCTTCTTTCTTCCCCCATTGGTCTCAGAGCCTTTGTTATGATATTTACCTTGTTTTTTTGTCGAATTTTCTCGCAAATTGTTTGATATGGGGATCAAGAGGATGAATTTCATATTGTTTGAATGTTCATTGATTAGAAATTGCAACATGAATCATCGAAAATGAACCAAAACGATGAATGGCTCTGGAGGTCGTTGACGACCATCTTTGTTTTGGCCATTTTTTGATATATTTTTCGGCCAAATTCAATTTTTGAATTTATGAAATGAAAGTATTTATTGAGATGATCATAATGGCGAGTGACATGCCATTGGACAACCCCAAATGCACCTACACATGCCGGAAGCCGCTGCGTGTAAGCACCACCCACACGCTGAGAATGCCCAATACATGAGCACCATGCATGCGTTGGCGAATCAATGTGGGCTACCGTCAACAATGACATTACCAACGGTCGGTAACCGACCCACTGATTGGCGACCCAACCAACCGGAGATCCAATCTGACCTAGATGAAGACCTAACTTGAAGACCCAACTAGGTTGATCGGTCAAGTAGTCAGATCGATTGGACAGGCCAAAAGCCGTATTGGCTTGTCGTAGCATGCGCCACATGCGCCGAGCACTCAAACAGCGCGTGTAAGCTTGTGGGAGTCCAATCGGCACATGGTTGGCGGTTTTTGATTCGTATGAATGTGCTCTACATTGTGATGTATTTATTTTACATGTTTGAGTCTTTTAAAGGTGTAAAAATGCATATAAAACCCTAAATACGCATAATGTTTGGGGGTATAAGCGAATGTTTATTCCTTTAAATTTGTATTTCTCTATGGTTTTGGAAATACAAAAGTTACTCTACATGTAAATGACAACATATATGTCGTGTAGAGCTTGGCTTGATGATAGCATCTTTATGCTTCGATATGCTTGCAATTTCCTAGTTTCGATAAACTCGAACAATGGCTTAGATCCTTGATCTTTTCACTACATCATGAATTTCGCTTTCGATTATAGTTGTTGTATGAATGTTTATACGTTTATTCACATCATGCTATGCCTTTTGATATTAATAGAAAATGTAGAAATTACATGAAGTCATATAATTATTATTTTTAGTGAAAGTTGTAAGTTGGTAGAATTCAAAAGAGTCCTTACATAGAACTTGACAATTGCACAAATTAAACTAATTAATGATAGTAAAATAATAATACACAAAAACTGATTGGGAACATAGTGAATTTTCGTTTTTGTGCCTTTTATTGAATTATCATTGATTTAATTTATCTTTACTGTAAATTAAATGTGTATTAATGTGGAAAATGTGCTAATATTGATTCTGCGTTTATTATGTCAATACGACTGTAGCAATTGATTATGTGTTAACACCTAAATTTCACCTAAATCAATTAATTTAAAGTAGTGTTAAAGGTTAGGAATTAGTCACAAAAATTATTATTAAAAAAAAGTTTTTTTTATTTATTTTAAATCGAAAAAAAAATCGGAAAAAATAATTAAAAAAAGAAAAAGAAAAAGAAAAAGAAATGGCCGGGTCGGGCCGGGTCGATAAAGGGGCCACTCCCTTTCTCCTTCAGCCCAGCCCGCACCCGCTTTTCTTCCCCTCTCGCTGGTCTTCGCTCAAGACTTGCGTAACGCAGAAAACGAGAGAGGATGAGCAGCAACAGAGAGCGGGGGATCGGTTGCGGGCGAGCGGCATGATCCGCGGGTCGGGGGCGGTCCGCCGCAGATGCCATGCGCGCTTGCCGGTCGAGCATAAAACCGGAAGAGAGGACAGAACACAGGGCAATCGGCACCAAAATACGGCCGAGAGCGAGCGAGAGAGAAACACCGAGGAAGGAGAGATCGAACCGAGAGACGGGAGCTCGAGGAAGCAGCTCGTCGTCGCCAGAGGTCCGTTCGTCCGCCGTTGTTCGCCGTAGCCCATCACCGGACGAGGTAGGTCTCTTGAATCCCGTAACCTCGTTTCTGGAAAACGCTGGGCCGGAGCTCACGGCCGACCGGTTCGCGTGAGCTCCGGTCCACGTCGCCTTTGCACTTTGCTCCCGTGTCCTCCTATGTCATATTTTAAGACCCCCAAAGCATGATCGGCGTTCGGTGGAGCCGGAATCCTTCGGGTTTGGTAGTGCAGACTAGGTGTTCGACAAAATTCCTCAAAGAAAACCGAGGAGTAGCTCGCGTTTTAACGCCGGACCCACCCATTTTTGCCCCCATGCTTGCTGAATCCTTGTTGCTTTGCCCGTATTCGTGGTGTTTTTGAACGGTTTGCGCGAGATCTTGGCATGTAGTCGGATCGAAGACTCGTTTTGTCGGAAATAGATTAGTGGTTGCCGGAATAGGTAACCGGCGCCGGCCGAGGGGGACGACCGGTGAGCGGCAGTGGTCCGGCGACTTCCTTAGGGCGGTCAGAACTCGCGATGTTGTCGGCATCGGACCGGCGAAGGAGCTGCGAAGCCGGCGTCCGCGGGACGCGAGGGGAAGAAGCCCGACGGAGACGATCCGAAAAGGGTAGAAAACAAAAAAAGCGAAAAAAAAAATGAAAAAGAGAAAAGAAAACACAAAAAGAAAAAATAAAAAATAAAAAAAAGAGAGAAATGGGTTTCGTGTTGGGCTGGTTTAGTGTTAGATTTGGGCTCATTTTGCTTTCTTGGGCTGGATTTAACTATTTGTTTTTAAGGGCCGCGGGGAGCCCTTTTGCACTGGGGTTGGGCACGTCCACCGGGCCCAACCCGCATTCAATTAGAGGCCCGACCAATGGTCGGGCCTGGCCTTCTTCGGGTGGGCCGATCGGCGCGGTTGCCCTCTTTTTTGGACCGAACCGGGTCCGGTCTCCGACGGGACCCGATTCGCGTTGGCCGGGTCGGGTCCCGACTGCATGACCCGACCCGACCCGACCAGTTCGCCCATTTTCCATTAAAATTTTTAAAAAAAATTAATTAAAAAATTATTATTTTTTTAAAAAATAAAAATAAAAAAAAAAAAAAAACAATTTCGAAAAAATCCCAAAAATATTAAATATTTTAAATTTTTTTTTTAAATTATTGAAAAAATTATTTTAAAAAAAAATTTTTAAAAAAAAAAATTCGAAAATTTAAAAAATGCAAGGTTTGGTTAGGAATTGCCATGTTTTGCCTTTTTAGTATAATTAGGCCTTTATTTACTCATATATTGATTATATTGCATGTTTAGTTTGCATATTTAATTGTGGTTCAATTGCACGTGTTTAATTTTACCGCAGTTAGTATCATGATAACTATGATTGTTACTTAATGTTTGCGCACCTGCATGATCACCTCACATGTTAGTGGATAGTTATAAAATCAATCCAAATCGCTTGCCAAAAATTATTTTGTTAAAATGAACAAGATTAGGTACCGAAAGGGCACTAATTGGTCAATTAGTGTAATCAAGTCCCCGACCCTAGATTCTCTGGTTGCGTAGGAAGTGAGGTACACTCCCATACCTCACTTGGTTTCTAGCCGACCCCAATAGGCTAGTGGCGACTCCTTTTGTGCAAAATTCTAAAGAATATCCCAACGTCACGCGGGGTATGGGCTTGGGAGAGCCCGCGCCTAATCATGGGCCTTAGACCCGTTCTTTAGGCAGTACCCCAAAACCTGTTCCCTCCCCCCGAGGGTAGGTCGCGACAGCTTGGCGACTCCACTGGGGACGATGGTTGTAGACCTTAGAGGACTTAGGCCGAAATTGATCTTGTTCAGGAATTTTATTGTTTGGTAGTGAGGATCCTAATTACATCCCTAACAGATCTATTGTTTAATGTTCATGTTGAATGGGAGGTATAAGGGGAAGTGTTTGCTCACCTTTGTCTTGCAGGAAGGTGTAGGAATGTATGGTTTATTTTTTATGTATGAAGTGTTGCCCGCCTATAAATTGTCATGCCTGCGTCTCTTGCATTGCACTACACCATAGCACACACAACCTGCCGCCGGACCTGGGCCGCATAGGATCACCTAGGATGGCGATGAGGTGGATACCACTCCGACTACAACCGCGTAGTACGAGTTACCCACCTTAACCCCGAAATTTCTTTCTTCATGTCGAAAGTACCCACCCCGGTCGCAACCCGCGACACGGGTCGGTTCTTTGGCAAAGCCGGAGTCATGGGTAACCCGACCTAGCCGTGACCTTACCGGTTCAATCCGATGATCCCATGGCTCCATTTTGAGCCGTTTAGAGTAGAAATTGAACCACCATCCATGCGTATGTCTATGTCATTAGCTTTGCTACTCAATGAGTAGGGTAAGTTTTTTTTTTTTGAATTCTCTCTTTCGTAATTTACTTATTCGCTTTCTTTTTTGGTCGGTTCATGACAAATTAGGTTGATCGTAGCTGTGAATAGTATATGATGGGGATACCCGAGCTTCACATCATTGCTACCCCAAAAGCCGAGCTTCGCACATGGTGGGATAGACTAGACTCGATCGGCCATGATTGGGTGCGATCCTATGTTGGACGACTACTTCCCCTCTTAGAAATAGAAACTCATTATGGTGTTGTACGAGCGTTGGCGCATGTTTGGTGTCCCGAGACTTGCACGTTCATGTTCGGTGACCACGAGCTCACTCCAACCTTGGAAGAATACAGTATTGTCATGGGAAAGCCTTTGGTGTCGGAGTTAATTGGCCCACCTGTAAGAACTGAGCATGCATCGACCTTATCTGATTTCCTTAGAGTTAAGGGGGATGATGTGAGGAAAGTTTTGAAAGCAAATGCCCCATCTTTTCAAAAGAATAGGATCTTCCTACTAGCTTTCTTCGGGTTCATGTTATTCCCACATTATAGGAACGCTATTAACCCTTCGATGGCATGGGTAGTTCGTGAGGTATGTATGGGAAAGTGTTTTGTTAATGCCGTCCTGACTGAAACTTTTCTTTCCCTTACCCGCTTTAAAGAAAACAAAGACAAGGTTTTTCATGCCCCTCCTGAACTTTTGCAAATTTGGTTCTTTTCTCATGTTAAGGGGTTTGGTAGCTTGATGACCGTGAACGACATCTCTGACTCTAACCACCCCATCCTGAAGTTTAAAGATAGGAAGATGTTTGCCCCGATTATCATTATTCGAGTGGTTAGTTTTTATGACCAACCCCGGACCCGAAGATTTCCTATGGCACGCCAAATGGTTCCGAGTTCGAGAAGCGCGATTCGTGTGTGGGCTTACTTGGACTGTTCCTTTGTTGGGAATTACCGGAGTCACCGAGTATTACCCGACCCGAGTCGCCCGCCGAGTTCCAAGAGGTTCAACAACTTCCACCGACGATTCAAGAAGACCCGCTCGGGATAGATTTCCTTGATGGATGCCAAGATCACGAAGACTCCGTCGCGTTAGTCAAGTCAATGTGGGACATGTGCCACCCCGTAAGCTAATATGGCCCGAAGAGGAGTTGGAAGGGAGAGAAGACCTACTATGCCTCGATGGAGTACATCCTTAGGTATAAAATCCCAGAGAGCCTACGCCCGAAAATTCCCGACGTGCCATTAAAGACTACCCACCGAGCCGAGATCAAGCGCCTTAAAAGGGAGCTCAAGGAGGCCGGAGCGTGCCTCGAAGTCAACCGAGTTAGTGGGGGCGCCACAAACGAAAGTTGTCCTCATTAGTTAGATTGAGTCAAGTGTAATGTGTAATAGGACCATGCCACATATTTCCGTCTTCAAAATAGTTTTGTGATTCGGGGTTCTCCTAGTTGTCTTTTTCCTCGTATTATGTAGCAACCTGGTTTTCGATGAAATGAATGAATTGGGACGTTTAGATCTCGTCATGGGCCGACCACCTAATCACTACTCGTGCTTATATATGCTTATCTACCATTATTCCAGGTAACTCGACGAATTGTCTATTTTCGTCTAACTATCAACACGGCTAAGAGGAGATCTCCAATCCGTACTCGCGCAAAAGCAAGGATGGAAAATGAAGATGTCAACATACGCATGGCCAACATGGAGAGCCGGCTGGCTCAACTCACTGCTCTGATGGCTGAGATAAGTCGAAAAATCAGTGAACCTCCAGTCACGGCCATAGCTGGAACCTCTACTCCCGTTTTGTCGGGACACACTCCACCCTCAGCGGGAGAGCCGCATGTCACCGATCCTGCTGAAAAAGGTGTTCCGAGGAAGCCCCTTCTATTACGCCGGCAATCATCAATCTGGATCCTCCTCCAAAGGAGGAACACCGTTGTCCGCTTCGATGAAGAAAGTGCGAGACGCTTGGCCAAAATGGAGGAGCGACCGTGTGCCTTGCAAGGGTACGAGTGAAGGGAGCTGATAGGTTGTCTTCGTATGCCAAGACAAACTTCCCGAGAGAATTTTCAAGAACCCGAGTTCACGAGAAAGTATGACGGAACGGGATGTCCTAAGACCCATCTTAGATATTACGTGAGGAAAATGGCTCGTTACTCCGACAATGTCCCGCTCCTCATACATACATTCCAAGATAGCTTAGACGGCCCCGCCTTGTCGTGGTTTATCGTTGGATATTGAAGAGCGGATCGGATGGGAGGATCTCGGTGACGAGTTTTTACAGCAATATAAGTTCAACTCGAGATTATCCCTACAAGAGAAGAGCTTGTTCGAATGGAAAAAAGAGGAATGAATCGCTTAAAGTGTTTGCTCAAAGGTGGAGAACGATGGCATCACAAGTGAAGCCTTCTTGAGTGAAAAAGAAATGAAGCAACTTTTCCTCAAGACATTACCCCCGAATACTTCAAAGGATTAGTGTTTTCGGGATGCCGACATTTTCAAAGTGGTAGAAGTAGCCGAAGGAGTCGAGTGGGCGCTTATCGAGGGGAAGATATCCACCGAAGGCACGAAGAGGTTCCCGACAAGAAAAGATAAGGAAGCCGCGGTTGAAGTAGCACTTGTGCAAGAGCCGCTTCTTCCTCGACCGCCCGCAATACTGCGCACAAGCCATAGGGTTTCAAGGTAGCTCATCACGGGCATATGATAATGGCAAAAGGCCATTTCGAAAAGAATTTTCCCCACTACCGCGCCATTTGTCAAAGTTGTTGCCCATGCTTCTTGAAAAGAGAATGGTTGCAAAGGAGGTACCTAGAGACAATCCCCCAAGATTCCGGGGTTCGATATGACCAAGACTTGTGAATTCCACATGGGAGAAAGGGGGCATGATGTAGATGATTGCAGCGTCTTTGAGATACAAAATTCAACAGCTTTTAGATAAGAACATCTTGACTTTTAAGGAGGCTCAACCTAACGTGCAACGAAACCCTCTACCAAATCATGTCGGGGAGTGAATTTAATTGCCAAGGAGACGGAGCGAGTCAACAGCCTCTAGCGGTGGACGCTTCCAAGTTGTATGAGTCCTTAGTGCGGCGGGATACTACGGAAGTCGGGAGGATGTGACCCTAGAAGAGAAGCCGGACCGCGTTCGCGGGATGGTAGCCATAGGGGTAATCCGACGGAGAAGAGGGAGAGAGGGTCATATCCATGATAACGCCATCGTCATTCAGCTCATCTTTTTGCAATCTTGCTTGCATAACTCGGACAAGAAAAGTTATGCTGGAATTTCAAAGACCCCGCCTTTGTATGAGGAAGGGTTGATAGCCATGATAACCCCGATGGTGATTGAACTATCCGATGAGGAGCCCACGAGTGACATTGAGATGGAAATTGCTGAACCCACGGTGATAGACCTTATGGTCGAGGGATGTCGGCAATCCAAGTCGCGAGGAGGAAACGTAACACCGGTCACGATCGAATTGCCACCCCAAGAGAAGGATAGAGTGGTAGTGTTGGAGAATCCTCCCAAATTCAATCCCAAAGCTGTACCATGAAATTATGGAACGAACGAGGTGGACTCTGTCACACAATCAGGCCGCTGTTATGCACCGATAAAGGAGTAGAAAAGAAGGCCGTGATGAAGAGGAGGCAAAACAATTCTTGGCGTAGTAAAATCCAGCGAATTCAATGTGGTGGACCAACTACGGAAGTCGCCAGCCCAAATCTCCCTTTTGGAATTGTTCAAATCTTGAGAAGCATAGAGACATTTCTTTGAAGGTCCTCAATGAGGTACACGTGCCCGAAACAATCGATGAAGTCCAATTGGAAGGATTTGTTGGGGCCATTCTACTAAAAGACCAAATTTCCTTTGCGATGAGGATCTCCCCCGACGGCCCTAATCATACCAAAGCACTACACATCTCGGTGAAGTATGAGAGCACTCTCGTTTGCGAGTGTTGATTGACAACGGTTCGGCGCTCAATATATGCCCGTTGGCTACGCTCCACCGTCTTGGCATTGAGCTTGGGAGAATCCGTACGCGCAAGTCAACGTGCGGGCTTTTGATGGGATGAAGAAGGAGGTGATAGGAGAAATCGAACTCGAGCTGGCGATTGGCCCTGTACTTTTCAAGTCCGTTCCAAGTGCTAGATATACCGAGCGCTTTTAATTTTCTGCTAGGAGGCCATGGATCCACACCGCAGTGCTGTTGCCTCCGGCCTCCACCAAAAGGTACGATTTGTGGTGGATAACGGGCTTATCACGATCCATGGAGAATCGACTTCCAAGATCTACCACGAGACATCCATCCCGTATGTGGAGCTCGAGTGTACCGAGGAATCCAGCTTTCAAACCTTCGAGCTGGTATCCGTGGTCCACGTGCTGCGGGATCTTTTACGAAGGCTCTGAATTGTCTAAGCCGCCATAGTTTGTGGGAAAGATTATGTTGGCAGCGGGTATAATCGGGAGAGGGCCTTGGATCACACGGTCGGGTGTGCGAAAACCCATTGAAGCTCACAAGAACCCGAAGAGGAGAGGCCTAGGATATGTTGAGGGCGAGGTGGTCATGGCAACCGAGGAGGCCGTGGAAGGCGAGAGAGGCCGAAGTGCCCAAGGAGGCCGAAGTGAGTATAGAAACCAAAGCGAGCGCATTGCCCAAACCGAGGAGGGCGAGGGCGATCAAAACCTGTTTCCCCATTCTTGGAAGAGACGTTTCCGGGACCTCCGAGGATGTTGTTCGAGGAAGAAGATGACATCTATGGTGTGACCGAGCTATTCGAGGAAGAAGTCATATGCACCATCCGGCGTACGAGGAAGCTGAGTCCTCTGAAATCACGGCTGTCCCTCCAGAGTAGGGCGGTTCTCGTTTAGTCTAGTCTTTCGTTTTATGTCTTCTCCCCTGCGTGGGACCTCGTAGTCTTTCTTTCTTTATTTCCTGTTTGTGTCATTTGTAGTGTGAATTATGGTCAACCCCGATCTTGAGCCGTTGGTCGAGGGCGGTGTGTGTTAAAATACGGCCTTATCTTTTCCCATTCAATAAAGTAGACACGTGTTTAATTATGGACATGTGGAAGCATATCAAACTAGCCCTATGATGGTCGCGAGGCCTAGGCCTCCACATGCTCCCTTGTTTGATTGTTTTGCAAGAACGAAGAAATCCGAGGATATGAGGATGAGTTCTTAAAGCTTTTACAAAAAAATACTTCGAAAATTCTTCAAAAATGACATGCACCCCTTTATTATCAACATTGCCCTAACTTATCTCATCACATCTCAGGCATTACATTATGCATAATCATGATAAAGACTCGTGTGACTTGGATGTGCATGAAGAGAGTCTCTCAGATTTCGATGATGCCGATGACCATCATAAAGAAATCGAGCGTGAATGGAATCGACATGAAGAATCGAAGCCACCGACGGAAAGAACGAACGATCACCATAAATTTGGGTGATGCGGAGAACGTCGTGGAAGTAAAGATCGGAGCAAGTCTTCCCGAGTCGAGGCGGAAAGGATGACTACTCTCCTAAAAGAATATCAAGATGTGTTCGCTTGGACATACACGACATGCCGGGATTGGATCCCGAAATTGTGGAACATGCTGCCGACAGATCCTAACATGCCACCCAAGAAACAAAGACTGGAGAACTAAACCGAGTTGTCCAAGAAGATCGAAGAAGAAGTGATGAAATTGTTGAAAGTAGATTTTATCGAAGTGACGCGTTACCCGATTGGGTAGCAAATATTGTGCCTGTAATGAAGAAAGATGGGCGAATCAGGGTGTGTGTTGACTATCGTGACCTAAATCGAGCTAGTCCCAAGGATGACTTTCCGCTCCCGCATATCGATGTCTTGGTTGACAGTACGGCGGGATTCGAATTATTCTCCTTCATGGACGGTTTTTCTGGATATAACCAAATCCGTATGAAGGAGGAAGACGGAGCAAAACATCATTCATAACTCCTTGGGGAACTTTACGCTACAAAGTGATGCCTTTCGGTCTAAAGAATCTTTGGGGGCAACGTATCGAGGGCCATGGTCACATTATTCCATGACATGATGCACAAAGAAATCGAAGTATACGTCGACGACATGATTGCGAAATCGAGACGTGGTGAAGATCATGTTAAAATCTTGCGAAAAGCTGTTCGAACGTCTTCGGAAGTTCAAGTTACGCCTCAATCCCGCTAAATGCGTTTTTGGAGCGAAATCGGGAAACTATTAGGATTCATGGTTAGTAGTAGGGGCATAGAGATAGATCCGTCAAAGGTTAAAGCCATTTGTGATTTACGACCCCGACCACCACCCGAGAAGTCCGGCGATGGGACGACTTAATTATGTAGCGAGATTTATCTCGTCAAATGTCCGAAACAAGCCGAAGCCATTCTTCAAGCTCCTGAAAAAGAATGCAAAGATTGAGTGGGATGCTTTGAGTGTCAAGGTGCCTTCGAGAAGATAAAACACTATCTCACTCACGCGCCGGTCCTAGTGCCCCCTCTCCCTAAAATTCCCCTGATTTTGTACTTAACCATACACAACGAGTCATTGGGAGCCATGCTAGCCCAGAAAAGACCAAACGACGGAAGAGAACGTGCGATATACTACTTGAGCAAGACGTTCACCATTTCTGAGAGGAACTACACAGAAGTTGAGAGGACTTGCGTGGCTTTGATTTGGGTCTTGCACAAAGCCTGCGGCAATACACGCTCCATCACCGAATCTTTACGGTGACCGAAAATGATCCCATCGGGTATCTATTAAAGAAGCCGGCATTGGTTGGCAAGTTAGCCAAATGGCAAATTTTAATTTCGAGTTCGACGTTCGAGCTCCGGGGACAAAAGTCCGTTAAGGGTCGTGCCATATGAACATGTTAGCAGAGAGTTCCAAGGGGTTTGGAGCATCTGATGAAGATAGTGACGCGGAAGATCGAATTTTACTTGTATCAAGCGATAAATGGACGATGTACTTCGATGGCGCAGTTAACTTAGCCGGGTCTGATGCTGGGGCAGTCCTTATCTCTCCGCATGGACAACACTACCCCGTCGCTGCTAAATTGACGTTCCCTTGTACGAATAATGTCGCTGAATACGAAGCATGCATTCTCGGCCTCCAAGCCGCCATCGATATGAAAATCCGGAAGCTACAAGTTTATGGCAATTCGAACCTTGTCATCTTACGGACTAAGGCGAATGGCAAACGCATGATTCTAAATTGATTCCGTATCATGAGTTCCTAGAGGAGTTGATGGAAGGATTCCAAGAAATAGCATTCGAATACTTACCAAGATCTCAAAATCAGTTCGCGGATGCCTTGGCTACCTTATCCTCAATGTTACAAGTAGCTGGAGGCATAGACATTGAACCATTGAGAATTGAGATTCTTAGATGCCCGACTTATTGCATGACGGTCGAAGAGGAGCCGACGGGCAGCCATGGTATCACGACATATTGAAGTACTGCGAGAAAGGCGAATTCCCCGAAGAAGCGAAGCCGCGAGACAAGAAGTATATCTCGAGGGCCGGCATCAAGATTCTTCGCTAGTGGAGCTGTCCTTTATAGAAGGTCTTTCGACTCAACATTGCTAAGGTGTGTCGGCGCTAAAGAAGCCGACCGTCTGATGAAAGAAATACATGAAGGAGAGTGCGGCCCCCATATGAACGGACACCTCTTGGCCAGAAAGGTCATGCGACTCGGTTACTTACGGGTGACCATGGAGTCTGACTGCATTCAGCACGCGCGACGGTGCCATCAGTGCCAAATTTATGGAGACAAGATAAATGCCCCTCCAAATGAACTTCACCAAATGTCTCAATCCTGGCCATTTTCAATGTGGGGAATTGATGTGATTGGGCCCATCAACCCCAAAGCTTCAAATGGGCATCGATTTATCTTGGTGGCGATAGACTACTTTACCAAGTGGATCGAGGCCAACTCGTATGCCAACGTCACCGCCAAGAACGTGGCCAAGTTTATTCGTCGCGATATTGTTGCTCGTTACGGGGTACCTGAGGCAATCATCACTGACAATGGCACTAATTTGAACAACAGAGTCGTGGATGGCTTGCTTAGTGAGTTTTGAATTAAACATTTGAACTCGTCACCCTACCGCCCTCGGATGAATGGAGAAAGTGGAGGCGGCGAATAAGAACATAAAGAAAATCCTGTCGAAGACTCGCTGAAAATTATCGCGATTGGCATGAGAGGCTTCCTTATGCACTAATGGCGCCGAACTTCTATCCGCACCTCTACGGGGCAACTCCTTTTTCACTCGTGCGGGATGGAAGCGGTCTTACCTTGAGGTGGAAGTTCCTTCTTTAGGGTCATTTCTCGATCTAAGCTAGATGAGACCGAGTGGATACAACAAAGGCATGGACAGCTAAACATGATCGATGAGAAGAGATTGCAAGCTATGTGTCATGGGCAATGCTATCAAAGACGAGTCGCAAAAGCCTTCAATCGAAGGGTGCGTCCTAGGCACCGAGGTCAATGATCCGGTGTTGAGGAAGGTGCTTCCGATCATACCCGGATTCTCGTGGCAAATTCACCCCAAACTATGAAGGGCCGTATGTCATTAAGAAGATTCTTCCTG